>CM038670.1:829126146-829726146 GCA_021605145.1 Aegilops bicornis
GAAGGCTCCTATGTGGAGACCGTGAAGGGGTGGCAATCGGGGTGGTTCTACATCACCGAGCCGCACGATTCCAACTGGGCGGCGACCCCCGAGTTTAGATCCGGCATCCCCATGCGGCTTACCTCTTGGAAAAGGAAGGGCTTAGCCTGGGGTGCGCCAGCGGAGCTGACCGGACTCCAGAACTGCATCAAAAATATGATAGGCAAGAAGATCAAACTTGTCAATGTGGTCCAGGTCATGCTCTTCCGCCGGATCCTCCCGTTTCAAATACGGGCATTCAACATGTGGGAGTTCGATTCGGCCAAACACCAGACGCTGCGAGAGCTCTTCGACACAACGCATAAAGACATATGGAAGGTGTTGTTCAAGGCCGCCGAAGTACCTTCCTCCACCACCAAGGACTGCGGCTCAGCGCAAGGCACCCCGCCAATCCGGTAAGCTCTCTATATTTCATGAGATGTGCCCTTCCTCAGTATGTTTGTGGGAGGAATCTAAGCCGTCATACTGATTTAACTGGACTATGTGGCAATAGCGGAGCAGATCGACTGTCCAGCTCTGTTGCCTGAAGATCCAGCAACCACCCTCCTGACGAAGACGCTGGTTCTGGCGCCCTATGAGGTGCCGAAGAAGAAGGCCAAGGGGACCAGAAAAAGTCTCCGGTGCAAGGTGGTCTCGGACTCATCGTCCAAAGACACCGAGGCGCACTCCTCCAATGACAATGAGGAAGAGGAAGAGGAAAACCCTCTCCCCCAAACCGAGGGGGAGAAGAAGAGGAAGGCCGCCCCTTCCGGGGAGGCCGAAGGGTCCAAGAAGGGAAGGACCCTTCCTCCGGACCCCTCCACAACGGCCGCCTACAACGAGGAGGAGTGGCTACCCAGGGCCAAGCCCCTGGCGAAGTCATAAGTATCCGGATACCATAATACTTCTTGCGTGTTTTAGCTTTATGGCTTCTTACTATGTCAAAATATCTTTGTGCAGTCCGTCCAAAGCCCACATCGACCTATCCTACTCAGATGGGTCCTTGAGCTCGTCGGAGATGAACAACTATTCGCTCCCGACGGCCTCTACTCCCTGGCCCGCGGATGACAATGAGGTGTTATCTCAGAGGATACCGGGCCAGGGAGAGGTAGTTCTGGAGATGCCTCAAGGCGAAACCCCCGATGTCGGGCTCATGGGGGTGGGGGGAGATCCCCATGGATTCTGATGAGGGGGGCCGCAGCAAGCTTGGCCTCCAGCCGGATACTGCGCCGGAACCTCCAGTGGTTCCGGATTCCGGTAGGCAGCCCCTTGCCAAGGGGGGCGAGCCGCCTATGCCGATGACCTCTGTCCATCCAGAGGCATCGGATAACTTGGTGGATGCGCTTTAGAGCGCTTCCCTTGATGAAGGACACCGTACTCTTATGAGTATGGTGATTGTGAAGGTTCAGTCTGCAAAAGGCGGATTGACCGAAGCCTGCGCCAGCCTCCTGACAGGCTTTGAGGTAAGTAATTTAAATTGTGGGAAAGTATCACAGTATACACAGTAGCCCCTGATACTCTGTTTGGTGTTCGGAAAGAAAGGCCGAACATAGAATCAAATATTATTCCCAGGAGTCTAATCATATTATATCTATGTGAATAAGCAGGCGTCGCTGCTGGCCGCCGCCTCCGCCACTGCGGAGGTCTCCGGACTGAGGTAGAATCTGGGGCGGGCCGCAGAAGAGATCGGCCTCGTGAAGAGGCAGCTCGAAGAGAACAAAGGTAAGTAATACCCCGTCTGAATGTTATATAAAGGAAAAAATCTTGATGCTAATAGAAGCTCGATTAATTTTACTAGGGGCCACGACCGAAGTGGCGGGCCTTAAGAAGGCACTGTCCGAGGCCGAAAACAAAGCGGCCAAGGAGCACACCGAGCGCGAAAAACAAGAGGCTCGGGTTGATGAGGTCCAGCAAGAGCTCCAGGGTTTTGTCAAAAAATTCGAGTCCTTGGAGCGCGACTCCAAGATGCAAGAGTTGGAGCTTGCGAAGGCCCGTCAGAGCGCGCACGACGCTAAGGTCGAAGCCCAGAAGGCCCTCCAGGAAATTGAGGCGGCCAAGAAGATAGCTGCAGGTAAGGCTTTCATTATGCAAAGCAGGCATGTGAAGGACACTTTCCTTTTACTTACCCGAATTCAGATCTCTCCAGGAGCATTCGCAGATCTGCCGCACAACATCTCTGATGCCGCAAAGTTCTACCTGGCTGAGGAAGGGAGCTTGACGGATAAGTTGTTTTGGTCCCAGTATATTGGGGCCGAACATCCGATGCCCTTGAGAGACCAGCTGAAGCAACTAGTCGAACTTCACAAGGCGGCCGAACTGGCCATGAAGGACTTCATAGTCCGGTTGTGGCCTGGGGAGCCCCTGCCCAGCAGCTACTTTGGCCTTGTCAAGCGGATGGTGAATGCCTGTCCGCGGCTTGAAGTCATTAAGCGGTCCGTCTGCGTTGAGGGTGCACGTAGGGCTTTGGCCCGTGTGAAAGTGCACTGGGGGAAAATGGACGCCGAGAAGCTGGTGACAGAGGGGCCGCCGAAGGGCAAGGAGCATCGCCACCCCGAACAATACTATGACAATGTCATTAAGGGTGCCCGCCTTGTGGCGGATGAATGTACCAAGGATGTAATATTTGAATGAATGTACTCTTGTCATCCTGCAATATGAAAACGAGTTCATGTGCGCTATATGGTGCTTGTTAATTTAAAATATTACCTTCTGTGCGGCCGTTTATAAAATCTTGAGAGTTGCCAGTCGTCGGCTTTTGCCCCCATGTAACTAGTACTGGGCTGTTCGGGATAAATATAAACACACATTATCCAAATTTTTGGTCCTTTTAAGGAGGTGTTTAACACAGCAAACAAGACAATCGGACTATACTGGTTTATCGCTCTCACTTGGCCATAGAAGTCTACAATTTTAAATTTTGGCGAAGCCCCTAGTATCCGGAAGGCAGGACTTGGGGCACTATACACGCCTAAATCGGACGAGGCCGATTCCTCGCCTGAAGCAGAAAAAATCTTTAAGGATTTGAGACCTCTCGAACAGCGACCAGCTCTCGCCTTATCATGACAGTCAGTTTTCGGCTTTCTCTACTGAGGTGCTCGTCTGGAAGAACCGGGACACAATCGCAGTAGTTCTCCCTGTGCTACTGATCAATTTTAAATGTAGTGGAATATTTTCCCAAACTACGGATGTTGTGTTCTCCACAGGGACTAAATGATCAGCGATGATGCTTGGCTAAAGCTAGGCTAGACAATTTAAGTGATGATTACAGGGAAAATAAACCTAAGCTATCTAAGACAGTTCCAGAAAATCAACAGACAAAGTAAATGAAAAGAAGCAAAGGGAGGTTCAGACTATACTCTCCGTCTTTTTGGTATTATTTTTTATTTGCATGAGAAACTAAAACAGTAACACAAAGGGAAAAACAGGACATGAACACATATAGCAGAATGGATATGGGTCACATTACAAACACTTATATCACAGGTACATAGCTACACAGAGACTAAAAATTAAATGACAACTCAGCTGACTACAATAGAGAGCAATTTTAGAATAAGATTCAGAACAAGTAAACTGAATGTAACAGACGGCTACTTGACAGATGAATCACATATATTGAAATAGCGCAAAGCAGTTTACAATTGAATAAGTCTCAACACTAAAAGTTCACTGAACACACACGCACACAGGCTCACACACACACAGAACAGCAGCAAGTTTTGTTTGGTAAAGAAGAAGAACAACAGAGATGGTTCAGAGCTGAACAGTAGCAGAGGTTTAGAAGAGAGACAGCAGCCAAAGAGGTGAGAAGCAGAGTGCAGAGCAGGAACGTGGGAAAGAAGAGCAGCAACAGTTTTAAGAGGAGGAGGAGCAGAGGCGTGGGACAAGAGAGTAGCGGCAGGCGAAGGAGAAGGAGCAGCAGTATGGTGGCGCTAGGGAGAGAGGAGCAGCAGCATGACAATGGAGAAGAAGTAGCAGCGCGGGTGTGAGGTGCTGGTTGCGCGGGGGATCAGACAGGCCATCTACTGGGTCGCGCGATGTGGCGTTGGTCGCGGAGGCACATCACCACGCCGGCCTGGCCGTGGCGGCGGCCGGAGGTGGAGAAGGAGGGATGAGGGAGAGAGGGTTCTGTAGCCAGGCCCCAGGGGAAAATGGAGGCTGCGCTAGAGATTTGATCCCCCTCCTCTGATCTTCCACTTTTGCTCTTTTGCCCTTCCACTTCTATTCTTTCTTCACAAGATGATCCCTCCAACTTTAGCTTGGCCCCTCTGGTTACTTCTTTTCTTCACGGTCGGGTCCATTCTTCCTCCTCTTCTTCGTTCTCTTAGCCACTTAGTACGGATCTTGAAGATTTATAGTGCCTTTGCGCACATTTCTGCAAAATAGACCAAAGAATAGTAAATGATACTTTGTATTATTTTCATGCAAATATTCAATATTTCACAGCAAGAATTGATGGTCATATCTCAATAAATAATATATTTCTATGCCAAAATTGTATATATGAAATGTGCTTATCAGCTACCTTAGCCGATATAGCGGAACGTAAGGTACCAAAACATAGGAGCCGGGAAAACCCAACTATTGACCCTAGACATGATTCAGAGTTGATGCATATAATGCTATAAGTTTGGGTTGGCGCACTGTCGAAAGTGTTCGGACTTATCTTGCCATGTTATGGGGTACATTGAAGCCCCTGGCAAACTGGTCATGCAAAAATGCACAGGTATAATAAATAAGCAGTAGAGGAAAGGCTTAAATAAACGTAATAGTAAGCGGGCGCTGTACACTATTTGCCCTGGTTATTCAAATGATATGTCAAAGCATACATATACAAGTAGTGCGGTAAGCAAAATAGGACTGTTTGACACATCCTGACCAGGAGCGGGTTGTAAGTGGGTATGTAAAACAGGTATAATGATTGTTATCAGAGACCACCTAAGGATTCCCTTGGGCGCCCCCGCTTCTCGTATTCTTGGTGTGTCCGTCCCTCTATGTGTCCGATAGTCTGTCTATCGGAGGAGCCTCCCGAAGATGAGGACCTGAAAGAAAAAAGGTGCAAAGGTGCGTGGGTCCTGGAGCGGTTAAACCGCATTGTGGACCGTGTCATAGTCGTGCCTCCGCCTATGCCCATGGTATTTTAAGTGCGTAATTATGTACGCGCGGCACAAATTTCGCCGCTTGTCTGGGACTAGGACGGAGGCCAAATGTCAAGACCCCGATTCCAAGTCACATCGATCTTGCCGGTAACACCTCATATCACTTTGCGGCCTCACGCACGGTATTCCCACGGGTGTCGCCTTACCATGGCCCGGGACCGTTTGCGCCTTTTGGCTCACGTATATGATAGTGTCGCTAGCATCCATATGACAGAGAACCCGGGCCGACATGGCTAGTCGTGAACCCAAAGCGGCACTAACCCATGGGGACAGGGATACATGAATCACATCGAGCATGTCGGTCATCAACGTATGAATTCGGGCTGTAGTAATCGGGCTAGCAGGACTCGGTATCCCGGGCTGTAGCGAGTTAGGCAGGACTCGAATATCACCGCGTGACATTTCCTCGAAGGGACAGACATAGGAACGAAGTGAAACACATGCCGGCCAGATCAAGTGTCCAAAGCGGTAGTCTTTGGGCTAGCAGGACTCCGGTGAACCGGTCAGAAGCGGACTACTATCGCTCGGGAAGCACTAGACTACATTTCCCCATATGAGAGGCTGCCAAGGATAAACAACTAGATTGTCGGATCCCACACATACCAAGCATTTCAAACATACACACAATATGCTCAATATGTGTAAATACAACATGGCATCACAACATAACTCTACGACTCAAATATTTATCCATTAGGCTCCGAGGAGCGCTATATTACAAACATGGGTCTCATGACCCAACACTCAGAGCATACAAGTCAAAGCACAAGCGGAAGTTAAACATGTCTGAGTACAGACAACTATAAATGAAAAAGGCTGGGAAGCCTGACTATCTACCAGATCCTGCTGAGGGCACAAGATCGTAGCTGAGGTAACAAGCTAAACGTCGAAGTCCAAGGGGAACTACTAGCGAGACTGACGTCTCTCTGCAAAACATAAAATAAGCAAACGTGAGTACAAACATACTCAGCAAGACTTACATCGTAACTAACTACATATGCATCATTATCAACAAAGGGGTGGTGGAGTTTGATCAAGCAAGCCAGCTTTGACTCGGTGGCTATCCCGAACTACATCGCAAGTAACTCTTTTGAGGTGGCGCATACGAGTCCACATATTCACCATATCAATACACTACTATGGACCCGCTCCCGCCTCCCTCTGAAAGCCATCCATAGCACTCACTCTTATCTTGCGCATTTTAGAGTATCCACTTTCACTTGTCTATGAACTGATATAAGCAACCCGAAGTCCTTTTCGCGGACACGGCTATTCGAATAGATCATATTAACCCTGCAGGGTGTACTTCTTCGCACACGCTCTCACCACTTACCGCCGTTTACGACATATGTACTCGGCAACCTTCAAGCGGAAGCCCAACGTGGGTGTCGGCCACGGCCTACCTAAACACTCAAGTCCCTAGTCCAGGTTTATCGCCAATTCGGGATCCATCCGCAGGGAGTCCGGCCGAGGTTTCCCATACAGCCCCGAACGATGTGTGCGGGGTTCCCGAGACACCAAAGCAGGCGAATCGGTACTGCCACGTGCCTACCGCAACACAACCCACCCCTAAGGTCAGCGTTGCGGCGGCCCCAACATGCTACAAACACTGAAACTACTTGCAACTCCCGGACCGAGGACAAGGGTGGTTAAGAAGCCGAGAGAGTCAATTAAGGATCCCAATGTGTGGTAGTAACTGTTTCATGGATCACAAACACAGAACTCAGTTCCTGAGGACGGCTTCAATGAGACAACCAACCATGTACTCCTACATGGCCTCTCACCTCTACCTTTACCAAATCGTGTTCACACACTTAGCTCACACACACAGTAGGACATGTTCACACACCTCCGACTCATCCCCGATGAATCAGACCTGACTCAACTCTAAGCAGTAGAAGGCATGACTAACAAGCATGAATGAGTAGGCACAACATGGCTCAAGCAACTCCTACTCATGCTAGTGGGTTTCATCTAATTACTGTGGAATGACAGGTCAGGCAGAGGATAAAGGGGTTCAGCTACCGCAGCAGGTAACAGATGAATCGTTGTTGTCCTAATGCAGCAAAAGAGAGCAGGAGCGAGAGGGTGGGATTGTATCGGAATGAACAAGGGGGTTTTTCTTGCCTGGCACTTCTGAAGATAATATAGTTCTTCATCGGTGTCATCGAATTCATCGTCGGTACGTCGTCTACTGAGAGGGGACAATTACTGGCAAACAAGAGAGAACACAATCAATGCAATGCACATTCACATGAATGACATGTCATGTTAAGGTACTGAATTCACCTAATGCAATATCTAGCCAAGTTAACTGAAGTGGAACTCAAACAAGAACAAATTCCAACTCCAAATGTTATTTCATAAATTGCCCTAATCATAATTCATCCTATTCAGTGAGGTTAACTTGTTCAAACATGCATGATCATGGCATAAACAGATTCTTCATATTTTTCTGATCATTTTCATATATAAATTATTTAATTTGGAGTTACGGTTGAATTTCTATTAATTTTAGAAGTTTGGATTATTTTCTGATATTTCCTGAATTATAATAAATCCAGAAAATGGGTTATTGCGTCAGCATGACATCACTGTGACGTCAGCAAGTCAACTGGCGCCCCAGGTCAAACCTGACCCGTGGGGTCCATTGGTCGGCGTCTCGAGGCTGGTTTAGGTGGATGACATATGGGACGATCCAAAGGCGACTTGGCCAAGGTCAAACCGCAAGACGTGGGGTCCACATATATTAGTACTAAACTTAACAGAAATTTAGACTAACCTAATTAGGCTCAGGGTCCCACACGTCAGTGGCTCTAGAGGGGTGATTAGCGGGCTCATTAGCGACTAATGATGTCGCCACGTCGGCCTCGCCGGAACCTGGCCGGCGGCGACCAAAACGACGGCGGCGCGGCTCGGATTTGAGCTTTGGGCGGTGGTTTGGCGCGCTGAGCGCACCGGGGAGGAGCTCTTGCACTCGCGCATCTAATGGACCAGATGGGTGGTCACGGGGCAGCCGGAATCTCGCCGGCGACGAGCTTTGGCAGCGACCGGAGTTCGGGCGGGGTCGGGTTTGACGCTACGGTGCACAGGAGGAGGAGCGGGTGGGGGCTACGAGCTCCTTGTGCTGCGCTGAGCACAAAAGTGAGGTTGGCTTCGAGCCAGTGTGGCTCTAGCCACGCCGGCGACGAGCCACGGCGGCGGCGAGCTTCGGCCGCGGTGGGAACGGTGGCTAGAGGAGGCTAGCGAGAGGGGGAGGTGAGGGGAAAAGCTCATTAGCTCACCGCGAGCACGATGGGAAGGTCAGTGGGCGCGGGGGAGGTCCGGAGGCGACGAAATCACGGCGGTGATCTCGGTTGCCCGAGGAGGAAGACAACGACGTCGAGGGAGTTGCAGCGCTTCCCGGCTCATGTGGCTCGGTGGGGAGGAGGAGAGGGACTAGGCGGAGCTCGTGGACTGCTCGAGGGGACGAGGGGGAGGCGATGGTCGTGGTGGTGTTCGTCGGCGGTGGCGATAGTGCTCCGGTTCGGGAGAGAGAGGGAGAGAGACGAGCTCGGGGAGAGAGTGAGAGGCCTGGGGGGTGCGTGGCTGTCTCCATGGCGCTGGAAGGGCCGAGAGCCTCTCGGTGGCAAGCAGGAGGTGGCCACGGCGGCGCCTGTGACCGACAGGCCCTACTGCACCTTTCTGGCGGGGAGGTGGCCGATGGTGGCACTTGCCAGGGTGGGCTGGGCCGGCACAGTGCTGAGCCAGGTAAGTGGGCTGCTGTGTAACTCCCTCTCCTTTCTTAATTGCATTTGTTTTCTAATTTTACGTAAACTGTTGGGCTTTGTTAAAAAATACTAAATCAATCCCAAAATTCATGCCCTTTGCTCATGACCACTGTTGGAAATATATCCTACAGTAAACATTTCAGTTTGGGATTATTTGAGCATTTAAATTATTTATTAGCATTTAAATGCCCAAATGCAAATACTTTATGAATTAATCCAATGACCAAATATGACATGAAAAATGTGTAGCACCTCTGGTTCTGGTTTAAAGCATTTTTCCAGAAATGATGAACATTTTCTAAAGCCATTTGAAATCACTGAAAAATATTTTTGGTTGAGCCTATTTGAATTCCTTTAATGCTAGGGTTTAGGCAATCCCCATTTCAAATTTCATGAAAATTAAACATAATGCATGGATGCAATGCCACTAGTTACAAGCAAGCTCTAGGGCTGTGACAACTCACCCCCACTAAACAAGAATCTCGTCCCGAGATTCAAGACGTGAGGTAAGAAGACAGAGGGGGTACAAGCTAATACGATCTTCACGATCCAGGTTGCACTTCATAGGAACGTTGACACGATCACCATTTTGTCTCGATGTCTTGTCTTGAGAACTACATCCAACATGACAACGAGAAGAAAAGGGGGAATTTAGAAGAATCGATCTTCTTGAGGTTCAAACAATTTAGGATCATCTTAATGATCCAAGATCAACTCATGGAATGAGACATAAAAACATTTCTGGAGTGGAGAGGTAAGACATGCATCAGTAAGGACGGAGGAAACAATTTTACGAGGGTTTCAAGATAGCGAGGGAAGTTGCCATGATTCCAAAACGGGGCACCTTAGGAAAGGTGACTCGTAGAATTATTCCCTTAAGTGGCAAAAAGAATTACTTTTGACACAACGATCATTGAAACTCTTTATACCAGCCTAAAGGCAATCACTAACGATCGCTTTGGAGTGCAAAGGAATGGTACACCGGACTAGAATGGATGATGTGGACTACCTTGTTGAAGACAACGCAATGGATGATTTTTGCTTAGCATCGGAGATGGATGGGGCTCATGGTAAGTCCACTTTTGAAGATGATATTGGATAGCAACTACCGGGAAGGGCAGCCCATGGGGATTGGCACAATGGCGGTGCAAGCTGGGAACAAGGTGCAACTGTTGGGAGTGTTCCAATCATCATATCACTGAGATTCAGATCCGATTGGTAATAGGATACTTTAGACTCAGCATGTCTGAAAAGAAAGTTTGCAACACAATTCGACGAGATGGCGTTGCGAGATTCTCGGGATATGAACTACGATAGCAAGCTCCAAAACATGAGTTGGTTCTGCTACAAACCCGTGAGCACGATGTCCCGGACAATCAATCCCACGTAGTAGTCTTATATTGAAACACTACCGAGTTCAGGTGGGGAGCCATCGTCGAGGATATCGAAGTCCTTGTATAAGTCATATGATTAGCTCTTATGAAGAAACTTCTTGTCCCTGAACAAATCAGCCAGTGGCTTGGTGTGCTAGGAATACATATAGGATGAAGGTTGCAAGTCTCCAGACTACAGAATACTTCGCACGTGTGCATGACTGATTTGGGATGATTCCAAAGGAAACAAAACAATCTTCCTCAAATTCATGGCGGCAACTTACATCAGATGCACATGAATTAGAGGAAGTCACTACTTTCATCCAAACATATGCTATATGAACGAAACACGAAGAAATGCTTACACAAGTTTCCAACACTAGGTTGATGTTCAACATGACTCATGGGGGAGACAAAATGCTGCTGATGGGCTCAACAACAGCTCATCGGAATTTCCATATCACTGTACTTCCACCATCATGTGAACATGGAAATAGCATTGGTCAGACCAAAAGATGTAATGGGGTATGCTCGAGGGATCAACCACGAGTAAGACAACATCACGAATATCGTTGGTTCTGATTTGACTTGATGATAGCCCATACTCAAATCAAAGGATTGATAAGACAATATGTCCAAAGAATCGATCACAGGGACCAATCGATGAAGATATCATCTTTCTTCAACACACACTACGCAAGAATATCCCTTTGGAACGAACTAAGTTAGGCAAACTTTTATCTTCCAACTCCCCAAGTTGTTGTCTAGCTTAACCAACTAGCTCAGGGATATCCAACACAGATTCTTGGAGAATGGGTGGTTTAGAGGAAAACCAATATGATCACGAACTCAACATAGCGGTCAGGTGATAACCTGGTAATACTTCCGAGAAGATATTCGGAAAATCACGAACCACCGGTATGTTACTAAGCTCGAGAACAATCTTGCTTTTCACGGCAAGACGATATGATCAAAAGAGTGAGGGATTGACACAATCCTAACTCATTGATCGAAGGGCGCACCAGAAATAAGGACTAGGTAGCACGATTAATATTAGGATGATGATTTAGTAACCAACACGCTAAGAATGAGAATATTGTCCATTAACTACTAAGCAACATGGTTGATAGAAGTGTTGATTTCACACATCACAGTTCACTTGTCGGCATTCCGGTTACAACAACACGAGGACCGAGGAATGAATGATGATGGTGAGAAGTATCACTACGTCAAAAATTCATGAGAGTTGGTGCAGTTCTCATGACAATTCTGACATAAAGGGGGTAATACTCCAAGGTAGAATAGAACAAAGCTGAATTGGCATTTTGATCCGCAGAATACAATTGCTTTGACCCAATCCTAGATATGGAAGAGGCACTGGAGTTTGTTTCTCCTAGTCATTCCGAAATAGAATGGCTTGACGGACCACAAGGATAATAGGCATCGATAAACACGATCGCACACATACTCTTGGTTATCAATTGATAGAGGAGGGTCGGAATACAACTAAGGAGGAACAACTCGAGGAGCATATAACTTTCTGAGCTGTGGATGCATAGGTTAGTATGTCGAATCAAGTTCAACACGGTTCTTCCGGATAACCCATGCAGGAAAGTAGAACTGGCAGATTCACAATTATAAATGGAGAACTCCTCAAGAGTACTCTGATTGTGATCTTTTAATTCAAAGAACTTCTGCCTTATTGGTTCATGGTATTTGGAAGAAGGAAATACCACGGACCTCGAGGACTATTGCAAGGTTACTAATATCCTAAAGGAACTAACAAACACTACCAACATGAGGTGAGTATGGTGAATTTTGGGCTCAAAACCCAGGAGTAGAATACCTACTAACTAATAACATCACAGGATGTTTTCAAGAATAATGGCCAGAATCATCACACTGGGGATACAAAAGCATTTCTAAATTGCTAGGTGACTTCCTAAACACCTAGGGTCATAATAACAGCTCCAACATCTACGCCGAGGCAACAAAGTACCTCAACTTACCGATTAGTGTGCTTATTCTGACCATAAAGGACATTGGAAACGGAAAGAAAGGATTTGCTAATGCATCAGACTATTTAGAGACATGGGATGACTCGGACAGCATAACGGCTGTAAATGCTCAAAATGATTTGACACATCCTGCAAAAATGGTGGCATAACCACTCAACATCACAATATCAAGGTTCCGAAATCAACAGTTATCATACAGAAATAGTAGGAACTGAACTGGGGCTTAAAACCAACAATCTTAAAGGTCTATGGATTAGTAACACGTCATCCTGATAGATAGATGAGAAGGCCTAGTTCTTAATCCACGTAGAAGATAAGAGGATGACTCAGATCAGAGGGCCATGAGGTATAAGGAGTAAAAAGAGCCTTACGTTCCCTTCCACAATCAATTCCCTTATATAACTAAAGCATTTCTAGACACAACTTCGACCAGTTTGGCTTGGTAATCCTCTGAGCGGTCAGGGCTCGATACCAATGCTTTATCGGGACCCGATTCCAAGTCACATCGATCTAGCCGGTAACACCTCATATCACTTTGCGGCCTCACGCACGGTATTCCCACGGTGTCGCCTTACCATGGCCCGGGACCGTTATGCCTTTTGGCTCACATATATGATAGTGTCGCTAGCATCCATATGATGAGAACCCGGACGACATGGCTAGTCGTGAACCCAAAGCGGCACTAACCCATGGGGACAGGCATACATGAATCACATCGAGCATGTCGGTCATCAACGTATGAATTCGGGCTGTAGCACTGGGCTAGCGGTGACTCCAGTATCCCGGGCTGTAGCGAGCTAGGCAGGACTCGAATATCACCGCATGACATTTCCCCAAAGGGATGACATAGGAACGAAGTGAAACACATGCAGACAGTCAAGTGTCCAAAGCGGTCTTTGAGCTAGCAGGACTCCGGTGAACCGGGCTGTAGCGGACTACTATCGCTCAGGAAGCACTAGACTACATTTCTCCATATGAGAGGCTGCCAAGGATAAACAACTAGATTGTCGGATCCCACACATACCAAGCATTTCAAACATACACACAATATGCTCAATATGTGTAAATACAACATGGCATCACAACATAACTCACGACTCAAATATTTATTCATTAGGCTCCGAGGAGCGAGATATTACAAACATGGGTCTCATGACCCAACACTCAGAGCATACAAGTCAAAGCACAAGCGGAAAGTAAACATGTCTGAGTACAGACAACTATAAATGAAAAGGCTGAGTAGCCTGACTATCTACCAGATCCTGCTGGGGGCACAAGATCGTAGCTGAGGTAACAAGCTAAGCGTCGAAGTCCATGCGGAACTACTAGCGAGACCGACGTCTCTCTGCAAAAACATAAAATAAGCAAACGTGAGTACAAACATACTCAGCAAGACTTACATCAGAACTAACTACATATGCATCATTATCAACAAAGGGGGTGGTGGAGTTTGACTGCAGCAAGCCAGCTTTGACTCGGTGGCTATCCTGAACTACGATTGCAAGTAACTCTTTTGAGGTGGCGCACACGAGTCCACATATTCACCATATCAATACACTACTATGGACCCGCTCCCGTCTCCCTACGAGAAAGCCATCCATAGCACTCACTCTTATCTTGCGCATTTTAGAGTATCCACTTTCACTTGTCTATGAACTGATATAAGCAACCCAGAAGTCCTTTTCCGCGGACACGGCTATTCGAATAGATCATATTAACCCTGCGCAGGGTTTACTTCTTCACACACGCTCTCACCACTTACCGACGTTTACACGACATGTACTCGGCAACCTTCAAGCGGAAGCCCAACGTGGGTGTCGGCCACGGCCTACCTAAACACTCAAGTCCCTAGTCCAGGTTTATCGCCTATTCGGGTTCCATCCGCAGGAGTCCGCCGAGGTTTCCCATACATCCCCGAACGATGTGTGCAGGGTTCCCAAGACACCAAGCAGGCGAATCGGTACAAGGCCACGTGCCTACCGCAACACAACCCACCCCTAAGGTCAGCGTTGCGGCGGCCCCCAAAGATGCTACAAACACCAGAAACTACTTGCAACTCCCGGATTGAAGACAAGGGTGGTTAAGAAGCCGAGAGAGTCAATTAAGGATCCCAATGTGTGGTAGTAACTGTTTCATGGATCACAAACACAGAACTCAGTTCCTGAGGACGGCTTAAATGAGACAACCCACCATGTACTCCTACATGGCCTCTCACCGCTACCTTTACCAAATCGTGTTCACACACTTAGCTCACACACATAGTAGGACATGTTCACGCACCTCCGATTCAAGCCCGATGAATCAGACCTGACTCAACTCTAAGCAGTAGCAGGCATGACTAACAAGCATGAATGAGTAGGCACAACATGGCTCAAGCAACTCCTACTCATGCTAGTGGGTTTCATCTAATTCTTGTGGAATGACAGGTCATGCAGAGGATAAAGGTTCAGCTACATGGCAGTAACAGATGAATCGTTGTTGTCTAATGCAAGAAAAGAGAGCAGGAGCGAGAGGGTGGGATTGTATCGGAATGAACAAGGGGTTTTGCTTGCCCGGCACTTCGAAGATAATATAGTTCTTCATCGGTGTCATCGAATTCATCGTCGATGACGTAAATCTCGAGAGGGACAATTACCGGCAAACAAGAGAGAACACAATCAATGCAATGCACATTCACATGAATGACATGTCATGTTAAGGTACTGAATTCACCTAATGCAATATCTAGCCAAGTTAATTTAAGTGGAACTCAAACAAGAACAAATTCGAACTCCAAATGTTATTTCATAAATTGCCCTAATCACAATTCATCCTATTCAGTGAGGTTAACTTGTTCAAACATGCATGATCATGGCATAAACAGATTCTTCATATTGTTTTTGATCATTTTTCATATATAAATTATTTACTTTGGAGTTACGGTTGAATTTCTATGAATTTTAGAAGTTTGGGGTATTTTCTGAAATTTCCTGAATTATAATAAATCCAGAAAATGGGTTATTACACAAGATGACATCACCGTGACGCCAAGTCAACTGGGCGCCCTAGGTCAAACCTGACTCGTGGGGTCCATTGGTCAGCGTCTCAGGCTGGTTTAGGTGGATGACATGTGGGACCAGTCAAAGCTGACTTGGCCAAGGTTAAACCGGCACGTGGCGTCCACATATATTAGTACTAAACTTAACAGAAATTTAGACTAACCTAATTAGGCTCAGGGTCCCACACGTCAGTGGCTCTAGAGGGGTGATTAGCGGGCTCATTAGCGACTAATGATGTCGCCACGTCGGCCTCGCCGGAACCTGGCCGGCGGCGACCAAAACGACGGCGGCGCGGCTCGGATTTGAGCTTCGGGCGGTGGTTTGGCGTGCTGAGCGCACCGGGGAGGAGCTCTTGCACTCGCGCATCTAATTGACCAGACGGGTGGTCACGGGGCAGCCGGAATCTCGCTGGCGACGAGCTTTGGCGCCGACCGGAGTTCGGGCGGGGTCGGGTTTGACGCTACGGTGCACGGGAGGAGGAGCGGGTGGTGGCTACGAGCTCCTGGTGTTGCGCTGAGCATAAAAGTGAGGTTGGCTTCGAGCCATTGTGGCTCTAGCCACACCGGCGACGAGGCACGGCGGCGGCGAGCTTCGGCCGCGGTGGGAGCGGTGGCTAGAGGAGGCTAGCGAGAGGGGGAAGGTGAGGGGAAAAGCTCAGTAGCTCACCGCGAGCATGATGGGAAGGTCGGGCATGCTGGGAGGTCCCGAGGCTGACGAAATCACGGGCGGTGATCTCGGTTGCCCGAGGAGGAAGACGAAGACGTCGAGGCGCAGGCGCTTCCCGGCTCAGGTGGCTTGGTGGGGAGGGGGCGAGGGACTAGGCGGAGCTCGTGGACTGCTCGAGGGGACGAGGGGGAGGCCATGGCCGTGGTGGTGTTCGTCGGCGGCGATAGTGCTCGGGTTCGGGAGAGAGAGGGAGAGAGACGAGCTCGGGGAGAGAGTGAGAGGCCTGGGGGGGGTGCGTGGCCGTCTCCGTGGCGCTGGAAGGGTCGAGAGCCTCTCGGTGGCAAGCAGGAGGTGGCCACGGCGGCGCACGCGGCCAACAGGCAGCTGCCTCCCTGCTCTGGCGGGAGGTGGCCGATGACTGGCACTTGCCAGGTAGGCTGGGCCGGCACAGTGCCAGGCCAGGTAAGTGGGCTGCCAGGTAACTCCCTCTCCTTTCTTAATTGCATTTTTTTCTAATTTTCTGTAAACTGTTGGGCTTTGTTAAAAAAAATACTAAATCAATCCCAAAATTCATGCCACTGCTCATGACCACTGTTGGAAATATATCCTCTGTAAAACATTTAAGTTTGGGATTATTTGAGCATTTAAATTATTTATTAGCATTTAAATGCCCAAATGCAAATACTTTATGAATTAATCCCGTGACCAAATATGACATGAAAATGTGCAGCACCTCTGGTTACGGTTTAAAGCATTTTTCAGAAATGATGAACATTTTCTAAAGCCATTTGAAATCACTGAAAAATATTTTTGGTTGAGCCTATTTGAAATCCTTTAATGCTAGGGTTTAGGCAATCCCCATTTCAAACTTCATGAAAATTAAACATGATGCATGGATGCAATGCCACTAGTTACAAGCAAGCTCTAGGGCTGTGACACCAAATTGCTAGTCGAGCTCTGAATGTGCCGGATTGTCCTGTTGCGGGGTACTCCGGACTCGCTTGACGGTGTCCGGGTTCTTTATCGCCGAATGGGTTGTTTGCCTAAGAAGGCTGCTTTGTACTTCCGCCGCGAGGGCCGCAGTGTGCTCCTCCGTACGGAGCGAGCGCTCTGTGTTTCCATTAACTGTTATAACCCCGTGAGGTCCTGGCATTTTGAGCTTGAGGTATGCATAATGCGGTACCGCATTGAATCTGGCAAATGTTGTTCGTCCGAGCAGTGCGTTATAGCCACTGCGGAACGGGATGATGTCGATGATTAGCTCCTCGCTCCGGAAATTTTCCAGAGATCCGAAGACCACTTCCAGTGTGATTGAGCCCGTGCAACAGGCCTCCACCCCGGGTATGACACCTTTGAAGGTGGTTTTCGTGGGTTTGATCCTTGGGGGTCGATTTCCATTTTGCGCATTGTATCCTGATAGAGCAGGTTCAGGCTGCTGCCACCGTACATGAGGACTCGTGTGAGATGGAATCCTTCGATGATGGGGTCAAGGACCAATGCGGCCGAACCGCCATGACGGATACTGGTAGGGTGGTCCCTGCGATCGAAAGTGATCGGGCAAGAGGACCATGGGTTGAATTTTGGGGCGACTGGCTCTATCGCATAGACGTCCCTTAGTGCACGCTTCCATTCCCGCTTGGGAATATGGGTTGCGTATATCATATTCATTGTTTTCACCTGAGGAGGGAATTTCTCCTGTCCTCCTGTGTTCGGCGGCCGAGGCTCCTCGTCATCATCTCTATGCAGCCCCTTTACCTTGTTTTCATCATTCAACTTGCCAGCCTGTTTAAACACCCAGCATTCTCTGTTGGTGTGGTTGGCTGGTTTGTCGGGGTGCGTGAATTTGACATGAGCGATCAAGTATGCGGTCCAAACTAGACAAGCCCAGGTTGTTTCTTTTAAATGTCTTTTTCCGCTGTCCGTATTTGGAGCCCTTGAATCCGGCATTGACTGCTGTGTCTTCGGCTTTGTTGCCATTGCTGCGACGCTTGTATCTATTGCGTCGTGGCTTCCGTTGCTATCTTTGTCGTCTGAATCGCCGGAGTTTTTGGGTGTGATGTTGCTACGAGCTAGTTAGCTGTCCTCAACCGTGCAAAAGCGGGTCCTGAGTGTCGTGAGGGCTGCCATGGATTTTTGCTTCTCTTGGCCGAGGTGTCGGGCGAGCCATTCGTAACGGATATTATGCTTGAAGGCTGATAGGGCTTCGGCATCCGGACAGTCGACAATTTGGTTCTTCTTGGTTAGGAACCGAGTCCAGAATTTCCTGGCTGACTCTTCGGGCTGTTGGGTTATGTGACTTAAGTGATCAGCATCTGGTGGTCGCACGTAAGTGCCCTGGAAGTTATCAAGGAATACGTCTTCCAGATCCTCCCAACTGCCAATGGAGCTTGTTGGCAGGCTATTCAGCCAATGCCGAGCCGGACCTTTGAGCTTAAGTGGTAGGTATTTTATGGCCTGTAAGTCATTGCCGCGGGCCATGTGAATGTGTAGGAGAAAATCTTCTACCCATACCGCGGGGACTGTGGTACCATCATATGATTCAATGTTCACGGGTTTAAACCTTTCTGGGAATTCATGATCCGTAACTTCATCAGTGAAGCATAGGGGGTGTGCGGCGCCTCTATGCCGGGCTACATACCGACGTAGTTCAAATGAATCTGGTCTGTTGTATTCGGCCCGGCCGGACTTTGGTTTATTCTATCTGGCGTGACGGTCATCGTCACGTGTTGCGGCACGCCCCCGTGATCCGTAGATCGATCTTGATTGTCCTGCTTTGTTTTCCCATAATTCTCGCAGGTCCTTCGTGTAGCCCCGAGCTTTAGTATTATCATTTGATTGGCGATGGGGTGCGGTCTGGACTTCGGGCTGGTATGCTGCTTTGTCTCGGCCATGGGGTGGCCGGTCAGCCGCATCATCCGCTGGTACTATGGGATTTAATGCATCCTCATCGATTTGAGGTAGTAACCTGCGCTTTGGGTAACTTTTGGTAGGGCGCTCGAGTCCGTATTCCTCGGCAGCCAGGACCTCGGTCCAACTATCAGTTAGCAGATCTTGATAAGCTTGAAGTCGCTGTCGCTTTTTCTTCGAGCTTTTTGCGGTGGCTATAAGCCGGGCGTTTGAAGCGCCTCGCCGACGGGATCCTCAGGCACGATGAATTCTTTGTCGCCAAGGCTCACCTCATCTTCGGAGAGAGGCATGTAATTATCGTCCTCTGATTCTCCATCTGTTGCCTGTTCCTTAGGGATAGCTTGCCCATTCCCTTGCTCGGCCTGCTCGAAGCCTGGCTGGGCAGGATTGTTCTCGTCTTCGGCACCATCCGGATTGTTACCAACGCTTGTGCCGGTATCACTATTTTTGGTATGGCGGGGTTTGGAGCGGCGCCTATGACGCCAATGCCTAGATTGCTTCTCCAAGGGGTTATCGTCCGTTGCCTCATTTCCATTGCTTTCTTTGGGGGGTGAGGGGTGTCCACCATATATATATCATATGATGAGGTGGCTGTCTAGCGCCCTACAGGCGGTGGTTCCTGTTCTTCTCCTGCATCGTCGTCCATACCGTCGATGTCTTCGGAGTTGAAGTCAAGCACGTCGGTTAAGTCATCGACAGTGGCTATTAAGTGGGTGGTGGGTGGGGAACGAATTTCTTCGTCGTCCGCTTCCCACTCGAGCCGGACATAGTTCGGCCAAGAATCTCCCGACAAGGAAAGAGACCTTAATGAATTTAGCACATCACCCAAGGGAGACTGTTGAAAAATATCCACGGAGGTGAACTCCATGACTGGTGCCCAAACAGATTCGATAGGCACAGACGTACGCGGTACGGATCCTGTAGCCGGAGACGAGTCCGAGGGTCCAAGGATACCATCCTCACAGGAGGTGGCTTCGGTGTTCGGCTCCAACGCCAATGAGTGTTCGGCCTCTGTGGCGGGGTCTATCCACCTGTCCTTGGAGGATGCGATCTGCTCCGATTTGATTCCCGGGGCCGCCGTAGGTACGATCTCCCGAACACTATCTGATGGCAGACCTAAGTCATGCTCGTCGTTACTATTCGGCGTACCTGACATGGGCTCGAATCCGTCGAAGATCAAGTCTCCGCGAATATCAGCAGTATAGTTCAAGCTTCCAAACCTGTCCTGATGGCCAGGGGAGTAGCTATCGATCTGCTCCAAGTTGCCAAGCGAGTTAGCCCGTAGTACGAAGCCGTTGAATACGAAGATCTGTCCAGGAAGGAAAACCTCCCCCTGGACTGCGTCGTTGAATATGATTGAAGGAGCCATCGAGCCTTATCACGACGACACAGTGGAACTCTTAATGAAAGCACCAATGTCGGTGTCAAAACCGGTGGATCTCGGGTAGGGGGTCCCGAACTGTGCGTCTTAGGCTAATGGTAACAGGAGGCAGGGGACACGATGTTTTAGCAGGTTCTGGCCCTCTCGATGGAGGTAATACCCTACTTCCTGCTAGATTGATCTTGATGATATGAGTATTACAAGAGTTGATCTACCACGAGATCATAGAGGCTAAACCCTAGAAGATATCCTATGATTATGATTGTTGTTCTACGGACTAAACCCTCCGGTTTATATAGACACTGGAGGAGGCTAGGGTTACACCGAGTCGGTTATAGAGAAGGAAATCTACATATCAGAATTGCCAAGCTTGCCTTCCACGCAAAGGAAAGTCCCATCCGGACACGGGACGAAGTCTTCAATCTTGTACCTTCATAGTCCAACAGTCCGGCCAAAGCATATAGCCGGCTGTCCGAGGACCCCTTAGTCCAGGACTCCCTCAATCACCATATATTCATATAGACTGTACCGGGTAGTGAACGCGGTCTTAGGAATATCTTCCTTCTTGATTTTTAGTTGATGATATCCGGTCCTTAAATCAACCTTGGAAAATACTTTTGCACCACTAAGCTGATCGAACAAGTCATCAATCCTTGGTAGCGGGTATTTGTTCTTGATTGTGACATCGTTCACTGACGATAGTCAACGCACATTCTGAGACCACCGTCTTTCTTGTCTACAAATATTGCAGGTGATCCCCAGGGTGACAAACTTGGGCGAATATATCCTTTCTGCAACATCTCATCTAGTTGTTTCTTTAACTCCACTAATTCTGATGAAGGTATTCGATAATACTTCTTCTATAGTGGTGCAGTTCCGGGCACAATATCAATTGCAAACTCAAGCTCTCTGTCTAGAGGCATTCTGGGTAATTCCTTAGGAAATACATCGGGAAATTCACTGACCACGGGAATCATATCCAATCCTTCGGCTACTGAAGTGTAGACCATTTCATTCTTGGGTATACTTCTGCGGGCATAGAATTTTGCAGTCTGCCCTTGACTTGACAAAGTGACTGATGTCTATTACACAACCTTCTTCTTGTAGACGTTGTTGGGCCTGCAAGTGCACATGTTTGTAGGACAGTAGCAAATTTCCCTCAAGTGGATGACCTAAGGTTTATCAATCCATAGGAGGCGTAGGATGAAGATGGTCTCTCTCAAACAACCTCGCAACCAAATAACAAAGAGTCTCTTGTGTCCCCAACACACCCAATACAATGGTAAATTGTATAGGTGCACTAGTTAATGAAGAGATGGTGATACAAGTGCAAAATAAATAGTAGATAAAGGTTTTTGTAATCTGAAATTATAAAAACAGCAAGGTAACAAGTGGTAAAAGTGAGCGTAAACGGTATAGCAATGATAGGAAACAAGGCCTAGGGTTCATACTTTCACTAGTGCAAGTTCTCTCAAAAATAATAACATAGATAGATCATATAAAAATCCCTCAACATGCAACAAAGAGTCACTCCAAAGACACTAATAGCGGAGAACGAACAAATAGATTATGGTAGGGTACGAAACCACCTCAAAGTTATTCTTTCGGATCGGTCTATAAAAGAGTTCGTACTAGAATAACACCTTAAGACACAAATCAACCAAAACCCTAATGTCACCTAGATACTCCATTGTCAGCTCAAGTATCCGTGGGCATGATTATACGATATGCATCACACAATCTCAGATTCATCTATTCAACCAACACAAAGTACTTCAAAGAGTGCCCCAAAGTTTCTACCGGAGAGTCAAGAATTTGTGCCAACCCCTATGCATAGGTTCATGGGCGGAACCCGCAAGTTGGTCACCGAAACATACATCAAGAGGCACATGATATCCCATTGTCACCACAGATAAGCACGGCAAGACATACATAAAGTGTTCTCATAAAAGACTCAATCCAATAAGATAAATTCAAAGGGGAAACTCAATTCATCACAAGAGAGTAGAGGGGGAGAAACATCATAAGATCCAACTACAATAGCAAACCTCGGGATACATCGTGCCATAGAGGGAACACGAGAGAGAACACGAGAGAGAGAGAGAGAGAGAGAGAGAGAGAGAGAGAGAGAGATCAAACACATAGCTACTGGTACATACCCTCAGCCTCGAGGGAGAACTACTCCCTCCTCGTCACGGAGAGCGCCGGGATGATGAAGATGGCCATCGGTGAAGGATCCCCCCCTCCGTGAGTCTTGGGAAGGGCTCCGAGAGGTTTTGGTGGCTCTGAGAAGCTTGCGGCGGCGGAACTCCCGATCTATCTTGATATTCAATGGTTTTGGGGTACGTAGGCTTATATAGGCGAAAGAAGTCGGCCAGGGGGTGCTCGAGGGGTCAACGAGACAGGGGGCGCGCCCTACAGGGGGGGGGGGCTCCTATCTCGTGGAGTCCTCGAGTATCTTCTGACTTGAACTCCACGTCTCCAGGATGTTCATCATCCAAAAAACCACGTTGCTGAAGGTTTCATTCCGTTTGGACTCCGTTTGATATTCCTTTTCTTCGAAATACTGAAACAGGCAATAAAACAACAATATGGGTTGGGCCTCCGGTTAATAGGTTAGTCCCAAAAGTAATATAAAAGTGTATAATAAAGCCCATAATCATTCAAAACAAATAATAATATAGCATGGAACAAACAAAAATTATAGATACGTTGGAGACGTATCAAGCATCCCCAAGCTTAATTCCTGCTCGTCCTCGAGTAGGTAAATGATAAAAACAGAATTTTTGATGTGGAATGCTACCTAGCATGATTCTCAATGTAATTTTTCTTTATCGTGGCATGAATGTTCAGATCCAAATAATACAAAATAAAAGTTCATATTGACATAAGAAATAGTAATACTTCAAGCATACTAAGCAAAGTAATCATGTCTTCTCAAAATAACATGGACAAAGAAAGTTATCCCTACAAAATCATATAGTCTGGCTGTTGCTCTACCTTCATCACACAAAGTATTTAATCATGCACAACAATGATGACGAGCCAAGCAATTATTTCATACTTTAATAATCTCAAACTCTTTCAACTTTCACGCAATACATGAGCGTGAGCCATGGACATATCACTATATGTGGAATAGAATGGTGGTTGTGAGGAAGACAAAAGGAGAAGATAGTCTCACATCAACTAGGTGTATCAACGGGCTATGGAGATGCCCATTAATAGATATCAATGTGAGTGAGTAGGGATTGCCATGCAACGGATGCACTAGAGCTATAAATATATGAAAGCTCAACAAAAGAAAAATAGTGGGTGTGCATCCAACATGCTTGCTCACGAAGACCTAGGGCATTTTGAGGAAGCCCATCATTGGAATATACAAGCCAAGTTCTATAATGAAAAATTCCCACTAGTATATGAGACTCTCTATCATGAAGATCATGGTGCTTATTTTGAAGCACAAGTGTGGGAATAGAGATAGTAGCATTGTCCCTTCTCTATTTTTCTCTCATTCTTGTTTTTCTTCTCTTTTTTTTCTTCTCTTTTTTTTCTTTGGCCTTCTTTTTTTTCTTTTTCTTTTTGGCCTTTCTCTTTTTTTTTTCTTTTTGTAAAGTCCAAAGTCTCATCCCGACTTGTGGGGGAATCATAGTCTTCATCATCCTTCCTCACTAGGACAATGCTCTAATAATGAAGATCATCACACTTTTATGGATTTACAACTCGAAGCTAGAACAAGATATGACTCTATGTGAATGCCTCTGGCGGTATACCGGGATATGCAATGAATCAAGAGTGACATGTATGAAGATTATGATGGTGGCTTTGCCACAAATATGATGTCAACTACATGATCATGCAAAGAGCAATATGACAATGATGAAATGTGTCATAATAAACGGAACGGTGGAAAGTTGCATGGCAATATATCTCGGAATGGCTATGGAAATGCCATAATAGGTAGGTATGGTGGCTGTTTTTAGGAAGGTATATGGTGGGTGTATGGTACCGGCGAAAGTTGCATGGTACAAGAGAGGCTAGCAATAATGGAAGGGTGAAAGGGTGCGTATAATCCATGGTCTCAACATTAGTCAAAAGAACTCATATACTTATTGTAAAAATTTAGAAGTCATCAAAAAACCAAAGCATTACACGCATGCTCCTAGGGGGATAGATTGGTAGGACAAGACCATCGCTCGTCCCCGACTGCCACTCATAAGGAAGGCATTCAATAAATAAAATTGTGCTCCAACTTCATCACAAAGCGGTTCACCATACGTGCATGCTACGGGAATCACAAACTTCAACACAAGCATTCTTTAAATTCATAATCACCCAACTAGCATGACTTTAATATCATTACCTCCATATCTCAAAACAATTATCAAGCATGAAATTGATCATAGCATCCAATTCACTTCCTATGATAGTTTTCATTCAAATAACCATGCTGTTTAAGACTCTCAAAATAATATAAGTGAAGCATGAGAGACTAGCAATTTCTTCAAAATATAACCACCGTCGTGCTCTAAAAGATATAAGTGAAGCACTAGAGCAAACGACAAACTACTCCGAAAGATATAAGTGAAGATCAATGAGTAGCTAAATAATTATGCAACTATGTGAAGACACTCTCTCATTAAATAATTTCAGATCTTGGTATTGTATTCAAGCAGCAAGCAAAGATAAATAAAAAGACATTGCAAGGATATCACAACTCATGTGAAGAAGCAAAAACTTAGGCTCAACCGATACTAACCGATAGTTGTTGAAGAAGAAAGGTGGGATGCCTACCGGGGCATCCCCAAGCTTGGATGCTTGAGACTTATTGAAATATTATCTTGGGGTTCCTTGGGCATCCCCAAGCTTGAGCTTTTATGTCTCCTTAATTCCTCTCATATCATGGTTTCTCTTTTTATCAAAAGCTTCATCCACAACAAACTCAACAAGAACTCGTGAGATAGGTTAGTATAATTCAATGCAAAACCTTATCACTTTCTACTGTAACAAATCACTAAAATTATTATTCAACATTGCATACTAAATGCCTCTGCATATTTAATACTCCTATCCTCAAATAGAATCATTAAACAAGCAAACATACGCAAACAATGCAAACGTAACAGCAATCTGCCAAAACAGTATAGTCTGTAAAGAATGCAAGAGTAACAATACTTCCCTGACTCCAAAAATTATGAACTAAAATTCCCACTGTAATAAATTTACGAGAGCTTAATATGCAAAAATATTCAACGTTATACCATTCTCTGACTTTTCTAGGGAATTTTCGCAACTGCGGTAAACTTTCTGTTTTCAAACAGAAACATGTATACTAGCAAAATAAGCATGGCAAAGGCTATCCTTGACTTTTTTTATTGAAACTAAAGATGAAAAACATTATTCTAACTAACAGAAAGCAAAAACTAGCAAAATAAAATGATGCTCTGATACGTCTCCAACGTATCTATAATTTTTGATTGCTCCATGCTACTTTATCCACTGTTTTGGACTATATTGGGCTTTATTTTCCACTTTTATATTACTTTTGGGACTAACCTATTAACCGGAGGCCCAGCCCAGAATTGCTGTTTTTTGCCTTTTTCAGTATTTCGAAGAAACAGAATATCAAACGGAGTCCAAACGGAATGAAACCTTCGAGATCGTGATTTTCCAACCGAACGTGATCCAGGAGACTTGGACCCTACTCCAAGCAGTGCTAGAGGCGGTCACGAGGGTGGAGGGCGCGCCCCCCTGGGCGCGCCCCCTACCTCGTGGGCCCCTCGGAGCTCCACCGACGTACTCCTTCCTCCTATATATACCTACGTATCCCCGAACGATCAGAACAGGAGCCAAAAACCTAATTCCACCGCCGCAACCTTCTCTATCCACGAGATCCCATCTTGGGGCTCATTGCGGAGCTCACGGAGGGGTCATCCACCACGGAGGGCTTCTACATCATCACCATAGCCCCTCCAATGAAGTGTGAGTAGTTTACTTCAGACCTTCGGGTCCATAGTTATTAGCTAGATGGCTTCTTCTCTCTTTTTGGATCTCAATACAATGTTCTCCCCCTCTCTCGTGGAGATCTATTCGACGTAATCTTCTTTTTGCAGTGTGTTTGTTGAGACCGATGAATTGTGGGTTTATGATCCAGTATTTTCTATGGAAAATATTTGATTCTTCTCTGAATTCTTTTATGTATGATTGAGTTATCTTTGCAAGTCCTTGAATTATCGTTTTGGTTTGGCCAACTAGATTGGTAGTTCTTGCAATGGGAGAAGTGCTTAGCTTTGGGTTCAATCTTGCGGTGTCCTTACTCAGTGACAGAAAGAGTTGCAAGGCACGTATTGTATTGTTGCCATCGAGGATAACAAGATGGGGGTTTTATCATATTGCATGAATTTATCCCTCTACATCATGTCATCTTGCTTAAGGCATTACTCTTTTTACTTAATACTCTAGATGCATCTTTGGATAGCGGTCGATGAGTGGACTAATAGTAGTAGATGCAGAATCGTTTCGATCTACTTGTTTTGGACGTGATGCCTATATACATGATCATCGCCTAGATATACTCATAACTATGCTCAATTACATCAATTGCTCAACAGTAATTTGTTCACCCACCGTAGAATACTTATGCTCTTGAGAGAAGCCACTAGTGAAACCTATGGCCCCCGGGTCTATTCTCATCATATCAATCTATATCGCTTTATTTACTCGCTTTTTTTTAACTTTGCCTTTTACGTTTTATTTTGCATCTATCTCTATCAGATCTCACTCTCGTAAGTGACTGTGAAGGGATTGACAACCCCTAAGCGTTGGTTGCGAGTTGCTATCGTTTTGTGTAGGTACGAGGGACTTGTCCATGGTGTCCTACTGGATTGATACCTTGGTTCTCAAAAACTGAGAGGAATACTTATGCTACTTTACTGCATCATCCTCTCCTCTTCGGGGAAATCCAACTGTAACGCCCGGATAATCAAGCTACAGTAAACCTTTGCTAATGATGCCACGTCACCTCGATTACTGTTGCTAATCTCGTGTTAGTTTGAAACCGATTATAATTCAAAATTCAAAATCAAGATAACAATAAAAGTTTCCAAAAATTAAAACTAAAATGTTCGGTGTTTGTCAAATATTACAAAGGTAATTGTGGTGAGGTAAACACATTTTTATAAAAGGCCTAAATAATTTAGAATGATTTAAAACAGAAAGAAAATACAAAAGAAAACAGAACAAACAAAAAAAACAAAAGGGGGAGAAGCCCCCCCCCCCTGCTGGACCGCGGCCCAGCTGGCCATCGGGCCAACCAGGCCGGCCCAGGTCGGCCCCCACTCCTCTCCCTTATCCACTCCTCCCCCCCCCCCACTCCCCACCCCCACTCCCCCACGAAATATCCCCTCTCCCCGATCTGGATCGGGAGGAGACCTTGCCGAACCCGCCCGGAGCTTCCCCCCCCCCCCCCGCCGGAGCTGCCTCCCCATCGTCGCCGGACTGCCGCCACCTCGACCCCTTCCTCGCCGGTCCTCTCCATCCTCCCCCGAGCCCGCTGCCCGTGCCCTACACCCCCGCCGTGAGCGCCCCCCCCTTCCTTCCCCTTTCCCCGCGGTCACCGCCCGCGCTCCACGCCGTCGCGGTCCCTCCCGGCGGCCGTGCCGCCCATCGTCGGCGTCGCCATTGCCGGCCTCGTTCACGCGCGCCCGTGCTCCCGCTCTTCGTCCACGGCGCCCGGCCTGCTGTCGCCCGCTTCGCCCTCCGGCCTCATGCCGCCCGGCCCCGCTTTCCGGCATCGATGCCGCCGTCGCTCGGGTCCGCCCCGGCGGCGCCCAGCGCCCTGCGCCCATTCCTGGCCGGCGCCGTTCCCCTCGCCGTGGCCACCGGCCTCCCTCGCTGCTCCTCCTCCCCTGAACCCCCACCACCTCGCCCCGGCCTCGCCTCGTCCGCCCCGACGCACCGTCCTGGCCGCCCTCCTTTGCTCGCCGCCGTATGGGCAGCTCCTGCCGGCCCGCGTCGCCGGTGGCGCCTGCTTTGCTCAGCGTGGCGTTTTCCCCTCGGTGGCCGCCCGGCCTTGCCGGTCCTCCTCGCCCGTGATTTGGGCGGCTTGTGATCAGGCGCCACACCCGCTTCGCCCGCACTCCACACCCGTGGCCCGACCATAATGGCCTCTGTGCCCTTGACCACGAGGCCCACGCCCATAACATTTTATTAAAAAAAGAGAATTAAAATAAAATTAATAAATAAAAATAAAAATGATTTAATAAAATTAATTATTAATTAATTAATTATCTAATGAATTAATTAAGTTAATTAATCTAGTTTAATTAATTTAATTAACTAGTTAGGTTAATTAAATAGTAATTAAATTAACTAATCTATAATTAACCTAAACAGAGAATGACAGGTGGGTCCCACTGGACCCACACGTCTGGTTGACCAGGTCAATGGTCAACGTTGACTGCTGACATCACTCTGATGTCATGCTGACGTCATCATTTACTATTCTGGATAATGTTGGATTAAATAATTAATTAAATTCCAGAAATTAATAAAATCTTTAGAAAATCATATCTAATCCGTAACTCGGATTAAATTATTTTCAACATGAAAGTTGCTCAGAACGACGAGACGAATCCGGATACGCAGTCTGTTCGTCCACCACACACCCCTAACATATCGAACTCGCAAATTTCCCCCTCCGGCTCCTCTGCCCGAAAACACGAAACACCGGGGATATTTTCCCGGATGTTTCCCCCTTAACCGGTATCACCTCATACCACGTTAGGGCACGCCTAGCATCGTTACTTGTCTTGTCATGCATCGATATGCATCTGTTTACATGGTATTCATTGTTTCTTCCCCCTCTTCTCTCCGGTAGACTACGAGACCGCCCGGCTGCTGCCCGGTTCGACTACGGAGTTGGCGACCCCTCTCTCTTGCCGAACAACCAGGCAAGCCCCCTTGATCACCAGATATCGCCTATTCTACTCCATACTGCTTGCATTAGAGTAGTGTAGCATGTTACTTCTTTCTGTTATACCTATCCTGATGCATAGCCTGTCCTTGTTACTACTGTTGTTACCTTTACCTGCAATCCTATATTCTTAGTATAGGATGCTAGTATTTTCATCTGTGGCCCTACATTCTTGTCCGTCTGCTGTGCTATACTATCGGGTCGTGATCACTCGGGAGGTGATCACAGGTATATACTATATACTTATACATGATACATGTGGAGACTAAAGTCGGGTCGGCTGGTGGAGCACCCGCGAGTGGATCTTTGTGGCGGAGGCGGCAGGCAGGTTGAGACCGCCTAGGAGAGAGGTGGGCCTGGCCTGCTCGGGCGTTCGCGGATACTTAACACGCTTAACGAGATCTTGGTATTTGATCTGAGTTGGTTACGAGCCTATACGCACTAACCAACTACGTGGGAGAGATATGGGCACTTTCGGCGTCGTGGTATCACCGGCACTTCGTGACGTCGCCGATCGAGTGGCGCGTGCGGATTGGACCGAACGCCACTAGGCTAGGTCTGCTTCCGGCCAGCGTCACATAGCGTCTTGAGGTGTGCTTCAGGCGATGGGCCTGCACTGCGGCGCTTAGGTTTAGACCGGCGTCTTGACCTCTCTGTTGAGCCTAGGTGGGGCTGCGACGTGTTGATCTTGATGGCGGGCATGCCCTGTGAAAGTGTGTTCGGCCAAATGGGATCAAGCGTCTTTGGGTTATGTGGTGCACCCTGCAGGGAAGTTAATCTATTCGAATAGCTGCGATCTTGATAGCAGACGACTTGGAGTTGTACCTTGACCTTATGACAACTAGAACCGGATACTTAATAAAACACACCCTTCCAAGTGCGAGATACAACGGTGGTCGCTCTCTCTTAGGGATACGAGGAGGGATCGCGGGTAGGATTATTGCTATGTGATGCTACTTGGAGGACTTGATCTACTCTACGCTACATCTTTTGCAAGGCGGAGGCTGCGAAGCGTAGTCTTCGACAGGATTAGCTATCCCCCTCTTATTCTAGCATTCTGCAGTTCAGACCACTGATGTGGCCCTTTACACATGTATCCATGCATATGTAGTGTAGCTCCTTGCTTGCAAGTACTTTGGGATATGAGTACTCACGGTTGCCTTGTTCCCCCTTTTCCCCCTATCTCTACTCGATTGCTGCAACCAGAAGATGGAGCCCAGAGCGACGCCACCGTCGATGGCGACTACTACCCGGAGGTGCCTACTACTACGTGCAGCCGGCCAGCGACGACACAGGAGTAGTTTAGGAGGATCCAGGCAGGAGGCCTGCGCCTCTTTCGATCTGTATCCCGGTTTGTGCTAGCCTTCTTAAGGCAAACTTGTTTAACTTATGTCCGTACTCAGATATTGTTGCTTCCGCTGACTCGTCTATGATCGAGCACTTGTATTCGAGCCCTCGAGGCCCCTGGCTTGTATTATGATGCTTGTATGACTTATTTATGTTTTAGAGTTGTGTTGTGATATCTTCCCGTTAGTCCCTGATCTTGATCGTACACGTGTGCGTGCATGATTAGTGTACGATTGAATCGGGGGCGGCGTCACACCAACGCAGTGCTCAAGAGGTAGCAAGAAGAATTTTTGGCGCCGTTGCCGGGGAGGCTCACGCAAGCAAGTCAACCATACCAAGTACCCATCGCAATCCCTATGTCTCGCATTACATTATTTTCCATTTGCATCTCGTTTTCCTCTCCCCCACTTCACCCTTGCCGTTTTATTTGCCCTCTCTTTCCCAATCTTCTCCTCTCTTTTCTGTTTGCCTTTTTTCCCATTGCCTCTCTGTTTGCTCGTGTGCTTGTTTGCTTGCTTGTCATCATGACTAATTCCTTATCCGCTCCTATGTCTCCCGAGTTTGAAGTTCTTCACTTCAAGCAAAGGCAAGGAGAAAACTTAAAAGATGCTTGGTATAGGATGATGGAATCTTTTCATAAGTGCACCCTAGAGGTGAACTTTAGAATTCTTCTTCGCAATTTTTATGTTGGGTTAAATATGACGCATAGAAAACTCTTTGATTGCATTGCCAAGGGAAATTTTATTGAGATTGATCCCAGTATTGCGCATGAAATTATAGTGGGAATAGTGGGAACACTACCCCAAAAGGGAGGATCTCATCCTACCCAGGGAGAAACCCAAGTGTTTGAGAAAATTTGCAAAGTAACAAATTTTTTACAAAAGTCTCTTGAGCCCCTCAAAAGTGTTAGCGGAAATCTCCACCGCATGAATATGTTGATTACTCTTTTAATAAGCGGTTGGATTCTTTAGATCTAAAAATTTCCGAATATGAAGGGAAGCGGAAAGAACCTCTTAGATTCGAGCATGATTCCGCTAAAAAAATGAAAATCAAAGATGGCAATACCTAGATCTATCCTTGCTTTTATGCCTAGCTAGGGGCGTTAAACGATAGCGCTTGTTGGGAGGCAACCCAATTTTATTTTGTGTTTTTTGTTTTTGCTTCTGTTTAGGAATAAATAATCCATCTACCTTCTGTTTGGATGTGGTTTTATGTTTTAATTAGTGTTTGTGCCAAGTAGGACCTATAGGATAACCTACGATGATAGTCGATTTGATTCTGCTGAAAAACAGAAACTTTGCGCTCACGAGAAAAAATTCAATAAATCACAGGAATGTGCTTTTGCATTGATTCGTTTTGCTGCTGATCAATAAAAACAATTTCCAGGACTTTCTATTTTGGTAGAAGTTTTAGAGTTCCAGAAGTTTGCGTTAGTTACAGATTGCTACAGACTGTTCTGTTTTTGACAGATTCTGTTTTTCGTGTGTTGTTTGCTTATTTTGATGAATATATGGCTAGTAAATTAGTTTATAAACCATACAGAAGTTGGAATACAGTAGGTTTAACACCAATATAAATAAATAATGAGTTCATTAGAGTACCTTGAAGTAGTCTTTTGTTTTGTTTCTCTAACGGAGCTCACGAGATTTCTGTTGAGTTTTGTGTTGTGAAGTTTTCATGTTTGGGGTGAATTCTTTTGATGGATTATGGAACAAGGAGTGGCAAGAGCCTAATCTTGGGGATGCCCATGGCACCCCCAAGATAATCCAAGGACACCAAAAAGTCAAAGCTTGGGGATGCCCCGGAAGGCATCCCCGTTCGTCCACTTCCATCGTTAATTTACTTGGAGCTATATTTTTATTCACCAACATGATATGTATTTTTCTTGGAGCGTCTTGTATCATTTGTGTCTTGGCTTTTTAGTTTACCACAATTATCCTTGCTGTACACACCTTTTGAGAAAGCCATACATGAATTGGAATTTGTTAGAATACTCGATGTGCTTCACTTATACCTTTTGAGCTTGATAGTTTTGCTCATTGTGCTTCACTTATATCTTTTGAGCGTGATAATTTTTGCTCTAGTACTTCACTTAGATCTTTTAGAGCATGGTGGTGGATTTGTTTTAAAGAAACTTTTTTGATCTCTCATGCTTCACTTAGATTATTTTGAGAGTCTTTAATAGCATGGTAATTTGCTTAATGTTAATATACTTGGTGTTCAAGATATGTGAAACTTTCTTTTGAGTGAATTGAATAATAAGATAAGTTTGATGCTTGATAATTGTTTTGAGATATGGAGGTGATAATATCAAAGTCGTGCTAGTTGGGTGATTATGAATTTGAGAAATACTTGTGTTGAAGTTTGCAAGTCCCGTAGCATGCACGTATGGTTAAAATTATGTAACAAATTTGAAACATGAAGTGTACCTGGCTTGTGCATCCTTATGAGTGGCGGTCGGGGAATGACGATGGTCTTTTCCTACCAATCTATCCCCCTAGGAGCATGCGCGTAGTACTTAATTTTTGATGACTTCTAAATTTTTGCAATAAGTATATGAGTTATTTTGACTAATGTTGAGTCCATGTATTATATGCACTCTCACCTTTCCACCTTTGCTAGCCTCTTCGGTACCGTGCATTGCCCTTTCTCACCTTGAGAGTTGGTGCAAACTTCGCCGGTGCATCCAAACCCGTGATACGATACGCTCTATCACACATAAACCTCCTTATATCTTCCTCAAAACAGCCACCATACCTACCTATTTTGGCATTTCCATAGCCATTCCGAGATATATTGCCATGCAACTTCCATCATCATCATCATGACATACATTACTTTTGTCATACTGCCATTGCATAATCATGTAGTTGACATCGTATTTGTGGCAAAGCCACCATGCATTATTTTTTATACATGTCACTCTTGATTCATTGCACCATCCCGGTACACATCACGGGAGGCATTCATATAGAGTCATATCTTGTTCTAAGTTTCGAGTTGTAATCCTTGTGTTGTAATCAATAGAAGTGTGATGATCATCATTATTAGAGCATTATCCAAATAAAAAAAGAAAAAGAGAAAGGCCAAAAAGAAAAAAAGAAAGGCCAAAAAAAAGAAAATAAAAAGGGCAATGCTACTATCTCTTTTTCCACACTTGTGCTTCAAAGTACCACCTTGTTCTTCATGTAGTGAGTCTCATATATTGTGCTTCAAAGTAGCACCTTGTTCTTCATGTAGTAAGTCTCATAAGTTGTCCTTTTTATACTAGTGGGAATTTTTCATTATAGAACTTGGCTTGTATATTCCTACAATGGACTTCCTCAAATGCCCTAGGTCTTCTGAGCAAGCAAGTTGGATGCACACCCACTAGTTTTTGTTTTGTTGAGCATTCATAGCTCTAGTGCATCCGTTGCATGGCAATCCCTACTCCTCATGATGACATCAATTGATGGGCATCTCCATAGCCCGTTGATTAGCCTCGTCAACGTGAGACTTTCTCCTTTTTTGTCTTCTCCACACAATCCCCATCATCATATTCTATTCCACCCATAGTGCTATATCCATGGCTCATGCTCATGTGTTGCGTGAAAGTTGAAAAGGTTTGAGATTATTTAATTATGAAACAATTGCTTGGCTTGTCATCGGGGGTATAGAAGTTGGGAACATCTTTGTGTGACAAAAATGAAGCATAGCCTAACTATATGCTTTTGTAGGGATGAACTTTCTTTTGCCATGTTATTTTGAGAAGACATGATTGCTTTGATCAGTATGCTTGAAGTATTATTATTTTTATGTTAATATGAACTTTTGTCTTGAATCTTTCAGATCTGAATATTCATATCACAAATAAGAAGATTTACATTGAAATTATGCCAAAGTATCACTCCGCATCAAAAATTCTTTTTTATCATTTACCTACTCGAGGACGAGCAGGAATTAAGCTTGGGGATGCCTGATACGTCTCCAACGTATCTATAATTTTTTATTGCTCCATGCTACTTTATCCATTGTTTTGGACTATATTGGGCTTTATTTTCCACTTTTATATTACTTTTGGGACTAACCTATTAACCGGAGGCCCAGCCCAGAATTGCTGCTTTTTGCCTTTTTCAGTATTTCGAAGAAACAAAATATCAAACGGAGTCCAAACGGAATGAAACCTTCGGGATCGTGATTTTCCAACCGAACGTGATCCAGGAGACTTGGATCCTACTCCAAGAAGTGCCAGAGGCGGTCACGAGGGTCTCCACCGACGTACTCCTTCCTCCTATATATACCTATGTATCCCCGAACGATTAGAACAGGAGCCAAAAACCTAATTCCACTGCCGCAACCTTCTGTATCCACGAGATCCCATCTTGGGGCCTATTCCGGAGCTCCGCCGGAGGGGCATCCACCACGGAGGGCTTCTACATCATCACCATAGCCCCTCCAATGAAGTGTGAGTAGTTTACTTCAGACCTTCGGGTCCATACTTATTAGCTAGATGGCTTCTTCTCTCTTTTTGGATCTCAATACAATGTTCTCCCCCTCTCTCGTGGACATCTATTCGATGTAATCTTCTTTTTGCGGTGTGTTTCTTGAGACCGATGAATTGTGGGTTTATGATCCAGTATTATCTATGGAAAATATTTGATTCTTTGCTGAATTCTTTTATGTATGAATGAGTTATCTTTGCAAGTCTCTTCGAATTATCTTTTTGGTTTGGCCAACTAGATTGGTAGTTCTTGCAATGGGAGAAGTGCTTAGCTTTGGGTTCAATCTTGCGGTGTCCTTACTCAGTGAAAGAAAGAGTTGCAAGGCACGTATTGTATTGTTGCCATCGAGGATAACAAGATGTGGTTTTTATCATATTGCATGAATTTATCCCTCTACATCATGTCATCTTGCTTATGGCGTTACTTTGTTTTTACTTAATACTCTAGATGCATGCTGGATAGCGGTCGATGAGTGGAGTAATAGTAGTAGATGCAGAATCGTTTCGATCTACTTGTTTTGGACGTGATGCCTATATACATGATCATCACCTAGATATACTCATAACTATGCTCAATTCTGTCAATTGCTCAACAGTAATTTGTTCACCCACCGTAGAATACTTATGATCTTGAGAGAAGCCACTAGTGAAACCTATGGCCCCCAGGTCTATTCTCATCATATCAATCTATATCACTTTATTTACTCACTTTGTTTTACTTTGCCTTTTACTTTTTACTTTGCATATATCTATCAAAAATACCAAAAATATTATATCTATCAGATCTCACTCTCGGAAGTGACCGTGAAGGGATTGACAACCCCTAAGCTGGTTGCGAGTTGCTATCGTTTTGTGTAGGTACGAGGAACTTGTGCGTGGTATCATACTGGATTGATACCTTGGTTCTCAAAAACTGAGGGAAATACTTACGCTACTTTACTGCATCATCCTCTCCTCTTCGGGGAAATCCAACGCAGTGCTCAAGAGGTAGCACGCTCCAAGCAAAACACATATCATGTGGCGAATAAAAATATAGCTCCAAGTAAAGTTACCGATGAACGAAGACGAAAGAGGGGATGCCATCCGGGGCATCCCCAAGCTTAGGCTCTTGGTTGTCCTTGAATATTACCTTGGTGTGCCTTGGGCATCCCCAAGCTTAGGCTCTTTCCACTCCTTATTCCATAGTCCATCGAATCTTTTACCCAAAACTTGAAAACTTCAACCACACAAAACTCAAAAACAAAACTCGTAAGCTCCGTTAGTATAAGAAAATAAAACCACCACTTAGGTACTGTAATGAACTCATTCTAAATTCATATTGGTGTAATATCTACTGTATTCTAAATTCTCTATGGTTCATACCACTTAATACTAGCCATAGATGCATCAAAATAAGCAAACAACACAATGAAAACAGAATCTGTCAAAAACAGAACAGTCTGTAGTAATCTGTATCAAACATATACTTCTGGAACCCCAAAAATTATGAAATAAATTGCTGTACCTATTTTAATTTGTCTATTAATCATCTTCGAAAATAATCAATCTAAAATCACTCTTCTGTAAAAAATGGCAGCTAATCTCGTGAGCGCTAAAGTTTCTGTTTTTTACAGCAAGATCATAAAGACTTCACCCAAGTCTTCCCAAAGGCTCTACTTGTCACTTTATTGAGACAAAAGCTATAAAACATGATTACTGCAGTAGCATAATCATGTGGACACACAAAAACAGTAAGGATAAATATTGGGTTGTCTCCCAACAAGCGCTTTTCTTTAGTGCCTTTTTAGCTAGGCATGATGATGGCAGTGATGCTCACGTAAAAGATAAGAATTGAAACATAAAGAGAGCATCATGAAGAATATGACTAGAAAATTTAATTCTAACCCACTTCCTATGCATAGGGATTTTGTGAGCAAACAACTTATGGGAACAATAATCAACTAGCATAGGATGGTAAAACAAGCACAACTTCAAGATTTTAAGCACATAGAGAGGAAACTTGGCCTTATTGCAACTCCTACAAGCATATGTTCCTCCCTCATAATAATTTTCAGTAGCATCATGAATGAATTAAAAAATATAACCAGAACCTAAAGCATTCTTTTCATGATCTACAAGCATAGAAAATTTACTACTCTCCACATAAGCGAAATTCTTCTCATGAATAGTAGTGGGAGCAAACTCAACAAAATAATTATCATGTGAGGCATAATCCAATTGAAAACTAAAATCATGATGACAAGTTTCATGGTTATCATTATTCTTAATAGCATACAAGTCATCACAATAATCATCATAGATAGCAACTTTGTTCTCATAATCAATTGGAACCTCTTAGAAATAGTGGAATCATCACTAAATAAAGTTGACACTCTTCCAAATCCACTTTCATGTTCATCACAATAAGATTCAATATCCTCCAAAATAGTGGGATCAATACTACCTAAAGTTGAAACTCTTCCAAACCCACTTTCATCAATACAATCATCATAAGTAGGAGGCATGCTATCATCAAAATAAATTTGCTCATCAAAACTTGGGGGACAAAAAATATCATCCTCATCAAACATAGCTTCCCCAACCTTGTGGCTTTGCATATCATTAACATCATGGATATTCAGGAATTCATACTAACAACATTGCAATCATGCTCATCATTCACATATTCAGTACCAAAGATTTTAATGCACTCTTCTTCTAGCACGTGAGCACAATTTTCCTTACCATCATACTCACGAAAGATATTAAAAAGACGAAGCGTATGAGACAAACTTAACTCCATTATTTTTGTAGTTTTCTTTTATAAACTAAACTAGTGATAAAACAAGAAACAAAAAGATTCGATTGCAAGATCTAAAGATATACCTTCAAGCGCTAACCTCCCCTGCAACGGCGCCATAAAAGAGCTTGATGTCTACTACACAACCTCTTGTTGTAGACGTTGTTGGGCCTGCAAGTGCACAGGTTTGTAGGACAGTAGCAAATTTCCCTCAAGTGGATGACCTAAGGTTTATCAATCCGTAGGAGGCGTAGGATGAAGATGGTCTCTCTCAAACAACCCTGCAACCAAATAACAAAGAGTCTCTTGTGTCCCCAACACACCCAATACAATAGTAAATTGTATAGGTACACTAGTTCGGCGAAGAGATGGTGATGCAAGTGCAAAATAGATAGTAGATAAAGGTTTTTGTAATCTGAAATTATAAAAACAGCAAGGTAACAAGTGGTAGAAGTGAGCGTAAACGGTATTGCAATGATAGGAAACAAGGCCTAGGGTTCAAACTTTCACTAGTGCAAGTTCTCTCAACAATAATAACATAGATAGATCATATAACAATCCCTCAACATGCAACAAAGAGTCACTCCAAAGGCACTAATAGCAGAGAACGAGTGAAGAGATTATGGTAGGGTACGAAAACCACCTCAAAGTTATTCTTTCGGATTGATCTATAAAAGAGTTCGTACTAGAATAACACCTTAAGACACAAATCAACCAAAACCCTAATGTCACCTAGATACTCCATTGTCACCTCAAGTATCCGTGGGCATGATTATACGATATGCATCACACAATCTCAGATTCATCTATTCAAGCAACACAAAGTACTTCAAAGAGTGCCCCAAAGTTTCTACTGGAGAGTCAAGAACGTGTGCCAACCCATATGCATAGGTTCATGGGCGGAACCCGCAAGTTGGTCACCGAAACATACATCAAGAGGCACATGATATCCCATTGTCACCACAGATAAGCACGACAAGACATACATAAAGTGTTCTCATAAAAGACTCAATCCGGTAAGATAACTTCAAAGGGAAAACTCAATTCATCACAAGAGAGTAGAGGTGGAGAAACATCATAAGATCCAACTACAATAGCAAAGCTCGGGATACATCAAGATCGTGCCATAGAGGGAACACGAAAGAGAACACGAGAGAGAGAGAGATCAAACACATAGCTACTGATACATACCCTCAGCCTCGAGGGAGAACTACTCCCTCCTCATCATGGAGAGCGCCGAGATGATGAAGATGGCCACCGGTGAAGGATCCCCCCTCCGGCAGGTGCCGGAAGGGCTCCGAGAGGTTTTGGTGGCTACAGAGGCTTGCGGCGGCAGAACTCCCGATCTATCTTGATATTCAATGGTTTTAGGGTACGTAGGCTTATATAGGCGAAAGAAGTCGGTCGGGGGGGTGCTCGAGGGGTCCACGAGATAGGGGGGCATGCCCTACAGGGGGGGCGCGCCCTCCTATCTCGTGGAGTCCTCGAGTATCTTCTGACTTGAACTCCACGTCTCAAGGATGATAATCTTACAAAAAATCACGTTGCCGAAGGTTTCATTCTGTTTGGACTTCGTTTGATATTCCTTCTCTTCGAAATACTGAAACAGGCAATAAAACAGCAATATGGGCTGGGCCTCCGGTTAATAGGTTAGTCCCAAAACTAATATAAAAGTGTATAATAAAGCACATAATCATACAAAACAGATAATAATATAGCATGGAACAAACAAAAATTATAGATACGTTGGAGACGTATCAGTGACTTCTCGGGTCGCACAGTTTATGCATACTTGATATTGAGTCAACCAGTTCATTCCCAAAATTACATCCAACTTGGCAAACTCAATGAATATCAAAGCAGTGGGAAATCGGACCCCTTAACATCAATTTCCAAATTCCGGCAGACCAAATTTCTTTTGAGTACAGATCCCGGGGACTGAACCAGCATAATTTTTCACAAAAGCGAGCAAGGAAATTTGTTTTGGGCAACAAAACTTCGAGAAACAAAAGAGTGGGAAGCCCCAGAGTCGAATAAAATTATTGCGGGTATGTTATTAACAGAAAACATACCAATGACGACTTCGGGGTTTTCCTGAGCCTCGTCTATGGAGAGGTGATGAGCTTGCCCTTGGACAATCTGCTGGGTATGATATGGCCCCATGTGATTGACTTGCAGCCGGATCGGGGAAGTTGACTTCTTGGGACACTGCCTGGCATAATGTCCGGTTTGTCCACAACTAAAGCAGGCGTTGTTGCGCTGGCGTTCCTCGTGTACTGGACTGGTCACGACATTCTTGACTTGAGTAGTGGTCTTGTTCACATTCTGCTGCCAATTGGGTTTGGACTCCACTTCAGCCTGTTGCCAGGTACAGGCCTTCTGTATGGGCTGTCCGTCCTTCTTTGGCTCAAATTTGCGCTTGTTGTCATTTTTTGCTGGTCGGTTGTCTTGCATAGGCTTGTATTCTCTTTCTGCGATGAGGGCCTTATTTACTAGAGATTGAAAGTCTGAAAATCGAGCATGCAGAGAGCACTCCTGAGGTATTGATTTAATCCTCCAAGGAACCTGTTGACCTTCCTTTCTTCTGTGGCCACATCATAAAGGGAACAACGAGCCAAATGGTTGAACTTGTGCAAATATTCACTTATTGACAGACTTCCTTGAGTGAGACCAAGAAATTCGCGTTGCTTGACCTTCATGATACCAGCAGGAATATGATACTTGAGAATTTGGTCCTTGAAATTAGTAAACGTAATTTCTTCTCCCACGGGCCACAGAGCTTTAGCATTATCCCACCATATAGCAGCATCTCCTTCAAGATAGTGGGTAGCAAACGGAACCTTGTCAGCTTCTTCAGTGCGAGCAATTTCAAGTTTCTTCTCAATGGTTCATAACCAATCGTCTACTTCCAAAGGGTCAACCACTTGACTGAAACTGGGAGGCTTAGTCCTTTGAAAATCTGACAGCTTGGAGTGATGGCCATTTTGATTCCCATTCTGTCCAACCATAGCTTGCACACTTTTTAGCAGCTCAATCAGATCATTGTTCCTTCTTTCCTCAAACATGCGCATAATTTGTTCAGTGGAGGGTGGATTTGGCGGTGGAGGCGGTGGCTGCGGATACGGCTCGGGGGAGTGTCCTGCCTGCCTTGCTAAGCGACGAACAGGGACATCCTCACCAGCCTGTGAGCTGCTACCTCCCCGCGTAGTCCTACAGTTTATTTTTCCCAATAAGAGCAACCGCGATGAGGAACATCCAAACGTTGGAAGAAAATACAGTGACAAACCCGAAAGAGCGAAATGAAGAAACCAAAAAAAACACAGCGATTGAATAAAAAGTTCCAACATAATTATACATAGACTCATACATGAAAGATAAGCATCATGACTGGTGCGACTACTAGCATACATGCAACGATACATCATGGCTCATACAACTACATCTGTACATGACCACTGCTGATACTCAAACGCTCTAAGACTCTGCCGGTGATGCCGGATCCTCTCCCGAGTCAGACCCAGATCCTGAACTAACGATGCCAATCGAGACCTCTGGGTTAAAGGTAACACGACGACGCTGCCTCGAGGGCACTCCCTCAGGGGTAGGCGCGGGATGAGAAGGGGTCATGGGAGCTGCTGGGGTAGCAAGAAGAGATGCCCACTCAGTTGGAGCGCTGTGTGGGTTCACGGTCGAGGTGCCCGAGCTACTGGGTGGAGTAACCGGAGAAATAGGCGAGCTAAAGTTGGGCACAATATAAGGAGTAAATCCCATAGAAGGTGGAGTAGGGTAGGATCTAGCGGCGGCCAAAGCAGAACGAGGACGATTCAGCTCTCGAGCCAACACGTGAATCAGAAGATAACTCAGTGATATATCAAGAAAGGTGGCTAGTGTCACTATCAAACGCTGATACGTCCATTTTGCATCATGCTTTTATATCAATATTTATTGCATTATGGGTTGTCATTACACTTTATATCTCAATACTTATGGCTATTCTCTCTTATTTTACAAGGTTTACCATGAAGAGGGGGAATGCTTATTGGAATTCTGGCCGAAAAGGAGCAAACGTTGGAAACCTATTCTGCACAACTCCAAAAGTCCTGAAACTCCACGAGACCACTTTCTGGATTTATTAAGAATTTATGAGCAAAAGAAATAGGCCAGGGGGCCCACACCCTGTCCAGGAGACAGCCCCCCCCCCCTATAGGGCGTGCCCCTATCTCCTGGGCCCCCTGGTGGGCCTCCGGCAACCATCTTCTGCTATATGAAGGGTTTTGTCCTGGAAAAATTCATGGGAAAGCTTATGGGACGAAACTCCGCCGCCACGAGGCGGAACCTTGTCGGAATCAATTTAGGGCTCTGGCGGAGCTGTTCTGCCGGGGACACTTCCCTCCAGGAGGGGGAAATCATCACCAACGTCATGACCAACGATCCTCTCATCGAGAGGGGGTCAATGTCCATCAACATCTTCACCAGCACCATCTCCTCTCAAACCCTAGTTCATCTCTTGTATCCAATCTTGTATCCAAAACCACAAATTGGTACCTGTGGGTTGGTAGTAGTGTTGATTACTCCTTGTAGTTGATACTAATTTGTTTACTTGGTGGAAGATCATATGTTCAAATCCTTCATGCATATTATTACACCTCTGATTATGAACATAAATATGCTTTGTGAGTAGTTACGTTTGTTCCTGAGAACATGGGTGAAGTCTTGCTATTAGTAGTCATGTGAATTTGGTATTCGTTCGATATTTTGATGAGATGTATGTTGTCTTTCCTCTAGTGGTGTTATGTGAACGTCGACTACATGACACTTCACCATTATTTGGGCCTAGAGGAAGCCATAGGGATGTAATAAGTAGATGATGGGTTGCTAGAGTGACAGAAGCTTAAACCCTAGTTTATGCGTTGCTTCGTTAGGGGTTCATATGGGCCCATATGTTTAATGTTGTGGTTAGGTTTACCTTAATACTCCTTTTTGTAGTTGCGGACGCTTGCAATAGGGGTTAATCATGAGTGGGATGCTTGTCCAAGTTAGGGCAGTACCCAAGTGCCGGTCCACCCACATATCAAATTATCAAAGTACCGAACGCGAATCATATGAGCGTGATGAAAACTAGCTTGACGATAATTCCCAATGTGTCCTCGGGAGCTCCTTTATTATTATTAGAATTTGTCCAGGCTTATCCTTTGCTACATAAAGGATTGGGCCACCTTGCTGCACTTTATTTACTTTATTTACTTATGCTCGTTATTATTTATCTTATCACAATACTATCTATCACATACTATTTCAGTGCTTGCAGAGAACTCCTTACTGAAAACCGCTTATCATTTCCTTCTTCTCCTCATTGGGTTCGACACTCTTACTTGTCGAAAGGACTATGATATACCCCCTACACTTGTGGGTCATCAAGATTCTTTTCTGGCGCCGTTGCCGGGGAGCGTAGCGCTCTTGGTGAGTGGAACTTGGTAAGGAAACATTTATATAGTGTGCTGAAATTTTCTGTTACTTGTCACTATGGAAGCTAATCCTTTGAGTGGCTTGTTTGGGGTATCTTCACCCCAACCAGAAGAGCAAAGAGATGCTCCTCAACCTACTGAACTTTATGAAAATATTCACTTTGAGATTCCTTCAGGTATGATAGAAAAACTGCTAGCTAATCCTTTTGCAGGAGACGGAACATTGCATCCCGACTTACACCTTATCTTTGTGGATGAATTTTGTGGATTATTTAAGCTTGCAGGTATTCCCGATGATGTTGTCAAAAGGAAGGTCTTCCGTTTATCTTTGAAGGGAGATGCAATGACATGGTATAAGCTATGTGATGATACGAGATCTTGGAATTATAAGCGATTGAAATTGGAGTTTCACCGGAAGTTCTATCCTATGCATCTTGTTCATCATGATCGTAATTACATATATAATTTCTGGCATCGCGAAGGAGAAAGCATCGCTCAAGCTTGGGGGAGGCTTAAGTCAATGTTATATTGATTCCCCAATCATGAGCTCTCTCGGGAAATGATTATTCAGAATTTTTATGCTCGGTTTCTCTTGATAATCGCAACTAGCTCGATACTTCCTGTGCTGGTTCCTATATGCTGAAGACTATTGATTTCAAATGGGACTTATTGGAAATAATTAAACGCAACTCTGAAGATTGGGGTTCCGAGGATGGCAAGGAGTCAGGTATGACACCTAAGTTTGATTGTGTTAAATCTTTTATGGATACCGATGCTTTCCGTGGATTTAGCTCTAAGTATGGACTTGACTCTGAGATAGTACCTACTTTTTGTGAAACTTTTGCCGCTCACGTTGATCTCCCTAAAGAGAAGTGGTTTTAATATAATCCTCCTATTAAAGTTAAAGTAGTTGCACCTATTACAGTCGAAGAGAAGACTATTACATATAGTGATCCTATTATTCCTATTGCTTATGTTGAAAAACCTCCTTTTCCTATTAGGATAAAAGATCATGTTAAAGCTTCGACTATTGTTCGTAAGAGCAATACTAGGACTTATACACATCCTGAGAAAATTAATGTTGAACCTGGTATTGCTATGATTAAAGATCTCTTGGATGAAGACTTAGATGGGCATGTTATTTCTTTCGTGGGTGAAACTGCTAATATTGCTAGACCCGATACTAAGACACGTAGACCTGTTGTAGGCACGCCTGTTATTTCTGTTAAAATAGGAGATCATTGTTATCATGGCTTGTGTGATATGGGTGCTAGTGCTAATGCGATACCTTATGATCTTTATCAAGAAATTATGCACGATATTGCACCTGTTGTTGAATTAGAAGACATTGATGTTACTATTAAGCTTGCTAATAGGGACACCATTAAACCTATTGGGATTGTTAGAGATGTTGAAGTCTTGTGTGGAAAGATTAAATACCCTGCTGATTTCCTTGTTCTTGCTTCCCCACAAGATAACTTTTGTCCCATTATTTTTGGTAGACCTTTCTTGCATACTGCTAGTGCTAAGATTGATTGTGAAAAGAATATTGTCATTGTTGGCTTAGATGGTATGTCTCATGAGTTTAATTTCGCTAAGTTTAGTAGACAACATCGTGAAAAGGAACCATCTAGTAAGGATGAGATTATTGGTCTTGCTTCCATTGATGTTCCTCCAACTGATCCGTTAGAACAATATTTGCTACACCATGAAAACGATATGTTTATGAAGGAAAGGGAAGAAATAGATGAAGTTTTCCTTAAACAAGAACCTATGCTAAAACATAATCTTCCCGTTGAAATTCTTGGGGATCCCCCTCCACCCAAGGGTGATCCCGTGTTTGAACTCAAACCATTACCTGATAATCTCAAGTATGCTTATCTTGATGAAAAAGAAATATATCCTGTTATTATTAGTGCTAACCTTTCAGAGAAAGAAGAAGAAATATTGAAAACTCTGAAGAAGCACCGAGCTGCTATTGGACATACTCTGGATGATCTTAAGGGCATTAGTCCCACATTATGTCAACACAAAATTTCAGTGCAGAAAGATGCCAAACCTGTTAGAGATCCTCAAAGACGATTAAATCCCAAAATGAAGGAAGTGGTGAGAAAGGAGATTCTAAAACTCCTTGAGGCAGGTATTATTTATCCCGTTGCTGATAGTGAATGGGTAAGCCCTGTCCATTGTGTCCCTAAAAAGGGAGGTATTACCGTTGTTCCTAATGATAAAGATGAATTGATCCCGCAAAGAATTATTACAGGCTATAGGATGGTAATTGATTTTCGTAAGTTAAATAAAGCCACTAAGAAAGATCATTACCCTTTACCTTTTATTGATCAAATGCTAGAAAGGCTATCCAAACACACACATTTTTGCTTTCTGGATGGTTATTCTGGTTTCTCTCAAATACCTGTGTCAGCGGGGGATCAATCTAAAACTACTTTTACCTACCCTTTTGGTACTTTTGCTTATAGACGTATGCCTTTTGGTTTATGTAATGCACCTGCTACCTTTCAAAGAAGCATGATGGCTATATTTTCTGATTTTTGTGAAAATATTTGTGAGGTATTCATGGATGACTTCTCCGTCTATGGATCCTCTTTTGATGATTGTTTGAGCGACCTTGATCAAGTTTTGCAGAGATGCGAAGATACTAGTCCCGTCCTGAATTGGGAAAAGTGTCACTTTATGGTTAATGAAGGCATTGTCTTGGGGCACAAGATCTCCGAGAGAGGTATTGAAGTTGATAAAGCCAAAGTTGATGCTATTGAAAATATGCCATGTCCCAAGGACATAAAAGGTATAAGAAGTTTCCTTTGTCATGCCGGTTTTTATAGGAGGTTCATTAAGGACTTTTCTAAAATCTCTAGGCCTCTGACTAACTTATTGCAAAAAGATATTCCTTTTGTCTTTGATGATGATTGTGTAGAAGCATTTGAAACACTTAAGAAAGCTTTGATCACATAAACTATTGTTCAGCCACCTGATTGGAATTTGCCTTTTGAAATTATGTGTGATGCTAGTGATTATGCTATAGGTGTTTTTCTAGGGCAAAGAGTCGATAAGAAATTGAGTGTTATCCATTATGCTAGTAAGACTCTGGATACTGCCCAGATAAATTATGCTACCACTAAAAAAGAATTCTTAGCAGTTGTGTTTGCATGTGATAAGTTTAGACCTTATATTGTTGATTCCAAAGTTACTATTCACACTGATCATGCTGCTATTAAATATCTTATGGAAAAGAAAGATGCTAAGCCTAGACTAATTACATGGGTTCTCTTGCTCCAAGAATTTGATTTGCATATTATTGATAGAAAGGGAGCTGAGAACCCCGTTGCTGACAACTTGTCTAGGTTTGAGAATGTTCTTGATGACCCACTGCCTATTAATGATAGTTTTCCTGATGAACAATTAGCGGTTGTCAATGCTTCTCGTACTGCTCCTTGGTGTGCTGACTATGCTAATTACATTGTTGCTAAATATATACCGCCTAGTTTCACATACCAGCAAAAGAAAAAGTTCTTTTATGATTTAAGACATTACTTCTGGGATGATCCACACCTTTATAAAGAAGGAGTAGATGGTATTATTAGACGTTGTGTGCCTGAGCATGAACAGGAACAAATCCTACGCAAATGTCGCTCTGAATCTTATGGAGGACACCACGCGGGAGATAGAACTGCACACAAGGTATTACAATCTGGTTTTTATTGGCCTACCCTCTTCAAAGATGCTCGTAAGTTTTTCTTATCTTGTGATGAATGCCAAAGAATAGGTAACATCAGTAGACGTCAAGAAATGCCTATGAATTATTCTCTTGTTGTTGAACCGTTTGATGTTTGGGGTTTTGATTATATGGGACCTTTTCCTGCCTCCAATGGTTATACACATATTTTAGTTACTGTTGATTACGTTACTAAGTGGGTAGAAGCTATTCCAACTAGTAGTGCTGATCATAACACTTCTATTAAAATGCTTAAAGAAGTTATTTTTCTGAGGATTGGAATCCCTAGATATCCTATGACTGATGGTGGTTCACACTTTATTCATGGTGCTTTCCGTAAGATGCTTGCTAAGTATGATGTCAATCATAGAATTGCATCTCCTTATCACCCGCAGTCTAGTGGTCAAGTAGAGTTGAGAAATAGAGAGCTCAAATTAATTTTGCAAAAGGCGTGAATAAATCTAGAAAGAATTGGTCCAAAAAACTTGATGATGCATTATGGGCCTATAGAACTGCATACAAAAATCCTATGGGTATGTCTCCATATAGATGGTTTATGGAAAAGCATGTCATTTACCTCTTGAACTTGAACATAAAGCATATTGGGCTATTAAAGAGCTCAATTATGACTTCAAACTTGCCGGTGAGAAGAGGTTGTTTGATATTAGCTCATTTGATGAATGGAGAACCCAAGCTTATGAGAATGCCAAGCTCTTCAAAGAAAAAGTCAAACGCTGGCATGATAAGAGGATACAAAAGCGTGAGTTTAACGTAGGAGATTATGTGTTATTATTCAACTCTCGTTCAAGATTTTTTGCAGGAAAACTTCTCTCAAAATGGGAAGGTCCCTACGTTATCGAGGCGGTCTATCGTTCCGGTGCTATAAAAGTTAACAACTTTGAAGGCACAAATCCGAGGGTTGTTAGTGGTCAAAGAATCAAGCATTATATTTCAGGTAACCCTATCAATGTTGAGCCTAATATTATAGAAACCATAACCCGAGAGGAATACATAAGAGACACTTTCCAGAATGTTCCAGACTCCGAAAAGGCATAGGTACGTGGTACGGTAAGTTTACCGACTCCAAAACAACTCTAATGGCAATTTTTATCAGTTTTGGATTATTTAAGAATTTTAGGAAGAAAGAAGTAGTCCGAAAGGGACACGAGGCTCCGGTGAGAGAGGAGGGCGCCCCCCCCCCTATAGGGTGCGCCCCCTGTCTCGTGGGCACCTCATGCACCTCCCGGACTCCGTTTTCTTGTATGTCATGTATTTTGGTTGGTAAAAATTCATTATATATACTCCCAAAGGTTTTGACCACCGTACCACGCAAATATCCTCTGTTTTCGTTTCGGACTGTTCCTGTTGCAGATTTGGAACAAGATGTCGTCCCAAGATTCGGAGGGAGAAAGCTACATGCCAGATTATATTGCAAATCCAAAAGTATATGGGGATGTGGAACATTATGGCTGGACCATAGAGGAAGAAGAAGACTATGATCCAAAGAGGAAGGAGGAGACAAGCTCCGATGAAGAGGACGATCCACTACCTCAACCTGGTGATATGCATGTGGAGTTGAAGAAGTTAAGCCTCCCTAAGGCCCAATCTATCCCACCACGTTTTTTGCAGGACAACAAGGCAGCACTCTGCAAAAACATAATGAAACTTGAGCTCGAGAATGAAGATCTGAGGGAGGAAAACTTTAGCCTCAGACGCAAGCTAGAGAATAAAAAGGCAACAATTCCCACTTCACCACCTCCGAAGAAATAATCACATGGGTATGGGCACTCCCCTTGGCAATTGCCAAGCTTGGGGGAGGTGCCCCGGTATCGTATCACCATCACACTCCTATCTTTACCGCTTTATTTAGTTCGATCCTTTTAGTAGTATCTTTATATTTTAGTTCGAAGTTTTGATATCAAGTAGTTTTTTGAGTTTTGCTTTGTGATCTCTTTATGTAAGCAAGTCTGTGTGCTATCTATAATAAAGATTAGTGTTGAGTCAAGGGCTTTGCTATGTTGCTATGATCTTGAGAATGTAGAAAGAACAAAAGAGTTCATATTGACCTTATGAATAGTGATAACTTGACACATAGAAAGTATGAGGCATAAAAATTGTTGAGAGTTGATGAACGTAGCCTTGGTCATCGTTGCAATTAATAGAAAGTGATAAGGAAAGAGGGGTTCACATATAGATATATTATCTTGGACATCTGCTATGATTGTGAAGCACTCATTAGGTATGACATGCTAAAAGAGTTGATGTTGGACAAGGAAGACAACGTCATGGTTTATGTTTTCCGACATCTCAGTTAAAGTATATTGTCTTTAACCTTCCAAAACATGTTGAGCTTGCCTTTCCCCCTTTTGCTAGCCAAAATTCCTTGCACCAAGTAGAGATACTACTTGTGCTTCCAAATATCCTCAAACCCAGTTTTTCCATGAGAGTCCACCATACCTACCTATGGATTGAGTAAGGTCCTTCAAGTAAGTTGTCATCGGTGCAAGCAATAAAAATTGCTCCCTAAATATGTATGACTTATTAGTGCAGAGAAAATAAGCTTTGTACGAACTTGTTGTGGAAGTAATAAAAGCGACGGAATGCATAATAAAGGTCCACATACAAGGGGCAATATAAAGTGACGTTCTTTTGCATTAAGATTTCGTGCATCAACCCTAAACGCGCATGACAACCTCTGCTTCCCTCTGCGAAGGGCCTGTCTTTTACTTCATGTTTTTACTTTATGCTTGAGTCAAGGTGATCCTCACCTTTCCACTTTTTCATTTTATCCTTTGGCAAGCTCCTCGTGTTTGAAAGGTCATGATACATATATCAAATTGGATGTAAGTTGGCATAGGCTATTATTGTTGACATCACCTAAAGGAGAATACATTGGGAGGAAACACAATAAGCCCCTATCTTTCTCGGTGTCCGGCTGAAACTCTATAACCACAAGTATTGCGTGACTGTTAACAATTATGGGGGACTACGAGATAGTTGAGTATGTGATCTTGCTGAAAAGCTCTATTATTGACTCTTTCTGATGTTATGATAAATTGCAATTGCTTCAATGACTGAGATTATAGTTTGTTAGTTCCCAATGAAGTTTATGAACCATACTTGACATTGTGAATTGATTATTACTTGAGCACAAGAAATCATATGACAAAATCTATATATGTTTCTGTTATTAGAATGATCATGATGCCCTCATGTCCGTATTTTATTTTTATCGACACCTCTGTCTCTAAACATGTGGACATATTTCTCGACTTCGGTTTCCGCTTGAGGACAAGCGAGGTCTAAGCTTGGGGGAGTTGATACGTCCATTTTGCATCATGCTTTTATATCAATAATTATTGCATTATGGGCTGTCATTACACTTTATATCTCAATACTTATGGCTATTCTCTTTTATTTTACAAGGTTTACCATGAAGAGGGGGAATGCCGGCAGCTGGAATTCTGGCTGGAAAAGGAGCAAACGTTGGAAACCTATTATGCACAACTCCAAGAGTCCTGAAATTCCACGAAACCGCTTTTTGGATTTATTAAGAATTTATGAGTGAAAGAAATAGGCCAGGGGGCCCACACCCTGTCCAGGAAACAGGGGGCGCGCCCCCTATCTCCTGGGCCCCCTGGTGGGCCTCCGGCGACCATCTTCTGCTATATGAAGGGAGTTGTCCTGGAAAAATTCGTGGGCAAGCTTACGGGACGAAACTCCGCCGCCACGAGGCGGAACCTTGGCGGAATGAATCTAGGGCTCTGGCGGAGCTGTTCTGCCGGGGACACTTCCCTCCGGGAGGGGGAAATCATCACCAACGTCATCACCAACGATCCTCTCATAGAGAGGGGGTCAATCTCCATCAACATCTTCACCAGCACCATCTCCTCTCAAACCCTAGTTCATCTCTTGTATCCAATCTTGTATCCAAAACCACAAATTGGTACCTGTGGGTTGCTAGTAGTGTTGATTACTCCTTGTAGTTGATACTAATTGTTTACTTGGTGGAAGATCATATGTTCAGATCCTTCATGCATATTATTACACCTCTGATTATGAACATGAATATGCTTTGTGAGTAGTTACGTTTGTTCCTGCGGACATGGGTGAAGTCTTGCTATTAGTAGTCATGTGAATTTGGTATTCGTTCGATATTTTGATGAGATGTATGTTGTCTTTCCTCTAGTGGTGTTATGTGAACGTCGACTACATGACACTTCACCATTATTTGGGCCTAGAGGAAGCCATAGGGAAGTAATAAGTAGATGATGGGTTGCTAGAGTGACAGAAGCTTAAACCCTAGTTTATGCGTTGCTTCGTTAGGGGTTCATATGGGCCCATATGTTTAATGCTATGGTTAGGTTTACCTTAATACTCCTTTTTGTAGATGCGGACGCTTGCAATAGGGCTTAATCATAAGTGGGATGCTTGTCCAAGTTAGGGCAGTACCCAAGAGCCGGTCCACCCACATATCAAATTATCAAAGTACCGAACGCGAATCATATGAGCGTGATGAAAACTAGCTTGACGATAATTCCCAATGTGTCCTCGGGAGCTCCTTTATATTATTCGAATTTGTCCAGGCTTATCCTTTGCTACATAAAGGATTGGGCCACCTTGCTGCACTTTATTTACTTTATTTACTTCTGCTCGTTATTTTTATCTTATCACAAAACTATCTATCACCTACTATTTCAGTGCTTGCAGAGAAAACCTTACTGAAAACCGCTTATCATTTCCTTCTGCTCCTCGTTGGGTTCGACACTCCATGAGGTACGAGTGTAAGAGCCTATTGATGAACTAGTGTGCAGAGTAACCACTACGTGATACTCATACACAGAGTCAGCTAGACGCTCCCGGTACACCCGATATGTTGGGTCGTCACCGTGAGGGTACAGTCGACGCCACACACTACGAAGAAAATGCAGTGAGGTGTAGGGCATCAGCTGCAACTGGCACGGATACGGCACCGGAGCCATCTACACTCACAACCATTAGTGGGTTAGAAATAAAAATATAGCTAGTGCATGCAATGCAATAATCAGCTCTAAACACTACCGGCACTCAACTTTTACTCTAACTAATGTCTAGCTAACACGTCGGTAGTCTAGCATGTCCTACAGTCAGTGCGGCTCTGATACCAAGCGTTGTGGCACCCTGGTTCAGAGTGACCGGCTTACCTTGCATTGCCAACCCATAGATCATGTCTTCTGGCAACACACAACATCTTGGTACAAAAATCACCGCTTTATTGTACTAGAGCAAGCAAAGTGTGACATTACATCAAGTTGCGAGGCCAAGCGGCACACACGGTGCGGCTGACCAATATGTACATTATTTAATGAACATAAAAGGGCCTCGAGCACGCCATCTACGCGACAGCGAAACAACGACGTAGCGGGACTGCATTGCACAGGGACACCAATGTGGACACGGTCTAGACACGGCAGCACTTTGATCCAGTTAGACTTTCCTGAAATCTGGCATAACACACTGTCGGTGTCAAAACCGGCGGATTTCGGGTAGGGGGGTCCCGATCAGTGCGTCTTAGGCTGATGGTAACAGGAAGCAAGGGACACAATGTTTACCCATGTTCGGGCCCTCTCGATGGAGGTAAAACCCTACTTCCTTCTTGATTAATAGTGATGATATGTGGAATACAAGAGTAGATCTACCACGAGATCGTAGAGGCTAAACCCTAAGAGCTAGCCTATGATGGTATGATTGTAATTGTGATCGGCCTTCTAAGTACCATCCTCTCCGGTTTATACAGACACCAGAGAGCATGGGTTTACATGGAGTCGGTTACAAGAAAGGAAACATAATATCCGGATTGCTAAGCTTGTCTTCCACGCAAAGGAGAGTCCCATCCGGACATGACCGAAGTCTTGAGTCTTGTATCTCGACGCTTCTATAGTACGGACGATGAATATAGTCCGGCTGTCCGGATACCCCCTTATCCAGGACTCCCTCAGTAGCCCCTGAACCAGGCTTCAATGCCGATGAGTCTGGCGGCAGTCTTGTCTTCGGCATTGCAAGGCGGGTTCCTCCTCCGAATACTCCAAGGTGATTACCGAACACATAGGCTGTGTCCGGATCTGCAAGATGATCTTCACATACCCTTAGCATAAATCCGTTCTGCTGCCAATCTTCGTATGTCGTGCCCTTGCATCGTGACCTGGTCCAACACGAACCAGCGTTTCCTGCTCCACCTTGACTCGTGTTGCGAGGTGGTTTTATCGGCATGTCCTGTCACAGCAGAGATCGTGTCCCTCTTAATACGGGATCTTTCATCAATATGGGCATATGCGACCCCACGGCGACTGTTGGTATAATTCTGTGTTTTTTAGATAAGTCTCAAGCGGCCACGCTGAGGACTCTTGGTATTCGTCCCTTTTATAAAGGGGTCGAGGCCTACGCCTCGTCTCCACCTCTCTTGCTCCTTCTCACACCTCGAGCTACATCGCCCAAAACCTAAGCTCCAACCCCCCAGATCATCCAGTATGTCCGGATCCGATGCAGCTGGCTGGTGGGTGGCCTCCTCGATTCAGGAGGAGGATATTGCGAAGCTTAGGGAGGTCGGATACCTGACTGCTGATGTACAGCACTGTAGGACCTTGAAGTATGTCTAGAGGGGGGGTGATTAGACTACTTGACCAATTAAAAACTTAACCTTTTCCCAGTTTTAGAGTTTGGCAGATTTTAGCTATCTTAGGACAAGTCAAGCAATCATCACACTATTCAAGCAAGCATGCAAAGAGTATATAGGCAGCGGAAATTAAAGCATGCAACTTGCAAGAAAGTAAGGGGAAGGGTTTGGAGGATTCAAACGCAATTGGAGACACGAATTTTTTTGGCGTGGTTCCGATAGGTGGTGCTATCGTACATCCACTTTGATGGAGACTTCAACCCACGAAGGGTAACGGTTGCGCGAGTCCACGGAGGGCTCCACCCAAAAAGGGTCCATGAAGAAGCAACCTTGGCTATCCCACCATGGTCGTCGCCCACGAGGGACTTGCCTCACTAGGGTAGATCTTCACGAAGTAGGCGATCTACTTGCCCTTACAAACTCCTTGGTTCAACTCCACAATCTTGTCGGAGGCTCGCAAGTGACACCTAGCCAATTTAGGAGACACCACTCTCCAAGAAGTAACAAATGGTGAGTTGATGATGAACTCCTTGCTATTGTGCTTCAAATGATAGTCTCCCCAACACTCAACTCTCTCTCATAGGATTTGGATCTGGTGGAAAGAAGATTTGAGTGGAAAGCAACTTGGGGAAGGCTAGAGATCAAGATTCATATGGTAGGAATGGAATATCTTGGCCTCAACACATGAGTAGGTAGTTCTTTCTCAGAAATGGCAAGTTGGAAGTGTAGGTTTAGTCTGATGGCTCTCTTCACGAATGAAGAGGAGGTGGAGGGGTATATATAGCCTCCACACAAAATCTAACCGTTACACACAATTTACCAAACTCGGTGAGACCGATTCAACAGACTCGGTCGGACCGATTTAGTAAACCTAGTGACCATTAGTGATTTTTGGTGGGACTGACATGCAACTCGGTGAGACCGATTCGGTTAGGGTTAGGGCATAATGTAATCTCGGTGAGACCGATTACACAAACTCGGTGAGACCGATTTTGGTAATTAGCTAACCAGAGAGTTGGTCAAGTAAACTCGGTGGGACCGATTTGCTCTTTTCGGTGAGACCGAAATGTTACAAAAAGGAACCAGAGAGTTTACATTGCAATCTCGGTGGGACTGATCGCTCACTTCGGTTAGACCGAAACGTTACGAAGGGAAACAGAGAGATTACAATCCCATCTCGGTAAGACCGAGATCCCTATCGGTAGAACCGATTTGCCTAGGGTTTGTGGCAGTGGCTATGACTTTTGAAATCGGTGGCGCCAGATAGGAAGAATCAGTGTGACCGATTTTGTCTTTGGGTTTAGGTCATTTGTGGAAGTGAGAAAGTAGTTGAGGGTTTTTGGAGCATATCACTAAGCACATGAAGCAAGAGGCTCATTAAGCAACACCTCATTCCTCCTTGATAGTATTGGCTTTTCCTATAGACTCAATGTGATCTTGGATCACTAAAATATAAAATGAAGAGTCTTTAGCTATTGAGCTTGAGCCAATCCTTTGTCCTTAGTATTTTGAGGGATCCACTTTCATCATCCATGCCATGCCATTCGTTGAGCTTTCCTGAAATAATAGTCTTGGAGTAGCATTAGCTCAATGAGCTATATGTTGTTATGAATTACCAAAACCACCTAGGGATAGTTGCACTTTCAATCTCCCCCTTTTTGGTAATGACAACATATAGATCAAAGCTTCGACAAATGATAATAAGATTGAAAAACATCGTCGCTTTGAGAAGTATGTGATAAGCAAGAGCTCCCCCTAAATGTGTGCATAGTTTAGGATTTGCTTTAGAGTGCAAATGCACAAGGAATTAGGATCATGGGTTACTCTTCCATGTCACATACATCTTGGTGGAGCGCTCAAAATGATAAAGATTGAATACATGCACTCATCACCAAGCAAAGTGAATGATCACATAGGATAGATAAGATAATATCATCAAACATGCATAAGTGTAGATTATGATCAAACACATGATCATCAATGTCTCACAAGAATAGCATAGTATCTCAAGCAATCAAAAGCAAACAAGTATAACCAAGAAGACAAGAGAGAACAAAAAACAACAAATCTCTCTCTCGAAGCCTATGATCTATACATTTTTCTCCCCCTTTGGCAACAAGTTACCAAAAAGTTCATAGAAAATGCATAGTGCTAGATCAACTCTCAGGCTTGGTCTTCAGTTGGTGGTGTAGAGATGGCTCCTTGGACGAAGGATTCAGTTGATGTAGAGGGAGCTGGAGGAGTTGGTGCTGGAGCTGGTTGCACTGGAGCTGAAGGAGTTGTGGCTGGTATAGATGATGTTGCTCTTGTGTCTGGCACTGGCACTGCTACTGACCTCTGAGCTCTAGGCACTCTGGCAAATACATTAGTGGTAGTCTTACCCTTCCTCTCCTCCATGTCATCCTATAGCTACTCCACAACTGACTGAATCTCAGTTACCTTGACATCAAGATCATAGAATTTTTTTCCATGATTCTCTCCAAGCTTTCCTGATTCTGAGTTAAGGTGGCCAACCCCTTCTCAATCCTCAGTGTTGATGCTATCAAGTAACCAAGCTGCTCCTGCTTGTTCTTCAAGAAATACTCAGATGCCTCCTCTTGAGTTGGCATCTTGGCAGCCTTCTCCTTCCTTGCCTTCTGCTTCTTCTCTTGAGCTTGAACTGATAATGGATCATCCTCATTCATGACAACCTCATTGTCCTCAAAGTCTGGATAGAGAGGAAAATGTTCCCTATCCAATAGATATTTGCATGTGCCCATCTTTGAGTTAATAAACTCCTGAATCTGAGGGGCATATCCACAACTCCTCTTATGATCTACTGCAGTCCTCTTAATGGTTTCTACTATAAGGATCATGACCTTGAATTTCTGAGGCACATCAAACAAATGCAACATGTTGATTGCATGTCCTCTGATCATGTTGTGGTCACCAGACTTAGGCAATAGAGTATGCCTTAGGATCCAGTTGATTGTAGGCAGCCCTGACAGAAGAAAGTGGACTGATCCAAAAGAGAAAGTCTCCAGGGCTTTGTCTGGGATCTCCTTGTACATATGTGCCATGGTATTGTGTCCCATTTTCTTCTTAGCATATACATCCAGGTCATCTTCTTTTTCCTTTGGGGCATTTATTAGATTTGCCCACTCCTCAACAGTTGACTGGTACCTTGTACCTTCTGACATCCAAACTATCCTCCCATCTGGATAGAAGTGTGCTGTGGAGTAGAATTGCATTATAAGTTCATCATTCCAGTTTGTGAGCTTCTGCCCAACAAAGTCTGCAACTCCACAAGCACCAAAACTGTCTTGTACTCCTAGATAGTGTTGTTCATTTTCCTTCATGTAGGTCCAGTCGACCCACCTCATATCACACACAATGGGCTTTTTGTCCAACAAGATTGTCTCATAGAAGTCCTGTTGTTCCTTTGTATGGAACTTGTAATCAACAGCAATTCTTCTCCTTGTGGCATATGGATCTGCCATCCTCCATAGCCTCAATGAAAGAACATGCAATGCCCCCATGTTTGGTTCTGGTAATTGATGACAATCTCTATGGACTAATGGTTGCCTTGAGTTATATTTGAAGGTTTTGTCCATGGGCTTTTCTTGAAGTCCATGTGTTGGTTTCAAGGAGTTTATGAGTTGACCAAGGTGCTATTAAGGAATTATCCAAAGATTGGTCATGTGAGTGTTGAGCTTATTGCAAGCATGTCTTGAAGAAGAAGATTATGTGATCATTCATGTTTACCTTCAAGACATCATCCAAATGAAGAGAGTTGGAAAGATTCAAGGTTGATCTAGCCTAAGTACAGAGAGTGATTCAAGTTGATCAACACACAAAGCGCAAAAGTTATACCGAGAGGGACCAAGTGTTCCCATGGTATGGTAAGCATTGTCCATTACGCTTTGTGTACTAACCCATGGTCTACGTGAGAGTTCTTTGTGGGGTTAGGTATGTTTCCATGGTCTTGTGTCAAGAGGAAGATCCCATACAACCCATGGAGGATGACATCAAGTGGTGATCGTCATCAAGTTTGTGTGCAAGTTCAAGTGGAGCAACACGAAGAGTGGCTCACCCATAATGGAGTATGGGGAGCAATCAAGTTTGAATCTTGCCATCCATTGTGGTGTCAATGGACTTGTGAAGATGTGTCAAGAGTCGCTCACCCATAGTGGACTATGGGGAGCAATCATCTAGTCTTCATCGAGCCAACGCAATCAAGAAAGGTGGTCCAACTTGAGGGAGTCAAGATCGTCTTCATCTAGCTCAAGTGGACCATGTGCAAGGCAAAGGTTTGCCCTTGATAGGTTTTCTATTTTACCGGTCTCGTGGTGGTAGTTGGGAGACCGGGTTATAGGATCGTTCTTGCCGTACTATCAAGGGGGCTCTCAAGTTGGTAGCTTGATCGTATCGTCCGTGAGAGAGCTCAAACCATTGCATCCTTGCATCATGTTTCCTTGTTCTTGTTTGGTTCTCTTTGTGAGTCTTAGAGCTTATGGTCATCTTGATGGCAAGCTTGAGTTCATCGAAAACGGAGTTCGCATGCGTATTCTATGATGTTTTCGGTGTTGGAGGTTTTACCGGTCTTATCCTAGGAAGGGTTCTCACCATTTTCTTATGGGCCTTTTCTCATTTGCTTCTTATTGATATTTCTATCACGATTGTGTTAGCCCTTGTTGCTAGCTTTCCAACAAACTTGGTTTCATCGAATTCGGAGCTCGTGTCACGAAAGTTGTGGCTGTTTTGATATTGCCTGTTATACATAGAGAGGTTGTACCGCCCGTAGAGAGGTTGTACCGGTTGACCGGTACAACCGGTGTTTGGAGCGGTTGTACCGCTCCAGAATTGGTCCGGAGGTTGTACCGGCCATGTATCGCTCTACCACCGGACTAGTTTCTGTTTTGGAGCGGTTCTTGGGCGGTTGTTGACCGGTTTAACCGGTTTAACCGGTACTACCGGTTCTCCAGGCTGTTGTACCGCTTAGAGCTTTTCCTAGGTTGGTTTTTCCTCTGCTTTGGCAGGTTGTACCGGTTCGTGCACCGGTTGTACCGGTCCTACAGGTTTCTGCACGTAACGAGCAGATTCGTGGGGACCTATTTAAGGGGGTCTTCTTCCCCAATGGTTCTCTATCTCTTGAGCTCGTTTTTGCCCCCATTGTTGACCTTCTTTGAGCTTGCTAACTCTCAATCCCTCCATGGATTCTTGCTAGTTTTTGAGGGAAAAGATAGAAGAGATCTAGATCCACATTTCCACCAATCACTTTCTCCTCTATGTGAGGGGAACCCCTTGGATCTAGTTCTTGGAGTTCTTGGTGTTCTCCTTCTTGTTCTTCCTCTCATTTTCCTCCCTAGCATTAGTTGCTTTGGTGGGATTTGAGAGAGAAGAACTTGGGCACTCTGTGTGCCCTTGCCATTGCATTTGTGCATCGGTTTGAGTTCTCCACGGTGATACGTGGAAGTTACAAGTTGAGAAGCTTATTACTCTTGGGTGCTTGGTGCCCTTGAGCTTGTTCCTCTTGGATGCTTGGGCGCCCTAGTCGGTTGGTGGTGTTCGAGCTCAATCATTCTGGTGTAAAGCTCAAGACAAGCGTCGGGGTCTCCAATTAGGTTGTGGAGATCGCCCGAGCAATTTGACGGGTTCCGTGACCGCCCCAAGGGTTGCCAAAGTGTCTGGGTTCGGTGACCGCCCCAAGGGTTGCCATTTATGCGGGTTCGGTGACCGCCCTCAAGGGTCCCTTAGTGGAATCACGGCATCTTGCATTGTGCGAGGGCGTGAGGAGATTACGGTGGCCTTAGTGGCTTCTTGGGGAGCATTGTGCCTCCACACCGCTCCAAACGGAGATTAGCATCCGCAAGGGTGTGAACTTCGGGATACATCGTCGTCTCCGCGTGTCTCGGTTATCTCTTACCCGAGCCCTTCACTTATGCACTTTACTTTGTGATAGCCATATTGTTCTTTGTCATATATCTTGCTATCACATAGTTGCTTATATTGCTTAGCATAAGTTGTTGGTGCACATAGGTGAGCCTAGTTGTTTTAGGTTTTGTGCTTGACAAATTAACTACTAGGTTTATTCCGCATTTGTTCAAGCCTAAACCGTAATTATTTTAAAACGCTTATTCACCCCCCCCCCTCTAGGCGACATCCTCGATCTTTCAATTGGTATCAGAGCCTCGTCTCTCTTTATTAGGCTTTACCGCCTAGAGAGTAAAGATGTCTACTAGAGGATTAGGTTTCTCTGACACTCTTAGTTTCGATGGCAAATATTTTGATGTTTGGGTAATTCGCATGCTTAGCCTCTTTAGGGTCATGGACCCAAATTTAGAGCGAATTGTAGATATGGGTTTTTCTCCTCCAAAGGATCCCCAAAGATTATCTTTAGAGGATGAGAAAAACTCTTATCTCAATGCTCAAGCTTCTAATGTGTTTTTTGATGCTTTGAGCAATGTAGTTATATTTCAACTCATGCCGTCCGAGATGCTCATGAGTTGTGGACGAAGCTTAAAGATAAATATGGTGTGTCCAAGATTTGTGGGGATGATTGTTCTCCCTCCACCTCCGGTCGTATAGTCTTCTCAACTTCTTCTACTTCACCTACATGTGGTTTGCCACAAGGTAATGATATGGTGAGTAGTGTTGGTCATTGCAATGATGATAGTATGCTTATTGTGGATGATCCTTCATCACTATATTATTGCAATGCTCCTTCTTTGGGCTTTAACACTTTGAGCACTCCAAATGTTTCACATGCTTGTGTTGATAGTCCTTGCATATCATGTATAAATTGCTTGACTAAATCTCATGATGATATGCTTGCTATGTCTTGTTGCCATGATAAAAATGCATCTATTTCCTCGAATTGTTGTGCTAACAATCTAGAGGAAACCCAACACTCCATGGAACAAGATGTGTTGTTTAATGGTGCGTCAAGGGATCCTACACCATCATCTATTGCTTTTTGCCTTATGGCTAAGGCGTCAAAGGTATCTCCTACTTTGTACCCCAATATGTCTCTTGATGATGATGTTGATACTAATGATGATGAGGATAATGATGAAGAGAATGATAATGTTGCCTCCTTAAAAACTAAGGGGGAAATGATTTTTAAAGCTCTTCATAAAAATAAAATTGCTCGTTCCAACTTCATGGAAATAATGTCCATTGCGATTGATGGCAAGAAATACATTGAGGAGTTGGAATCTCATCTAGAGGAGCATGAGGCCACCATTGAGAAAATGGAAGCTCATGGGCATGATTACGCAGATGAGATCGCGGAGCTATCTCAAGCTCTTGAACATGAACAAACCACCTCCGAATCTCTTGAGGAGACTTTTGCTCTAGAATTATCTAGGGTGAGGGAATCTCATGATAGAGCTCTTGAGGTGGCCAACGATTTCAAAACTAAAAATGCTAAGCTTGAAGTTTCTCATGCTAGACTCCTTGAGGATTTTGAGCACCTCGAAAATGGCTCAAGGGTCATCAAGGGTGAGCTCATCAAACTCACTGAGTCTCATGCCCAACTTGAAGCTTCTTATTTAAAAGAGCTTGCCAAGTTGCCTTCTCCTCTTGTTGTTAATGATGATGCTTGTGCTACTAATTCTATTACTTGTGAAGCATCCATTTTGAAGGAGAATGTTGAGCTACGGGCTCAACTTGAGGTGCTATCTAGTAACTATGGGAAATTGGAAGAAAGTCATGAAAAGCTCTCAAGCTCTCATGATGATCTTCTAGTATCCCATAGTGTGCTAAAGATAGCTCATGAGGCCATGATTGCTAAGGTAACATCTAGTGAGCCTCATGTGGGTACTAGCACTACTTCTAGTCAAAATAGTATATTGCCATGTGCTAGTCCTTGTAATTCATCTACTCACAATGTTGGTACATCTTGTGATGAATTGCTTTCCTTGCCTTGTTGCTCTAACGATGAAGCTTATACTTCCTCTAGTACTTGTGTTGAGACTAACCATGTAGAGGAAATCAAAGAGCTCAAGGCCCAAGTCACTTCTTTGAAGAAAGACTTGGAAAAGTGTCAGGAAGGGAAATCCACACTCAACAATATCTTGAGTGTGCAAAAATCCCCCAATGACAAAGGTGGACTTGGATTCAACTCCAATAAGAAGAAGAAGTCCAAGATGAACAAAAGGAAGGGCCAAGAACAAGTCAAGAATTCGGCCAAGATTGTTTGCCTCAAGTGCAAAGTAGAAGGGCATCATGTTAGATCTTGCCCATTGAAGAAGAAGGCCATTAGTGTAAAGCAACAAGGGAAGAGGGCACAAGTTCAATCACATGCTCAACCTCAAGTTGAAGAAAGGCCTCTTCCCAAGGAGACTCAAGTTAATGCTTCTCAAATTGAGAAATCAAGTGAGAAGAAAGTGAAGAGTAGACGTTGCTACTTATGTCGTGAGAAAGGTCACGTCGCTTCTTCACGCACTAGTGGTAACTTATCCAACACAATTATTATTGATGATATCTATTCTCTTGGTAAGGATAAGGTTGGCAATGTGTTTGCCAAGTTTGTTGGTACTCAAAGTGGTGTCAAGCAAAGAACCATTTGGGTAGCCAAACCTATTGTGACTAACCTCTTAGGACCCAACTTGGTTGGGGACCAACAAGCTCAAACTTGATCAATAGGTGTTATTGGAGGGCATTGGAGACTTGGCTACATTATGAAGAATTAAGGGGACTTCATCACTCTTATTGTCTCAAGCCAAGTCAATTGAATCATCAAGTTTATATCTTATATCCAATGTGCCTCCTTGCGGTAACTTGTACTTAAAATTGCTTACATTGAAAGTTACTTGCCCCCTTGCATGTTTTGGTTTTGTTCCTTGCATGTGTTTGTATATGTTGTGATTCCAACTTGCTTATCTTGAGCAATCAAGTATGAGTGTGTTGGTTTGCACATCATGTACGTGTGCGTCGTGCGTTGAGCCTTTTTGCTTCCTGTTTGTATCCTAGTTGGCTCGTGTGAGAGATCAATGGAACATCCCATTTTGGGGGAGTGATGTGCTTTGTGCACCATACAATCCTATAAATGTGTGTGCATGAGGAATACCATCTAGTATTGATATTACAAGATTATCTAGTCGCTAGGTGGTATATCTCTCATGAGAAATTCAAATTCTAAAATTCCATTGATTATCTCGTGTTGGATCCTCTTATTGCCTCTTGTTAAGTTCTTATTGGTATCACATTATGGGGGAGTAATATGCTAAGTGCATAATACAAGCCTAGAAAATGTGTACATTTGAGATATTGTCACCTAGAATTGATATTGTAAATTATCTTGTTCCTAGGTGGCATGTTAGCTCTACAAGTTGCAATTTGCTTGTGTTTGGTTTGAAGATGATGTTGGATGTCCTTGTTATCTACCACCGGGAATTATTTCCAAATACTTCTTGTCTTTTGACAATTGGTAGTCACTTATGTGTGGTAGAATTTGTTGATCATCTTTACTTTGGTTTTTGTTTTTATTTTCCCTTTCTCTTGCCAAGGTTTTGAGTCAACTCCCAGTGTCTTCCCTACCACTTGTGGATCTTATTTATTTCTTGTTCTTGTCTAGTGTTTTCTAGATATAGTGAAAGTAGTGATCCCACCTTGTGCATTTTGTATTCAAATGCAAATCCTATATAATGCACAACTCGTGGGGAGCTATCCTATTTTCTTTAGAACACTCTTCTTGTGATCCTTATCAAGTGTGTTTTGGTGGAAGGCAAGCCATTTCTTTTTGGTACTTTGTGCCATCATGAAACTTTATTGAGAGCTTGGTTTGTTTGGAACCATCCTCTCTTTGGGAGTTTGACATCTTTAGTTTAGTGTGTATCAATGGACATCTCATTCCTTGATGTATCTTTAATGATATCTTCCAAGTGATGATTTCTCCATTTGGTATCCTTTTCACTTGGCATTTCTTTGTCTTTTGGTATCGCTTCTTGAAAGTTTTGAGCATGCATATTTACTTCATGTATTCTATTTGGTATGCTTTCTTTCGTTGACTCAATATATAGGGGAAACTCCACCTAGTCTCAATTTGGATGAGATGTGCATGAAATTCATTTTCATATCTATATGCACATATTTATGTGGAGTTTGTCCTATGTATTGGTGTTTCTAACTATTTGGTCCCGATGAGTTTGGGTACCGTTTAGTTTGTGTTGTTCTTATAGGAACATTTGGAGATGCATTGGATGGTCGGCTCACTCACAAGGAAGGTGTTGTCACCATGTGCATATTGGAGTCAAGCTAGGATGATCAATGAACTACTATCTACCTTCAATTGGTATCTACTACATCCTTCCAATGGTGTCTCGGTAATAAGTATCATCATCTACTACATGCTCACATTACTTGCATCAACCTTGTGTAGGTTGTATCATGGCATGTATTTCATTCTTTCTTGTGATACTTGTTTCCTTTCTCAAAGCATCTCAACGATGATCTCATGTTGCTAGTTGTGATGTCGTTGATGTTCATCTTGATGTAGGAATTCATTTATATACAATAAGACCATATCTAGCCAAGTGCTATGCTTTCAAGCAAATATCTTATTGGTATATTTATGAATTCCTTGTGGATATCTTGTTCCTTCATGTTGTAACTATTTCGGTGTACATCCCTCTTTGTAGATATATATCATCATGATTTTGTCTACCTAGAACCTTATACACTTGAGAGAAATTACATCTCTAGTTGATATCCTTTCTTTCACGTCCACCTTGTCTTTCTTATGTTATTTCTTTGGTGGCTCCGTGAAGGTTTTGCCTTGAGTGCGTGTCCTCTATCGTTGCATCTTGATGCACTCTTGTCTTGATGAAGATTATTTTCCTCTTGCTTATCTTTACGAGGCGTTTGCCATCTTAATTGGTACCCTCGTCTTGATGAGCCTCTCATCGTCTATCTTCACCACGGGTTGTCACAAGCATAGGTTCTCTATTTTCTTATTAGTAAGCTTGTGAACCCATTTGCTAGTTGTGTGTGAGAATGAAAGGCTTTGCACCATGTATCTCATTCATTCGAGAATATTTTGATGCTTATGCTCATCCATATATTAGTCTTCTCATGTGCTTTGCCATGACTCACACACATCATTTTGGTTGAGCCTATTCCTAAGTTGCCTCTTTTACAATGTTGCTCAACCATGTGCTTGTTGCAAGCGCTAGGCTTAGTTTCCTATATGCTCACTTGCACTTGTTGTAAGTTTCTATTGATTCTGGGGGAGCTATGATCCTATTTTGTGCACTTTGTATCCTAATACAAAATTCTTGATGTGCACAAATCATGGGGAGCTTCTCTAGTTTCTTTAGAACACTCCTCTACTCATATCATAATATCTTTATTCATGTGGCACGTAGGTTCATTGGTCTAGTTGGTTCAATTGGTATATTTTGATATCTTGCTTCAATTGGTATCTTTTGATTGCTTGATTGCTTGATTGCTTGTTTTCTCTCTTTGTTATGTCTTTGTGGCATATCACTCTTTTGCAATCTTGGTGCCTCAATATAGTTGGTCTTCTTAGCTTTTCGCCCATTTTGGCAATCGATGCCAATGGGGGAGAAGTTTCAGAGAGTTTTGTGGAGAAGTCTTCAGAGTTTTCTCCTTGCTTTGGTTTTGTTCCTAAGCATTTGCATCTCATATGCATGCACTATTGGTTGTTGTATTGCATGGTGATGCATAATTCCTTATATAAACTCTCTTGAAAGTGATTGTCATCAATTACCAAAATGGGGGAGATTGAAAGAACATGCAATGCCCCCATGTTTGTTTTTGGTAATTGATGACAATCTTTATGGACTAATGGTTGCCTTGAGTTATATTTGAAGGTTTTGTCGATAGGCTTTTCTTGAAGTCCATGTGTTGGTTTCAAGGAGTTTATGAGTTGACCAAGGTGCTATTAAGGAATTATCCAAAGATTGGTCATGTGAGTGTTGAGCTTATTGCAAGCATGTCTTGAAGAAGAAGATTATGTGATCATTCATGTTTACCTTCAAGACATCATCCAAATGAAGAGAGTTGGAAAGATTCAAGGTTGATCTAGCCTAAGTACAGAGAGTGATTCAAGTTGATCAACACACAAAGCGCACAAGTTGTACCGAGAGGGACCAAGTGTTCCCATGGTATGGTAGGCATTGTCCATTATGCTTTGTGTACTAACCCATGGTCTACGTGAGAGTTCTTTGTGGGGTTAGGTATGTTTCCATGGTCTTGCGTCAAGAGGAAGATCCCATACAACCCATGGAGGATGACATCAAGTGGTGATCGTCATCAAGTTTGCTATGTGCAAGTTCAAGTGGAGCAACACGAAGAGTGGCTCACCCATAATGGAGTATGGGGGAGCAATCAAGTTTGAATCTTGCCATCCATTGTGGTGTCAATGGACTTGTGAAGATGTGCCGAAGAGTCGCTCACCCATAGTGGACTATGGGGGAGCAATCATCTAGTCTTCATCGAGCCAACGCAATCAAGAAAGGTGGTCCAACTTGAGGGAGTCAAGATCGTCTTCATCTAGCTCAAGTGGACCATGTGCAAGGCAAAGGTTTGCCCTTGATAGGTTTTCTATTTTAACGGTCTCGTGGTGGTAGTTGGGAGACCGGGTTATAGGATCGTTTGCCGTACTATCAAGGGGGGCTCTCAAGTTGGTAGCTTGATCGTATCGTTAGTAGAGAGCTCAAACCAATTGCATCCTTGCATCATGTTTCCTTGTTCTTGTTTGGTTCTCTTTGTGAGTCTTACAGCGTATGGTCATCTTGATGGCAAGCTTGAGTTCATCGAAAACGGAGTTCGCATGCGTCTTCTATGATGTTTTCGGTGTTGGAGGTTTTACCGGTCTTATCCTAGGAAGGGTTCTCACCATTTTCTTATGGGCCTTTTCTCATTTGCTTCTTATTGATATTTCTATCAAGATTGTGTTAGCCCTTGTTGCTAGCTTTCCAACAAACTTGGTTTCATCGAATTCGAAGCTCGTATGCGAAAGTTGTGGCTGTTTTGATATTGCCTGTTTTACATAGAGAGGTTGTACCGCCCCGTAGAGAGGTTGTACCGGTTGACCGGTACAACCGGTGTTTGGAGCGGTTGTACTGCTCCAGAATTGGTCCAGAGGTTGTACCGGCCATGTACCGCTCTACCACCGGACTAGTTTCTGTTTTGGAGCGGTTCTTGGGCGGTTGTTGACCGGTTTAACCGGTACTACCGGTTCTCCAGGCTGTTGTACCGCTTAGAGCTTTTCCCAGGTTGGTTTTTCCTCTGCTTTGGCCGGTTGTACCGGTTCGTGCACCGGTTGTACCGGTCCTACAGGTTTCTGCACATAACGGGCAGATTCGTGGGGACCTAATTAAGGGGGTCTTCTTCCCCAATGGTTCTCTATCTCTTGAGCTCGTTTTTGCCCCCATTGTTGACCTTCTTTGAGCTTGCTAACTCTCAATCCCTCCATGGACTCTTGCTAGTTTTTGAGGGAAAAGATAGAGGAGATCTAGATCCACATTTCCACCAATCACTTTCTCCTCTATGTGAGGGGAACCCCTTGGATCTAGTTCTTGGAGTTCTTGGTGTTCTCCTTCTTGTTCTTCCTCTCATTTTCCTCCCTAGCATTAGTTGCTTTGGTGGGATTTGAGAGAGAAGGACTTGGGCACTCTGTGTGCCCTTGCCATTGCATTTGTGCATCGGTTTGAGTTCTCCACGGTGATACGTGGAAGTTACAAGTTGAGAAGCTTATTACACTTGGGTGCTTGGTGCCCTTGAGCTTGTTCCTCTTGGGTGCTTGGGCGCCCTAGTCGGTTGGTGGTGTTCGGAGCTCAATCATTGTGGTGTAAAGCTCAAGACAGCGTCGAGGTCTCCAATTATGTTGTGGAGACTGCCTCAAGCAATTTGACGGATTTCGGTGACCGCCCCAAGGGTTGCCAAAGTGTACGGGTTCAGTGACCGCCCCCAAGGGTTGCCATTTGTACGGGTTCGGTGACCGCCCTCAAGGGTCCCTTAGTGGAATCACGGCATCTTGCATTGTGCGAGGGCGTGAGGAGATTACGGTGGCCCTAGTGGCTTCTTGGGGAGCATTGTGCCTCCACACCGCTCCAAACGGAGATTAGCATCCGCAAGGGTGTGAACTTCGGGATATATCGTCGTCTCCGCGTGTCTCGGTTATCTCTTACCAGAGCCCTTTACTTATGCACTTTACTTTGTGATAGCCATATTGTTCTTTGTCATATATCTTGCTATCACATAGTTGCTTATATTGCTTAGCATAAGTTGTTGGTGCACATAGGTGAGCCTAGTTGTTTTAGGTTTTGTGCTTAACAAATTAACTGCTAGGTTTATTCCGCATTTGTTCAAGCCTAAACCGTAATTATTTTAAAAAGCCTATTCACCCCCCCTCTAGGCGACATCCTCGATCTTTCACTCAACCCTGAATCCTTTCTGATGTTCCTGTCCTCAGCTACAGGATGAGCATCATTATGGTCTGGTATCTTGGGCTTGAGCTTCCTCAGAACTTGTCCTTCTTCATCTTCCTCCTCAGCAACCTCTGGCACTGGGGCCTTGTTCTTCTCAACAGCTGGAATACTCTTGGTTTCCTCTTTGGTGCAGACTTGGCCTTGGGGGCAGCTTTGGGTGCTTCCTTGGGCTTAGACGATGCAGCCCCTGATCTAATAGCATCTCCCATAAGCTTTGGTGCCTTTGGTGCTGGTGCAGCAAGTTCTTCTTCTTCTTCCATCATGGAAGGTGGCCCAACAACTCTGGCCATGGTCTTCTTGACCATTTCCTTCCTTTTCTTTCCCTCAGCAGCTGGCTCTATGGGATCAGACTTTTCAGGGAGTTGAGTTGATGCTCTGGCTTTGGACATTGGTTGTCTTCCTGCAGGCCTTTTAATCTTCATGCCTGGCTTTGCTGCAGTTGAACTGAGCACCTTCTTGAGCACTACCTTCTTGGAAGTAGCCTCATCTTCTTCATCTCTATAATCCTCATCTTCAGAGTCTGAGGTTCTCTTCTTCCTTTGCCTGGTAGCAGCCTTAGGCAGGTTGCTAGGAGTGCTCCTGCTGCCTTCATCTGAAGTGCTGGAGAGACTAGTGCCCTCACTCATTTGCATCTGCCCTTCTGACCTGTTCTGACTGTCACTCTGGTCTGACATGCTGCAAATTCTAACTGCTGACCCTGTGAAGAGTTATAGATGAGATGGAGTGGATGAGCATCACAAAATGCAGAGATTTTTGCAAAAGAATGATTCAAAATTCAGTTTTAGTTTTCCACAGAAAGCATTTCGGATCAACCGATTTTCAAACTCGGTGATACCGAAGCAATTTTGGAACCTAAACTGATGAACTCGGTTGGGACGAGTCACAGTTCGGTGGCACCGAGACTGCTAGGGTTTCACAAAGTCTTAAAATCGGTCGCACCGATTAGCAATTCTCGGTCAGACCGAGAGTTACTAGTGCAATGGCATAAGCCAAATCGGTGGGACCGAGTTTTTCAACTCGGTGGGTCCGAGATGGTTTCGGCGGAAACCTAACCCTAAATTTTCAAAACTCATCTATTCTATGGATTGCATTGACTGGATTGGAGTGTTTCAATCGTGGCAAGAATCAGTAGGAACACAATGTGCTAGGAATCGGACGAGATTAGCACAGTGATCGAGTCCATACCCTAGCTTGGCGATGAACTCGCTACGGCGGCAACGGCGGGGTAGAATTCCATTGACGGCGGCGGAGACCAGCGACAGGAGGCGGCTGGCGATGACGAGACGATCCGGAGACCTTGGAGGCAGAGCGAGCTATTGCGCGGGCAAAGGGGTTCGGAGAAGTTTCCAAATTTTTGCCCGTGACTATATATAGCCCGACCCTGTCGGTGTGACCGAGTGGAACAACTCGGTGGCACCGAGATGCATAACTGTGTTCAGTTACAGCAACTCGGTGAGACCAAAAAGTTCAAACCGGTTGTACCGAGATTGAAAACCTAGATCAACTTAGTAATCTCGGTAGGACCGAAATGGAGGAATCGGTCAGACAGAGAATCACAAAGAAGTTTTGGAAGTTTAAGTCTATGACGAATCGGGGACTCCGAGTGCTCCTCACATAGAGTGGTTCGAATCTGACTTGATCAAATTTTGTGATGTAGCATGAATAGAGTTTGAGACGAGAAGAGCATAGATAGCTAGAGAAAGTTCTTAGGCATTCTTGTCCATCCACATGGCCAAAGGAAGGAAGAACCAAACAATCAAAACAACAAGTGGATGTCCTTGAATGAGTAAAATATTGTCGCGACTGGTTTTCCGGGTATTAATTTCCAAAAAATGGCCGTTGTGCTCACCAGCCCCAGGATTACTATTAGCTGATGAGGCACCAACATGATACAGAAATTCCAAGCAAAATTACAAAACATATGTAGTACAAGACCATTCTGGCCTGGGGGTACAACAAATGGTTTCTAGTGGTTGATGGCGGAAGCGGTTTGTGGATCATCAGTGTCTATGGGACTCCATTTCTCACAGGAACAGCTGACCAGGATAACTCCTATCTTCGCGAGGCTGCTATCACCATTGCTTAGGTTCCGGGGCTGTCATCGCAACGCTCCTCTCCATGCAAGAAATCTGGCCAAGACAATAGCCAGGGACAAGCCAGTGAGTACTTTGAATGTACTCGCAAACATTGAGAACATAGGTATAATATAAATGATAATCATGCACGGAAATATACTATAATCACATCGTCAGTCATAAAATAAAGTCTCTGATGCATGCAAGCAGGTTATTTATATGCAACATGAATATGCAATAATGGGGTAGAAATAACATGCACCAATCGGGTGTCTGAAGCGACGCCTTGAAAAGGCCGTGATATGAAGCATGCCTCAGTCGGGCGTCTAAGCGACACCTCATAAAGGGCTTAGAAAGAAAATAACAAGCATGACACAGTCAGGCGTCTGAGCGACACCACATAAAGGGGCTTATAAAGAAAATAACAAGCATGCCACAGTCGGGCGTCTGAGCGACACCACATAAAGGGCTTAGAAAGAAAATAATAAGCATGCCACAGTCGGGCGTCTGAGCGACACCACATAAAGGGCTTATAAAGCAAATACATTCATAGTAAATATCCAGAAGGTAGAACCGTCCCAAGGATACTCAATAAATCAAGTAATGGCAAAAGTTAGCCCATGATAAAAATAATCATAATCATCATAATCAACACGAGTCACAAATCATGATCCATGTTCTTGTTTAGAAGTTTGTCCTCCGAAGACCGACACTAAGACCGACACTTGACCCGACACAAACTATAGTCCTTAACCATGGACACGGCTATTCGAATAGGTTTAATACCTCTGCAGAGGGTGTACTCTTCACTCACGAGTAAAAAATTTCTTTAGTCCATCGGGACTAATTCCGTCTGTGATCTTTTAGTCGAAACACGCATGACTTGCACACACCAGCTTAACTTTACTTGTGTCAGGAATCACACATGACACTTGTTAAGCAAAACTCTAAGTGGGGAGGCTACAACCTCGCGTAGCATGGTATCAAATTTCTATCGCGCGCTCTAAGGGGTGCCCCCCTCTCGGTCCCAACCGGATACACCCATGCTCCCGGACCAGGTGGCATGCCTACCGGATGCAGCCGGTATCTTCCACCATGGCCTCTCTGTACGGTGTGTGCCAAGACAAGGGTTGCCAACTTACGGAACCATACCCTACCTATGGCAGGGACAAGTGGCAGCACGAAACAAGTATGGGGGTTACTGGAATAAGACTCGATCTACGGCCGACTCAGGAGGCTTAAGTATTCCCTGTATGATATTTATAACAAATATATATCAACCAACAGAATCACCGCTCATTATACCTTACCATGCCATACCAGACATAACTGTCCCAACGGAGACCGGCGACAAGCTCACGCCTACCCAAGGCAGATGCTTTCTTGGATTCCTTTCCAGCATGCATGCAAAGCACATGAGGATGATTACCATCATAAGTATATTCATTTCCAACAGCAAGTAAAACACTGATATGCATCCATGCAAATGATCATGTCACATGAAATAACAAGTTTCCCGAAAATGAGGTGGTGTTATAACGCGTCAACTAACACACCAAAATTATTATGCCGAGGTTCAGAATGCTTGCCTTCAAGGTGTGGAGAGGTGGGGGTGCTTTCCGAAAACTTTTGCAAGTTTTCTTCTTTTCCAAAAACCCTATTTTGAAAATATTCAGACAAGACATACTTTAAAAACAGCACAAAAAAGTTGTTTGAAATTTTTTCATATAAATCTTAAAATAAACTAGACAATATTGGAGAGGGGTAGGAAAAAGAATCAATTCATTTGGAGTTATATTCAAAAAGTCATAGCCAGTCAAAGTTTAGTCAAATTCCTGTTTTCTTTAAATCAAACAAAAAAAGAAAAACGATTCGAATATGAACATGTCGAAGACGTACTCCGAAATACGCTTTCACTTAACCCACGTGGACAGGAGCGGGGTCACTGATAGTGGGTCCAAGGGCCCACTGGTCAGGTTTGACCGGTCCATATCTCCCTCCTCTTCCTCTGCCCGAACGGTGGCGAGGCAACGGTGGTCGTTGGGTCGATGGAGGTGGAAGGAGTCGTCGGCGGTGAGCTTCGCGGCGGAGGAGGTTTCGGGAGCAAAGTGGTTTTGGGGCTGCGGTGGTTCCCGGTCAAAATTGAGCAGGGGGAAGGGTTCACGGGAGGAAGATAGAGCTTCTGGTGGAGAGAGTGGAGAGGGGGAGGCCCTGGTGGTGCAAGAGTGGTCGAGACGGCGGCGGCGGCTGTGTTTGCCGGAGAAGAGGAAGAGGACCCCTCTGGTCTTTCTATTACCACGGGAGGGTCAGTGAGGGAGTGAGGGAAGTTCCTTGAGGGCTTGACGAGCTCGGGGCTTCCTTTTATAGCGCGACGAGGTCGGTTCTGTGGCGGTGGGGATAAGATCACTGGCGACCGAAGTTCTGTAGCAGCAGGGGGACGTGGAGGCGACGAGACCTAGCCGACGAGCGAGGGGATAAACTTGCGCGGCTCCCAGGGGCAGGTGGCGAGCCGGGGTGGCTCGGGCGGCGCTGACACGGCCGGGGCCTGCATGCGGCCGTCAGCAAGCCGCCACGGCCGTCCGAACGGTGGCGCTGTGGGGTGCCAGGGGTGGTCGGGGTGGCGTGGCGGTGCAGGGGGACACGTAGCATGCTAGCTGCTGTTGGCCAAGGGCCAAAACGGGTGCGGGGCGAGACGCGGCGGCTCGGGCGCACGTGCGTGCCAAACGCACGCTCTGGGCGCGCCCAGAGCACGCCCGGGACGTGTTCGATGAAATGCCAGTGCATTCTAGAGGTCGCGGGTGAGGCTGGCAAGAGACAGGGCTAGAGTAGGGTGAGTCAGAAGGTAAATGGGCATGGTGGTTAGGTCAAGTGGCCAAGTTCATAATGTAAACTTGAAATCATGCCAAATCTGGCTATGCACTCAGGGTGTTTGTCAAAATGCCAAGGGCATCTAGGCAATACTTGGGGTGGCCAAATTCTCCATATCAGTGTCTCTTTGGATGGACAAGAGGGTGGTGAGGTTAGTTTGTCAAAAGAAGAAACTTGTTAGTGCAAGTTTTGCAAAACCTCAGTTCTGGACAGGAGGTAAGTGGCATCATCCCATGAACCAAAAGTATTCCAATGGTTGCATGCTCCTGGACATAAGGGTTTTGTAGGGTGGTCTTCAAGCAGGGGAAAGAATCAAGGGCCAAAGAGCAAGCAATAATGTGGGTGTTGTACAAACCATCATGTTGGACCAGAATGAAGATGAGGATGATTCACTCAAATCTTTCAAATAACATCACTGGGTTTTTGCCTAAAGTTGAATCATATGCTACTACCAACATCCCATAATTTTGGTGGAAGCTAGAAAGAAATATTTAAATGAGTTGTAGTGCAAAATTGCCCACTGGACCAGAGAAGAGAATTGGGTGTAGAGCTCAAAATATTTCATGAATAAAAGTTATTTTTGCATAAAAGTGATTTAAAAACATCACATGACAGCTCCAAATTTTGGTTGGAATTTTAAGTGAATTTATCAAATGTTTGTAGTTCAAATATGGCCACATAACCTTGGAAAAACCATTTTTCAAGAAAATAAAGATCAAGCAAATTAATTATGTAATTAGTTCTACTAATAAAAGAAAAGTTTTTCTTGAGAGGTTAAACAAGTCCAATAACATATTTGAAAGGTTTTCTTTTTGGGGAAAACTCCATAATAACAAGAGAGAGAAAAAAAGAATGGTTCAAAAAAATAATCAAAAGGAGCCCAGAAAATAAAAGTTTTAAGTTCCTGGCAAAATTTTAATTAATAAAATAAGGTTAAAATTTTGGGGTGTTACAAATATGCTCCAACATGCTCACACAATAAGATGGCAAATGAAATATGTGGCAAAGCATGCACAACCAATTCTAGCATCTATCAAACAATTGGCGATGACTAGGTCATCTATATATGAGTATATTGACTTAGGAGTCAAATGATAAACATTTGATCATAGGTCATACTCATCGCTTAAGCCCAAGTGGGGTTACCACTTTTACATAATGCATTGATGTGTTCACACCATTAGAGTTGCTTTGACTCAAGTCTTAGAGTAAAGTTCCCCCTAGATGTGAGATTCCCTTTAGAGGGATGAACTAACCTTGGGTTTTGTCGATGATGACTTCATGTAGGTGTTGAAGATGTGGATGCTCAATGTTGATGTAGATCATTTGGAGCAATCCGTTGGAGTGAGTTGCACTTTCAACATACCTACATGGATTAGTCCCACAAGGAACAAACAAGAATATCCATAGACATAGAGTGATGCACACACAAGATGATGTCCATGAAAACATTAGGTTACCTTGTTCCTTGCCTTACCAACATGAGGGTTTGTGACTCCTTGAACTAGTGCAAGATGTGGAAGTTGGTTGCACTTGTCCTTGCCATAATAATATGAGTGAAGAATGTTGGCGGAGTCACCCTCAAGAACTCTCTAGTTCTTCTTCTTCGGGATCCACATCATCTTGATGGGAATCCTTGGAGTTGTAGTTGTACTTGATGAAGTAGAACTTGACGTAGTCTTGGGAATCCACTTGACCGAGACCTTAGGTACTTCTTCAAATGCATCAATCTCTTCTTGAAGCTTGTCCTTGCCTTTGTTCTTGTGGTCTTGTGGTGGAAGATCATCTTGAGCTTGTGTTCCCTTGAAGGAAGTGGGATCATACTTCACTTGTTGAGGAACAAACTTCGTCTTGGGGTATTGATCTTCTTCCCACTCAACTCCATTGGCATTGAACTTTCATTCAAAACCAACACCTTGATTCTTCCGGTGTCTTCCTTGCTTGCGTACAATTTCCTCAGATTGCTTACTCCCGGCAAGGCTCTTGTAAACACCTTTCTCTATAATTCCCTTCAATAAGCTATTTTTTTGCTCAAGTGTAACTTGGCTAAGAGAATCATTAGTGGAATCAAGAGAACTACTAGAAGCAACAATATTGGATTTGACATTATTATTGTTACTACTAGAGGAAGTATCTTTCTTGTACTTGTTACTAGACTTGACTTGAGGCATGTAAGTAGATAGGAGTAAATGCTTGGCAATGTAAGAAGAACTCTTCTTACGGAGATCATCATTGATTGCTTTTAAGAACTCATGCTCTTGCTCAAGATTGAGCTTTTCAAAGTGTAATTTCTCATGAGCCCTTAAAAGTTCTCGATGATCTTCGAAGATAGTTTCATGAGCCAACTTAAGAGTGTTTAGTTCTTTAGTTAGAAGCTCAATCTTCTCCTTATCATTGTCAGTCGTTTTATATTGTTTAGCATGATTAATTGACGTTTCATCATAGTATTCATCACTAGATTTGTCAAGAAGTAAATCATCATCCACAAGTAAGTCATCTTCATCACTATTGAAATCAACATACTCAGGATGTGTTACCTTTGGACCTTTGGCCATGAAGCATCTTCCAATTCCTTCATTTGGTGAATCAATTATGTCGTAGGAGTTGGTTGACACAAGTGCTAGACCGGCAACACCGTCATCTTGAGTATATTCGGAGTCGGAGTGATAGCTTCTCTCGGAGTGTTTGTCGGAGTCGGAGCCGGAAACCCATTCACCAACATGAGCTTGATGTCTTCGTTTTGTATAGCTCCTTGATGACTTGTCCTTCCTTTCCGAATCTTTGCTTCTCCATGAGGATCTTCGTTCATAACGATCATCTCTACCCCTCCTCTCTCTTGGTGGTGATTCTTCTCTTTTGCTTCTTCTTTTTGGAGAATCTTCTCTTCTTTTGTAGGGTGCCTTACACTCATTGGAATAGTGTCCAGGCCTCCCACAATTGTAGCAATTGCGCTCTCGACTAGAAGATCTTTTGTCATGGTAAGACCTTGACTTGGAGTTTCTTTATTTTCTTCTACTCTTGTAGAATTTGTTGAAGTTCTTCACCATTAAGCTCAATTCTTCATTGAAGGTTTGTTTCTCACTTGATGATGTGGGGGTTTCACTTGAGGCTTTGTAAGCACCACTTGACTTGTTGTGAAGTTCCTCCTTATCCTTGAGTGACATCTCATGAGCAACAATCCTTCCAATGACTTCCGTTGGCTTGAGATCTTTGTAGTTTGGCATCATTTGGATCAATGTGCACACGGTATCATACTTTCCATCCAATGCTCTTAGGATCTTCTTGATGATGAATCTGCCGGTCATCTCTTCACTCCCTAAGCCAGCAATCTCATTTGTAATAAGAGCAAGCCTAGAGTACATTTCAGCGACACCTTCACCATCCTTCATTTTGAACTTGTCAAGCTGACTTTAGAGCACATCCAACTTGGATTCCTCGACGGATTCGGTACCTTCGTGCATATCAATCAAAGTGTCCCAAATTTCCTTTGCATTATCAAGACGGCTGATTTTGTTGAATTCTTCTGGGCACAATCCGTTGAAGATGATATCACAAGCTTGAGTGTTGTATTGCAGCATCTTCAATTCTTCCGCATTAGCTTCATGGTTCGGCTCTCTCCCATCAAAGAATTCACCTTGCAAGCCGATATAAATAATAGCCCAAACGGCGGGGTTATGTCCAAGAATATGCATTTTCATCTTATGCTTCCAACTAGCAAAATTAGTACCATCAAAGTAAGGACCTCTACGGTGATAATTTCACTCGCTAGACGCCATACTCTCCTAGGTTGTGAAACCAAGGCTATGACCACCAAAAGTATGGAAATCAAAGCAAATGGAGACCAAGGCTTTGATACCACTTGTAGGACCTTGAAGTATGTCTAGAGGGGGGTGATTAGACTACTTGACCAATTAAAAACTTAACCTTTTCCCAGTTTTAGAGTTTGGCAGATTTTAGCTATCTTAGGACAAGTCAAGCAATCATCACACTGTTCAAGCAAGCAAGCACAGAGTATATAGGCAGCGGAAATTAAAGCATGCAACTTGCAAGAAAGTAAGGGGAAGGGTTTGGAGGATTCAAACGCAATTGCAGACACAGATGTTTTTGGCGTGGTTCCGATAGGTGGTGCTATCGTACATCCACATTGATGGAGACTTCAACCCACGAAGGGTAACGGTTGCGCGAGTCCACGGAGGGCTCCACCCAAGAAGGGTCCACGAAGAAGCAACCTTGTCTATCCCACCATGGTCGTCGCCCACGAAGGACTTGCCTCACTAGGGTAGATCTTCACGAAGTAGGCGATCTCCTTGCCCTTACAAACTCCTTGGTTCAACTCCACAATCTTGTCGGAGGCTCCCAAGTGACACCTAGCCAATCTAGGAGACACCTCTCTCCAAGAAGTAACAAATGGTGCGTTGATGATGAACTCCTTGCTCTTGTGCTTCAAATGATAGTCTCCCCAACACTCAACTCTCTCTCATAGGATTTGGATCTGGTGGAAAGAAGATTTGAGTGGAAAGCAACTTGGGGAAGGCTAGAGATCATGATTCATATGGTAGGAATGGAATATCTTGGCCTCAACACATGATTAGGTGGTTCTTTCTCAGAAATGGTAAGTTGGAAGTGTAGGTTTAGTCTGGTGGCTCTCTTCACGAATGAAGAGGAGGTGGAGGGGTATATATAGCCTGCACACAAAATCTAACCGTTACACACAATTTACCAAACTCGGTGAGACCGATTCAACAGACTCGGTCGGACCGATTTAGTAAACCAAGTGACCATTAGTGATTTTCGGTGGGACTAACATGCAACTCGGTGAGACTGATTCGGTTAGGGTTAGGGCATAACGTAATCTCGGTGAGACCGATTACACAAACTCGGTGAGACCGATTTTGCTAATTAGCTAACCAGAGAGTTGGTCAGGTAAACTCGGTGGGAACGATTTGCTCTTTTCGGTGAGACCGAAATGTTACAAAAGGGAAACAGAGAGTTTACATTGTAATCTCGGTGGGACCGATCGCTCACTTAGGTTAGACCGAAACGTTACGAAGGGAAACATAGAGATTACAATCCCATATCGGTAAGACCGAGATCCCTATCGGTAGAACTGATTTGCCTAGGGTTTGTGGCAGTGGCTATGACTTTTCAAATCGGTGGCGCCGGATAGGAAGAATCGGTGTGACCGATTTTGGCTTTGGGTTTGGGTCATTTGTGGAAGTGGGAAAGTAGTTGAGGGTTTTTGGAGCATATCACTAAGCACATGAATCAAGAGGCCCATTAAGCAACACCTCATCCCTCCTTGATAGTATTGGCTTTTCCTATAGACTCAATGTGATCTTGGATCACTAAAATATAAATGAAGAGTCTTGAGCTATTGAGCTTGAGCCAATCCTTTGTCCTTAGTATTTTGAGGGATCCACTTTCATCATCCATGCCATGCCATTCATTGAGCTTTCTTGAAATAATAGTCTTGGAATAGCATTAGCTCAATGAGCTATATGTTGTTATGAATTACCAAAACCACCTAGGGATAGTTGCACTTTCAAGCACAGGCTTCCTGCTCCGGGGCAAGTCATCCCCACGCCAGAGCCTAATGAGAGAGTCGTGTTTACTCCTCACTTCCTCCGAGGCCTAGGCCTCACCCTTGACCCCTTTGTGAGGGGGCTTATGTTCTACTATGGCTTGGATTTATATGATCTGGCTCCTGACGCCATCCTCCACATCTTGTCTTTCATTATCGTGTGCGAGGCTTTTCTTCACGTCAACCCACACTTCGGCTTATGGCTAAAGACCTTCAATGTGAAGCCGAACATGATCGAGGGGCGACATGCGGAGTGCGGAGGCGCCATAATAAGCAGGAACGCCGATGCCCCATGGCCAGAGGGCTCTTTTCCGGAAGTACCCGACGTACAGCAACGGCGATGGTTCTATGTCACTGCTCCCAGAGGCACAAAGTGGGTAGCTGCCCCCTAGTTCTGCTTGAGCCCTCCGTCATAGTTAGCGTCTTGGACCGACGAAGGACGGAATTATGGGCCAGCTGGCGATGCGCCAGAACTGCGGAATCGTATCCGGGAGCTTATTGAGAGGGACATAAATCTTATCAGCATAATGCAGGTGATGATAGTCCGACGGATGTTGCCGTGCAAACGTCGACCTCTCCGGATGTGGGAGTATAATCCGGAGGGTCCGCGGACTATTAAGCACTTCTTCGGCCTGAAGCTCGAAGGAATGTGTAAACTATTCTTCGGACCACAAGTAAAGTGTCCGGATACCACCGAGGATGCAGGCCTAAGCTGCAATCGCCTAGATGCCCAAGTAAGTAACCCTAAAACCGGACACTTCATTTATATTTATCATAACTGTTATTCTAACAATACCTCCGCGGCCAGGAATGGCTTGACAACGCGAAGAGAATCAGGTGTCCGACACCACTTCCTGAAGGCTCGCCTGGTCCCATCATTGCAAAGATGCTGGACCGGGCGCTCAACAAAATCCCCTCAGAGAAGGAAGAAGGAAAGGGTAGTGAAGCCGAACTTCACGCGCTATGCATCCAGACCGGGAAAATCGATAACCCTCCTATGGAGGATAGTGGGGAAGGGAAGGTCAAAGCCTCCTCCCCACGCGGGAAGAAGAGGGCCGCCTCCGAAGATTTGGAGGCGGAGACGCCCAAACAGGGGAAGAAAACATCACCCAAGGGCTCTGACGCGACGGGCGCCCTCACCACGTCATGCCCATCAATGGGTCAGCCCTCCAACGAGCCGTAAGTCATTCATTAATTAGAAGGTGAGATGTTGCTCCGAGATCGATAACCAGGACTTCGTTTTTCTGTAGTTCGGCGAGCAGCTCTTATCAATAGAGTTCGTCTCGGGGGACCTTCGCCCGGAGATGATGGAGAGTGAAACCCCACCCAACTCTCCGCCTCATGAGGCGAGCGACACGGAGGTGTCGTCACGGAGGAGTCCGGATATACCAAAGCCGGAGGCTATTACGTCAGCTGCCCTGAGCCCAGGGCATTTGGCTCCCACGGGGGGCGATGAGAAGGGTCCGGCGCAGTTTAGTGTCCGGCCGGACGTACTGACGGGCCGTCTAGAGTGAGCCGCGCTCTCGGAGGAGCACCGCTCTTTAATGAGCACGGTGCTCATGAAGATTTCATCCGCTACCAGCGGTTTGAATGAGGCATTTACAAGCCTGCTCAAAGGCTTTGAGGTATGTAGTGAAAACATGCACAACTTTTTGGTTATGAAGCACGCGCTAGGTGTGCTCCCTATAGATAGTAGCCCCTGAGACTCTGGCTGCCTGCCATAGGCGGCAAATGGGGGATCATATACTAATGGCTGCACCGTACATGTGCGCAGGTATGCAAGGATCCGGCAGCCGACCAGTCTATTGAAGTTGCCGAGCTAAGGAGGCAAATCGGATCCATCGATGCCGATATCACGCTGGTGAATAAACGGCTTGAGGAGTCCCAGCGTATGTGCTTTGTTTTTATTATAATGTGTAGGAAATTGCCAAAGCGGCGTAATATTAATGCAATATCTGTGCACTGCAAATGGTGTTGTTGCCGTAGAGGCCCTGAGGGCGGAACTTGCTCAAGCCAAGGAACATGCTCGGGCTAGCAATGCGGCTGCCCTAAAGGCAGCCAGAGAGTTTAGAGCCGAACAGGCTGCTCGTCGCCAAAGCGAGGAAAAGATGGCCGAAATGGTTGGGGAGTTAGAAAATGCCGCCGACCGGTACGCACTCCTTGAAAAGGAGAATAAGGCTAGTTCGGCCGAGCTGGAAAAGGCACGCAATGCCGCCAAGGAGATGCGGACCAAGATCCGGAGTATGCGGGAGGAGCTCCATCAGGCTGACAAAATCGTGGCTGGGAGCTCGTACTTATTGCGGACGAAGTTCCTGGATCCGAAGTATGCTCCCCTTGCGGGTCGCATGAGTCCTGCAGACGCATATGCGGATTTGGCGAATAGCACAACTGATGTTGTCAAGTTCTTCGCGGGTCAAGGCGATGAAGAAGTGGAGAAGCTTTTCTGGTCGCAGTTCAATGCTCCCACTCGCCCGCTGCCACTGAATGAGAAGGTGGCTGCTATGGCGGAGCTCCACAGGCTGTCCGGACATGCAATGCGGTCTGTAATAGACCATCTTTGGCCGAAGGGGCCTAAGCCGGACAACTACTTTTGTTTGGTGCAGCAATTCCTTGGGGCCGTATCCCGGATTGACGCCATGAGGAGGTCGGCGTGCATAGAGGGTGCGCGGATGGCTCTAGCCCACATTAAAGCCTATTGGACGGATATGGAAGCCACTGTAATAGCGAGCCAGGATCCGGTGGGAGGCCAACATCCGGCCGAGCACTACTTGGCGCAAGTCACAGAAGGTGCCCGCCTTATAGAGGCGTAGTGCTCGAAGAGTGTTTTATTCGAGTGATAAGTCGAATCATTGTAGAAAACAATGTTTAGTTTAATTATGAGGTTGTGTTTATACTTCTGCCCGGAAGTATGATTGTCCTCCCTTGGCAGCTATTCTTATATGTATAAGTAGTCTGAAAGATAGTAGTCATTGGCTTCAGCCTCCTTGCAGACAATGCGGGGGTGTTGGCAAAAACAATATGCATAATCGCACTTGATCCAACGTCTTGGTCCATTAAGGAGGTGATCGCACGCCGAACTAGGCAACCGGACTATATAGCTGTAACACTTTCGCTTAGCCATGGGAGTCTAATGGTGGGGTTACTACGTAGCCCCTGGTACTTCTGCATGCATCCGAATACGGGCGCGTGTGTACATGGCCGGAAAATGGCCCTTCGTTAAGGCGGAGGAATCTTTAGGGATTCCGGTGAGTCTTCGAGTGGTTGAACAGTCTCTCGCTGTATCATGACGGTCAGTTTTCGGCTTTCCCTACTGAGGCGCTCATCTGGAATAACCAGGGCACAATCGGAGTAGTTCTCCTTTGGCCTGCCTTAGACGGATGATAGCGGAACGTAAGGCGGCAAACCCATGAGCCGGGCAAACCCAACATTTGACCAAAGACATGATTCGGAGCTGATGCATACACGGCCAAACTCATGACGCCGAACACTCCCGAGGGTATTCGGTCTTTTGTAGAAGAAGATAGGTTGACAAGAGCCTATTTTAAGCCCTTTATTTCTAGGGACGTGCAATTTAGTCCGCCGTTGCCAAATGTCAAAAACGGCAGTATCTTCTGTGGGTATAGAACCCATGGGATGGTTAAACAACAAGAGGCAGTAGAAAAGGTTTACACAGGGGCTTAATCTAAAAAGAAACATGTTGCACGGGGCCCTGCTGCACGTCTGCGCCTTTGTCTCTATTGTGTCGTATCCTAGAAGGGTATCGCATGAACGTTGTCTATAGAAAAGAAAAACTCGTAGGAGGGTGCAATGTAAGTATGCGATTAATAATACAAGTGAAAGTTGTTGGCCTGCCAATAAGGTCGAGCCAGGCGTGGGGCTGTATTAAATATAGACAGCCCCTGGTTTCCCTTATGGGATTACATATACAGTGCCCTGTATGAATTTATCTGGGCTACTGGACTCGTCTAACCGAGTCTGTGGTCGTAATGACCAATCATGTTTTCTAAAACTGGAGGCCGCTTATAGTCCGACCGCTAGGGCCGTTGCATATTCCTCTGCGCGTGAGGGGCGCTTTATGATTCCGCTAACGGTGATGACGCCACGGGGACCGGGCATCTTGAGTGTAAGGTGGTCGTAGTGCGGCAATTCGTTGAAGCGGGCGAAGGCCATTCTTCCTAGCAGTGCGTGATAGCTGCTCTGGAAAGGTGCGACAGTGAAGAGAAGCTCTTCGCTTCTGGAGTTGCCTGGGGAGCCGAATGTTACTTTCAGCACGACGGAGCCCCTGGTGCAGGCTGCAACGCCTGGTATCACCCCTTCAAAGGTGGTGTTGCTTTGTTTAATTCTGGATGGGTCTATCCCCATTCTGCGAACAGTATCCTCTTATATTAAATTGAGACCACTGCCGCCGTCCATGAGGACACGGGTGAGACGGTATCCGTCGACTAGTGGGTCAAGCACCAAGGCTCGTGATCCTCCGCGCCGAATACTAGTTCGGCCGTCCATGTGATCGAAAGTGATCGGACGAGACATAAAGTAGTGAGACGTGGGTATGACGGGCTCTACATCGTGTGCTTCTATGGGCGCGCATTTATGCCCTCCTGTGGATGTGCGAGTCGCGTGGATCATGTTTACTATTTTAACCTCTGGCGGGAATTTTGTCTGTACCCCAGTGTTCAGCTGGTGAGGTTCATCCTCGTCTTCGCTTGGTGTGTCCCTCCCCTTGTGTTCTGCATTTAATTTGCCAGCCTGCTTGAAGACCCAACACTTTCTATGGGTGTGGTTCGCAGGTTTCTCCGGGGTGCCATGAATTTGGCATAATCTGTCCAGGACTCTGTTTAGACCGGATGGTCCGTCTTTACTGCCTTTGAATGGCTTCTTTTGCTGATCAGGTCGAGAGCCCCTGAATCCGGCGTTGACCATCGTGCTGTCCAGGCTCTCTTCCTTGTTTTGGTGTTTGTTTTTATTATGCCGTGGCTTCCCGTTGCCATCCCTTAGTTCGGATGTGCTAGGGTCGCTGGTGCCTTTACGGGCCAACCAGCTATCTTCACCCGCGCAAAAGCGGGTCATAAGGCTTGTTAAGGCTGCCATTGTCCTTGGCTTTTCTTGGCCGAGGTGTCGGGCGAGCCATTCGTCACGGATGCTGTGTTTGAAATCCGCTAAGGCTTCAGCGTCCGGACAGTCGACAATTTGATTCTTCTTAGTGAGGAATCTGTTCCAAAGCTTGCGGGGGGACTCTCCAGGCTATTGGATTTTGTGATTTAGATCGTCTCCGTCCGGAGGCCGGACATAAGTCCCTTGAAAATTGGCCCTGAAAGCGTCTTCGAGTTCCTCCCAACTCCCAATTGAGTTTTCGAGGAGGCTTTTCAACCAGTGTCGAGCTGGTCCCTTCAACTTGAGGGGAAGGTATTTGATGGCGTGGAGGTCATCCCCACGAGCCAAGTGAATATGCAGGATAAAATCCTCGATCCAGACCCCAGGGTCTATCGTGCCGTCGTATGCTTCTATGTTCACAGGTTTAAAGCCTTGTGGGAATTCATGGTCCAGTACTTCTTCGGTGAAGCACAGGGGGTGAGCAGCCCCGCTGTATCTGGACGCATTGTGGCATTTAGTCGGCTGTTGTTGTGTCCCGGGTTGATTCCGAACTAGTATCTAGCTTTTATGAGCATTTAGGTGACCATAGTCCTGCGCTGGGGCATGTCTTCTAGATCCATATACGGACCTGGCTGCACTAGTCTTTTTATCTGCATGCTCGCATGGATCGTGCGCAGTGTCCGCGGCCGCTCTGTTATGGTTGTGAGGCGGTACGTCTGGCTTCTTGGTCGAATTTTCCTTTGGTGGAATGGCCGCGTCGTCGAATTCTGGCAGTAGCTTGCGCTTCGGATAGCTTTTCGTGTGGCGGTCATCGCCATATCTTTCTTCAGTGTCTAGCACCCTATTCCATCTGCGACTTAGCTTTTCCTGTGCGGCCTTGAGCCGTTGCTTCTGCTTTTCTAGACTTCTTGCGGTGGCCATAAGCTTTCTGTGGAGGTTGTCTCGTTCCACTTGTTCGTCCGATATAATGAATGTGTCATCGTCTGGACTGTTTTCCTGTTCTGGGGCGGCATCCTGAGCTCGTCCCTCCGAATCATTATGATCGGGTATTTGCTCCGAACTTGATTTGGCGTGACCTGGCTCGTCCCGCTCCATCGCTGGGTCCATGTGGTCATTATTGCTTTCGGAGTTTGCGGGTATATCAACCCTTCTTGCGCTCTTGTGTCTATTTTTGCCATTGCTGGACTTTGAGCGGCGTCTGCGTCGCCTCTTTGGCTTTTGCCCGGGTGTTTTATCGTCCGGGCTGCCATCCTTATTGGGCGTATCTACCATGTATATATCGTGTGACAAGGTAGTAGTCCCACGCTCCAGGGATTCTGGAGCCTCTCCTGCATCTTCGTCCATATCGTCGATGTCTTCGGAGTCGAGCACGTCGGCTAATTCTTCGATCGTGGCAATGAAGTGGGTGGTGAGTGGGCGCCGAATTCCTTCGTCGCCTGCTTCCCACTCGGGCCGGACATAGTTCGGCCCAGAGTCTCCTGATAACGAGAGAGACTTCAATGAGTTCAGCATGTTGCCAAAAGGTCGAGTGCTGAAAGATGTCCGCAGCAGTAAACTCCATTACCGGAGCCCAACCTAGATCGGCTGGCTCGAGAGTGAGCGGACCAGGACCAAAAGCCAGATATGAGTCCGGGGGTCCGGGGTTACAGGCCTCCACAGAGGTGGGACCCATGTTCGGCTCCACCGCCGATAAGTGTGTGGCCTGTGGAGCAGGGTCCAGCCCTCCGTCCATAGGCACCGCAACCTGTCCTGGATTTAGATCCAAGGCTGCTTCGGGGATAATGTCCCGGGCACTCCCCGACAGCAGGTCTAGGCCGTGCTCGTCGTGGTTGTCCGGCGCTCCTGGCGCAGGCTCGAATCCGTTGAAGATCAAGTCTTCGTGGATATATGCCATGTAGTTCAAGTTTCGGAACCTGACCTGGTGGCAGGGGCGAAGCTGTTGATCTGCTCCAACTGGCCAAGAGAATTGGCCCGCAGTGCAAAGCCGCCGAACACAAAGATCTGTCCGGGGAGAAAAGTCTCACCCTGGACTGTGTTGCTGACGATTGAAGACGCCATCAAGCCTCGAAGCGACGACACAGAGGAACTCTCAATGAAAGCACCAATGTCGGTGTCAAAACCGGCGGATCTCGGGTAGTGGGGTCCCGATCTGTGCATCTTAGGCTGATGGTAACAGGAAGCAAGGGACACAATGTTTACCCAGGTTCGGGCCCTCTCGATGGAGGTAAAACCCTACTTCCTGCTTGATTAATATTGATGATATGTGGAATACAAGAGTAGATCTACCACGAGATCGTAGAGGCTAAACCCTAAGAGCTAGCCTATGATGGTATGATTGTAATTGTGATCGGCCTTCTAAGGACCATCCTCTCCGGTTTATATAGACACCGGAGAGCTAGGGTTTACATGGAGTCGGTTACAAGGAAGGAAACATAATATCCGGATTGTTAAGCTTGTCTTCCACGCAAAGGAGAGTCCCATCCGGACACGAGCCGAAGTCTTGAGTCTTGTATCTCGACGCTTCTATAGTCCGGACGATGAATATAGTCTGGCTGTCCGGATACCCCCTTATCCAGGACTCCCTCACACGCCAGGTCAGTACATTATATGTACTTGCAAGCTCACAGCAAACATAACCATAATGACAAACAATATCATGACATTTAATAAAGTTAAATGCAAACAACATCATGCTACTCATGCAGTGAAACCAAACTTGTGCATCGAGTCGATCGAACTCTCTTACCAACCGGTTGCCTCACAATCCAACAGTGCTCAGACGAAACACGAGCGGAACCATACTTGGTCCATCTGGTTACCTCGTCACCAAACTGTGATCACTTCCGGATAACAAGAAATTCCAGAACGGTCAGTCTCACTGACCTCATCATGATCCAACCAGTGCAATGCAATTACATTAATGTGCAAGATTTATTATTAACAGTTGATCAATGGTGTGGCTTACTTACTAACTGGGCCCTTATCCATGGGCATGGCTATCGATAGATGAATACACTCCGTAGAGGTAGCACACTTTACCCACACCACGGAACCCATGGCCTCGCACTCCCATTCGGGTTGACCAATGGCATTCTGACAGAACTCTCCCATTGCCATTACACTCTTACGACCACTCCGACCAACTCCCCACTGGGCTTAGTCCTGGGTGACCTAGCCTACCAAAGGCAAAACTACCACCGTCGTTGTTGGAAATATGCCCTAGAGGCAATAATAAATTCGTTATTATTATATTTCCTTGTTCATGATAATCGTTTATTATCCATGTTATAATTGTATTGATAGGAAACTCAGATACATGTGTGGGTACATAGACAACACCATGTCCCTAGTAAGCCTCTAGTTAACTAGCTCTATGATCAATAGATGGTTACGGTTTCCTGACCATGGACATTGGATGTCGTTGATAATGGGATCACATCATTGGGAGAATGATGTGATGGACAAGACCCAATCCTAAGCCTAGCACAAAGATCGTAGTTCGTATGCTAAATATTTTCTACTGTCAAGTATCATTTCCTTAGACCATGAGATTGTGCAACTCCCGGATACTGTAGGAATGCTTTGGGTGTACCAAACGTCACAACGAATCGGGTGGCTATAAAGGTGCACTACGGTATCTCCGAAAGTGTCTCATTGGGTTGGCACGAATCGAGACTGGGATTTGTCACTCTGGTTGACGGAGAGGTATCTCTGGGCCCACTCGGTAGGACATCATCATAATGTGCACAATGTGACCAAGGGGTTGATCACGGGATGATGTGTTACGGAATGAGTAAAGAGACTTGCCGGTAACGAGATTGAACAAGGTATCGACATACCGACGATCGAATCTCGGGCAAGTACAATACCGCTAGACAAAGGGAATTGTATACGGGATCGATTGAGTCCTTGACATCGTGGTTCATCCGATGAGTTCATCGTGGAACATGTGGGAGCCAACATGGGTATCCAGATCCCGCTGTTGGTTATTGACCGGAGAACGTCTCATTCATGACTGCATGATTCCCGAACCCGTAGGGTCTACACACTTAAGGTTCGATGACGCTAGGGTTATAAAGGAAGTTTGTATGTGGTTACTGAATGTTGTTCGGAGTCCCGGATGAGATCCCAGACATAACGAGGAGTTCTGGAATGCTCCGGAGGTAAAGATTTATATATGGGAAGTCCTGTTTTGGTCACCGGAAAAGTTTCGGGTTTTATCGGTAACGTACCGGGACCACCGGGAGGGTCCCGGGGGTCCACCAAGTGGGGCCACCATCCCCGGAGGGTTGCATGGGCCAAGTGTGGGAGGGGACCAGCCCTAGGTGGGCTGGTGCGCCCCCCCACCAAGGCCCAAGGCGCAGGGAAGAGTGGGAGGGGGCAAACCCTAGGGCAGATGGGCCCTAAGGCCCACCAAAGGTGCGCCTCCCCTCTCTCCCCCTTTGGCCGCCACCCAGATGGGATCTGGGGGCTGCCGCCACCCCTGGGGAGGGAACCCTAGAGGGGGCGCAGCCCCCTCCCCTTCCCCTATATATAGTTGAGGTCTAGAGGCTGCCCTACACATGGTTTTCTCTCCCTCTTGGCACAGCCCTACCTCTCTCCCTTCTCCTCTCCCGCGGTGCTTGGCGAAGCCCTGCAGGATTGCCACGCTCCTCCATCACCACCACGCCGTTGTGCTGCTGCTGGACGGATTCTTCCTCAACCTATCCTTCTCTCCTTGCTGGATCAAGGCGTGGGAGACGTCACCGGGCTGTACGTGTGTTGAACGCGGAGGTGCCGTCCGTTCCGCACTAGGATCTCCGGTGATTTGGATCACGACGAGTACGACTCCTTCAACCCCGTTCTCTTGAACGCTTCGCTTAGCGATCTACAAGGGTATGTAGATGCACTCTCCTTCCCTCGTTGCTGGTTTCTCCATAGATAGATCTTGGTGACACGTAGGAAAATTTTGAATTTCTGCTCGTTCCCCAACAAAGGGCATCATGAGCTAGGTCTATTGCGTAGATTCTTTGCACGAGTAGAACACAAAGTAGTTGTGGGCGTTGATTTTGTTCAATATGCTTACCGTTACTAGTCCAATCTTGTTTCGACGATATTGTGGGATGAAGCGGCCCGGACCGACCTTACACGTACACTTACGTGAGACAGGTTCCACCGACTGACATGCACTTGGTGCATAAGGTGGCTAGCGGGTGCCAGTCTCTCCCACTTCAGTCGGAAAGGGTCCTTATGAAGGGTAAATAGCAATTGGCATATCACGTTGTGGTTTTGCGTAGGTAAGAAACGTTTTTCCTAGAAACCCAAAGCAGCCACGTAAAACATGCAAACAACAATTAGAGGACGTCTAACTTGTTTTTGCAGGGTATGCTATGTGATGTGATATGGCCAAGAAGAATGTGATGAATGATATGTGATGTATGAGATTTATCATGTTCTTGTAATAGGAATCACGACTTGCATGTCGATGAGTATGACAACCGGCAGGAGCCATAGGAGTTGTCTTAATTTATTGTATGACCAGCGTGTCATTGAACTAACGCCATGTAATTACTTTACTTTATTGCTAACCGGTAGCAATAGTAGTAGAAGTAATAAGTTGGCGAGACAACTTCATGGAGACACGATGATGCAGATCATGATGATGGAGATCATGGTGTGATGCCGGTGACGATGATAATCATGGAGCCCCGAAGATGGAGATCAAAAGGAGCAAAATGATATTGGCCATATCATGTCACTATTTGATTGCATGTGATGTTTATCATGTTTATGCATCTTATTTGCTTAGAACGATGGTAGTAAATAAGATGATCCCTCATTAAGATTTCAAGAAAGTGTTCCCCCTAGCGCACCGCTATGCGAAAGTTCGCTGCTTCAAGCACCATGTGATGATCGGGTGTGATAGATTCTTACGTTCACATACAACGGGTGTAAGCCAGATTTACACACGCCAAACACTTAGGTTAACTTGACGAGCCTAGCATGTACAGACATGGCCTCGGAACACAAGAGACCGAAGGTCGAACATGAGTCGTATGGTGGATACGATCAACATGAAGATGTTCACCGATGATGACTAGTCCGTCTCACGTGATGATCGGACACGGCCTAGTTGACTCGGATCATGTAATCACTTAGATGACTAGAGGATGTCTATCTGAGTGGGAGTTCATGAGATGAACTTAATTATCCTGAACATAGTCAAAAGATCTTTGCAAATTATGTCGTAAGCTCGCGCTTTAGTTCCACTGTTTAGATATGTTCCTAGAGAAAATATAGTTGAAAGTTGACAATAGCGATTATGCGGACAGTAGAAAGCTTATGTCCTTAATGCACCGCTCAGTGTGCTAAACCCCAAACATCGTCTGTGGATGTTGCGAACATCGGACATACACGTTTTGATAACTACGTGATAGTTTAGTTAAACGGTTTAGAGTTGAGGCACCAAAGACGATTTCGAAACATCGCAAAACATATGAGATGTTTCGAGGGCTGAAATTGGGATTTCGTGCTCAGGCTCACGCCGCAGGTACAAGACCTCCGACGATTTTCTTAGCCTGCAAACTAAGGGAGAAAAGCTCAATCGTTGAGCTTGTGCTCAGATTGTCTGAGTACAACAAATCACTTGAATCAAGTGGGAGTTGATCTTCCAGATGAGATAGTGTTGTTTCTCCAAAGTCATTGCCACCAAGCTGCTAGAGCTTCGTGATGAACTATAACATATCAGGGATAGATATGATGATCCTTGAAGTATTCGCGATGTTTGACACCGCGAAAGTAGAAATCAAGAAGGAGCATCAATTGTTGATGGTTGGTGAAACCACTAGTTTCAAGAAGGGCAAGGGCAAGAAGGGATACTTCATGAAACGGCAAAACAGTTGCTACTCTAGTGAAAACCCAAGGTTGAACCCAAACCCGAGACTAAGTGCTTCTGTAATAAGGGGAACAGCCACTGGAGCAGAATTACCCTAGATACGTGGTAGATAAGAAGGCTGGCAAGGTCGATAGAAGTATATTAGTTATACATTATGTTAATGTGTACTTTACTAGTACTCCTAGTAGCACCAGGGTATTAGATACCGGTTCGGTTGCTAAGTGTTAGTAACTCGAAATAAAAGCTACGGAATAAACGGACACTAGCTAAAGGTGAGCTGAGGATATGTGTTGGAAGTGTTTCCAAGGTTGATGTGATCAAGCATCACACGCTCCCTCTACCATCGAGATTGGTGCTAAACCTGAATAGTGTTATTTGGTGTTTGCGTTGAGCATAGACATGATTGGATTATGTCTATCTCAATGCGGTTATTCATTTAAGGAGAATAATGGTTACTCTATTTATTTGAATAATACCTTCAATGGTCTTACACCTAAAAGAATGGTTTATTAAATCTCGATCGTAGTGATACACATTTTCATGCCAAAAGATATAAGATAGTACCACTTACTTGTAGCACTGCCATGTAAGTCATATTGGTGTAAAACGCATGAAGAAGCTCCATGTTGATGGATCTTTATACTCACTCGGTTTTGAAAAGTTTGAGACATGCGAACCATGTCTATTGGTGTATATGCATGAAGAAACTCCATGCAGATGGATCGTTTGGACTCACTTGATTTTGAATCACTTGAGATATGTTAATCATACCACATGGGCAAGATGACTGAAAAACCTCGTTTTCAGTAAGATGGAACAAGATAGCAACTTGTTGGAAGTAACACATTCTGATGTGTGCAGTCCAATGAGTGCTGAGGCAAATAATATCGTTATGTTCTCACTTCACGAATGATTTAAGTAGATACTGAGTATATTTACTTGATGAAACACAAGTCTGAATTATTGAATGGTTCAAGTAATTTCAGAGTGAAGTTGAAGATCATCATGACAAGAGGATAAAATGTCTATGATATGATCATAGAGATGAGTATCTGAGTTACGAGCTTTGGCACGCAATTAAGACATTGTGGAAATTGTTTCACAATTGTTACCGCCTGGAACACCATAATGTGATGGTGTGTCCGAACATCATATTTGCACCCTATTGGATATATTGCGTACCATGATGTCTCTTATCGAATTACCACTATCGTTCATGGGTTAGGCATTAGAGACAACCGCACTCACTTTAATAGGGCACCACGAAATTCCATTGAGACGACACCGTTTGAACTATGGTTTGGAGAAACCTAAGTTGTCGTTTCTTAAAAGTTTGGGGCGGCGACGCTTATGTGAAAAGTTTCATCGTGATAATCTCGAACCCAAAAACAGATAAATAGATCTTCATAGGATACCCAAAATGGTTGGTTATACCTCCTATCTCAGATCCGGAAGCAAAAGTAATTGTTTCTAGAAACGGGTCCTTTCTCGAGGAAAAGTTTCTCTCGAAAGAATTGAGTGGGAGGATGATGGAGACTTGATGAGGTTATTGAACCGTCACTTCAACTAGTGTGTAGCAGGGCACAGGAAGTTGTTCCTGTGGCGCCTACACCAATTGAAGTAGAAGCTTATGATAGTGATCATGAAGTTTCGGTCAAGTCACTACCGTACCTCGTGGGGTGACAAGGATGCGTACTACTTGAGTGGTGCATGATCACATCTTAGAGGTCATGTTGCTAGACAACAATGAACCTACGAGCTATGGAGAAGCGATGGTGGGCCCGGATTCCGACGAATTGCTCGAGGCCATAAAATCCGAGAAGGGACCCATGACTTTGGAAGAAATACTTGATGGTCGTAAGGCCGTTGGGTAAGGATGGATTTTTTTAAAAGGAAGACAGACAATGATGGTAAGTATCACCATTAAGAAATCTCGACTTGTCGTTAAAGATGTTTGTCGACAAGTTCAAGGAGTTGACTACGGTGAGGCTTTCATACTCGTAGCGATGCTAAGAGTCTGTTGGAATTGGATTAGCAGTTACTGCATTATTTATGAAATCTTGCATATAGGATGTCAAAACATTGTTTCCTTGACAGTCTTCTTGTGGAAAGGTTGTATGTGATACAACCAGAAGGTCTTTGACAATCCTGAAAGACGCTAACAAGTATGCAAAGCTCCAGCAATCCTTCTAAGGAGTGGAGTAAGCATCTCGGAGTTGGAATGTACGCTTTGATGAGATGATCAGAGATTTTGGGTTTATACAAAAGTTTATGAGAAACTTGTATTTCCAAAGAAGTGAGTGGGAGCACTATAGAATTTCTGATGAGTTGAAATATTGTTGATCAGAAATGATGTAGAATTTCTAGAAAGCATATAGGGTTGTTTGAAAAGTGCTTTTCAATGGAAAACCTGGATTAGGCTACTTGAACAATAAGCATCAAGATCTATAAGATAGATCGAAATGTTTAATAGTACTTTCAAATGAGCACATACCTTGACATGATCTTGAAGGTGTTCAAGATGGATCAGTCAAAGAAGGAGTTCTTGCCTGAGTTGTAAGGTATGAAGTTAAGAGTTAAAGCTCGACCACGGCAGAAGAGAGACAAAGGATGAAGGTCGTCCCCTATGCTTCAGACATAGGCTCTATAGTATGCTATGCTGTGTACCGCACCAGAAGTGTGCCTTGCGAGTCAGTCAAGGGGTACAAGAATGATCCAGGAACATATCATTACACAACAGTCAAAATTATCCTTAGAAGAATAAGGAAATGTTTCTCGATTATGGAGGTGATAAAGAGTTCGGCGTAAAGGGTTACGTAGATGCAAGCTTTAACACCTATCCGAATGACTCTGAGTAGCAAACCGGATACGTATAGTGGAGCAACCATTTGGAATAGCTCCAAGTGGAGCTCGGAAGCAGCATTTACAATATGACATAGAGGATTTGTGAAATACATATAGATCTGAATGTTCCAGACCCGTTGACTAAAACCTCTCTCACAAGCAAAACATGATGAAACCCCAGAACTCATTGAGTCTTAATCACATGGTGATGTGAACTAGTTTAGACACTAGTAAACTCTTTGGATGTTGGTCACATGGTGATGTGACCTATCAGTGTTAATCACATGGCGATGTGAACTAGATTATTGACTCTAGTGCAAGTGGGAGACTGTTGGATATATGCCCTAGAGGCATTAATAAATTCGTTATTATTATATTTCCTTGTTCATGATAATCGTTTATTATCCATGCTATAATTGTATTGATAGGAAACTCAGATACATGTGTGGGTACATAGACAACACCATGTCCCTAGTAAGCCTCTAGTTAACTAGCTCGTTGATCAATAGATGGTTACGGTTTCACGACCATGGACATTGGATGTCGTTGATAACGGGATCACATCATTGGGAGAATGATGTGATGGACAAGACCCAATCCTAAGCCTAGCACAACGATCGTAGTTCGTATGCTAAAGCTTTTCTAATGTCAAGTATCATTTCCTTAGACCATGAGATTGTGCAACTCCCGGATACCGTAGGAATGCTTTGGTTCTACCAAACGTCACAACGTAACTGGGTGGCTATAGAGGTGCACTACAGGTATCTCCGAAAGTGTCTTTTGGGTTGGCACGAATCGAGACTGCGATTTGTCACTCCGGTTGACGTCGAGGTATCTCTGGGCCCACTCGGTAGGACATCATCATAATGTGCACAATGTGACCAAGGGGTTGATCACGGGATGATGTGTTACGGAACGAGTAAAGAGACTTGCCGGCAACGAGATTGAACAAGGTATCGGCATACCGACGATCGAATCTCGGGCAAGTACAATACCGCTAGACAAAGGGAATTGTATACGGGATCGATTGAGTCCTTGACATCGTGGTTCATCCGATGAGTTCATCGTGGAACATGTGGGAGCCAACATGGGTATCCAGATCCCGCTGTTGGTTATTGACCGGAGAACGTCTCGGTCATGACTGCATCATTCCCGAACCCGTAGGGTCTACACACTTAAGGTCTGGCGACGCTAGGGTTATAAAGGAAGTTTTATGTGGTTATTGAATGTTGTTCGAGTCCGGATGAGATCCCGGACGTCACGAGGAGTTCGGAATGGTCGGAGGTAAAGATTTATATATGGGAAGTCCTGTTTTGGTCACCGGAAAAGTTTCTGTGTTTTATCGGTAGCGTCTGGGACCACCGGGAGGGTCCCGGGGGTCCACCAAGTGGGGCCACCATCCCCGGAGGGTTGCATGGGCCAAGTGTGGGAGGGGACCAGCCCCAGGTGGGCTGGTGCGCCCCCCACCAAGGCCCAAGGCACAGGGAAGAGTGGGAGGGGGCAAACCCTAGGGTAGATGGGCCCTAAGGCCCACCCCAGGTGCGCCTCCCCTCTCCCCTCGCCGCCACCTGGATGGGATCTGGGGGTTGCCGCCACCCCTGGGGAGGGAACCCTACAGGGGGCGCAGCCCCCTCCCCTTCCCCTATATATAGTTGAGGTCTAGGGGCTGCCCAACACATGGTTTTCTCTCCCTCTTGGCGCAGCCCTACCTCTCTCCCTTCTCCTCTCCCGCGGTGCTTGGCGAAGCCCTGCAGGATTGCCACACTCCTCCATCACCACCACGCCGTTGTGCTGCTTCTGGACGGAGTCTTCCTCAACCTCTCCCTCTCTCCTTGCTGGATCAAGGCGTGGGAGACGTCACCGGGCTGTTCGTGTGTTGAACGCGGAGGTGCCGTCCGTTCGGCACTAGGATCTCCGGTGATTTGGATCACGACGAGTACGACTCACTCAACCCCGTTCTCTTGAACGCTTCCGCTTAGAGACCTACAAGGGTATGTAGATGCACTCTCCTTCCCCTCGTTGCTGGTTTCTCCATAGATAGATCTCAGTGACACGTAGGAAAATTTTGATTTTCTGCTACGTTCCCCAACAGCCGTGGAAAATATACAGTCCCAAACAGGGACTCGGTACCATAACAACAATGGGTCCACAAGGTTATGTCTGCTTACCGGGCCAGGGTAACGCATGCCCATAACCTTCCCTTGTTGGAGGCACCGATAAAAGGCATGACAACAGACGACTAACGGCCTCCCCATAAAGGAAAATGTGGTTGCACTTGTCAGCTCGATTCAGTGGCACCATGACCCGACCAACTTTATGCTCAAGTTCAATTATCATCAGGTTTAACTTGAAATAAAATGCTCGAGTCAACATACGCCATGCATATGCAACCATATATCATGCATCACATATCACAACGGATCAACTCCATTCAAAGTTCTACCTGCACAAACTTAACTTTCAAGATTTCTAGTCCTTTCTTACTTGTTATTCATACTCATCACTTTAGTTGACATTAATCAAATAAAAATTATCTTAGCATGTATATAGGAAAAATAATACCGATAATCATATCACCATAGTCATGACAAAATTACTTAGATCAACTACTCAAGCTACATCTCACTAGTTCAAGCATTCACTTCTGTTAACTAAGCCTTTTTATCATGACAAACTAAATAACACAAGCATTATTTATTTTAATACTATATGCAATGAATATCATATAAATTCAAGTAGAAAATCATGAATATTGCAAAGACACCATGAAAATGTTGTTGTGTCTTGCCTTAGTGCAGAGGAGCTTCACACTCCTCCTAGATGCCTTCAAGACAACGTTCACCTTCTGTAATAATTCAAATGACAAAAGGAAAATATCAAGAACACTTCTGAAAATTACTAGAAATTCTAGACAGCAAGGAAAAATCCCATCTTGGGTGTGCTGCTAGGATTTTCCAGTAAGAACAGAATGCAAAAAGAATCAACTCATTTGGACTTGTTGAATAAGAGTTATAGCTGGTAAAAGTTTTGGTCAAAATTTGAACTAAATTTGAATTAAAAAGAAAAACCAGGGGGGTGACATCAAAGGCGAAACTGCCTGGGCGCCACCACTCAAACCGCTTCGCCTGCGGCCTGAGAGGCTGACAGCGGGCCCTGTTGGTCAGGTTGGAGGGGGACAGTGAGGGAAACATAGCACGAGGAGGCTCTGCCGGAGCTCACGCCGGCGAGGAGGGCTCCTTGGCTAGATCCAAAGGGATAGGGTGGGAGAGGAGATCGAGACGCACCTGCCCGTACCTTTAGCGTGGCTAGGGGTGGACGGACAGGGTCGGAAGAGAGCTCTCCAGCGGCAGCAGCGAGCGGGGCTCGTCGGAGTTGGCGATTCCGACGAGGCAGGGCCGGTTCAGCAGCTCCAACGGCACCAGCTAGCACCAGTGAGCCACCACGAACACACCGGCGTGGTTGGTGGAGCTCGAGCGGCTCTGGAGAGGGAGGGGGCAGAGGACATGGATCGCCGGAGAGCTCGGGACGGGGACGGCAGCCAGAGGCCTGCCCGGCCGGGCTGCGGCTTCCTACGGGGTCGTGGAGATGTGCTAAGTGTGTGAGTGGAGAGAAATGTGCTCGTGAGGGGGCTATATATTGGCGAGGCCGAGGCGGGGATCGAGAGCTCGTCGGAGCTCTCCGGAGCGTCGCCCAGCGACGAATGGCGTCAGTGAGAGAGGGGGAAGATGCCGGAGATCACGCGGAGGCTATAGACGAGCGGCGACGAGCATAGGAGCTCGGTACGCGACGAGCATAGGGGCACGGGCACACTGTTTCCTTGGCCGCACCGTGCCTGTGCTTGCTGCGGCGAGCTCCGACGTCGACGAGCACCAGGGTGTAGTTATAGAGGTTCAAACAAAGATGGTGCCGCGGTTTGGCAAGGAGCGGCGGTCGGGGCAGCGAGAACGCGCTGAACAGAGCGCTCGGCAACATCCAGAGCGCGTCGACCACATGCCAATCCCCTTGTACTCTCGTGGTCACCACATGAACTTTGGCATCAGGCTGAGCTAAGCTTAAACACCATGTCTGGCAGCTAGTCCTCAGTGGTTTTGGTCATTTTGGAAAGTTTGGTGGGTCACAGGTGCACTGTGGGACTGGCTCTCTTCCTGGCAAGTTTCTGGACAAAAACTTGTGAGCTTTGCTGAGAAAAATCTAGTGAGAATTAGAGGCTGTGCTTTGTGGTTTAGTAGTCTCTTAGGAAGGTAATTAAGCTCAGAAAAGATCAGCCCCAAAAGATCAAGCAAAAATATACTTGCTATAGAAAGTGGTCATTCTGTCCAGAACAGAAATGATTTTCTGTAGGAAAAATATTACAAAAGGTTATGCAATATTTTTGCTTAGGAAGGTGCCCTAGGGTTCAAAGAATATTTGGGAATTTTCTCCGATTTTTGTGGGCAAAGAAAATGGGGGTTGCTTTGGAGCATACTTCTCTGAAGTGCTTTTTAGGGAAGAAAATGAATATTTTTCTTTTATGAAAAATATTCCTTGGGCTTTGGTGAGAGTTTTTCAGAGAAGGCAAAGTGAGTTAGAGATGGATGGGTCACTTGGGTGAAAATCAAGGGTAGGCCCAAGTGTTCCAGTCCATTTGAATTGATTCAAAATTCCAAATCCAAAGCAAATGCAAATGAAAGTCCAGAAAAAGAGAGAAGGCAAAAACCAGGCCGTTAGAGGTAAAATGAAGTTGGGACACATGAAGTCGCATGATTGCCACATAATGTTGACACAAATCCTCCCGGTGGCCATCAGGAATCTGATGGACAAAGATATAAGAAACACACTCATTGACCTCTGTGATTTCTTCAACCAACTATGGCAGAAAGTTGTAAATCCTGAAGAGTTGGATCATATGCAAGATGATATTGCAAGAATATTGTCCAACCTAGAGTTGTTTTCCCCGCCGTCATTCTTTGATGTCATGGTCCATCTCACTATGCACCTTGTCGACGAGATAAAGTATTGTGGTCCTGTGTTTCTTCGCAACATGTATCCCTTCGAGCGGTCATGGGAATACTGAAGCGCTTTTGTCGGAACCGAAACCATCCAGAGGCAAGCATCCTACAAGGTTATACCGCAGAGGAGGTGGTTGAGTTTTGCACCAAATACATGAAACAAAAACCTATAGGTTTGCCCCTCTCTCGCCACGAGGGAAGGCTGAAAGGTAAGCTGGTCCTTGCTGGCATGCAAATGGCTACACCCGGAGAATTGGCAGAGAAAGCCCATTTGACAGTACTGCTTAACAGCCCAGTTCTCATCGCTTATGCCGAAGAACACTTGGCGGAGATACGCCAAAGCTTCTTACCAATGGTGCCTTCATCAGATGTGGAGATGTAGGAGCACACTAAGAAATATGCCGAATGGCGGAAGAATCATTTGACACAAGGATCCATCGATGACATTGCTACGTGGTTGGCACAAAAGTCATCACCTACGGTGTTGACGTACCAAGCATATGACATAAATGGATACACGTTCTACACTGAGGAAAGTGATTAGAAGATCTCGTATCAGAACGGCTCTGTTCGAATAGAATGCACGACTGTAAATGAAGCTGATAAAAGGGTATACTATGGAACCATCAAAGAGATTTGGGAGCTTTACTATGTGGAAGTTAAGGTGGCGTTATTCAGGTTCACATGGATCCCTCTTGGTCAGGTAAGATTGATGAGTACAGGAAAAACTGTGTTAACAGGACAACGATGGCATATCACGCGGACCCATTCATTCTTGCCAGCGATGCTACCCAGATTTTCTTTGTGGAAGACCCGTTGCATAAGAATTGCCATTTAGCGATGCATGGGAATAGAAGGGTACTGGGTGTCGACGATGTTGCCGATGAGGACGAGTATGATGAATTTGATGAGTTGCCAGCCAAGGGATCGCGAACCTGTGTAACAGAGCAGCGTAAAATCATCAAAAACCAGAAGTTCATTCGGGGTCAACTTAATGATCACAGTTCCCCCATGTACATGGGGATTAAGACGTAAGACTAGTCTTTATGCCTACCCTACAACTTAATTCATTCAATTTAGAACTGTCGCGTCTACTGAATTTGAGAGTTATGCCTGGTCTTCTGGTGATGTAAGAACCGTTAATATGTTGGATATGTTGTCAGCTCAGGCAATGAATATGAACTGTTTTTTGTTATTATTATTATTATATCATAGAGGTAGCACACTCAATTGATCTCACTACAGTATGTGTGAACAGAAATATGCAATCTGGTTTGCGAATAGCACACGGTTCGCTGATGAAAGTCGTGTGGCGACCAAACCCCGCCACCCCGCCCACGATATGAGTCATGCTTTCTGATTGGCCAGAACCCAAACCCCACGGATCGTACGTCTGCACTGTTGGATGCTCCCAGATCGAACGACGATCCTTATCCCTTTGGACAACACATGCAGTTCTGGTTGTAATTTTATTTTTATGCACAAAATGCATCTTAATCTCAAAAAATGTCTTAAATATAGCTAACGATACCTGAAATGCGCCAGAAAATCAAACCCATGGTATAATGGTGATTGCGTACCGTGGAATTTTTATGAGGCCAAACAATGAAGTCACCGTCCACAGGAGTTTGAATTGACACGTCTCCTTTTGGAAAACCATTATCCTTCATGTGAGATGCTCCAGTTTGGAAGGAGCGGTCATTAAAACTTGTGAGAAACTTTACCAATTTTTTTCCACGGGGTCGTGAGAGCACGCCACGGGCACACGTCGATTTTGATGATGTACGAACTCCATCTGAATTTCCTATAATTAAAATACCAACTAGGCCTACGCTAGTGGCCGCACCTCGCGGCCGAAATGTTTGAAACTTCTCCCCACTTCTCGAACAAACGGATGAAAACTCACAAAGTGACACACAAATGATCTGTACACCTTCTTTGCTAGGCTAATAGTAAGGGGGTATCATAGCTAGTATCACGCATGCCAACTAGGCAATTTTGATGAGATGTCATGGAATTAATTAAATGAAGAAAGAGAGGGTTAAGTATCATATCATGAAACCGCATCATAATAAATGCTATGCTACTATCACTACAAAAAAAGACACATCCGTGACATTTTGGGCCGAACGATTTTTTTTCTGTCACACATATGACACTTCTATGACGATAATTGTGACAAAACCCCGTATCATCATAGATGTGGTGGGCTCCTACTTCCATGACAAAAAATCATGACAGAAAATGGGCTTTTCATCCTAGGCGGGCCGAAGACGCAGCTGCATGACATTCTTTGGGCCATCCATGACGGAAAAAACAGTGGTAGAAGCGAGGGGGAGGAAAATTTCGGGGAGTTCCCGGTTAGGTGGTCGGGGGCCGAGCGATGCGCGTTTCTCTCGTACATGTAAGCGCGTGTGTGCGAGGCGTTGGCTCTAACTGAACCCGAGCGAGGCGTTGGGCTCTAACGTAACCCGGCGACAGACCGCAGGCTACGCGTACATCGAACCCGTGGGATCGATTTCTTCGCTACTGCTGCTACCTGAAGCCGATCGATGCTGCCTCTCTGGATGAACAGTGAGCGTTGCGTGGGGGGGGGGGGTTGGATGAACAATGAGTGGTGGAATGGATGAACAGGACCCGTGGCGTTGCCTCTGGATGAACAGGACCCCGATCGGTCGAGCCGGTTGGGGCTGGATGAACAGGACCCCGTGGAGGGCTGGATGAACAGGACGACCCTGTGGAGGGCTGGATGAACAGTAGACGGTGGAGGGGTGCCCGTGGAGGGGTGGTTGAACAGTAGCCGGTGGAGTAGCGCGCGGTGGAGGCTGGATGAACAGGAGCCCGTGGATGAGCGATCGCGGTGGAGGCTGGAGGAGGTCGACGGTGGATGAACAGTAGCCCGTAGAGGCTGGAGGAGGTCGACGATGGAGATGAACAGTATCCTGTGGAGTCCCGTTTTGCGGTATGCCACACCCCTCCCGATGCACAGGACCCCCGTTTCGACCGTAGCGCTCCAACACAAGTCTGTTTCATCCTTTTTGCGGTACGCCACACCCCTCCCGATCAACAGGACCCCTGTTTCGACCGTAGGAGGTCCGTTTCGTCCTTTTTGCGGTACGCCACACCCCTCCCGATCAACAGGAACCCCGTTTCGACCATAGGAGGTCTGTTTCCTCCATTTTGCGGTACGCCAGACCCCTCCCAATGAAAAGGATCCCGTTTCGAATGTGGCCGGTCGAACACAAGGCCGTTTCCTCCGTTCTGCGGTACGCCAGGCCTCGTTTCCATCGCCTGTTCCGTCCAAGCCCTCCCGATGACCACGACGACGCATTCCATTCCGACCCAGCCGGTTGGCTCCCCATGAACACGACGACGATGCTGTTTCTCTGTTCTGACCCAGCCAATGTACACGAGCCCTGGCCGTACGTATATATGCGCCAGTAGGCGTTCGAGACCCCGCCCGTATGTACACATATGTGGCCGTATTTTCTTTCTTGCACCCTGGCCGATGTACGTACGTGTACATGCTATGTGCACGCCTCTACTACGACACGTGCGCGCCTCTACTACGACACGTGCGCGCCTCTACATCCACCAGTATGTATGTACACGTTCGTGACCAGAATGACAACGCTATGTACGCTTCGACCAGGTGGGTCCCGACTGTCAGGCAATTCATTGCGTGCGAAGATGTAGCTGGTGGGTCCCAACAGTCAGGGGGGCGAATCGTTTTGTTTATTTTTGCCCGGACGCACTTCCTTGCGTGTGAAGGTGTAGATGGTGGGTCCCAGTAGTCAGCTGGCGAATCATTTTGTTGTTTTTTTTTTGCCCGGACGCACTTCCTTGCGTGCGAAGGTGTAGCTGGTAGGTCCCGGCAGTCAGGGGGGAACTTTTTTTTTGCAAAATACGGTGGCCCGTCCGGTGTGTCCCCGCTGTCAGGTGGATGAATAATTATTTTGCACGTAATAAGGAGGCACTTCCTTGCGGCCGCCGTGGACCCAGCTGTCAACCTCTCCACGTACAGTACTCTTCCGATGGAAGTCGGTCGTTGACCACATTGACCACGCCACGCCAAGAGCACTAGGGCAGTGGACGACAGCGAGGCCTAGGAAGGGGACGACGCGGAGCCGGGGAAGATGCGACAGTGGATGCCCACGCGGAGAGGAGTATGACTGTATGAGGGTTTACTGGTTCGTCTGCCATCGCCGGAGACTAAAAGCAGGTGTGGGTCAGTAGAGGGATGGCTAGGCCAGCGATGGGAGTACGATGGGGGCGGTGAGGCCTGCGCGGCAGCACAGCCGGCCGCGGGGAGGAGGGAGCAGGCAGTCCCGCTGGCGCTTGTTTGAGCGGCTGGAGCAGGAAGAGCAGAGATTGAAGAAGCACGACGGCCGTTGGATGGACATCCAACAGTCACTGCTTGTGCATCAACCTTGTTTTTAGGAAAGCCTCAAATCTATGGAAAACAGCATACATCCCATCTGCCATTATTTCTAATAATTTACAACCCATTTGCTAATTCTTAAGGTTTTTTTGGAGCCCATATTCTTTTTGTTAGCATTACAACCCATATTCTGGCCACGGTTAAAAAATTATACGAAATTTTGCATATTTCGGTGCGGTCCGAACTGTATTTAATCCCGAAATTTCGACTCAGATTCAACCTGATTTTAAAAATAAATGTATATCAATATAAAATCCAACGAATTCTCCACGCATAAAAGTTAATGTAATTTAAAATCTCGAAATGAAAAAAAAGATATTTGAAACTAATTGCCGGTTTGATGTGTTTTAAAAATGTACAACGAATTTCTCATTACTGATGGGCCATTTTCTCGGCCAGCCGAATGAAAGCTCTCCTCGTCTTGAAAGATTTGCAGCCCAACAGGCCTGACAAAGTGACTTACTTGGCAAATCACAAAAAAAACTGGGCTGTGGCCATGGACCCAGCTGTCAGCCTCTCCACGTACAGTACTCTTCCGATGGAATGTCGTTGACCACATTGACCATGCCGCGCCGAGAGCACCAACGCGGAGCCGGGGAAGACGCGACAGTGGATGCCCACTGGGAGAGAAGTATGACTGTACGAGGGTTTACTGGTTCGTCTGCCGTCGCCGAAGAATAACAGCAGGTGTGGGTCAGTAGAGGGATGGCTAGGCCAGGGATGGGATTATGGTGGGGTGGTGAGGCCTGCGCGACAGCACAGCCGGCCGCGGGGAGGAGGGAGCAGGCAGTCCCGCCGGCGCTTGTTTGAGCGGCTGGAGCATGAAGAGCAAAGATTGAAGAAGCACGACGGCCGTTGGATGGACATCCAACGATCCTTTGCTCGTGTCTTGAATAAGTTGACAGGGCGTTGCGTGTGCGGCAACCTTTTTTTTAATGAAAGCATATGCGTCAACCTGTAGTAGGCGCACAAGTCAGCCTCAAATCTATGGAAAACAACAGACAACCCATATACCATTATTTCTAATAATGTACAGCCCATTTACTAATTTTTAATTATTTTTTGGAGCCCATCTTCATTACACCCCATATTGTGGCCACGGTTAAAAAGTATACGAAATTTTGCATATTTCGGAGCAGTCAACAATTTTTAATCCAGAAATATCGATTCAAATTCAAACTATTTTGAAAAATAATTTATATAAATATAAAATCCAAATAATTGTCCACGCATAAAAATCAATGGAATTTAAAATCTTGTAATGAAAAAAATTGAAACTAATTCCCAGTTTGATGTGTTTTAAAAATGTCAGCCGCTTGTAGTGTAATTCTCTCGTTTATTGACTACGTTGACAATGGCGTGAGCCCAGATGTCCAACCATTAGGAGGAACCATATTTTTGGGCTTGTAATACAGAGGCACTTGCTTGCGTACTCCCATGACGCTGGTGGGTCCCTACTGTCATCCTCTCCACGCACAGTCATCTCTTTGTTCCTCTTGGTTGTTGACGACGTTGACAACGCAAGAGGGCGGTGCACTGCACACGGCGAGCGAACCAAGGTCGCAAGGCGGAGGATGACGGCGAGGCCTCGGACGGAACGAACAGGAGTCGTGGAAGATGCGCCGGTCCAGTCGCAGGCCGAGGGGAGTATGAGGGTTGACTGGTTCGGGTGCGGGTGCGTGTTGGGACTGACGTCGCCGGAGAATAACATGACGTGTGGGGGAATAGAGGGAGGGACTGGGCAACGTTGGAGGGTACGTGCGGTAGGGCGGGAGAGGCGCAGCCAGTCATGGGATGCGGGAGCAGGCGGAGCCGACGGGGTGGTTCGGTTTGGGCGGTTGGAGGAAGAAGACAAGAGATAGAAGATACACGACAGATGTTGGATGTCAATCCAATGGTGGTAGGCGAAATCGTTTGTTGTTGGCTAGGCTATTTCCTCGCGGGTCCCAAATGTCAGAATCCAAATCTGTCACGGTCATGCAGCCTTTCCTATGAAAATTTATAGCCCATTTGATGTGCTAGTTCAAAATAAGTTTGTGGGTGCTGGTGGGGGCTAATCACTTGCCTTCTGTAATGCACAGTGAGCTCAAGCAGCCGGCGAGAGTGATGTTATGTCCCTTGGATGGGATTTGTTACAATATTTCACTCTAAATTAAAAGAATGGCAAGACATGCCTTGTTTCAAAGAAAATATGATAGTCAGAGCCGAGTTGAAAAGGGCAGGAACATCTAACTCCAGCTTACAAACTGTACAAAAGCACGAGGGTTAATTGTTCATCACGTTTACAAAAAACCCAGGTTCAAAAGGGCAACAACATCTAACTCCAGCACTGTTTTTGGTAGTCACAGTCAAATGGATCGGTCAAGTCCATAGAATGAACATCCCGGGTCGTAAAATTTACTGGATTATGACCACAATATGTTGTAAATAGAAGCCCGGCACGTTCAGAAGCTCTTTTGCCCACCTGAAACTCCTTTTTTTTCTCTTTGACATACCCATCCGTCAAAACCATGCTGCTGATAAACTTAAGCCTGATGGACAATAGTAACCTCGCATTCAGCAGGAAGAATGTGACAAATCTAGTGTTTGCACGGTTGGCTACATATCGTTCTAGCATTATTGTTTTCAATCGAATCTCATGAGAAGTGAGAAAATCCCGATGCTTACGAATCCACCGATTGGTTATAACTTTCTTACCCCGTCCTGTTGCCTAAATAGACATGAAGATTTAAAACAGTTAAGGTCTAAAAAAAGAGTGTTGAAAGAGTAACAGCTGAACGGTTAATTCTAATACACTATATGCGGGCTTCCAATGTGCGTGTGAAATTATCATCTTTATATACAACTTCTCCAGACACGGAAAGCATTGCAGCAAGCCAATAATCTTGTTCAGATCAAAACTAATCATTTGGATATATAAGATCTTGACAGAATCCAGCACCATTGATAGGCCATCCATGGAGAAACTCTTCATTGAGCATAGAACATAATATTAGTACAAAATGTGTACTCCAAGATGATATATAACTTATGGTCAGAAATTTAAAATGTAGCTTATGGTTACAAGTGTAGATGATAATATAAAGTACACGAAGAATCATGGAATAAACACCATATTGAAATGAGCACATGTATTACACCCAAGGTCTCCAGTTTAGGCGCAGAGAGGACGGTTATTTGCAACGGTGAATAACTAGAATCAAGGATCAACCTTTGAAGTGAAGGGGCATCTTGGATGATGAGCTGCCTTCCGTCAAAAGAAATTCCAATTCTTACAAGGTTAGGCAACTTTATTTGGAGACAACCGATCCTAACAGTGAAAACAAGCACCAAGCACTGCAGGGCAGGGCAACTGGAGTGGATGATGCTGACAATGAGGCCTCCGATATATGAACCCACACAAGTGAAAGTTTCTTGAGAAATGGGAGTCGAAGGTTTAGTACAGTTATGCGGTAGGTAGCACAGCGCAAAGGTGGCGGTGTGGAGAGATGAGGAAAACCGCGAGATGGACATCGGTGCTGAGGGCACAAGTTCATGGCGTTCGGTATGTGGTATGTGATTTCCAGGGGAATATTGTAACTCAAGTTGCTGTAGATCTGTGAATTCAGGGGATTTCAGCCAGGCGTCCACCGTGCAGGGTATGGTATGCTTGCTCAGGTAGCATGACGGGATGCAGAGGCTTTGAACGGATCCCTGGTGGGAGGAGATGATGGCTCTGGGGATTTAAAAATCATTGAAGAGAGATAGCTGACGACAGTCGAGATTAAGGGGCACGGCGCGCCATAGAGGGCGCCACCCAATTGAGAGAGGACTTGGAGTGCAGCAATCCTTGGTGGGGAGAAGCGAGATGATCTCCCCAAGGACGGCGTCCGGGAGATCGCTGATGCGGTCCACCCGAGATTCTCTGAGTTCACAGGATCCGGTGGGACGGGTCGCCGCTTCTCCCAGCGCTGCCAAAGTGGATCTACAACAAAGGCCGCCAATGGCGTAAGCCTCATCTTCTTGGTGCTGGGGTCAGCCAACTCCATTTTCCTCGAGGGCGTCGCCTTGCGCTCACGGATTTGAGTAGAGTAACGAATGACGAGCCTAGTTGTAGTGCGAGTGAAGAAGAAGGGGAGCTGAGGTTTTTTTTGTAGTAGTGAGGAAGAAGGGGAGCTGGGGTTTTCTGCAGGAGTGAGGTGAGGAATTTGGGGGTACGAGTGGAGCGAGCTGACGTGAGGTGGGTGCGAGCGAGGAGGAAGAAGAGCACCCAGGTTTTTTTGGGGGGCGGTGTGCTGGATGTGGGTAGCGCCTCTCATTCAGTAAATATACGGCTTTTGAATAGATTTTACTATTTACCTAGTGTGGATGGGCTGTTTTGTCTTGGGCCCAGTGAAACAATTACTACTAGTACAGTGGAGACACTCTACAGCTACCCAGAAAAACAATTACTACTAGTACAGTGGAGACACTCTACCGCTTCTGGCTCCTCCTAGGTCATTGAAACGTCTCCCTCTACTGAATGCCATTATACTTTTGTTCATCGACATGCGGGCCATGCAGCGCATGGGCCCAAATGCCATCCACCAAATTAGAAGGCAGTATGCAGGCGGAGAGTAACCCCGGTCGTAGCGCGGCAGTAACGAGCCATCGTATCACAAAACCCCACCCCCCCCCCACGCCCACCCCCCGCAGTCTAAGTTTGATGGACGAAGCAACCATCATTTCACTCTTCGCTGAATCCCCTTCTCCCTCACCGTCTTCAAGAAAGGCAACACTCGCATCTGCCACTGTTCTTCTCTCCCAACAAAGGGAAGGTAAGAGGATCCGTGATGTTGGTATATTTTCGTTCAGAGAAAAAAAAAGAACTTTTTCAAAGCAGTAACCGATCCTCACTCTCTTTTTTGTTTCATTGTCATTGCGATTGTTCTTTCCTTTTAGTGGTCTCCTAGTATTCGTCAGTTTCATGATGGACCAAGGAGAACCAGGCAAAGATCTGCCGATATTGGAGCAGACGCGGGAGGCTGATCCCCACGAGACAGAGAGCTCCAAGAAGATGGAGGCAGCCATCGAGCCGACCCCAGATACGCTCACGGCCACTACTGAGATGGTCAACGCCTGCTTGAGGTTACAGCCCGTGGCACTACAGAGCAGTTTTCCCCTTCGAGGATGTGCCCCCCGCTGAGCTGCCCAAGGTGATTTTCTTCTTTGCCGATCTCGATTGTGGTTTTTCATCTAAGTATGTGGTGATTAATAATGCAAAATTTTATTAGCTTCGATGCCATGCTATACATAGTGGTTTAAATAACTTGTGTTTCTTATACTGAAAGTAATTCAGAATTTGTTTCTGTTTCAATTAGAACCCTGATGTAGGCAAGGATTGTGTGGTTGTACATGTCACTCGCTATGAGGCGGATGACCTGAATATACGCACTGGGAAAATAGAGTTCTTAGGCTGTTGGATCCTGGAAGCCATTTGCGGTTATACCAATGAAGAGTTGTATTCCATCCTCACTTTGTTATCGAGCGTGTTGTCCGGTGTCTTTGAAGCACAAGAAGTTCAAAGCTACTCCTTCGTTTGTGAGGCATACTGTTCTTGTCAAGCTTATGCAGGAAGATGACGTGGCATGCCTCCACAAACAAGTTTATCAGTGTCAAGGCCATAAGGTTGTCTTCATGAAGGTTCATAGGATTGAGCTGTTGCGGGACGTCCACGATGATGTTCATGGCAAGGTCCGTCTTGTGTCCAGCCCAAATTAGATTGAGGCATGAAATAGTTGCTGACTAGTGTTTAATAGTAGTTTGGATTGTGTCCAATTATCCGAACCTTGCCTGTTATCGGCCCCTCTGGGGCTAGTACTCTGTTTGAATCCGTCTATGGGAACTGCTGCTACTTTTGTGTGCCCGTGAATCATGTGAGAACCATCGTAATTGTTGCCGAAACAGATGCGTCCTCACTAGTTTTTTCATGAATATGGCATGGTAAGACATAAGTTGTCATGGTTTATCATACGAGCAATGTGTCTTTTGATGAAATAGAGCACTAGTTCGAGAACTGTGCGCCAACGTATACATAAGTACTTGTAAACACTGTTGGTGCTACCCCACTTGTAAGCAGTTGTGCAAAACACGACACATTGGATCAACTCGCTTCAACACTAGGCTATCGACCAGCTAACAATCAACAATCTGCTGCCTGACATATAAGAAACTATGTATCTTGTTATAGTGGTTCATGCAGTTAATTGAGGCCAAAATGTAATAAATTGCAAACGTTCACACGCTAGTCCAGCACTCATGTGGAACACTCACATTAAACTCGTCTTCATAAATTTTTTGAAAAGCATAAGTTAAGCAATTTTATACATATCAATGATTCATAGAACATAACAAACATATACTAGTTCACAGAAAAAGACAAAGTTGTGAGAAGGTTGACAAATCAGGAAAAAACAAGCAAGGCTTCTCTGAGCAAAGGGCCTCCCGGCAGGCTTAAATTTCCTGGAGTTCACTCTGGTTTTTTCTTGTTGCCACCATCCCGGGTTAGGTTCTCTCATTCCAGAATAATCAATTATAATTGTGGTCTCAATTTGGAATGCTGAATCGAACCATGCGATGTCTTGACCAGTTGAAATGCTTGTGCATTCCAATAAATTTAAGCACTGTTATTTATAGAAATAAGCAGACCACAATGCCTCTTGTCCGCGCACTTGTCCAAAAAACCGCCGTGCAGCCGTGCCAGCTAGTCCTCAGTCCGTGGAAGAACTGGCAGAAAGTGCATTCCGGACTAGGATGTACTCCCTCCGTCCCAACAAACATGTCGTGGGCGTAGTTCACTGGTAATTTTGCAAAAAACCCCTCGTGGTTTCAAAAGCGTTTCAAACAAGTCCCTCCACCCCGTCTTCTTCCTCCGTCCGCCGCTGCTTGGCGTCGCCGAGGCCGGCGCCGCCCAGCTGCGTGATTCGCCAGGGGCTGGCGAGCCCAGCTGAGCTCCTCCGCCATCGCCAAGTACATGCTCTCGCCGCCATCGGCAGTTACCTCCTCCATCGTTGCAGCCCAGACCTGCGCCGCCGCGGTACCCTCCCGCTGCGATTACCTGCGGGCGTCGCCGGAATCTCCCACTACGTCTTCCTCGAGGCCGTGCGCGTTCCTCCTCGAGCTCCCCCGCATCCTCCTCAAGCCCGCGCACGTCCTCCTTGTGCTCCCGCGCGTCCTCCTTGAGCTTCGGCGCGTGCGCTGCCGTGATACCCTACCAGCGTCGCCGGAGCCTGCCTCCATGATCCGGTGGACCAGGAGCTCGCGCACGTGATCCTCAATCTCCAGTGCGACCTCGTCGATCTCCCACGCCCGCGCACCCGTCTTGCTCCTTCTCGCCCACCTTACGCAATGCGGCTGCTTCTCCCCTGTCACCGGTGGTTTACGCCCGTCTTCTTTGCTGCTCGTGCCGACCGCCCGTCACGCTCTTGCTCCTTGACCCTGCCCGTCTGCTGCTGCTCCACCGAGCTGCCCGTGCTGCTGCTCCTTGACCCTGCCCGTGCTGCTGTTGCTCTACTCTGCACCCTGAAGAAGGTACAGTAAAACTGTGTGATGGTGATGTAAAACTTCAATTGGAGAAAAATAATTCTGCTTATGATGGTGATGTTAAACTGTGTGTGATGGAGCAGAAAAATACTTTTGCTTATGGTGCCCAGTGGATACAAATCTGACTGAAAATGAACATGGACCACAACTTAGTTTCAGTTTTGTTGGTCTACTAGTTACTCCAACAAAGAAGAGCAGAACATGCTTGTTTCTTCCTCATTTATCTGTCATTAGTACTGAATCACTAAATGAACAATGGGAGTAATTCACTAAATAGTGTCACTTATTTAGTGTAAACACTGATTTAGTAACACTAAACAGAGGAGTATGGCAGCAGCATTCAGTTAACACTGATTCAGTTAACAGTCAACAGTTTCATTTTAATTAAAGTGAACTTTTAAGTGAATCTACAGTGAAGCTATAGTTCAAATGAAGTAGTCCTGTTAAATTTAGTGAAGCTTACTACAGTAAGTGGGTCTTTGATCAAATTTAAACTTGTGTTTAAAATGACAAACTACTCGTAAGTGGGTCTTTGATCAAATTTTCATCACATAGAGAAAGGGAGTGAATTAATTTCTGAAGAAATATCTGAGAATGCACAAGTTTCAGTTCATAATGAGAACAAAATTATTTGTTCTGTAACTTGATCAAAATAGCACTACATACTTTGACACTACATATTTTCAGGGGTACTAAAAATGCATAATGCTCATATGTTCAGGGGTACCAAATGTTCAGAAGATATCCGTAAATGCACCAAGAGCAACTAGTCATGCTATCTCGACAGCAATTAGCGGGACTATTGCCTTAGATGCTTCTCTACTCTACTCTACTGCTATGCTATGCTACATCACATCACATCAAATCAGGAGTGATTTGCAACACTCCGTTTTGCACTCAATCAATTTCTTATCTAAGCTCCCATGCTCATATATAGAGGTCCAGGAACTCTGTCAGTCCTGTCATTTAAAGTCCAATAATTCTGTTTATTCAATTAAAATGTTGTTGATTGAGTTAAAACTGGCATCTTGTCATTATTGAAAATTCAGTTAAAATGCAGTGTTAAAACTGTAGCTATCTACTCATGACCATATCTTGCAGAAGTGTTGACATTAGTACTCCTCCTACCACTTTGTGTGTGTGTATTCTTGTTATGGTACCATGGTGTACTCATCTTTTGTCATTGATGGCAGGAACACATAAATATGGATTTGAACTTGATGCCTCAAGAGGAAGACGATGAAGACATTAATTTGAATTGGGTCCCTGGAGAGGAGGAACCTCAAGTGGCAGAGAATGGAGATATGGATTTGAACTTGATGCCTCAAGAGGAAGACGATGAAGGCATTAATTTGAATTGGGTCCCTGGAGAGGAGGAACCTCAAGTGGTAGAGAATGGAGATATGGATTTGAACTTGATGCCTCAAGAGGAAGACGATGAAGCTATGAATTGGATGCCTCAAGAAGATGAAGCTCAAGAGAATGAAGCTCAAGAGGAAGAGGATGAAGTTATGAATTTGATACTTCAAGAGAAAAGAAGAGAATTGTCAGATAAGGAGAGGCATGGTGTTTACTTTGCCTTGCTGGTAATCGAGCTCAGAGATGGGTCTGTTCAACCAGACGACAAGCTGCTAGTCTCAAACCTGTTGGACATAAGTGTACAATCTGTTGAAAGAATCTAGGAAGAAGCCAAAAAGCAAATTGCCGATGGCAAAGAAGTAGATGTCTCAAACAAGAAGCAAGGAAGGTCTGGCCAAAAGAGAAAGGAGCTGGATCTAGAGAGGACCTCAACAATCCCGCTAAATAAAAGAAGGACAATTCAATCTCTGGCACGGTCTCTAGGTGTGGCCCGATCGACCCTACATAAGAGGTTCCATTTGAATGAGCTCAACCGCATCACAAGCACCATGAAGCCTCACCTCAAGCTAGAGAACAAGCTTGCGAGATTGAAATTGTGTATGTCCATGGTCGATGACAATTCAATCTCAACATCTCGGGCTATGTTTAAACCAATGACGAATATGGTTCACATCGATGAGAAGTGGTTTGACATGACGAGAGTGAAGAATAGTTACTATGTACTTCCAGGAGAACCTGAGCCGAAGCGCACCGTGTCAAACACTCACAGCATTGGGAAGGTGATGTTCCTAATAGCTGTTGCCAGGCCTCGATATAACAATGAGGGGGAGCTAACATTCGACGGGAAGATTGGCATTTGGGCATTCGTTGAAGAGACTGAGGAGAAGCGGACAAGTCATAACAGAACAAAAGGAACAAAAGTGTTGACATCAGTGAAAGTAACTAGGCCTATGTGCAGAGATTATCTAATCAATAAGGTTATCCCGGCAATTCAGGATAAGTAGCCTGACGATGACGAGGGAGCAACAATATTCATCCAACAGGATAATGCAAAGCCCCATGTCCTTCCCAATGATGTTGCTTTTCGAGAAGCTGTGGAACAAACTGATCTTGACATCTGATTGCTACAACAGCCCCCAAATAGCCCTGAGTTAAATTGTTTGGACCCCTACTTCCATACCTCTCTCCAGTCTCTAACCGACTGCAGGTCACCTACAAACATCCAGGAACTGGTACAGGGTGTGGAAGAGGAATTCGAGAACTACGATCCCGACAAGTTGCATGTAAGCTTTATCACATTAGAAGCAGTTATGTTTGAAGTTATGAAAGACAAAGGAGGAAATCAATATAAGTTGCCCCACTTGCACAAGGATCGCATTGAGAATCTTTGGCGGGGAAATCATCAGTGTATATTGCGACAGTCGGGTAGTTGTTGACACTAGGGCCATTATAGAAGAAATGGAAATTGCAAGAGGAAAAGAAAATGAAAGGAAAGAATTGGCTAAAGAAGGGAAAAGAAAGAAAAGTAAAGGGAAGGGAAGGGAAGAAGTGGACAGAGAAAGAATGTAGTCAAGAGGGGGCAAAGAGGCCCTTATGTCATGTAGTCAGGTGCTCCTTGTGTATGTCTTGTGTAATCTTGTGTCAAGAGGGGACAAAGATGCCCTTATGTCATGCCCTTGTGTATGACTTGTCTAATACTTGTATATCAACTCCTTGTTGGAATTTATTGGAATTATCTGGGTTATTTGGATTAATTGAATTATCTGGGTTATTTGAATTAATTTGGGTTATTTGGATTTATTTGAATTATTTGAATTGATTTGGATTAATTCTAGTTATTTGAATTAATTTGGGTTAGTGGGCTGAAATTTTTGCTTGACAACTACAGAAACTAATGAGGCAAGCAAGGCCTTTGCTAATCCCATATCATCAGTAGATGATATGGTATGAGATTATCTCCTACTGCAATTGCAATCTAGCTTTAGTAAAAAAAGCAAGAGTCCCTTGTATGGAGTTAACTGAAGACTGAACATGTTCTAAAGTTTTGAAATAAGAGGTCCGTTTTGCATGGAACAAATAAAAGGACAGTGGATGACAAGAATCTAGCATATCACATGGGATGGATCAGCTAAAATAAGAAAGACCATCTCAAGAATAGTCACAAGGAGTACTATCAGTATATTCTAATTTCTTTGAAATTATTGGCGAACAAAAACAGATATGCACCTTTGGACATGTTTGGTACGACCAAGAAAATGTAGATTGAATAATTTCAGTGCGGTGCCATTACATGGTAGAGAGAGAAGAGTGAGTGAGCATGACTATATCTGCAGAATCGCAAAACTCCTATTGGCACTTCTTTGCTGCTTGGCACATCCATCAAGATGGCCTAGTAAGTGGATCATGAATTGAAACAGTTTTGGAAAATTTCCCAACACAATTTGTTCTACTGGATCTACAATAAATAAATTTGAGAACACATTTTCTTCAGTCCCTCACCGACAACACAATTTTTTTGGATGCATTCAACTTGAACATGGAGTATTTTCAGCAAAAAAAACTTGAGTATGACAGCAAAAACATTCAGTCTGTAATTCAGCAGTTGAAAATGCAGTTGTTTAGTGCAGTTGAAAATGTAGCAATTCAGACCCACGCTGGGATCTTGAGAAGAGAGGTTCAGACCCACGCTGTAGATGATCAGAACTGGAGGACTTGGAGATGATCCACTGGACAGCAGTGGAGAAAATTTGTAGCCACGGCCTCGATGATCTATGCCACTTAACTGAAGAAACAACACACATCAGTTACAAACTGCAACAGACCAAGAGCACATGATAGATAAATCATCATTCCATGGATGAAGATGGCAATTGATACATGTGCTATGAGCACCTCTTATCCGAAGAAGCAACACCAGCACTTATCTGAAGCACTTACCTCGCTGCAGCCTTGCCGGATGTCGGCGACCTCGAGCGCCGCCCTCCTCCCTTCCGCGCCGTGCCTCCCCGCGCAACCACCGGAGGGGCGAACTCCGGCGGCCCCGGCGCCCGCGCCAAGCTGCCGTCAGGTCCCGCGTCGCCATCCAAGACCCATGGCCTCCCTCGCTTACATTGCTGAACGACGCATCGAGCGCCCGCCTACAGCCAAGCCGCCAAGGCCCTGCTCTGCCGTCCGCCACTCCATCGACCCTGCCTCCATGGCCTTGTTGCCGCTACCATCCCTCAACTCCTTCTCCAGCGAGCCCCGTGGCCGGTCTGCACCGCCCTTGCCGGACTCCATCCCTGCTCCGCCGCCACCACGCTCGACCCCAAGACATGAGGTTATTGGTGGTGGTCCGGATCCAGCGCCTCCGGGCTCGCCCGGCCTTGATTACACAGCCGGAGCATAGCGCGGCAGTAGCTGGGGAAATCGAACATTTTTATGACGAAGGGGGGAGCTTGGGGAGGCAGGTGAGTGGGAGCTACGGCGGTGGAGCAGGAGGCAGCTGCAGCAGGGGATCGGGGGAGCGGGAGAGCTGCGGTGGCGGGGACAGGGCAGCTGCGGCGGCGTGGAGGAGCGAAGCTACGACGGCGGGGAGCAGCAGAGTTGGGTATTCTGTCGGAGGAGCAAGACGAGGAGCGCGGGTTCGGTCGGGAGAAACTGGAGGTTTTTTTTTTTGCAAAACTGCCCTCGCGACATGTTTTTTGGGACGGAGGGAGTAGTTGTTTTTGCTCGTCCCTGCACTCCAATCAGGAAGTAAAACATACGAATCAGCTTCTTTTAGATTGCGTTGGTCATTCTACCTTTGTTACTACCAATGTTGGAATACCTTGAAGACTGGAGGTTAGACGACGACAACGAGGGATAGCCATCTCATTTTGCGCAGTTGTACTAAAACTGAGGTGTGTGCTTTTGATTGCGCGGAAATTAACGATACGGAGACAGACATCCCAAAACGATATGGAGACAGACATCCCTGTTTGCGCAAATACGAAATACGGCTATTTAAACAGTGACAGATATTTGCTGTGGTGTTTGATTAACATCAACATCTATTGTGTTATAATTGGCACTAGATTGACAGTATGAAGAGTCCTTAAGTAAGTAGCATCACATCACATCAACAATGCCACTAGATTAACATGCAGAACAATAGCATTAGTCTTACTGTCATGAGAGTAGCACATGGTCAAGATAAATGTGCAATCAAATTTGTGCAGTTCCACTGGGATGAAGCAATGTTAGCGGTGTGAGAGTTAAGTGTAACTGCAAAAACACAATTCATGGGAAATAAAGCAAGATGGAAGCACTTCATAAAATAGTGGTGGCATTGCTTCAATTTATCGACGTCACTAGACCATTACTTATAGTGACATTAGGTGGCATTGCTTAATGCTTCATGTGATTTTACATTAATGGTAGCGATATGGGCGTAGGGACAGCAGGGGCATAAAGTGGTGAGGCAGATGTGGCTGCCGAGAGCGGCAAACACTCAGGCAGCATGTCTGCATTTGTCCCATTTTTATCTCCTCGGCGACATTTTCCTATGTGAGCACAGGAAATCTAGACCTGCTCATTCTCATTTGCGTTGTCCCCCAACACCTGTCACTTTCTTTCCTTTTTCAACCAAGAGATAGGTCCACTTCCCCCCACCATTCGCCATCCACCATGCTTTCTTCGTATTTTCAACCAAGAGACTGGTTGGGTAGCCAGTATCTACTACTTTCCCCCGTTTCCTCTTAGAACCAAGTCCTAGATTCATGCTGCAGCTTTCCCACTTTCTTCCCTGTTTGAACCAACTCTTAGAGTCGACTGTATGAACTAGCTTTACCTCTAATAATAGTAAAAGTCTAGGTGGCTTTGGAATAGCGGATGGAAGTAGAAAAAGATCCACACGAAGGGAGCTGGGGCAATAGAGCAAGGCAGGTTTCGAAGGAATATATACCTGAGGGTCGTCGGCATGTGGCAAAGACGGCGTCGGGAGGCCGCATCTTGGCCACGATACCGCAGGGAGGAAGAAGGGGTCGGAGGCACTCACGATCCGGTGCTCTCTCGAAGAGAATGGCACGGCCGCCGATCAGGACGCGCAGGCAGCCGTTGGTCTCCTCCCTCGCCGCCGACGACAGCGTGAACGATGCATCTACACCCCTGCCCCGGTCGAGGTTGTCCGGCCGGATTTGTGACCAGCTGTGAGCTACGAGAGAGTGTGGCCAACTATGTCTTGCTTAGATCTAGAGAGCATGAGAGAGTGAAGGAGAGGAACCCTAGTAAAGCAAGCGCTAAGGCTCCTGCTTATATATATAGTGGAGTGATTTTGTTGTACCAGCTTCAAAAAATGCGCTCCTACGTGTACCCACGAGTGGGTGTGAGAGAACTAGTGCGTGCATGCACCGCTTCTCTTCGTGAGAGTACAATATTCTATGCCCAAAGAACGTTCGCCGCAAGTGTAATAGTATAAGTGTGTGACGTGTGAGCTAAAATAAAATGTGCGCAACGTCTTTTGTTTTTTAGAAGTTCTGAGGGTAGGGTGTGAAGAGCACAAATGTGCCTGGCGTCTACCTGCAGATAGACGGTGGGTGCGACGTGCGAGTCTGCGAGAGGACTCGGGAGAGTCGTGCCTCGTGAGGGTGCGTGTCCGTGAGAGGGAGGGGGGCACATATCAATGCAATGCATGTGTCCGTAAATCATTATCCGACAAACATTCGCCACAAGCCTTTTCTTGACGAACATCGTAAGAACCGTTAGATCGGCATCCGACAGTGTCTGTTTTGCCATGTCATTTAACAGAACAGACACTCCTCCTACACACACATCTTCCATGTGAGTGTTAGCAACTGTCGTATGCTCCCTCCGTTCCGAAATGCACTGCATATAGCTTTATTGAAAATTCAAACCTCGCGAACTTTTACTGAGTTTTCGTGTACCAAATTGCACATGTAGAATACCCTTTATATATCATTTCATTCATCTTCGAGAGGTAACTATAAAGATGGGGGAGGAGTCTACAAAATAAGATCATCGTATCACCCGCATCAATTTCAACCATCCTTTGGTGTCAAGGAATATCATAGGAACTCTATATGATATGAATTTTGTAGGATTTTTTCCTTTAATTAGAGCCAATTGGTTCATAGGAATAGATTCATATACTCCACATTTCAAAGGAAATAAACATGATATCATTTCTAGAGCTTTAGAGCCACTTGGTTCAAATGAATGGATTCCTATACTCCCTTAATTTCAAAGGGTTGTCCGAAACTGACTTACTTTGGATGATAAGGCACGAGGACAATTTCCTGGTCCTTATTCTGTACCATGAAGTTTTGGAGGTACTCCCTAGCAGTTTCATGCTCAAAGTCGCCGAGACTCAAGAAAGACTCGTGCATGTAGTATAGATCCGCCACACAGATTTGCGAGACTTCTTCACTCTTCATGACGGAGCTCATATGTAGCGCAAAAAGGCGGACGAATGTAAAATCGAGCCGCCTTGTTAGAAACATCTCAAAGATATGGTCAAACCGCAGGAAGAACACCTCCACGGGCCGTGTCTCGACATAGCACTTCCCCTCAGGCACACGAGCCGTGTATGTCGGATATCCTGGATCCTTTGAGGCTAGTAGGCTTTTCTCAGTCGAAAGCACAAGGTCGTGTAGTCTCCTGAGATCACCTGATAGTGCCTCCAGCGGTTTCGGCGGTAGCATCGGCTCGCCTGTGAGATGGAACATGACCGCACCTTTCACGGGTACACGCTCTTCAGAATGAATCGTCTGGCTGCTATGTGCTCTGGCTTGTTTGGAGGCGATTATCTTCCCCGATCTCTTCCTCTCCTTTTCTTAGGCACACCTTCCGGACCCTTCCTTAACCCCTGCCGTGTTCCCGGGCTAAATCTTGTATGACCCTCGTGCCCGGCTAGTTGAGCCTGTGTTGAGGCGGCATCTTGAGCGTGTCTGTGAGGATTTCATGAAGAGAGACTTTTGCAATCCCAGCCACGACCCTGCCGGGCATATCATCCATATCCTCATTAGCAAGTCGATAGCCCGATTCGTCATATGGTTGACTCATCATATCTATGTCACAGTCATACTGCGTTTGTATTGATGTAATCCATAGGGTCGACCTCCTTCTCATCATCCATTCTACATTCTCTGAGGAGAAATTACATCGGCGATGCTATTGCACCCCCTTCATCATGTCGTCCGCCGCTCTCACCCAGCCCTACAGGAGCTGGTAATTGCGTAGGCGGGGTGGTGGTCTCCGCACATGCTTGTTGATGTGTGGTTATTGGTGTGCTCTCGGCCGGCTCCAGACAAATAAGATTCTTCGGCCATAGCAGCACCCAACCCTTGCAGCTTCCAATCCGCGGCGGGGTCTCGTCGTCCGCTCCCACATGCTGTACTGGAGGAGGCAAATCCTCGTGCCCCGATTTCACATTGGTTAAGCTAACCCTGAAGTGGCCAGCGGGGATCGGCTGGTTGTGGAACGTGGGTTGTGAGGGGTCCATTATCATTCCCTTTCCCACGTCCACCTTCTCGCCTTCGATCAAGTAGAGTATGGTGCACGGGGTTTTTTTCTCCTGCAAACACATATGTCTGTGGCATAAAACAACCGAAAGGCAACAAAAATGGAATATTATATATATATGTTGGTGCGACATGTAATTACCGTGACGGCGACGAGCTGAGCCAAAGACGAAGGCCCAGCTAGCATTCCTGAGACTGAGGACGGGCTGCTATGAGCGGGAGCGGCTGCGAGAGGAGGCCCGGTTGCGTGAGCAAGTGATGGTGCGATGGTGTTGTTGTTCATGGAGTTGCTCCCGACGAAACTGGGCAACGGGAAATCATGTACCGTCTTATGCGGATTTTCCTTCGTCCGATTGATGATAAGCTGGAACCAAGTTAGTAGCAAAATCATTTACTGAGCGATTCTGACTGCATTATTTTCTTTGTAGCAACTCATATTTGTCCTCGGCTGCTTTTTTCGCGTCCTCAGCTGCTTTTTTCTCGACCGCAAGCTTCACCTTCGCGTCGATGTCCGCCTGACTAAACTTCTTTTTCTGCTTCTTGGCCTCCGGGCCCTCGTCGTAAAACACCTTCCACGTGGCGCCGTCTCCAGCACCATGCACACGACCATATTGCGGCCGCTGGCCCAAAGGGAGTCCCTTAAGTTCGTTCAAGGCCCGGTTGAGAGTGGCGTCCCACTTGGGCCTCATCGGAGAAGTAGGGCTTTCGGCTGCAAGCCGGTGTTGCTTCTCCAGTAGTCTAATCAATTTCCTCGTGATCTTGTCCGTGTAAAAAACCTTTTTCTCCTTGTCCCACTTGTAGCGGGCCACTGATGAAGTCACGCTCCAAGGGGTTGGTGAACTTTCGCAAAAGTGCAGGAGATCAGCGGCTTAACTTTCGCGTCCTCCTTATCCCATATGGGCCTTTAACCGAGGTAGCCACGGCTTACGAGGCGATGCTTCCCGTGTTCCTTTCTTGAAGGCTCTTGAATTTCGTAGCCTTAGCCTTGGCTGCCTCGGTAGCGCAAGTGTCCTTGAACTTTTCGAACTCCTCTTCCGTAAGTGTCGGATTTTCCTCCAGAATCTTGGACAGGGGTTCCTCAGCCTCAATAGCTTGTTTCACCCTCCCTTTCCAGGAGGCCAAATCATTGCTGAACATGCCCATGGCGTGATTGTTAATCTTTTTCATCTCCGGATCTTCCCACGGTTGTTCTATGTTATCGTCCCGTCGGGGAACTTGAATCTCTTGTGCAACTTCGTTAGGAGCAACTGCGTCAAATGTTCTTTACTCCTTATTCATCATCGTTGATGCTCGCGCATTCCCGTAGGATGCATCCTACTTGGTTCCCATAGCACTTGCGAGGTTCTTCCGGCTCTAACGGCTCAAACTTGCCAAGTGCCATCTTTGTGATCACAAGTCGTCCAATCCCTAGTTTGTTAGGTTTTCGTATTCTCTTCTTCTTATGCTTCCTCTTTTCAGTAGCGGCATCGGGGCCAGTACCTTCCCCGCCGGTATCTTCCCCGCCGGTACCTTCCCCGCCGGGACCTTCCCCACCGGTCTTGGCGCTGGCGCCGTCGGTGTCGATGTCGGTGTCAGTACCATCATCAAGGCCGACCAGCAAACCTTGCTCAGCAGTCAAAGAGTCGAGGTACTCTTGTTCACCATCATAATCCATCTCGTCTGCATCTTGGTCAGAAGGCCCAGTTTCTTCGTTTTTCGACATGTTTCCTATGATTAAGTGTCCTCATTTATTTCTAAAAGAATGACTAAATGAGAAATGACATAAAAAGAAATCTATGTGCCAGCACTCGATATGCCAACTATGTAGCACAAATCATGCCTTTATTCACGGGAAATTTCGGCATGACCTTTGCTAAAAAATGGACATATCGAGCGCCTGAAATTCACCAGAATGGAAATGAATCAACATTCCGGCGTCACATAGGCCACTCGGATCATTTTCCAAACATGACATATCCACATATCACATGTCCAGTTCAAATTTGCATATAAATTCAGCTAATTTTGAAACCTAGCTAAATTCATAACTAAATAGATAACCTAATTAACATACTGCCCTAACTAAAACCTAAGTAAATTAACCGAAGAACCCTAGCAGAGAGAGAGTGGGAGGGGAGGTTTACAGAGGGTGCAGGGGCGAGGAGGCAGGCCCGACGACGGCCGAGGTTGGGAGGGGAGGAAGCAGAGGAGGGAGGCGAGGGCCGACGGGTCGGGGGCGAGCGCGCCGGGGTCGGGGGCGAGCGCCTGGGTCGGGGGCGAGCGCCGGCGCCGGGGTCGGGGGCGAGGGCCGGGTCAGGGGAGAGCGCCGGGGTCGGGGTCGGGGCGAGGCGGGTCGGGGCGAGCGCCGAGCCGGGTTTGAAGCGGCGACGGGGAAGAGAGAGTGGGGATTTGGGGGGAAAAGGCGGGATGAAGCAGGTATAGTGAGAATTTTGGGTTAAGTGGATGTGCACGATTTTCCCAGACCCGCCATCTTTCCTTGATGTTAGCTGCTAAGATGTCGTATCATCCATGCACCGCGTGCATCCGCAATATCCATGGCACACCTGGCCTGCCACATATCCGTAACCGAGATAGTCCTGCACTCTCGTGATCAGCGCGGCTCTCATGTTGAAATACTCGCCTTTGCTGGCGTCCCATGTCTTGGCCGGTGTTTTCCATAACGTGTCTAACTCCTCTTGAAGTAGCCCGGATACAAATTAATATTATTTCCTGGTTGTTTCGCCATTGAATAAGCTTGCTCATGTGAATGTACTTGGTTTCATGCACAACCAGGGGAGGTTGTACATCCATACAACCACGGGCCATGTGCTCTGGTTGGTGTTCTGGTTGCCAAACGGATTCATGCCATCGGTACATGCGCCGAGCATGATGTTCCTTGCATCACATTCAAAATACCGATAGAAGCTGTTCAACGCTCTCCACTGGCGTCCATCCTTAACATGTCTCAGCTTCGGATCATCTCCATCGTCGGGCTTCTTCCTCTCCGCGTGCCAGCACATTAGCTTTGCTTCCTTGGGATCTACAAAATACCTCTGGAGACGGGGAGTGATTGGTAAGTACCATACAACTTTCTGGGGACATTTCTTCCCGGCCTTCTTGTATCGAGAAGCATTGCACACCGGACAGCTTGTTTTTTCCGCGTGCTCCTTCTGATAAATTATGCAATCGTTGATGCATGCATGGTATCTAACGTGTGGCAGATCAAGAGGGCACACGATCTTCTTGGTCTCATCAACACTAGTAGGACATAGATTACCCGCGGGAAGAACATCCTTTAGGTACTTGAGATGCTCATCGAGGCTAGTGTCGGTCCATTTGTTTTTAGCCTTCGTCTTCCGGAGTTGGAGCATGAAACTCAAGCGGGCCACCTCAGGATTGCAACCATCATACAATGGAGTGTTCGAGTCTACCACCAGTTGCTCCAGCTTAGCCTCCTCTCTAGAAGCAGCTCTCTCAGTACTCGTCTCCTTGCGAAGCAATGCTTGAACATGAGGGTCCCGCACGATTGAACTTAGTATCGACGAACTCTGCTGCGTGGAGTCCATATCGTTCTCTCCGCCACCATGTCCGACCCCTTCTCCTCCGCCATGTCCGACCCCTTCTCCGCCGCCATGTCCGGCCTCTTCCCCGCCGCCATTATCGATCAACTCTTCGTCTTGCCCCGTGTCATCATTGCCTGCCCCGTCGGCATCCTCAACATCGTCATCCTCATCTTCAGTTATCCACCGAGTATAGCCATCCATGAAACCAGTCATGAGCAGGTGCGCTTCGACACGACCATCGTCATAGGGGTCGAGCCAAACTATTCCTTTGCATTTTCGACACGGATATAAAACCTTTGTCCGATTATTTTCTTTCATGTCCTGCACCGCCGACCGCAATCACCTGTCCACCATCGTTCCACTGACAATCGTCAACTCTGCACGGTAATAATAAACAAATTGATTATAAAAATGTGTGCATGCATCAAAGTCATACAAAAATTCGGCATGACCTTCCCTAAAAATAGGACATATATGGATCTAGAGTTTGCCCAGAATTCGCCGAAACGGAAATAAATCGACATTTCGGCAAAACATAGGCAACTCAAAAGCACAATTTGGCGTCAACTCATGCCACACACACAATTTCCACAAACATATCACACACACATAAACATATTTCCATTTTGCAAAAGCATGAAATTTTCATCACCTATCTCGAGATCGAGCAAACGGTGGAGATGATGTTGGAGGGAGATCAAAAGTGCACAAAGCTCTTCTTGACAAACATAGATCTAGTTAGGGAGCAAATAGGTCACTTAACTAAATCCTACATCTACCTAGCTACCTAATTTGGGATGAGACAACTTCAACTAGTGGAGGGGAAGGAAAAAGAGAAAGGAGATGCATTAATGGAGGTGGTGTAGTTAGGTAGGAGTAATGAAGAGAGAGAAAGGTAGATAGAAGAGAGAGTAATGGGGAGAAGTATTGAGGAAGAACAAGCGTGAGAGTGGGACCATGGGGGAGGTAGGGGAACGGCAAGCGCGGCGGGGGAGGGGGGACGCTGGGGAAAAGGTGGTGGGTTGGTGCGGATTAGCGATGGCGGGGACGTAAAGCAGCAGCTGCGATAAGGAAGTAGCAGCGATCTTTTGTCGAAGCGCCATCGCTAAGCGGGACAAAAAGTGTGTCCAATTTGAAAATTAGCAGCAGCGACCTCAGAAAAACCGCGCTACTACTACAGCTTTAGCAGTAGCGCGGCTAGCGATACCGCGCTGCTACTAAATGGAGGTGAGGGGGCACTGTCGGTCGATATTTGTAGCAGCGCGTGTTACACAGAGCGCGCTACTGCTAAACACTTGTCAGTAGCGCGTTTTCCTCACCCGCGCTACTGCTAATTAGCAGCAGCGCTCCTTTTTGAGCAGCGCTGCTGCTAAGATTCTGTGTATAGGGTTTTCCCTAGTAGTGTTTGTTCTAGAATCTTCCGTATCATAATTGTTTTTTTAATGAATTGCCATTATTTGTTTTTTACATTATGCTTTACAATGCACAACCCCATGAATCTTAACATTTTTATAAAACTAATTTATTTTGAATGAGATGAACTATAAGAACTAAACGAACATCTACATCATGCATATATGACTCAAAGCTTTACATGCTATAGTGTGTATTTATTCATAATTTGGTTTCAAAATCTAATGCGTTCAATGCATCATTGCCTTTCGGTCGAACCTACGTCCACAATATTTTGTACGTACTATATCTCCACTGATCCCCGAACCCAAAATGTTGCCTCGTTCCCGTAAAACCAAGCAGCCCACACATGTGTCGACTCGAACACGTTTACTACGACGTGGACCCCCATGCCGTAGTACTCCTAAAAACCCTACCGCCGCACTCATCATCGGTTTTCTTCAAGAGGACGAGGGAGAAGCCGATTTGTAGTGGAGGCGCTTTCAAAAAAAAGGATATGTAGTGGAGACCCCTACCCTAGGGTGCCCTAGGTAGGTGCCGCACGCATCATTGTTTTCTATTTTCTTTATGCTCTTGCGCCCTAGAGTGAAATGATGGTTGCTTCGCCCGTCCAGCTTAATGCGGGCCCTAGAGTGAAATGATGGTTGCTTCGTCCGTCCAGCTTAATGCGGGAAAGGTGGGGCTTTGTAATTTGACCCCTCATCGCTCATTTTCTACTACTGCGGCGCTATGACCGGGGTGCCTCCAGTTCCAACCGCTGCTCCGAACTGTAATTTGGTGCATCACATGTGGAACAAGACGGTGGATGAGCAACATGTCAGCCAAAGGGGTCCTGTTAAGTGTGTCGCCATTTCGTGTGCGGACTGACCCTGCTTGAGTGCTACGCCAACACGACAGGAGCAGCCTACCACTTGGTTTTGCTCCTTGGTGAATCCCGACTATATTGATCTAAAAAGATACATGCTGAACTACCCTCTCTGTCTCGTTTTTTTATTTTTAGGCGTCTCGGTTTATATGGCGTGCACGTAGTTCTAGGTCATCCATTTGACTAACTAAATATGAGTTACTAGTATGTCACAAAAAGTACTACTATATCATTGGATTCTTAAGCGGATGTAGTTGTATTTAAAAGTCAAGGGCGGGGCTTTTCCTGCGCGGTAGGCAGGGCAGTTCCGCCTAGTCGGTTCGACAGAGACGCGAAAAGACGAGGGAGTAGGGCTATGTGATTTGACACCGAGTTCCTGCTGGACAGGTGGGGCCCCGTGATTTGACTTGCCATTATCATTTTAACTGCGGCGCTACGACCGGCGTGAGTATCCCGATTCCTGACCACCTCCATACAGGTGCCGCTCCCAATGCTCCACCATGTAGTTGAGGCTGGCTCTTGCATGACAGCCCAATTCTCCACTTTTTCCTTGCCTCTTTCCTCCACACATGCAAAAATGCCATGTAAAGCGGGCTTATAGCCCACTATTGTAGTACTTACTTACTCCTACAGGTGCTAAGCTTGCCACATCAGCATAAAGTCAGATGTGGAAAGTTTGGTGACCTAAGGAAGAAACGGTGCTAAGAGCGTGTACCTAGGTGAAAAGACAATTTTGAGTCTGTAGCTAATTAAATGAAGCAAACTTAGCAACACCATTTCATTGGAAGAGGTCACTCCTTGGCAAATGCAATAAATACTAGTACTCCCTGTGTCCTAGTGTCAAAAACGTTCTTATATTATGGGACGGAGGGAGTATGAAGAAAGAGATAGAGAGGAGTAAAAAATACACTTATAGCCAACCTTATAGCTAACCTTGTTGTAGTATGAGTGACTAAGTGATGACTATGTATGACATGCCAACATCAGATAGCCTAACGCACTGTGTTAAATCTCCAACGGCGCGACCGGGCGAGCGACGCGACAGTCGTGGTAGGCGCGACCATGATACGGGCTGCTAGCAGCCCTTGGATCTGATATCAAACGGTCGCATGCTAAGTTGTTGAAAATTTGCAGAATAACCCTCCAGGATAGGATATTCACCCATAGGTCTAGAATCACGCCATGCAACCGTTCGATCTCAGATCCAAGGGATCTCAGAAGCCCGTATCATGGGAGAATGGAAAGCCACTACCCTACCGTTCGCTGCTTGGCGATTCGCTCCTACTCGTCCCTCGCACGTCCTTCAATACTACGGCGGTTCGCTCCTAGTCATCCGTCCCATTCACACTACGACAGTTCCACTAATCCTAACCCTCCTCCCAAATCCATGGCGTCCCAAATCTCCACGATCGGCGGTGAGTACAAGGTTAGAACCATCACCAGCGATGAGTTTGATGTCATCTACACCCGTTCTTCCGCGACGGTGAAAGGATGCCTTTCTCACTTCAAATGCATGTTCGAAGACTCGGATGATGAGCGGGTCGCTGGGCTAGATGTCGAGTACACCATAGTCCTATAACGAGAGAAGGATCTAAAGGACGAAGAGAGGAAGAAGCCTGCCGTGATCCAGGTTTGCGTGCATGACTTATGCTTGGTCTACCACATATGCCATGCCGACGTTGAATGCCTGGATTTTAAGGACTTCCTCGAGAGCAACCTAGTCAAATTCGTTACTGTAGACTTTGGTAATGACAAAGAAGTCCTGGGTTGGATAGGCCTCGTTGTAGGAAACACCTTCGACCTCCAGAAGAATCGGCTAGTGTCCTCTCGTCAGCCTTCAATGATGACCCTGGTCGGAGCCATGGTTCATCGTTCGTACGTTAAACTGGAGAAACCTCATTACAAGTTTCATCGTTATGCATGGCAGCGGAATGTACTAGGTATAGACCACATCCACTACGTTGCAATGGATGGCTACCTTTGTTTCAATATCTACAAGGGTTGGATGAAGAGCAAGAGCCAAGTGTGCGGTTCAAGCAAAGAAGTATCGGCCAAGAGGAAGAGGGACAAGGACGAAGTAGAGGATGTGGACGAGGACTCCTCCAAGTGAGTAAGGTGTCAATATCGTTGCTCATGGTGGTTCTAATGCAGTGTCTATCGGATTAGTTGCATAGTTTAATTTCAGGTGTGCTTAGTTGAATTTTAGGGGTGTGTTGTGCTGAGCCCCAGCAGAACTATGTTATGTTTCTTCTCGTTACTTTAACTCCTCAGTATGATACATACTACTAGTATTTCTTTAATAGAATTTAGCACCCAAATTAAGCACGTACTAGCTTTTTTAATAGTACTATATGCATAATTTGGCGACGAGCGCTCTCTATATGTACCACCTTTTTTTTAATTTCAATTTTTGCTCCATGGTGCAATCCATCGATAGTACTACTGTACTAAAGTATACATTTTTTAAAAGGCTGGAGTACTGTTCATCACATATATAGCCAGTTAAATTCTCAACCTAGAACGACGTGCATGCCATGTAGTAAACCGATACGGAGGAAGTATAGTAAAAATGAGCGATCGGCGGGGGAGCATGGCCTGTCATGCGGTCCCACGTGTCATGATGTAGCAAAGCGATGTGCATGTCCCTCTTGAGGCAGAAGCAATACTATGTGGTTTGAGATGATGGCGAACCAAAGTGTGAAATAATGGTTGCTTCGTCTTTCTGGGAAGGTGCGACATTGTGATTTGACGTCTCATTGCTCATTACTACTACTAGGCCGGTACGAGTGGGGTGCGTCCCCCTGCTGTTCTGCATTGTTATTTGGTGCTTGACACGTCTAACCGGTTGCTATATGTCCCACATGTCGGTGACAGGAAGTACAGAATTCATGAAAGGGAGCGTCGACGGAGGAGTATACTACAGAATTCATGAAAGGGAGCGACTTAGTTTTGGAAAAATCTGTTTTTACGAGTCACGTACCCACTAGGGTTTATAGGGCTCATCTAAAAAACATTCGTTTTTCCGTTTGATAAGTCTCAATTCTACTATACTAGTAGTAGTGCCATTACATGTTGGATTGCGAGGTGCGTTAGATCACCCGACACAAGCAGTGTCAAGAGGAAACTTACCAATGCATGTACAAGTTCATGGAAATTTAGTGGTCATTCATGCCTTCGTTCTGATTAATGCCTCGGTAAACATAACTTCTTGAGAAAAACGAGCGTACTAATTACTTGTGCAAACTACGAAATTAATTCGACCACTCACCGTCTACCTTGGTTGGAGATATTTTGAAATTGAGCCATAAGGCTGGTCATAGTGGGGAGTAACTTAGACTAGTAACATGCATATGTTACTAGTCTATGTTACTACTTCTATAGTGCATAGTATCATAGATTAGTATCATATGTGGTCTCATTTATTGTCATGCATGACACATAGTAGCATGACATTTATTATGTTACGGTATCTACCTATGTTACTATAACCATCCCTCTCTTCTTTAATTTCCTTCCACATAAGCATGTTTGCGAGTCCCAAGTACATGATACTACTTATGTTACCCCCACTATGGCTAGCCTGAACTAGAAAGGAGGGAGTAGTAACTTTTGTCTCGATTACTATTTGTGGCCTTGTATAGATGCAAAATGTATTTTTTTATAGTGGCCTTCTATAAGTAAATGGAGGGAGTACTAACCAAGGTATGTAGTAGGGACGAGGAGTAAACGGAGAGAGTAGTACTCCCTCCGTCTAGGTGTGTGGTCGTCTTACGAAAACCAAATAATCCCAAAACACTTAGGCGCGGCGCATTAAATTCTACCTCGTTCTTGTTTCTTGACATATCAACCAATAAGAGATGTGGGGTGTGCATGCTTCTAATGACTTGAGACTACCAAACACGACATGCAGTGGTTAGTTCATTGCATGCAATGCTATTAATTAGCAAATGAACATTAAGTTCTCTCGTCTTCTCCTCCTCCTTGGTCACGGTGCACAACCTAAGATGACTTACTCACCTAGACGGAGGGAGTAAAATTTTCTCCTCGTGCTGCGAGCCACCGCGCGCGTGGGCGAGGGAGCGGGCGTAAGGCGTACAGTAGTAGGAGTACTACTACTACTACTCCTAAGCAAGCTTCGCCTCATCCCGCGAGCCACCGCGCCCGCGGGCGGGGGAGACGGCGTACTAAGCAAGCTTCTCCTCGTTCTGCGAGTTGACGGGGCACATCAAAAGTACTCCAGTGTATAGAGCCTTGCCTCTAAGGTAGGCCCCACATGGTTTGTCTCTTTTTTTAACATAACACGTCAAGTCGCTATTTGTTTGTTCACCTGTGGTAGACGATCCTCCCTCCACCAAGTGGACAACCAGTACCGTCTTGAAATTACCACGTGGGCTGCCTTTTTCGTCTGAGAAATGAGCTCCACCATGTACCCGCGCGGGTGTGGTTGGGAAAGAGACGGGAGTACGTGCACCGTGCGTGCACCTCTTCTCTTCGTGCACATCCCCCACCTACGTAGTGTGTGTGAGAGAGATACAAACCTAGACATAATGCGCCGTCCATCCCCATGCCTCCGCCCAGTCCGACCACCAGTCACCACCACGCCCCACTCCTCCTCACCTTATCTCTCATCTTTCTCCCTCCATTTTTATATACAACGGGCCACTATCAAAATTACAATTTGCAGATATACAAGTCTACTAACACTAATCGATGCAATATTAATGGTGTTTGCCTCATGGTACTAGCAAAGGAGGACATTAATTATCCCTTGCATGCATGCGGGAGTTTGTAAAAAAATGCATCTTGATGTTCCGTGTAATGCACGGGCATCTTGCTAGTCCTTGAAAACAACACATGGCAAAATTCCACGGCGAACGAGGGATTTGAATATGTTGGGAGGGGCTGTTTGGATCTTTCCCGGGGTAGCCAACATATTGACGACCCTTTTGTCCACTGGTGCCTTTGCCACCGATGAACGAGGAATGGCTCGGGTGCTCATAATGTCATGCATCCTCCAGCGCACACGTTGGAGACAAGCTCGCACGAGCTGTGTTTTTTTGTCCCACAACGCCGCCCAAGCCGCCCGCAGACCGACCGACGACCCGCAAATTACGCCATCCAACCGGACGAAATTCACGCAAACACGTAGACAAACTGATATTTCATATAAACAACGACGGAAATCATATAAAATACCGGATTTTCATACAAACATTATGGATTTCATTACATTCAAATGAACTACGCGGTGCTAGTTCTGGACAGCACAGGTATATAATACCTGGCCTAAATGGTCGCCCGCCGATCGATTTGTGTTCCACATGTCCGGCAAAGACGATCACCGGACTGCCGGGAGCCCCGGAGGTATATGCTTCAGCGCAAAGGATGGCTCGCTTCCCCCTTTGCCCAACCGATATCATTGGCTGGTGCCTAAGATGATGGTGGCGGCACCGATTCGAGTTCATCACCGGCCACTACTTCGCCATGGCCGGCACCGGCTCGAGTTCAACCTAACATTCCCCTCTTCCGTGGAGCCCATGCAGGGTCGACGAAGGTCCTAGCAACAAAAGGATCCGGCAAGACACCTACTGTGTACGCCGGCATCGCCTCCGTGGGCCTTCATGGGACCCAAGCGGCGGCGGCCTCCCGTGTTCTACTTCTACTTGATGATGGCGGCGGACGCGGAGGCGCTGGCCACCGGCTCGTCGCTCTCCGCGCACCCGGCTCCTGTCGCTTCTTGCATGGCGCGGCCGCCGGCATGGGAGTCTCGGCCACAGAAACGGGAGACGTGGTACGAGGCGGCGGCGTGGATGGCAGCAACGACGCCCATGCGCTGCTCCTCGTCGAGCTGGCCTAGAGCGGCGAGTTGCTGAAGCGCGCGCCAGCTTGGGGCAGCAACTGGCTCCGTCGGGCATGGGGGGGGAGGTGGATCAGCGAGCTGCATAGCTCGTATCCGGCGGGCTACCCAGCCGGCTTGGATGCGGAATAACACCTCTTCGTAAGCCATTGTAAGAGTGGACAAAATGGTGGAGGAGATATGGGAGCGGTGGAGGTGTGCGATTCTTGGCCGGCGTTTGGCCTCATTTAAATAGGAGATTAAATAGACGGCGGACGGGAGGAGCTCGGCCGGCGTTGCGTTTAACACCGGCCCGGTCATTAACGGACGTGTGTCAGTGGGTTTCTCGGCTTCCACGGGCAGGTTTCATGGAGGCGTTTGAATGCGGCGCAGGCGTGTTCAGCCGGGCGTGCAGCAGTGGCGCCCTCGATTACGACCTAGGACACCGCACCGTTCTTCCAGCGACGTGTGGGCTCTTTGGGTGCATGGCCTGCATGTCGGTGACCCAACGCAGCAGCGGCGTGTGAAGGAACCTTTGGTGGGCCAGGGAGGTCAGAAGCGGGCATTTCATAAACCGATGATTGTTCATTGAATCTGACGTCATCTTTTTCATGTAGATAAGCCTACTACGTTGATAGCCCATTTGATACGTGGTGATTCATAAAGACCGCTGCAAACATCAATGTTCTGCTTATCACAGATAAGATTGATTAATACCCGTAACAATCCATGTCCTTAACAAAGGGTGCATGCATGTATAGGTTGAGCGTGTGTCTTGCGTCGTGTTCTGTGTGCATGCAGGCATGCGAGTGTTGCGTGCGTGTGCATGGGTACGTCCCAGTGTTGCATGCATGGGTGCGTACGTGCGTGTGTTCGTGAGTGCATGTGTACGTGTTACACGCCAGCATGTGTGCGTGTGTACGTGTCAGTGTTGCATGCCTGCATGCGTGCGTGTCTTGCTTGCGTGCATGTGTATGTTATGTGTACGTGTCAGTGTTGCACACCTGCATGCGTGCGTGTCTTACGTGCGTGCATGTGTACGTGCGGGGTGAGACTACACGTTAGTCGACTGACTTTTTCATCTCTGGTCATTAGATTTTCTAGCCATTGGATACGAAATCAAGGGCCTCCAGTTTATCATCAAACTACACCCCCCTGAGCCGCCAGCCCCCGCCGCCCGCGGTCGGCCCGCCCTCTCCGAAACCACTCCCCACCACCGTTCCGCCGCCGCCCCGGCCATCCCTCTAGCAGCCCCAGCGCCGAAGCTTTTTCTCCGGCGATCCCCACCCCACCACCCAATGAACGCCCCCAACCGCGGTGGATCGCCAACCAGAGGTCTCACGACTTCGAATACCCACCGACCACTAATTTATTACCATTTCTGTCCTTCATATACGCGCTGGCGGGTGGGCCCTACGGTAATGTGCGCTGCTGAATGTGGACTGTTTGACTGGTCAAATGATCGTGTTATCAACAAATTACGGAGCTGTATAGTGAGCCAGTGACCGTATGATCACCCTAAAATGTACTCCTATTTTATTAACACAGTACAGACTCAAACTACCATTTCTTTCTTTCATGTACGGGCTGCCAGGTGGGCCCCCACGGTTCTGGCGCCCGATGGTGCAACACTAGTTGTGCCGCGTGGAACGCTTGGTGATCAATTGATTGTGTCATCAACCAAATACGGAGTTGTACGGGTGAGCCAGTGACCGTATAATCATGACATGTATTTGTTTAACACGGTACAGACGCAAGGGCTCATATATACGCGCAAGCACTCACCGCTATAAGCGCACAGACGCAAACCCTTCCCCTATGAGCACCTTCGAGAGAGTGGGCCAGCATATATGATCTTGAGATTTTAGGAAGTCACCATAGGTGCCTCATAGTCGAGTAGAACGTCTCCTCCCACTGAACGTGCATCACGGAAAAATACTGAAATTAACACAAGATAAATGCGAGCACCGGGACTTTAACCTTGGTGGGCTCGAGAAACCACTGTCCTCCTAACCATCCAACCACATGTTGGTTAGCACGACAAAATGTCTGTGGTGACCGTGATGAGCTTATTCTGAAGTCCAGTGACCATATCGTGCTTTCGCTTCAAATACAATGACTGTAAGTGTCGTCAACAAAACACGGAGCACGCATCAAATGCAAAGTCCGTCAGTGTCATCAACAAAATATGGAGACGTATCGTGAGCTAGATACCGTTGTACTATTGTATATGCTTATTTTCTTAGTGGCAGATTGCGTGTGTGGTGTGGTGGGCACATCATTTCTAGTTGTGGTGGGTCAACATGAAGACTCATGGGTCGGTTCCATCCTGCGCCACATATAGGTTGGACCGAGGCGTGTTATCTGAAGACCCATGTGGAGGACTCGGCGTACAACACGAAGCTACCAGAGTCGCAGAGGACTCTATCCCCACTGGTGATAAGCCGACTATATATGATTTGTAACCCTAGGCCCTTAGTATGTTATACAAGCTTGGGGGCTAGTTCGTCGATAGTATACACACACACAATGCACGGTATTCACGTGTACTTTGTACACACCCCTATCACTAATATCTGAATGTGAGTAGGCTCTTTCTTCAACTGCAAGGGTCTGATCCGAACTAGGGTAAAACTTTGCCTCGTATTACCATCCAGCCTAACAGCCAGGGATATCCTTCCAAATGATATGATGAAATCATATCTGCCAACTACTAAGAGAGAGGTGTGTCGGGGGGGAATGTGTGCGAGAGAGGCCTAAAGATAATGTGCGTGCAGGAGACACGTAGGCACATATATGTGCATATAGAGGGCTAGTAGAGATCGTGCATGTGTATATATGCATGTGAGAGAAATAGTGTTTTTCAACTGAGATTGGTGAAAAGAGTGGTACATAGTAGTCAGAAAGAGAGAGAGAGAGAAACAGAGAGAGCATGTGCGTAAGACACCTCGACACCCTGAGAGAGATTGTGAGCATGTGTGAAAGAGAAATGCCGATGCATATAAAGTGTGAGCACTTATGCGTTAGATAGAGAGATATATAACGTGTTTGTGAGAACGGGGCGAGGCATAGTGCATCTACGTGTAAAAGTCGGTTCTATGCATTAAATTAAAATATAACTGGCACTATTATTTTTGGATAAGATCATGAATTTTGCAAATTGCGTATGGACGAAAATAGGTCTATCAGACACCCATACTCTATTGAATTCTAGCATGTGCATGTGTTTATTTCATATTATCCATCCATAGAGTGAGAGCGGTTTGAAATACAGGCAATGGATGCTTTCAATGTTATTAGTGTGAAGCACTTTATACATTTGTCACTTGCATGGATACATTCCAAATTTCTAGCTACGAAATAGAATACATGTCGAATTCAACATAAAGGGGGTTTCGAAGATTCGAATTCATAGGAAGTGCATTCATCTATTTGAACGCGAGATAATGGCATTTGTAAATCAGATGTAAAAGGGGGCATCAATCTTTGTTGTGAGTTTGAACATGCTATATATATTCATACGCATATCTAACTTTTTATTTTTGCAACCAAGGAGATTATATACGGAACCATGCATGAACCGAGGTATGTTGCATATTTTTTAATATATACTCGTGTACAATGTATATTCAAATGTACCCCCTCCATTCCAAAATAATCGTAGCTTTATGATTTTCAAGAGTAAAGATTTGTGAAGTTTGACAAATCCTGAAAGTTCAATTCAAGAGAACTGAAAACTTTAATGCTTCTGCTCCCAAATATTGAACGAAGCGTCAAAGAGGCCTCTGGTCACCCGAAACCGCGTGAGACTAATGTTTGGTGGTAGGAAATTACTGTCCTGACTCTGGCCCGTGTAGCCTATCGGCCCGATGTCCAAAGGTCTAAACCGGGGTAGGTTTGTAACTTCACCAAGACGCAAGTCTCAGCCGCCTCCGAGAAGCATTCATACGCCGTGGGCGCCTAAACACCCGTGCGCTCGGCCGAAATCTATCCCGCCCACATTTGGGACACCTGACATGACTGTCCTACCCCCAACCCGCAATATGTCCGAAATTTTAGATGGGGGCAAAGTTTGTAACTTTCCCCAAATTTCAAACGAGCACCTCTCAAACTGAAACATTGTTCCCCCTTAGTTCCCCGCCTCCCTCTGTTTCCCCATTCATACTCCGTGGGCGCGAAAACGCCCTCTCCACCAGCCGCGAAACCCCAGCCTCCTCCGTCCTCCACCCCATAGCGGCCAATCCACCGCCGCCCTCCTCCATCACGCCAGAGCCGGTACCCCGACGTCGTCGTCCAACGCAACCGCAACCGCAACGCCCTCAAGGACTTAGCAGCTGAAGCCGAGGCAGAGCTGCCTCCACGACGCCGACGCCGACGTGCGCCGTACCAGAACCACTCCGACCACGCCGTCCTGTGCCTCACTAATGTGGCTCCACTATCGCAACCGTCCACCACACCGGAGCTGTTCCCAATACGCTGTCGTTCGCCGCCTCGGATCTGCTTCCCCGCCGCCGACGGACGGCCACCGCACCACACTCAACAACTTGGCCATGGGTTCATCCAAGGCTGCACCGTCCTCCACAACTTATGGTTTCCGGCAAACAACAAGAAGATAGTCGGAAAAACAGAAGGAGGACACAGCACTGCCAGCAGAAAGAGGTACTCCTCTTCCCTTATTCGTGCAAATCTTACGTCTCCGCTCACATCGTATTCATCCCACGAAAGAAACTAGTAGAGCGCTTCTTACTGCATCTTTTTCGTGATACTAAATGCACAAGGTTTCCTCCCTTTTACTATTTCACCTTTGCTAGAGGTCAGTAGCCCGCCTGGATTTCAATTAAAAGAAGCAGCACCCGCTTAGGTGCGCGGAGCACCTAGTCCGCCTGTTCCCTGGGGAAGTGGCGCATCGGTGTCTATCATAGGGGTGTGGGGCGCAGGAGCTGCTTGCGCCCGATCTGGAGGTCGGCGGGGCTTGAATGGATGGCTGGGCGGTGAAAACACGGCAGTGCGATGAGGTCGAGGGAGGCGCAGCGGGGAGGAATACTGGGCCGATGGTCACTGGCATTTCGAGGAAGATCGTCAACACTGACTGGCTAGAGGTAGATGAAGGCGATCTGCCCATTCTTTGTACATCGGACGGTGCAGAAAAAATGGACTGACCTATTTGCTTTTAGTCGACTGTTATTTTCATAGAATCCTGTAGTAATTTAGTGTGTCGTGCATGTTGTAAAGCTATCATATGTCTCCCGTCATTTATTTCTCACCGACCTGCTATCTGCTACATTTACACTGTACTAATTGTGCACACACTTCACCCATACTCACACTATTGTTTTTTATGCATGGGTATTTCAGACTCTGATGCAGTGTTGATGAATGCAGAAAAGAAAAGACAGAAGTCGCTCCAGTGTAATTCGAAGATAAGCACTAAGCGTTTCAGCGCTCTAATGGGTGCAGTGTCAGCAGTTGCAGATAGTAAACGAAGCTCTGCAGTTTATGATCTCAATTGCCACACACAACATCCCAGGTGCTTGCTTTAACTTCGCGCTGTCAAATGTGGTTGCATGTTGCATATGGTGTCTAGCTTGTATTGCTTCCAATTTGGTTAAATTGCATCTGCTTACTTTACACATTATACCTTTCATAATGACATGCCTTCCTGTTTTTGATACATACTACATATGTCTATTAACCATGTTCGTACATCAAACTAATGCTCTTTTGTATCCCTTGTCAATCACTTATGATGAGACAGTCACCCGAGTGGGTTACTGTGAGACGCCCTACTCATTTAAAGAGTGCAGTGTCATCCTCCCCACATGATTCTCAAGAAACAGCAAAGCTAAATGAAGATAGTCAACGTAGCTCTCTAGTTGATCACCGCAATTTCCCCACACCACCATCGCAGGTGCTTGCTCTTACTTGGCAATGTGATATGTGGTTGCATGTTGCATATGGTGTCTACCTTGTAATGCTTCTAATTAGGGTAAATTGCATCTGCTTAGTTAACACATTATACCTGTGAATATGACATGCCTTCCTGTTTTTGGTACATACTACGTCTTTCTATTAACCATGTTCTTACATCAAACTACTTTTCTTGTGTATCTCTCGTCAATGCTCCTAATTTGTTAAATTGCATCTCCTTAGCTTACACATTATACATGTGAATATGACATGCCTTCCTGTTTTTGGTACATACTACATCTGCCTATCAAACCATGTTCTTACATCAAACTACTGTTCTTGTGTATCCTGCATCTATCGCTTATGATGAGACAGTCACACGCGTGGGTTAATCTGAGACGCAATACTCTTATAAAGAATGCAATTTCATCCTCTCCACATGATTCTCAAGAAACAACAAGCCTAAATGAAGATATTGAACATAGCTCTGTACCTGAAGACCGCACTTCCCCTACACCACCATCACAGGTGCTTGCTCTAACTTTGCAGTGTGATATGTGGTTGCATGTTGCATATGGTGTCTAGCTTGTAATGCTTCTAATTAGGGTAAATTGCATCTGCTTAGTTTACACATTATACCTGTGAATATGACATGCCTTCCTATTTTTGGTACACATTGCATCTATGTGTTAACCTTGTTCTTACATGAAACTACCTCTCTTCTGTATCCTTCATCAATCACTTACGATGAGTCACCTTTATTCGTTGCATATTGCATATTATTTCTAGCCTGTTGCGATGTATTGCTTCTAATTTGGTCTAATACATTTGTTAGGGCACCCTTTTAATTTGGCAGAGTGATATTTGTTTCATCTTTCATATGGTTTCTAGCTTGCATCGATTCTAACAAGTTCAAGCACCTTGTGCTTAGTTTACACTTTATACATCATACATGTCAATATGTCATGCCGTCCTGTTCTTCATACATATTCCATCCTTCTATCATGCGGCTGCCTTACATGAAAGTAGTGTTCGTCAGTATCATGCATCAATGAGTTCTGAAGAGCAAATTTATTTCCTTTTTCTTGTGGGTTTGACTTGACAAGGCAAAATCAAGAAAGAGGAAGGAAAATAGTAAGGAAGGCGATGATGGTGGTCCTCTGCAGCAACATAAACGGAGCATCTGTATCGATTCTCCTTGTACTGATAGTGCATTACAAGGTCCAAGTCTCCGCTCCCCTACTCCACCATCCAAGGTGCTTGCTCTAACTTGGCAGTGTAATATCTCGTTGCATGTTGCATATGGTGTCTAGCTCGTATTGCTCCTAATTAGTGTAAACTGCATCTGCTTAGCTTACACATGATACATGTGAATATGACATGCATTCCTGTTTTTGGTACATACTATATCTGTCTATCACACCATGTTCTTACATGAAACTACTCTTCTTGTGTATCCTGCATCAGTCACTTATGATGGGACACCTTTAAGTTGGCAGTGTGATATTGGTTTGCGTCTTGAATATGATTTCTAGCATGTATTGCTTCTAGTTTGATGAACGCCACCTATGACGAGCCAGTTTTAACTTGGCAGAGTGATATTGATTGCACCTTCCATATGGTGTCTTGCAGTGTTTCTAATTTGTTGAAGTGCCTTATGCTTAGTTACCACATCATAGGTGTGAATATGTTAAGACGTCCATTTTTTCATACATATTCCATCCTCGTATCATGACTTTGCCTTTCATCAGAGTCGTGTTTGTCAGTATCATGCATGAATGAGTTCTGAAGAGCGAATGATATTCCTTTTTCTTGTCGGTATGACCTCAGAATGCAAAATCAATAAAGCTGAAGGAAATTGGCAAGGCATTGGACGATGGTGGTCCTTCCGAGCAACTGAAACGGAGGTTCTCTACATATTCTACTCCGCCATCCTCCCTACAAGATTCGCAAGACAACGCAAGGCTAGACAGTCAACGTAGCTGTGTAGATGATGAGCACATCTCCCCTACTCCACCATCACAGGTGCTTGCTCTAACTTGGCACTATTATATGTAGTTGCATGTTGCGTATGATGTCTAGCTTGTATTGCTTCTAACTTGAATTGCATCTGCTTACTTTACACATAATGCCTGTGAATATGACACGTGTTACTGTTTCTAGAACATACGTGTACATGATGAGCACATCTCCCCTACTCCACCATCACGGTGCTTGCCCTTACTTGGAACTGTTATATGTGGTTGCGTTTTACGTATGATGTCTAGTTTGTATTGCTTACGATTATGTTGAATTGCATCTGCGTAGCTTACAACTTATACCTACAACGATCACTTACCCATAAGACACATTTAACTTGGGACTATGATGTAGGTTGCATCTTGCATTGTCTTCTAGCTTGTACTGCTTCTAATTTCTTGAAATGGCACTTACGACGAGACACTTTTTACCTGATAGAGTGATATTTGTTGCGTGTTCATATGGTGCCTAGCTTTCATTTCTTCTAATTTTGTTGAAATGCCTTCAGCTTACTGTTTTTTCATACATATTCCATCCTCCTATCGTACGTGTGAATATGAAACGCTGTCTTTTTTTGTATATATTCCATCCTCCTATCCTGCGCTTGCCTTACATCAAAGTAGTGTTTGTCTGTATCATGCATCAACCAGTTATGCGGAGATAATTTTATTCATCTTCTTGTGGTTTTGACTTCATAAGGCAATATCAGAAAATAGGAAGGAAAAGAGTAAGTTAGGGGATGTTGGTGATCCTCCGCACCGACGCAAACAGAGACTCTCTAGATTTGCCACTGCCATCGCTAATGAAGTTGAAGTCCCAAGTCTACATGATGAGTTCATCTCCCGTACTCCACCATCGCAGGTGCTTGCTCTAAGTTGACAGTGTGATAATTGGTTTCATGTTGCCTATGTTGTCTAGCCTGTATTTCTTCTATTTTGATTAAATTGCACCTGCCGAGTTTATACGTTATACATGTGCATATGACATGGCTTTCTATGTCTAGAATACACTGTAGCTATCTATCATACCATGTTCTTACATCAAAGTACTTCTGTTGTGTATCCCGCATCAGTCACTCATGATTGTACGCTTTTAACATGGCAGTTTGATAATGGTTGCATCTTGCATTGATTTCTATGTTGTACTGCTTCTAATTTTTCGAATTGCCACTTATGACAAGACACTTTTAACTTGGCAGAGTAATATTGGTTGCATCTTTCATATGGTGTCTAGCTTGCATTACTTCTATTTTCTTGAAAATCCTTCTGCTTAGTTTGCACATCGTAGCTGTGAATATGTCATGCCGTCCTGTTTTTCTTACATATTCCATCCTCATACGATTGTCTTACATCAAAGTATAGCTTGTCTGTATCATGCATCAATGAGTTCTGAAGAGTGATTTTATTATTTTGTGTTGTGGGTACAACTTGACATGGCAAAGTCAAAAAAGAGCAAGGAAAATAATATAGTATGGAGTGCTATTACTCGTCGGGTGAAACAGAAAAGGATCTGTCGTCGAGATTCTGCTGGTACTTATAGTGCAGTAGAAGGTCCAAGTCCACCGGCTAAATCTACAAACACAGTATCACCTGCTCCACCAGCTGCAGCATCCGCTTCAATTGTACCAGCATCTCAACCAGTTACTCGTTCATTTTCTCTGGAACTGGCCAGTTCCCAAGCTGCCTTCACACCTAACACTACTTCTGAAGCACTGCTGACACAACAGGACTTGCCAAGATTAGATGAACCTCATGAGCATCAACACCAAGACGGTACCTGACCGAGTCAAGTTGTAGTTGCATGCTACTTTATATGTACTCTCACAGTTTGATGTACACTAACACTTTCCATATTTATTGTTGAACTAGCACCACGGCGCAAGCGGAAACAGACATCAGGGATAATGCTTGACAGATTAACAAAATCTAAAGGAGGAAGAATGGAGATCCATTTTGAGGCAGGTTTAAAAAGGCCACGTGATGCTACAGAGTCAGCCAAGTTAGTATCAAAGGCAGCTGTTGCCATTAGGTGTCATGCACGTATCCTCCCAACGTGTATCCAGTACAGGAATGAGAAAGACAATACCCAGTTTAACACCTTCCTTGACCATTTATCCGTAAGTAATGTTATTCATCGCAATTAGTAATATTGCCTTGCTCTGTCCCATACTTTCTAGCTTCCTCCTAATAAGACTCACATTCTTTTTCAACAGATGAGGTTCAAGTTGGATCCGAAAGATGATGCAACTAAACAAGCATGCACTCATGTTTTTCACCGCTCTGTGGCGAAGATCGGTACCACCTTAGAAAATATCACTTTGAAGGCAAGGCTAACAATGAAATCGCCCGTACATCTCCAGTGGAATATATTACAGATGAAGACTGGACAGCCCTCGTTAAACACCGGTCTGATCCAAAGTATCAGGTAGGCTATATGTATTTGATCAGACCACATATTGAACTTGTATTTATGTATGTGCCTTACAAGTGTATCTTGTTCTAGGCTAACTATTTGAAGAATAAAACCAACCGTTCTAAAGTGAAATTCCAACAGACAACAGGATCTCGTAGCTATATTGCACACTGCGAGGCTCTTGTAAATAGCTGCTACTTCCTTCTTTTTTGTGTGCCATATTATCGTATCTATATTGACTTGTTCCAAATACAGAGGAAAGCCCGTGCGGACAAAAAAGAACCTGAACCGAATGCAGTGCAAATCTTCAAGGATTGCCACACCAGCAAGATGAATAAAGGGCATGAGCACACGAGTTCAAGCCGCTGTTGTAAGTCCTTACTCCTCCTGCCTTGAACTGATTGGTACTGTGATGTGTTCATTTAACTAATTGGTTTGCGGCCAATGTCAGTTACTCTGTTCACTTTTATACACAGTTGTCTTAACATATCATTTCACCTTACATGGTTTAAAAGAGATGAAGGATATTCATTTGGTCTTGATCTGTAATCTAGTTGTGATGTTCACGTGCGCACACAATGATAAAATAACCTATTTGTTTTATATTTGTTTGCCCATGATATGAATGATGTCATACTATGTTCATCCTACTTAAAACCATGTCTCTTTATCCTTAGATGTCAACGAATGTGAGGAAATTGACAATACAGTAGGCATGATACATGGACATATGTTCAGAAAGTGATTTTATTATGTAGTTGGCACTACAATACATGCTAATGTATTACAGTAGTTCACCAAAATAAGTTATGTATAAACGTTTAACCTACTTTGTTTGTTTTTGTCTCATTACTAAATTATCTGGTACACTAATCTACAAGTTCAAACTTTCAGGAAGCTATGGAACAAATGATTGAACAGCCACAACCACCTGAAGGTGATGAGGCTACCACAGGCACAGTGTCACTTCTTGCTGCAGTGCGTCAGTTTCTGTCCACTAACAGTGCAAAAAGCACCTTCCTACGTAATTCTTGGTAGGTTGTCAAGGTAACCTCGTCCAAATCGCCTTCTGATCAAAATCTTCCTGCTACACAGAGTGATATATCTATGCTCCAAACACAAGTCCAATCCCTAATGGACGTTGTTTCAGAAACAAGAATAGTGGTTGAGAAATGTCGTCAAGATATGAATGGTTTTGAAACCAGACTATCAGACATTCGCTTCGTTGTTCAAGAGCAATGGCAGAAAAAGGTGGAGATCGTGCTGCTCCATCAGATTCTACAGCCTGAAACATTAGCACTCAGGTCAAATGATTTGTGCTTCTATACATCCGATGGTGCTTTTTCTGGAAGGACTGTAAACTTTATGCCAACAGGCCTTTTGTTGTATCGTGGGAATTTATTTTGTTGTGATACAACGTTTATGATGCTGCCACAGGCTGCAGTAATTACGACGCTATTTTTGTATAGTGTAGGTTTATCTTAGTAATGTATTCGGTCGAAAGCTTCGTAGGAGCCCAACATGCCAACATTCGTCGGGCCCATTCCAATTGGGCTAAAAACGATTACGGGCCGAAATTGGCATGTAGCCCACTAAAAATATCTGGGCCTAAATCAGCATAAGCTTTCATATTTTTCTGGTAAGCCTGTGCCCATAGTGGGCCTTTAACAGGACTAAACATAATTTGGGCCCTCAGTAAAATTAGGCCTTTTACAGGTGTAAATATCTCGAGCCCATAAAAAACATGGGCCTATAATAGACCGAAAGTGAGATTGGGCCCTGATTGTGCCAAATAACCCACTGGACTTAGCAGACCAAAATGGTGGCCCATTTATGATGCGGATCTTTGACAGGCCGAAATTCGGACGGGCCGTAAATGCACCGACCTAATACACGGGCCTTTAACGGGCCGGAACTTCGGTCGGGCCAGATTATCGCCATTTTTATATGGGCCGTTAATGGGCCCAATATGACGTTGGGCCACATATGCCCATGGTTTATGTCCGGCGTTAACAGGCCGGAAATGACAACAAGCCGAAAGTGGCCCAAATCTATAGTGGGCCTCTATTAGGCCGAATGTTAGACATGGCCGAGTATGACCCAAATCCTTTACGGTAGTTTATGGGCCGAAAGTTTTGATGGCCTGTAAATGGTGCCAAATGAAGCCGGACCTTTAACATGCCGGAAATACACCGGGCCGTAATTCGGCCCAATTACTTAGAGGACAGTTAACGGGACAGAAGTGACCATGGGCTACATTGATGACTAGTTTAGGACAGGCCGTTGACGGGCCGATTTGACAGAGAATGTTGGGCCTTTAGCTGGGCCGGCCCATTGTGGTCTGCAGAATCTTGTGGTCCTTTAGCTGGGCCGGCCCATTGTGGTCCACAAAATCTTGTGGGCCTTTAGCTGGGCCGGCCCATTATGGTCTGCAAATTCATGTGGGCCTTTAGCTAGGCCGGCCCATTATGGTCCGCTAAATTTTGTGGGTCTTTAGCTGGGCCAGCCCATTATGGCCCGCTAAATCTTATGGGCCTTCGGTTGGGCCAGCCCATTTAAACTTTTTGGGCCACTTTTGGGCCAGTCCACGTGTCAACATATCATAGGTCATCTCGACCGTTGGATGAGTGACACTTGTGCCAACGCGTAGCTGACGCGTGGATCCGTCAGCCAATGAGAATTGTACATGTGGAAAATTGGCATTGGTCGTGGCTGTTAACGGGTTATCGGATCCAAAATCTGACCCGATAGCTTAACGGCGTTCCGTTACGGTGGATGCCACATGTCGGTCACCCTTGACGAACGCACTTTTGTGACGCGCGATTTATCATTATGGAAGTGGACACTTCCGTGATGATAATTTTGGTAATGTCATGGAACACTTCTACGACAGCACAGGTATGACTATCTTGATTCTGTCATAAATTTGTCATCGATGTACATGCATGACAGAAAACGTGACCTACTGTGACAAACACGTATCATCACGGAAGTGTATTTTTTTGTAGTGTATGTGTCATGCATGACAATATAAATAAAGTACTACATATGATACTAGCTACTCTATGATACTATGCATTAGAGCAAGTACAATAGAGTGACATAAGACTAGCCACAATGGGTAGTAACATAGAACGTTACTAGTCTATGTTACTACCTCTATAGTGGGGAGTAACATATGTGTAGTAACATGCAACACTTCAATTATTAGGATATAGACTCATCTTTCCTTGAGAAGTGTGATGTTACCCGTACTCCTAGTAACTAGCTATGTTACCACTTTCCTCTCTTTCTTCATTTATTGCTTGCCACATCATCAATTTTATCTAGATACGTGTGATATTACTACCTATGTTACTCCCACTGTGGGTAGTCTAAGCAGGCTATAAGGAATAGAATAATATATATGTGCTTATTAGTTTGAGGAAAGAGAAGAGAAGTGGGCTCTTGGTTATTAGAGCCAGCTGCAACACGAGAACCAAGACACTTTGTGAGGATATAAGGTGGGCCAACTATTGATAAGCTAGTACGTATTTAAAACTTATTATTATACATGCCCGCTAAGAGGTTGGCTGTATATGACATGGCAACTTCTTATAGCCGACCCTTGTATTATTAACCATCCTCTTAGTGAGGTAGCTAGTATATCAAAGACGACTAGCTAGTGTCAGACTAGCCACAGTGGGAGTAACTTCAGCAGTAACACCGACTCCAACTCAGCAAACTTGCTTATGTGGCAATAAGTTAATGAGGAGAGAGATAGTTTCGGTAACTTAGCTAGTTACTGTAACATCACATGTCCCAATGCAATATGAGTCTATAACTTAATAAATGAAGCTTTGCATGACAATACACTTATGTTACTACCCACTATGAAGGTAGTAACATAGTCTAGGGATATGTGTATGTTACTAGTGTATGTTACTCTCCATTGTGGCTAGTCACATACTCCCTCCTTTCTAGTTTATGCTGATTGTAATGGTAGTATCATAAGCGGTATAATGCATGCCAACTAGACTTTCTGGATGATGTGGCACACAATTAAATGGGGAAAGAGAGGATGTGGTATCATATCATGATACTGTGTCATATTAAATGTTGTACTACTTTGTGTGATGCATGAAATTAATAAGGCAACGTAAGATACTAACTTATGATACTATGCATTACAGAAGTAGTATCATACACTATCATATGCATGATACTATTATATGATACTCCTCATTACAACCAGCCTTATAGGGCTCAATTCAAAAATCTCACCAGCCAAGGTAGATGGTGTGGAATACTTTTTGTAGTTTGCAAAAACACCCAATTAATGCTTTTGTTTTCCTCAAAAAAATATGTTTTCCAATGTACTAATTGCAATACATGCATGCATAAAGTACATATATGCATTGGTCAACTTTCTCTTAATACTTGCATGCAATGATTTAATGCACCTTGGAATCTGGACATGTGATGGGAAACACCCAAATTGAGCCTTTTAAAATGGAAAAACTAAAATTTTGAGATAAGCCTATAAACCGGAAAGGAGGGAGTATATATGCATGATACTAGTATATGATCGGCAATACCTCCGTAATGCGCACATGCATAGTATTATAATTTAGTATCCTAGGTTTCCTTATTAATTGCCATGCATGACACAAAGTAGTACAACATTTAATATGATACGGTATCATGATATGATATGGTATCATGATATGATACCACACCCTCTCTTTCCTCATTTAACTGTGTGCCACATCATCCAACAAGTCTAGTTGGCATGCATCATACCACTTGATACTCCCATATTACGACCAGCCTTATTAGGGTGGCCATAGTTGGGGTATCATAGCCGGTATCATGCACTCGGGAATAGAAAATATGATGATGTGGCAAAGAAGCAGTAACATAATAAATGCTATACTACTTTGTGTCATGCATGGCCATAAATACGGTCATCTATGATATATACTACTCTATGATACTATATATGCACTATGAAGAATGCGACGTAGTATCATACACTAGTATCATATGCATGATACTATATATATATATATATATATATAGTATATGATACTCCCCACTATATAAGGCTGGCCATAGTGGTGGTATCATAGACGACGATGTCATGCACTCGAAAAATTTCAAGTATGCTGATGTGGCAAAGAATTAAATATATATAAAGAGGGTTAGAGTAACATATAGGTAGATACTGTATCATGTTAAATGCGATGCTAATTTGTGTCATGCATGGCAATAAATATGATCTATATATGATAATATACTCTATGTATTTTACTATGCGCTATAATTAATTAAAGGTAGAATCATACACTAGTATCATATATAGTGTATATGCATGATACTAGTATATGACACTCTCCACTATACTCGTGATTTCTTACAATGGAAAAAAATTTGAGGCGAAGCGATGAACTCATGTTTTCATTCGAATAAAAATATGATGTTAGGTAATGTAAATGTTTTCAAAGAGCACATGGTTCACTCACGAAAGTCGTGTGTCCACTAAACCGTGGCCGATGCACCCCCCCCCCCACCCCTTTGGCACGCACGCGATCAGAGTCGTGCGTTCTTATTGGCCAGAACCCAAACCCCACGGATTGTACGTCTGCACCATTGGATTCTCCTTGATCGAATGGCAATCCTCATCCCTTTCGACAACACATGTAAATGTTTTCAAATAGCCCCTCCTAAAAAAATGTTTTCAAATAGCAAACGGTTCACACATGAAAGCCGTGTGCCTACCAAATCGTGGCCGATGCCCCCCTTGCTGCGTGCGCAATCTGATTCGTGTTTTCTGATTAGCCAGAACCTAGACCCCACAGAACGTATGTCTGCACCGTTGGAGGCTCCCAGATCGAACAGCAATCCTCATCCCTTTCGACAGGAAATGCAGTCCGGCTAGGAATTGATTTATATGCCAACATGCACGGTAAATGCCAAAAAATGTCTTACATATAGCACACGAGACCAGAAATGCGCCAGCAAATCAAACCCATGGTAAAATTGTGATTGGTTTACGTGGGAAATATTTAGAGGCGAAACGATGAACTCATGTCTTCATTTCAAAATTAGTACGTCTTCATTTCAAACGAAATTATTCTGTTTGTGCACACGAGCGCTTAGAGGCAACCGTCAAGATAGGCCTTTCAGGCTGCACAAGCGTCCGAGGATATTTTTCACCCTTTTCACCTAGGCCGCCAACACCCGAAGTCCCCAACACCCCCCACCGTCCGCCCGCGTTTCACTCAACTAGTCGACCCAATCTCCTTCGCCAGCTCCCCCTCCCCTAGATCTGTTGGGGAACGTTGCATAAAATAAAAATTTCCTACGTTCACCAAGATCAATCTATGAGTTCATCTAGCAACGAGAGAGAGAGATGCATCTACATACCCTTGCAGATCGCGTGTGGACGCGTTCAAGAGAACGGGGTTGAGGGAGTCGTTCTCGTCGTGATCCAAATCACCGGAGATCCTAGCGCCGAACGGACGGCACCTCCGCGTTCAACACACGTACGGTCAGCCCATGAATAAAAGACAATTATCATAAACAAGGAAATATAATAATAATCCTTTTATTATTTCCTCTAGGGCATATTTCCAACAGTCTCCCACTTGCACTAGAGTCAATAATCTAGTTACATTGTGATGAATCGAACACCCATAGAGTTCTAGTGTTGATCATGTTTTGCTCGCGGAAGAGGTTTAGTAAACGGATCTGCGACATTCAGATCCGTATGTACTTTGCAAATATCTATGTCTCCATCTTGAACATTTTCACGGATGGAGTTGAAACGACGCTTGATGTGCCTAGTCTTCTTGTGAAACCTGGGCTCCTTAGCAAGGGCAATAGCTCCAGTGTTGTCACTGAAGAGGGTGATTAGCCCCGACGCATTGGGTATGACTCCTAGATCGGTGATGAACTCCTTCATCCATATTGCTTCATGCGCTGCCTCCGCGGCTGCCATGTATTCCGCTTCACATGTAGATCCCGCCACGACGCTCTGCTTGCAACTGCACCATCTTACTGCTCCACGATTCAACATATACACGTATCCTGTTTGTGACTTAGAGTCATCCAGATCTGTGTCAAAGCTAGCGTTGACGTAACCCTTTACGACGAGCTCTTCATCACCTCCATAAACGAGAAACATGTCCTTTGTCCTTTTCAGGTACTTCAGGATATTCTTGACCGCTGTCCAGTGTTCCTTGCCGGGATTACTTTGGTACCTTCCTACCAAACTTACGGCAAGGTTTACATCAGGTCTGGTACACAACATGGCATACATAATAGATCCTATGGCCGAGGGATAGGTGATGACACTCATCTCTTCTTTATCTTTTGCCGTGGTCGAGCATTGAGCCTAGGTCAATCTCACACCTTGCAATACAGGCAAGAACCCTTTCTTGGACTGTTCCATTTTGAACTTCTTCAAAATCTTATCAAGGTTTGTGCTTTGTGAAAGACCTATGAGGCGTCTCGATCTATCCCTATAGATCTTGATGCCTAATATGTAAGCAGCTTCTCCAAGGTCCTTCATTGAAAAACAATTATTCAAGTAGGCCTTAATGCTGTCCAAAAGTTCTATATCATTTCCCATCAAAAGTATGGCATCTACATATAATATGAGAAAAACTACAGAGCTCCCACTCACTTTCTTGTAAACACAGGCTTCTCCATAAGTCTTCAAAAACCCAAACGCTTTGATCATCTCATCAAAGCGAATGTTCCAACTCCGAGATGCTTGCACCAGCCCATAAATGGATCGCTGGAGCTTGCACACCTTGTTAGCATTCTTAGGATCGACAAAACCTTCTGGCAGCATCATATACAGATCTTCCTTAAGATAGCCGTTAAGGAATGCCGTTTTGACGTCCATCTGCCATATCTCATAATCATAGTATGTGGCAATTGCTAACATGATTCGGACGGTCTTCAGCTTTGCTACGGGTGAGAAAGTCTCATCGTAGTCAACCCCTTGAACTTGCCGATAACCCTTAGCGACAAGTCGAGCTTTATAGATGGTAACATTACCATCCGTGTCCGTCTTCTTCTTAAAGATCCATTTGTTTTCTATCGCTCGCTGATCATCGGGCAAGTCTGTCAAAGTCCATACTTTGTTTTCATACATGGATTCTATCTCGGATTGCATGGCTTCAAGCCATTTGTTGGAATCTGCGCCCGCCATCGCTTCTTCATAGTTCGAAGGTTCACCGTTGTCTAACAACATGATTTCCAGGACAAGGTTGCCATACCACTCTGATGTGGAACGTGTCCTTGTGGACCGACGAAGTTCAGTAGAAACTTGATCTGAAGTACCTTGATCATCATCATTAATTTCCTCTCCAGTCGGTGTAGGCACCACAGGAACATTTTCCTGACCTGCACTACTTTCCGGTTCAAGAGGTAGTACTTCATCGAGTTCTACTTTCCTCCCACTTACTCCTTTCGGGAGAAACTCTTTTTTGAGAAAGGATCCGTTCTTGGCAACAAAGATCTTGCCTTCGGATCTAAGGTAGAAGGTATACCCAATGGTTTCCTTAGGGTATCCTATGAAGACGCATTTTTCCGACTTGGATTCGAGCTTTTCAGGTTGAAGTTTCTTGACATAAACATCGCATCCCCAAACTTTTAGAAACGACAGCTTAGGTTTCATCCCAAACCATAATTCATACGGTGTCGTCTCAACGGATTTAGACGGAGCCCTATTTAAAGTGAATGTAGCTGTCTCTAGAGCGTATCCCCAAAATGATAGCGGTAAATCGGTAAGAGACATCATAGATCGCACCATATCCAATAGAGTGCGATTACGAAGTTCGGACACACCATTACGCTGAGGTGTTCCAGGCGGCGTGAGTTGTGAAACGATTCCACATTTTCTTAAGTGCGTACCAAATTCGTGACTTAAATATTCTCCTCCACGATCTGATCGTAAGAACTTTATTTTTCGATCATGTTGATTCTCTACTTCATTCTGAAATTCTTTGAACTTTTCAAAGGTCTCAGACTTGTGTTTCGTCAAGTAGACATACCCATATCTACTTAAGTCGTCAGTGAGAGTGAGAACATAACGATATCCTCCGCGAGCCTCAACGCTCATTGGACCACACACATCAGTATGTATGATTTCCAATAAGTTGGTTGCTCGCTCCATTGTTCCGGAGAACGGAGTCTTGGTCATTTTGCCCATGAGGCATGGTTCGCATGTGTCAAATGATTCATAATCGAGACTCTAAAAGTCCATCAGCATGGAGCTTCTTCATGCGCTTGACACCAATGTGACCAAGGCGGCAGTGCCACAAGTATGTGGGACTATCGTTATCAACTTTACATCTTTTGGTATTCACACTATGAATATGTGTAACATTACGTTCGAGATTCATTAAGAATAAACCATTGACCATCGGGGCATGATCATAAAACATATCTCTCATATAAATAGAACAACCATTATTCTCATATTTAAATGAGTAGCCATCTCGCATTAAACGAGATCCAGATACAATGTTCATGCTCAAACTTGGCACTAAATAACAATTATTGAGGTTCATAACTAATCCTGTGGGTAAATGTAGAGGTAGCGTGCCGACGGCGATCACATCGACCTTGGAACCATTCCCGACGCGCATCGTCACCTCGTCCTTCGCCAGTCTCCGCTTATTCCGCAGCTCCTGCTGTGAGTTACAAATATGAGCAACGACACCGGTATCAAATTCCCAGGAGTTACTACGGGTACTGGTAAGGTACACATCAATTACATGTATATCACATATACCTTTGGTGTTGCCGGCCTTCTTGTCCGCTAAGTATTTGGGGCAGTTCCGCTTCCAGTGACCCTTCCCTTTGCAATAAAGGCACTCAGTCTCAGGCTTGGGTCCATTCTTTGACTTCTTCCGGCAAGCTGGCTTACCGAGCGGCAACATCTTTGCCGTCCTTCTTGATGTTCTTCTTACCCTTGCCCTTCTTGAACTTGGTGGTTTTATTGACCATCAACACTTGATGTTCTTTCTTGATTTCTACCTCTGCTGACTTCAACATTGAAAATACTTCAGGAATAGTTTTCACCATCCCCTGCATATTGTAGTTCATCACAAAGCTCTTGTAGTTCGGTGGGAGCGATCAAGGATTCTGTCAATGACCGCCTCGTCCGGGAGGTCAATGTCCAGCTGGGACAAAGCGGTTGTGCAACCGGACATTTTGAGTACGTGCTCACCGATGTAACTGTTTTCCTCCATCTTACAACTATAGAACTTGTCGGAGACCTCATATCTCTCGACCCGGGCATGAGCTTGGAAAACCATTTTCAGCTCCTCGAACATCTCATATGCTCCGTGTTGCTCAAAATGCTTTTGGAGCCCCGGTTCTAAGCTGTAAAGCATGCCGCACCGAACGAGGGAGTAATCATCAGCACGTGACTGCCAAGCATTCATAACGTCTTGGTTCTCTGGGATGGGTGCTTCACCTAGCGGTCCTTCTAGGATATATGCTTTCTTGGCAGCTATGAGGATGATCCTCAGGTTCCGTACCCAGTCCGTATAGTTACTACCATCATCTTTCAGCTTGGTTTTCTCTAGGAACGCGTTGAAGTTCATGTTGACATGAGCGTTGGCCATTTGATCTACAAGACATATTTTGCAAAGATTTTAGACTAAGTTCATGATAATTAAGTCCATCTAATCAAATTATTTAATGAACTCCCACTCAGATTTGACATCCCTCTAGTCATATAAGTGTTACACGATCCGAGTCGACTAGGCCGTGTCCGATCATCACGTGAGACGGACTAGTCATCATCGGTGAACATCTCCATGTTGATCGTATCTTCCATACGACTCATGTTCGACCTTTCGGTCTCCGTGTTCCGAGGCCATGTCTGTACATGCTAGGCTCGTCAAGTTAACCCTAAGTGTTTTTGCATGTGTAAAACTGTCTTATACCCATTGTATGTGAACGTAAGGATCTATCACACCCGATCATCACGTGGTGCTTCGAAACGACGAACTTTAGCAACGGCGCACAGTTTGGGGGGAACACTTTTTTGAAATTATTATAAGGGATCATCTTATTTACTACCGTCGTTCTAAGTAAACAAGATGCATAAACATTATAAACAAAACATGCAATTAATAGTGACATGATATGGCCAATATCATATAGCTCCTTTGATCTCCATCTTCGGGGCTCCATGATCATCTTCGTCACCGGCATGACACCATGATCTCCATCATCGTGTCTCCATGAAGTTGCTCGCCAACTATTACTTCTACTACTATGGCTAACGGTTTAGCAATAAAGTAAAGTAATTACATGGCGTTAAATCATTGACACGCAGGTCATACAATAATTAAGACAAATCCTATGGCTCCTGCCGGTTGTCATACTCATCGACATGCAAGTCGTGATTCCTATTACAAGAACATGATCTCATACATCACAATATATCATTCATCATTCATCACAACTTTTGGCCATATCACATCACATAGCAATTGCTGCAAAAACAAGTTAGACGTCCTCTAATTGTTGTTGCATCTTTTACGTGGCTGCAATTGGGTTCTAGCAAGAACGTTTTCTTACCTACGAATAACCACAACATGATTTTGTCAACTTCTATTTACCCTTCATAAGGACCCTTTTCATCGAATCCGCTCCAACTAAAGTGGGAGAGACAGACACCCGCTAGCCACCTTATGCAACTAGTGCATGTCAGTCGGTGGAACCTGTCTCACGTAAGCGTACGTGTAAGGTCGGTCCGGGCCGCTTCATCCCACAATATCGCTGAAGCAAAATAAGACTAGTAGTGGCAAGCAAGTTGACAAGATCTACGCCCACAACAGATTTCTGTTCTACTCGTGCAATAGAGAAGTACGCATAGACCTAGCTCTGATACCACTGTTGGGGAACGTTGCATAAAATAAAAAATTTCCTACGTTCACCAAGATCAATCTATGAGTTCATCTAGCAATGAGAGAGAGAGATGCATCTACATACCCTTGTAGATCGCGTGTGGAAGCGTTCAAGAGAACGGGGTTGAGGAGTCGTTCTCGTCGTGATCCAAATCACCGGAGATCCTAGCGCCGAACGGACGGCACCTCCGCGTTCAACACACGTACGGTCAGCGTGACGTCTCCTCCTTTTTGATCCAGCAAGGGGGGGAGGAGAGGTTGATGAAGATCCAGCAGCACAGTGGCGTGGTGGTGGATGCAGCAGGGTTCCCGCAGAGCTTCGCCGAGCTTCTGCGAGAGGAGGAGGTGTAGCAGGGAGGGGAGGGAGGCGCCAGGGTGTTGGGTGCGGCTGCCCTCCCACTCCCCTCTTTATATAGGGACCCCAGGGGGGGCGCCGGCCCTAGAGATGGGATCTCTAGGGGGGGCGGCCAAGGGGTGGAGTGCCCCCAAGGCAAGTGGGCGCCCCTCCCTAGGGTTCCCAACCCTAGGCGCAGAGGGGGGCCCAGGGGGCGCACCAGCCCACTAGGGGCTGGTTCCCCTCCCACTTCAGCCCATGGGGCCCTCCGGGATAGGTGGCCCCACCCGATGGACCCCCGGGACCCTTCCGGTGGTCCCGGTACAATACGGGTGGACCCCGAAACTTTCCCGATGGCTGAAACTCGACTTCCCATATATAATTCTTTACCTCCGGGCCATTCCAGAACTCCTCGTGACGTCCAGGATCTCATCCGGGCCTCCGAACAACTTTCGGTTTGCTGCATACTCATATTCATACAACCCTAGTGTCACCTAACCTTAAGTGTGTAGACCCTACGGGTTCGGGAGACATGCAGACATGACCGAGATGGATCTCCGGTCAATAACCAACAGGGGATCTGGATACCCATGTTGGCTCCCACATGCTCCTCGATGATCTCATCGGATGAACCACGATGTCGAGGATTTAAGCAACCCTGTATACAATTCCCTTTGTCAATCGGTACGTTACTTGCCCGAGATTCGATCGTCGGTATCCCAATACCTCGTTCAATCTCGTTACCGGCAAGTCACTTTACTCGTACCGTAATGCATGATCCCGTGACAGACACTTGGTCACTTTGAGCTCATTATGATGATGCATTACCGAGTGGGCCCAGAGATACCTCTCCGTCATACGGAGTGACAAATCCCGATCTCGATCCGTGTCAACCCAACAGACACTTTCGAGAGATACCTGTAGTGCACCTTTATAGTCACCCGATTCACGTTGTGACGTTTGGTATACACCCAAAGCACTCCTACGGTATCCGGGAGTTACATGATCTCATGGTCTAAGGAAAAGATACTTGACATTGGAAAAGCTCTAGCAAACGAACTACACGATCTTTGTGCTATGCTTAGGATTGGGTCTTGTCCATCACATCATTCTCCTAATGATGTGATCCTGTTATCAATGACATCCAATGTCCATAGTCAGGAAACCATGACTATCTGTTGATCAACGAGCTAGTCAACTAGAGGCTCACTAGGGACATGTTGTGGTCTAAGTATTCACACGTGTATTATGATTTCCAGATAATACAATTATAGCATGAATAAAAGACAATTATCATAAACAAGGAAATATAATAATAATCCTTTAATTATTGCCTCTAGGGCATATTTCCAACAAGATCCATAGCAGAACCCTCTCCGGCGCCACCGTGCTCACCCCGGCCGTGTGCCCGCTCTTCGGCGTCAAGCCTACCTCCACTGCCGTTCCCAACATGCGGCGGCCCGTGCCTCGCCGTCTTCGTTTGCTCGCCAGCCACCCTCGAGCATATCGATGCAGTAACCCTCGCCTCTCCTGTGGTCCGGCTGGGTTTGCATTAAGAAGCCTGTTAGTTACTACTCTCCATCGCGGTGATGCATATTCCCTAGAAATTCCTCTTCCAATTTCATTCTGTGTGTTCCCAAATTGGCTATAAAATAACGGAGAGCGTATATATGTTCATTATCTACCTTCCTTACTACATATAAGCTGTATTTGTTCCAATCAGTTACTGCCTATTTACAGATCATGGGTGCTCGAGTCACACAAACTTAACAAATTAGCGGTACATTTTCTAAATTATTGCATGGGATGTTTAGAAAGCTTGATACTAAGTTGTTAGTTTTATGATTATCCTCCTTTCCTGAGTTTCACATGTGTTCTCTGTAGATGCCGAGTAGCAGCGACAACACTCGTGCTTCAGGCCATGTATCTTCATATGATTCGGACAACCCTAGGTCTTTAGCAGATTGTGAGGGATCAAATAGTCTTGAATGGGTTAGAGCTGCATCAATTACTCTTCCGGCCAGGACACGGAGGAACGCTCCAAGGAAGCCCACACACCAGCCTAAAGGTGTATATGAAGTAACCGAGAATGATTTAATGTTTTGGGCTCCAACTAAACCAGATAAAGCACACATGAGGTTCAGGAGTGTGTGTGGATTTGTTTGCAGGGCAAGGCTCAACATTAATCTGGTGGGGTTTCGGAAGGCTGACACAGAAACACGACAAAGGATAGTCCGGGAGATCATGGATCACTTCAACATTGCAGAGTAGTGGAGAATGCAGGTGGAACACGCTGCACTGAAGAAGGCTAGGGATGCTTGGAGAAGCTGGAAGCACATGCCGTACAAGAAGTACTTGAGTGAAGGCAAGGACCCAATCCCCGCATACCCCCAAATTACAAAGGCAGACTGGGCAGAATTCAAAAGGGTCAGGGCAACTAAAGAGTTTGCTGAGAAGAGTTTCAAGCAATCGGAACTTCAGAAGAAGAACATACACCCCCGCCGTATGGGTGTGGCAGGATACTACGGCATGAAACTGATATGGGAACAGGAGGACAAAGAAGTAGTGTCGGCGGGTGGGAATCCAGCCTTTAGTGAAATCAAGGGCGAACGCGCTAGAGACTACTTGCAGGCACGTGTGTCAGTGTACAAAAGTAGGGGCTCTACTTTTGACCCCTTTACTTGTGCACGGGCAGTCAGAGCCACCCGTCGCGGCCACGCATAACAGGGCAGGGAAGGGAAGCGGGAGAGAAGCCGAAGGCCCAAGACGAACAAGGCAACATCACGAACCAAGGCCACAAAGCGCACGCAGGAGAAGCAGGTTGCCCTGGCAAGACCCTTGCCGGGGGCAGCCTCCGCAGCCCCGGCAAGCCCCTTGCCGGGGCAGCTCGCCCACACTAGCGGAGCTGGCCACCCTCGAGCCACGGTCTCCAACGCCAGCAACCACGATTAGACCAAGGCTCGGGAGGCACCTCCATGGTGGCATGCAGATCTTTGTGAAGACATAGAATGCTCAAGATCAGATGAGGGTTGGAAAGCAACAATCCTCACCAAGATCCTTACCGAAGGAATCCACAAGACTGTCAGCGAGACCCTTGCCGGGGACGCCAGCGCGCCATGGCGGGACCCTTGCCGGGCCACCCGGCAAGACCCTTGCCAGAGGCGACAGTAGGGCCACTGCCAGGCCCGCACCAACCAACTCCCCGCCGCCGTTCGCGTGCAGCTACCAGCCCAACCAGCTGGGCAGGCACCTGCGTGGCAACATGCAGCTTCCAGGCCAACTCAGCACGCACCTGCGTGGTGGCATAAAGATCTTCGTGGAGGCTCCACCACCGCGCCACCTCAGCTGCCTGCCTGCCTACATGGCACCGCATGCATCGCTGGCCAGGGCGCGTGTCGAAGCGAGGAGGAGCAGCGACGGACGGGACGGGCCTCGTTCCCATCCCCGATAAAGCGAGGGACACCTAAGCCTCGCATTAAATGCGCTTTGTCCTGTAATACCAGCGATAAGCTCACGCATCAGAAGCACTTTTCCACCTCCCCGTGTGCCCTCGTGGCAGCCCCTTTCACCTATAAAAGGAGGCCCATGGCGACTTTGGAGAAGGATTCGCTCTTCGGACTGGCAGCACCCAGAGCTAGTTCAAGAGCTCAAGAATACTAAATACATCCACCAAAGCAGGATCGTAGGGTTTTACGCATCTTTGCAGCCCGAACCTGGGTAAATCCCCTTTGTGCTGTCTGCTAGTCCCGCTTTTCTCACGATCCCCGCGCCCTGCAACCGTAGTAGGGATTCTAGTGATCCCATAGGTGTTGTTTCCCACCGACATATTTGGCGCGCCAGGTAGGGGAGGCGCAATTGTGAGAATCTGGTCTAGCAGTTGGCCTAGCAGTTCATCGTCGCCACAGCTCCTGCAGAGAAGGCGGCCAAGAAGGCGGCGCTGCCCGTTGGAGCGAAAAACGCCGAGGCGGCGACGAAAGAGCTAAGCCATGCTGAATTTTAAGTTTTTCTCCGTAGATATAAGGTTATTATCCTCGACGGTTCGACCTATGTATGGAGATCCTACACGCAGAGGGGCCCTCCTGCGATCGGCAACGCCCTCGTTCTGTTTCGAGTCCTCTCAACAGTTCGAGTGGCCGCGTCGAGAGCGGCAGGGTAACCGTTCGCCATCAGCAACGCTCTCGGTTCTGACTCGAGTCAAGCTCGACAGATCGAGCGGCCGCGCCAAGGGCGGTAAGGTGCTTCGCCCGGCAACAAGCACACCTAGCAGGCTAATGAGGATCCGTCCTCAAAACGCCGCCCTGGGTTTACGTGCCGGCAAGCCTACCCGGTCGATGTGGGGTGGACATACAAAGGAAAATCGAACAGGAAAATAACATGCATAATTTCAGGAGCACTGCAGAGTTATATTACACAAATTGCCACCGCGGTTCTAACTAAAGATAGCATTGTCTTGGTCATGAACCCGCAGCAGCGACGAAGCACAGGGCGCCTAGTCCCGGCGCTAGCCCTCCAACCTCTTGATTTTGTCGATGCAGCTGATGATGGGCTGGATACGCTCATTGAGCGCCGCGATGTCGGCATCCTCCGGGAAGCTCTTCAGCACAGCTCCGAAGTCGAGGTTTGGGTGCTAGTGCGCAATCTTGGTGAGCACCCTAGTCATGGTCCCCCGGCAGAGTATCCGGGATTGTCGAGCCGAGACCCTCGCTGCCACCGATGAAGCGTCACCATGCCCCCTTGCCATGGCAGAAGAAAGGAGGAAGCGGGAGTGGGGAGAAGCAGATGGCGAAGGATTGAGAGGCGCCGTTCCTCCCGTTCTCCTCTTTATAAAGGGGCGGGGGCGAGGTCCGGCCGCCCCTCTTGACCAATCCGGCCCGTGGAAGTGATAGCAAGCGAGGCCGTCGACCGCCCTCCCTGCTCCATTGAAGGCGCGTGGGAATCGACTCGCGCAGGCGCGACTTCCCACATCCTGCACGCCTGCCATTCGCTCTGCATCGTGCATGCAGTGAACGTGGTGCAAGGGATAGACGTAGTGGGATGCGTGGAACGACGGTTCCCAAGCGAGGGCAGTAAATGATCAGCGGCTCTGCGGTCTCAAAGAGACACGCAGGCCGCCTCTTTACTGTCCACCACGGGATGACGCCAACGTCCTTCCGTCATGTGCGCATGCACGACCCCCACGTCACGCGTTCAATGCAGGTTTTGGAGAAGCGCAGCAGGTAGAACAGATACCGCGGTAAAAATCTGCCCCGACCGCCCGCGTACCGATCTGGGCCTGGCCCAACAACGTGCTGCGCTTATGTATGGCCGGGGCAGCTTGCCCACACCAGTGGAGCGGGCCACCCTCGAACCACGATCTCCAACACCAGCAACCACGATTGGACCAAGGCTCGGGAGGCACCTCCATGGTGGCATGCAGATCTTTTTGAAGACATAGAATGCTCAAGATCAGAATAGGGTTGGAAAGTACCAATCCTCACTAAGATCCTTACCGAAGGAATCCACAAGACCCCCCGCGAGACCCTTGCCAGGGATGCCAGTGCACCATGGCGGGACCCTTGCCGGGCCACCCGGCAAGACCCTTGTCGGGTCACCCGACAAGACCCTTGCCAGAGGCGACAGCAGGGCCACTGCCTAGCCCGCACCAACCAACTCCCCGCCGCTGTTTGCATGCAGCAACCAGCCCAACCAGCTAGGCAGGCACCTGCGTGGCAACATGGAGCTTCCAGGCCAACTCTGCACGCACCTGTGTTGCGGCATGCAGATCTTCGTGGAGGCTCCACCACTGTGCCACCTCAGCTGCCTGCCTGCTTACATGGCACCGCATGCATCGCTGGCCAGGGCGCGTGTCGAAGCGAGGAGCAACGGCGACGGACGGGACGGGCCTCGTTCCCGTCCCTAACAAAGCGAGGGACACCTAAGCCTCGCATTAAATGCGCTTTGTCCTGTAATACCAGCGATAAGCTCACAGCGCTGTAGCACTTTCCACCTCCTGTGTGCCACTGTGGCAACCCCTTTCGCCTATAAAAGGAGGCCCATGGCGCACTGGAGAAGGATTCAGCTCTTTCGACCCTGACAGCACCCAGAGCTAGTTCAAGAGCTCAAGAACACTAAATACATCCACCAAAGAAGGATCGTAGGGTTTTACGCATCTTTGCGGCCCGAACCTGGGTAAATCCCCTTTGTGTTGTCTGCTAGTCTCGCTCTTCTCACGATCCCCGCGCCCCGCAACCGTAGTAGGGATTCTAGTGATCCCATAGGTGTTGTTTCCCACCGACAACGTGCAAAGAGGCGTGATAAGGGAACTTATTACTTTGAGAACACACGTGACGCCAAACTGTATGAAGTGATGTTAGAGGCTTCCAAGATCCCTGGAAGGTTCTACAGGAACTCAGGGCCATGTGACATTCTATCCATTGCTCTGGAAACAAAAGAGCCCCCTAGACGTGCAAGGGGTATAGGTGTTAATGTCCCGCACAAGAGGGCTTTCACACTCAGCAAAGAAGAGAGGCTCAACATGAAAAAAGCGAGGAGTGAAATGAAGCAGAATGCATTGTATGAAAGGTTGAAGAACAAGATTTATCCGGCTGTTCGAAAGGATGTTGAGGAGTCAATGATGATGCATAAGAATCTAACACTGACAGCTAGCCAACAGATGGGAGGGGAGGCGGGCATGGAGGATGCTGCTTATTGTGCGACAACACTGCACAAGAGTAGCTGTGCATCAGCTGACCCCAGCGACACTGAGACTGCAGCTGCTCGTGATGATGCTATATCTGATCTATCTGGAATGGAAGACAGACTAAAGGGCGTGCATACACATTATTAAGGTGCATTAAAATGTGCAACAACCTGGGTTTGTCCACCCTTCTTGGAAGATGGCCTCTTCTTGGACAATGTGCCATTGAAGCCATGCTGTGTGAAGTGCTACGTGACTGAAGTAAAGCCTGGATTCAATGAATTTGCCCTGAAGAATGTCATAGGAGACTTCGATGAGCAAAGGACCTTGGGAGAAACACTGTTACATCACATCTAGTGGCCATGAAAGGAAATAGAGTTCATCGATGAGATCCCTGAAGCCCCGCCAAGAGCAACCACTGTCACCCCTCAACCGGTGACGCCCTCCTTGCCACAGCAGCTTTCGCGGGCTGATGCATCAACCTGTGATCAGCCGGCCCAACTTTGTGGCGTACAGGTCATGTCATCCTCCGCCCCAAAGCAGCCAGTGCCAAGGCCTACAACTGCTGAAGATGCACCACCGGTTCAGATGCCGGCCGCTGAAGCAGCGGGGGGAGACCCAGCTACAGCACATGCTCAGCAGACCAACCTGGTGGAATAGACTGCTCATCAGTCTGATGCTTTGGAACCACCTGCTAAGCAGTCTGTAGGTCCAGAACTAACTGCTCATCAGTCCGTCGGTCCGCAGGCGCGTGATCAGCATACCAATGCGTCAGCACTTGCTGCTTAGCAAACCAACGCGTTGGCACGATCTCCTCAGCACACCGACAAGTTGGCACCACCTGCACAGAAACCCGACATAGCTTCAACACATGTCAGCAGTCTGATGCGTCTGCTCCTATAGCCCAACAGTCCGTCACAGCAGCACCGCCAACTCAGCGGTCCGACATAGATAAACCGTCTACTAAGCAGTACGTCCAAGCTTCACCGTCAGCTCGGTAGTCTCCCTTGCAGCCAACCAGACGTTCTGCCAGAAATGCTTCAAGTACCAAGAAGGAAATGGCCAAAAGGCTACACACACAAGGAAGCGCAGCAGGAGAGTGAAGAGGAAAGAAAACGATTGCCTCTTACTTAAAGCACTCATCGCCCAGAACCAAATTAACAGTAGCTTGTTCGAATCGGGGAGTAATATTATTTTTTCCTCTCGGGGGATTGAACGCGCAGAGAAGAAAAAGGGAGAGTGTGTATTTCATAGATCCTGCATTAGCAAATGGAACAACATTAGATGGTAAGGACCGACGGGACTAGGCCGTTAACACGGTCATCCATATCTTCGAAAACACGTCCCATGCAGAATCATTTCTCTCGCCATATCATGAACGGTAAGTCAAGTAAACAACCACGCATACACTGACTGTCTTTCAGATTTCGACATCATTCATAAGTTCATGGCTTTCTTAATATGTAGCGATCACTGGATATTGGTATTCATTGTTCCAAACAAGAACATAGTTTACTACATCTCAGGATCTGACGCATGTTCAGCAATTCTTGGATAGGTATTGAATTATGTGATGTTGAAATTAATTTGCATTCATATCTAGTTCAATAATGGATGTTGTCAAAATTCATCATCATTTGCAGTGTGCTCACATTGTGGAAAACTAAACAGGGAACCTGTTCAAGACGGAACAACCTCTGTAGCACGAGATCGTTTCTCCGGTAACACGCCGAAATCCGTTATTTTGGAAAAAATTATCCAACAGTCTGCAAATACGTTTCCTTACGCTAGTCAAATGTTCAAGCTTATAAATAAAACTCTTTCTATTTTGTCCAAAGAAAAAATAATAAATCTAAAACCGGTTAGGTTGTTCCTAATAGGACAAATACATGACTAATTATGTACAAGAAAAATCGGTGTCCTCAGCAAGAAGCAGGGAGCAACCTTTGTGGATACTATGTTTGCAGACACATGATCTCCATCTGCAAATCTGCTAATAGTTGTGACGATCCTCGCGAATTAGTACTAGTAAGTCTATCTTAATTAATATCTTCTACTCCACTCATATGGCACATTCTGATCTTAAAAATAATGCAGCTCATCTTAAAACCGAGGACCCCTGAACCGCTCCCGGCTGGTGAATTGCTGATGGTTGAGAGATTTATCAGCGACTTCTTCCTAGATCACTACATCAATCCCACTGGTGATAATGAAGATTTCACCATGCGTTCTACTGAAACATTGAGTAAGAGTTAGCCGCTAAACATATAATGCATGGATCCATTGTTTTCCATCTGATGAGGTCTTCATATTTCGTACACTATGATTAATTATGTAATGCACATATGTGTGGACAAATCATTGGAATTTAGCTACCATATGTTCAATTGCAATTGTTGCGAAATCTGATGAATGTTCTTCCTATGGACGCTATTTATTCAATTGAATATTGTGGCGAATTTGCTTTTTGCGTGCCGATTCAAAATGGGATATTTTTGTTTATTTGTTCAATTGAATATTGTGGCAAATTTGCTTTTTGCATGCCGATTCAAAATGAGATATTTTTGTTTTAACCTGGCAATTGCTCCGCACACGGTTCAACTAAATGAGTGTGTGCGATCCACATCGGAAAGCATACGTCAATCTTAGCGGAACCATCGATGATACACAGCAGATCGCAAACGATTTAAAGCGCTACTACGTGTGCGTAGGGTCTCCGGAACCGTTTGTGATATCGCGTTATCGCACACAAGAACTGGGAGTAAACCGTGCCCAATGCAAAATACAATCCCAGTTGTAATTGTTTTAGGAAACGTGTGGGATCCCAAAAGAAAAGCACACGTCACTCTTGCGGCAACCGTTGGTGATACCCAACAAATCACAAATTGTTTGCAGCACTTGTATGTGTGCGAAGGGGCTCCTGAAGCGTTTGTGGTAGAACATTATCACAGACGGTAATTGTTGGAAAACGTGTGCGATGGAGTCTAGCATGGCAGACGGGTTACGCAGAAAATTCGTGTGCGATGGGGCACAAATCGCACACAGTTCATATGTTGGCACGTGTGCCTTACATACTGTTTCCCAAATGGTTCGTTACGATAGACCGTATGGTTTCACTGCGTCATTAGAAACACTTAATCACCGATACCACACGTGCGAAAGAATTTAGTGTGTGCTGCATCACGCATGATTACATTTTGGAAGGCCTCTGGATCACTGCTCCATATCCCCGACGGTTTCTGGGTCATGTGGGAAGGACACCCTATCACACACACTCACTTGGCGACATTCCCAAATGCCTTCACGGAAAGAGGTTAAAAACCGTTTGAATAGCACCGACGCGTACCAGTGTCATATCAATGGCATAATCAACTAGCGAGCAATAATAATATATCTTAGATGCAAACACTTTGTCAAAACAATCATGATATAATATGACAACATGGTATCTCGCTAGCCCTTTCTGAGATCGCAGAACATAAATGTAGAGCACCTCCAAAGTTCAAGCAGTGACTAAACATTGTAATTCATGGTAAAAGAGATATAGTCATGATGCAGACAATATTAACTATACACAATGCATAAGAATGACAATAGTGCTCTTAGGATTGTTGCTTGTTTGAGGAGGTGATGACTCAACAATAAAAGTAAAATAACATAAAAGTAAACATATGGGCCCTTCGCAAAGGGAAGTAGGGATTTGCAGAGGTGCCAGAGCTCGGAGCTTAAATCAGAGATAAATCTAATTTTGAGAGGCATGCCTTTCCTGTGAACGTTACGACCGAGAGTTTTAAATATCTTACATGCTAAACACATTAGCGGTAGTTCCCAAGCGGTAAAGTAAAGTTTACTCCCCCTCCACCAACAAGCACAAGCCATGGCTAGCCGAATCCTCGGGTGCCCTCCATACCAACAACTTTTCAGGGGATTTTATTTTATTATTTTGCATTTTTAATCATGGGAACACTACTGTAGGAATGCCTAGCAGTGGCGGGTGGGAAAAGGCTAGCAGTGGTAGGCTCCCAGGGGCACCCGCCACCGACCTCCCGCCACTGCTATTATGGCATCAGCGGCGGGCGGGCGCCCGCCACTATTTCAGACTATCCAGTGGCAGGCAGACCTACTTGCCCGCCATTGGTATATGTTACTCCCTCCGTCCCAAAATAAGTGACTCGAGTTTGTACTAGATTTGTACTAAACTTAGTACAAAGTTGAGTCCCTTATTTTGGGACGGAGGGAGTATTAGTTATGGAGGGTGGTACCTGTCACCCGCCATAGCTATCTCTTCAACCTCCAGCCATTCTAGCCCCTGATACACATTACAGGATACAAATAACCACATTACAGGATACAAATAACCACATTACAGGATACAAATAACTAGAGTACAACATACAGCTAATGTAAGAAATCATACACATTACATTTAACAGGAAGGAGGCCGAATTGGGGGGGAGGAGGAGTCAGACTCCTCTCCCTTGTCCAGCGCAACAAGGGGGACTCCTTCTTCCTTGGTGTCAGCCCTCCCTGTCCCCACTAACCTATATATACTTGAGGATTTGTGTTCTTTCAACATACAAGTTTTGGAGCCTTCTCTAGTTCTAGCTGGTCCTAGTTGACTAATTAGAGTTAGACTAATCCTCACAATTAGAAGCCTCGTGTGTTTATAATCTCCCGCTCTAATTCTCCAGCGATGATTGGCTCTGGACGGCGAAGCGCTGCCGGATCATGAAGGCTGCACACTTGCAACCAAGTAGAGTGGTCGTGCTTTTGGTCTTCGGTTCGAAGACTGTTCGCGGGCGGTTTGCGGGATCATTCATCCGCGGTTCGAGGGACTCCAAGTACGATCTACACCAACACATTCTTCTTTCGCTGCAACTCGGTGATGGTAATGATCATGATCCAAGCCCGTTATGCTTCTTCATATTGATCTTAGGTATACGTAGGTGCGAACTTTTTTGTTTTCTACTATGTTTCCCAACATGCTTTGTGTCGCATTACCACCACTCCATCCTTTAAGCTACACAACACACCACTCAAAATTCTGAATTTTATTTGCTTAAATATGAATTTAATACGATACTGATATGAATTAAACAGACACACATTTAATTATCTGCTAATGTTCCTACTTCATTTTTGAAATGTGTGCCCGCCCCTTATAGAGACAGGAGAGGTTTGTATTTCCGTGTGTGCTCTGGTCATCATGGTTGGGGGATGAATTTTGTATGCACATGGGTTTATATATAGGGAGACCCTATTGGACTAGACTTCACAATGCATTCGAAAGATAATCTCACTACTTTTTATGTTTTCATGAATCTCAAATACTGAGCATCATCATAATGATTATGAGCATGCGCGCATCTGAAGAATAAATTGGAACAATTCCATGGCTATCAAACTTGGCATTAAGGTATTGAGATCCAGTCTAGATGCAATGAAATGCACACGCTCTCCACCTACAGATTCATGTTCAGAATATGATTCTAACAATGATTCTAAGCTAGATGGAGACCTAAGTCAATGTAGCTCCCTAGTGGAGGAGTTAGAGGCATGTGCCCTATCTTATTCACCCATCAAGGTGCTTGCTCTAACTCGGCAAGGTTATATTGGTCGCACATTTCTTTTAAATGATGCTTTGCATTGCTTCTACTTTGTTGCACCGCCATTTGCTTAGTTTACACATCATATATGTGAGTATGCCATGCCTATCCATTTTTCATCTGTCTCATACCATATTTCTCCATTCAAATGTTGTTCTTGTGTATCAGATGTTCAAAAGGAAGAGGGTGATTGCTAAGCGCAAAGGAGCATGAACAAACACTATTGCAGGATGGCCCAAACGCGACAGTCCAATCAGAGACCCTTCGATGAAACTATGTGCGATGCATTAATCACAAACGATGATTTAATAAAACTGTCAAAAAAGATGCAAAACGTTTGCGATGGCGGTGACATCAAACACGGTTCAGATTATAGTTGCGTGTGCGATGCGTGGCAAACGGTTCATCTAGAAGAACATTTTGCGATGAGGCAGAACAATAGAAATGGGCAGCCAGATGAGGGTGTGTGCGATATATACGACATACAGTTCACTAGGATGAACTGTGTGTGATTAGGCAAGACAATAGAAACGGTTAGCCAGATCAAGGTGTGTGCGATGGAGGGCATGCAGTTCACTCGGATGAACTATTTGCGATGAGCCAACACACCAAAAACAGTTTAACTGAACAACATGTGTGCGATACGGGGCAAACAGGTCCGTAATCAGAGATGTGTGCGAAGACCAATAATAACACAGATGATTGCTGCTAATAAGCCGTGTGATTTGCTCTGTATACAAAAGAATCACACACACACACACACACACACACACACACACACACACACACACACACACACACACACACACACACACATATATATATATATATATATATATATATACATAAATACTATTCTGATCACGGAATCAGAATAATATTCTGATCACAACCTGAACTGCCTGAGTAACGCGTCTGACCTTCTCTGTGAACTAGCTTGAACTTCCCGCAACATTGCCCAAATAGGGCTTGCTATATATCGTTGGAAAGCCATGGACACTAATATCATGACCCAACTTAAATTTTTGGCAAAATATAAACGGTTTAAGAGCAGTTTTAAAAACCGTTTTTTCTTCGCACAAAAAACGTGAATCGTATTTTTTATCGCATTTCTAAACCGTTTATCCGAATGAGGCATATAATATGGCCTTGGAAAGCTGCTGCAAAACCTCTCTTTCCATATGTTGAAAGTTTTTTCTAATTCCCTATGGTTAAAGAGTAATTTGAAAAACGTAAAATTTCGTAAACCGAACAGCTGAGTTCATTTTTTCGATATCATTTCTAAACGGCTAATCCAATGGAGGCATATGCTATGGCGTTGGAAAGCTTATGAAAATGCGCTACTTTTTCATCTTGAAAGTTTTTTTCTAATTTTGAATGGTTTAAGCGTAATTAAGAAAATGGTCCAAATCCTACCGAGTTTGTATTTTCTAGCTAATTTTTTAACCGTACATCTGAATGCAGCAAATGATATGGCGTTGGAAAGCTTGAACAAATGCGAAACTTTTTGGTATGTATTGTTTCTCCCAATTCTCTACGGTTTTAAGTCAGTTTTGAAAATGGCGAAAAGTGTATTTTCACCGTAATTTCTGCGAACTTTATCGGAATTGGGCAAATAGTATACCTTGAAAAGCTACGGAAAATGCGAAACTTTTTCATGTTGATGGTTTTCTCTGATTCCTAGTCGTTTTCATGTAATTCCGAAAATTGCGAGATCATTCGTTCTGCCTCTACCGCGAAATAGATTCTTCGAAAATGCACCGCGTGAAGAACCTGAACTTCTCGGTGCATGTACCTGAACTTCACTCTGTTTTTTACATGATCTTTTTGCTCGTAGATCTTCATCCACTGCTCGTAGCTCTCCATCCCACTCACGGGAATTGAGCGGGTGAAACACCGATAGAAAGCTACTATAAACACGCAACTTTCTCGTGTTGATCATTTTTTCATACTCGCGACGATTTTGAAAGTTTTTCATCTGAAATTCATTCAGCGTAGTAGTTGAACTTCATGCTATTTTCACATTGAACTTCTGTGACATATTTTTGTTTGTACATGCGCCTGAACTTCCCTCTGTACGAACTCGACCTTTATCGTAATTTTGAAAACCGTTTTTTCTTCATACAAAAAACGTGGATCGTATTTTCGATCGCATTTCTAAACCGTTTAGCAACTAAATACTCGTTTTAGATTGGAAACTCGCTCATAGGCGGATTTTGCACTCGGGTCTTGAAGAACTCGTGTTTTTTGCGATTTTACTGCTTGAGTTGTTCGACCTGAAGTTCCCCCTGTGCTAGGTTGAACTTCCCGCAACATTGCCCAAATAGGGCTTGCTATATACCGTTGGAAAGCTATGGACACGAGTATCATGACCCAAGTTAAATTTTTCGCAAAATGTAAGCGGTTTAAGAGCAGTTTTGAAAACCGTTTTCTTCACACAAAAAACGTGAATCGTAATTTCGATCGCATTTCTAAACCGTTTATCGGAATGAGGCATATAATATGGCGTTGGAAAGCTGCTGCAAAACCGCTCCTTCCACATGTTGAAAGTTTGTTCTAATTCCCTATGGTTAAAGAGTAATTTGGAAAAACGTAAAATTTCGTAAACCGAATAGGTGAATTCGTTTTTTCGATGTCATTTCTAAACGGCTAATCCAATGGAGGCATATGATATGGCGTTGTAAAGCTTATGAAAATGCTCTACTCTTTCATCTTGAAAGTGTTTTTCTAATTTTGAATGATTTAAGAGTAATTTAGAAAATTGTCCAAGTCCTACCGAGTTCATAGTTTCGAGCTAATTTTTTAACCGTCCGTCCGAATGCAGCAAATGATATGGAGTTGGAAAGCTTGAACAAATGCGAAACTTTTTGGTATGTATTGTTTCTCCCAATTATTTACGGTTTTAAGTCAGTTTCGAAAATGGCGAAAAACGTATTTTCACCGTAATTTCTACAAACTTTATCGGAATTGGGAAAATAATATACCGTTGAAAAGATACGGAAAATGCGAAAAAAATTCATGTTGAAGGTTTTCTCTGATTCCTAGCCGTTTTCAAGTAATTCCGAAAACGGCGGGATCATTCGTTCTGCTTCTACCGCGAAACAGATCCTTCGAAAATGCACCGCGTGAAGAACCTGAAATTCTCGATGCGTGTACCTGAACTTCACTCTGTTTTTCACGTGATTTTTTTGCTCGTAGCTCTTCATCCACTGCTCGTAGCTCTCCATCCAACTCAAGGGAATTGAGCGGGTGATATACCGATGGAAAGCTGCTGTAAACACACAACTTTCCGGTGTTGATCATTTTTTCATACTCGCGATGATTTTGAAAGTTCTTCATCTGAAATTCATTTAGCGTAGTAGTTGAACTTCCTGCTGTTTTCACGTTGAACTTCTGGGACGTATTTTTGTTTGGAATTTTCTCATCCATTCGTAAGTGTTACACAAATAATATTCCTTTTGTACAAACGTTTCTCACAATAATTTTTTTAACTTTCTCTGACCAAGGACTTGAACCTACACAAATGATATTACCGTCGTTTCGAGGTAAATTAGAAAATGGTGAGATCATGATTTCTGCGTTCATCGTGAACGAAAATGCACTGCATGAAGTAGTTGAACTTCTGGAGCATGTCTGTTTGAACTTCACTCTGTTTTTTGACGTGATGTTTTTCGCCCGTAATTCTCAAACCACTTACCGTAATTGAACAAATGATATACCGATGGAAAGCTATTATAAACACGCAACTTTTTTTTGCTGATGAGTTTTTCATACTCGCAACGGTACAAAATATATTTTTGAATGCGTAAAACAATGTCTTTTTTGCCTGTTTTTTAAATGTAACTGAAGGTAGGACGACCCACATTAGAGATCTCGAACTTCACCGTGAGTAGCACATGAACTTCTTGCAACAAAACCTTTGTAAGCTTTTTGTTTTCTATTCTTATATTCCTATCTGAAACGCATTTCGTGTGGTAGTTGAACTTCCCGCTGTTTTCATCTTGAACTTATGTCATGTATTTTGGTTCAACCTCTCTCACAAGAATTTTTGAACTTTTCCTCGCCGAGGACTTGAACTTCTAGCAACCATTTTTACGTTTATGAGATTGTTTTCAAAAGTGCAAAAAATGACGTTGTGCTTTTATTTTTTGAAAAGGTAAATACTAGGTTTTAATAAATTCCGAACTTTTGAGTTATTTCAATTTGAACTTCACCTTTTTATTTTTGGGTTATGAATAGTATTCGATTTTTATACGGAAAAAATCAAACATGGAAATACGAGATGAGCCTCTCTCGTAAGAATTTTTGAACTTCCCCAAACAGAGCACTTGAACTTCTTTCAACAAACCTTTTAAGCTTTTACTTTTCTATACTTTTATTCTCATTTGAAATGCATTCCTTGCAGTAGTTGAACTTCTCGTTGTTTTCACCTTGAACTTCTGTCACGTATTTTTGTTCAACCTCTCTCACAAGAATTTTTAACCTTTCTCGGGCCGAGCACTTGAACTTTTAGCAACAAAACTTTAGGCTTTACATTTTCATTATTTTTTAATACCAAATGCACACCGTGTAGTACGTGAACTTCTGGCAGTTATCAACCTCAACTTCTGAGACCATGCATTCTGCCTTCGTTGGAAAAACAAAGTCTCCGAAAATGCACTTCGTGAAGAGGTTGACCTTCTGGAGCAGTTCTTCTCTAACTTCACTCTATTTTTTCCCATGTTGTTTTTTACCCGTAACTCCCCAACCACTTACCTTGAATCGAGCAAATGATGTACCGATGGAAAGTTGTTGAAAACACGCAACTTTCACGTGAAAAACAGAGAAAATATGGTTTTTAAATAAGCATCACACAATTTTTTTTAAATATTGAACTTCATACTATTATTTTTTCTAAAAACAGAATTAATTTGAGTTTTGTGTATACGTTCCATAATTGATTTTATTTCTTTAATACCAAGCAAAATTTAAGTTTTTTATAAATATAAACCTTCTCTATTTTGTAATTTGGACTTCTTGGATTATTATTTTAGTAACGAAAAATCATAGGTTTGTAATAAATATTGAACGTGTACGTTATTTAAATTTGAGCTTCCCGTGTTTCTTATTTAGAAATGGTGAAAATCCGCTCTTATGAATTTTTGAATTGCTCTATTTTTAAAATTTGAACTTCTTATTTTTTATTTAGAGACGTTTAAGTATCTGCTCCAAAGTTTAATGTTTTTATGAACTAATCAGTTATTTTTGTTTGAATTTCTTATGATCTGCCAATCAGGAGATTTGGATTTTCCAATTTTATTGATTTCTCAACACACCATTTCCGAACGTACAAAATTAATTTTTTTTGTGAATATGGCCGTTGTTCTTTACACTAACTTCAACGGTGAAGGTTTTGGACCTCTCCATCTTTCTAGTGTTAAAAGATCGAATGGTGTCTTTTTTTTATATAAATGGGAAGACCCATTTTTTATAAATTTTTGAAATGCACTATTTTTTTACTTTGACCTTCTTTCTTTTTCATAATGAACATTTGGACTTCGTTGTTATTTAAATTTGAACCTTTGTGCCTTTTGTTAAACAGGGAAATCATAGGTTTGTAATAAGCATCAAACCGCCTCGTTTTCTAAATTTTAACTTCTAAGTATTGTTTAGAAATGGATAAACATACAAAACAAAATTATATTTTTTTCCATTTTTCTTTCTTATACATTTTCTTTTTCACTTGAAAACATTGATCTCATGCATTCTTTTTGATCTCCTGTTTATGCTACTATTTTGAACTTTGCTGTCAATTTTTAAAATTTTGATGTTACTTAGCGACAAAGGTTTTATTTGAAGTTTTTACTGCGTTTTGACCTCTCCTGCTTTTCGTACATGAACTTCAACTTTTTTGTTATATTTTTTGTATTGTTCTGATTTTTTCAAACTTCCCTAATTCTCGTCTCCAAACTATCATTTTTTTACTAAATGTCCTTTGAACTATGTTTCGCTCGACAACAGTGCTTGAACTCAGGATTCTTTTGTTCCGAATTTCTTTTTTTGTGATTAGTGTGTTGGTAACTCGCGTAAAATACTCGTCCATCAAAAAAAAACAATTAACTAGAGCATTGTTCATAGAATGCAAGTAGCACTAGCAATATCACCGTGTGCTCTTTTCCAAATAAATGGTATTTTTTATACACAGAGGCGTGCATGTTTTCACACCACACCTTTTGATCTTTATCTCTCCATCTTATATCCTAGAATTAACAACCACCACACGTTTATTCCTTGTTCTCTCTCCTTCCTGTAATTTTTCTCTGCTCATGCATACGAACGTAGCAACTTGATGCAGCAACCCGAGCTAGAGAAGTTCAGGTTCACATTGGGTTCAGCCGCCGGGCGGACCATGGTCACACCAGCTCAGAGAGGCTAAGCTCGGGATGTGCTTGGCCACGCTTGGCAACAGCGGCATGGTCCTCGGCGTTGTGCACCCTGTACTCGTTGTTCCGCCGGACGCAGCATCCCGGCATCTCTGCAGCGATCTGCACATGGAGGCATACGTACCTTGCAAGCGAAACTGAACTTCTACTTGGCACGCAAGGTGGACTTGTAGTGAAATGATTTTGCGGCGCACAGGTGTCTCGACAGGCAGCAGGCAGAGGAGGCCCTTGTTCCACGAGGCGCTGTCTGCATCCCCACCGGAGGAGCACGAATCTCGACCTTCAACTTCTGTGTAGTCCGACCTTCTTTTACTTCATAGCCCGACCTGCTACATCTTCACGAAGGATGGAGCATTGGCATGCTCTGCTTGGTGGGAGACATCCTTCGTGCTCTAACACATCTGCTGTGATACGATTGCCTTGGTGCAGATGGACTGACGACAATCGCGATGAGAAACATAACAGCGAGGAGAGATGGCCGCCCACATGTACTACCAGCGAGCGAGCCGACGGACTGCGCCCGAAGAATGGATGAGGAGACGACTTTTGGACGGCTTAGGTCGCATCGGCGGTGCCAATGGCACACCGGCCGCACCTGCTAGGGAAGCTGCAACCATGGCACATGTGAGGAAGGGCGAGCAGTGCAGGGGCTTCCCGTGGCGCTTCGGAGGGTTATGGTTGCGACGCAGTGCGACGCGCGTGGTGGGGGCGGGTTCCCGGCGGCCGGTGGCGCGCGGGGTGGCTGCGGAATCCTGAGGCCGGTGGCGCCCGAGGTGCAGTGGCGAAGCCACGTCATAAATGTGTAGTCGCTTGACTACACAGGATTTTGGTACGACATTGACCCGCAAGTCTACGTACCACGCCGTTGAACCAGCAATTTATATTTATATTTATATATACCTATACCTATACCTATACCTATACCTACCTACTATTAAAAGGAGGTGATATTTTTGATTTCGTCCCGCTTTATTTGGTCCCGCTTCAATTAATTTCACGTACGCTATTTGGTTTCGTTACTTGCCAACCGTTTTGGCCCAGTGGAAAAAGCCCACCTGGTGGCCTTGCTGAGGCCCAGTCCGGAGAGCTAGCAAAAAATAAGGTCCGGAGAGCTAGCAAAAATAAAATTCTTGATGGGAGGGTTCGATCTCATAACCTGCGAACCGGCCACGCATAGTTTGTCCAACTGACCCAGCTAGAGATATGAGAGGATTTTTTTCTCCCATTACAACGCACGGGCCTTTTTGCTAGTTTAACTTATAGCCCATCTATTCTCTTATCCCCTGCTTAATCCACAAATCTATTCACTCGTATAACAATTAGTTGGGCCACTACTGAGCCGTATAGCAAAAAAAAGTCCAAAATCCCTTAACTTATCACATTGTATCGCTTGATCCACAAATTACGTGATCTCCTTGGCTCCCCTTCACGCATGCCTCTCCAATGACCGTGGACGGCCGCCGCAGTGCATCGTCTTTAGACTTTCTGTTGGGGAGCGTAGTATTTCAAAAAAAAAATCCTACGATCACGCAAGATCTATCTAGGAGTAGCATAGCAACCAGCGGGGAGAGTGTGTCCACATACCCTCATAGACTGAAATCGGAAGCGTTTAGTAACGCGGTTGATGTAATCGAACGTCTTCGCGATCCAACAATCCAAGCACCGAATGTACGGCACCTCCGTGTTCAGCACACGTTCAGCTCGATGACGTCCCTCGTACTCTTGATCCAGTTGAGGCCGAGGGAGAGTTCCGTCAGCATGACGGTGTGCCGACGATGATGATGAAGTTACCGGCGTAGGGCTTTGCCTAAGCACTACAACAATATGACCGAGGTGTGTAACTGTGGAGTGGGGCACCGCACACGGCTAAGAGAAGACTAGGTGTGCCTTTGGGGTGCCCCCCTCCCACGTATATAAAGGGAGGAGGAGAGGTGGCCGGCCCAAGGAGGGGCGCGCCATGGGGGAGTCCTAATTGGACTCCCGGTCCAAGTAGGATTCGGCCCCCCTTTCCTATTCCCACTAGGAGAAGGAGGGAAGGAGGGGGAGGAGAGAAGGAAAGGGAGGCCGCCGCCCCCAACCCTAGTCCAATTCGGTTTGGGCTTTGTGGGGGGGGGGCGTGCGCCTCCACCTGGCCGCCGCCTCCTCTCTCCACTAGGGCCCATGAAGGCCCATTAACTCCCCGGGGGGGTTCCGGCAAGCCCCGGTACTCCGAAAAATGTCCGAACCTTTCCGAAACTATTCCGGTGTCCAAACATAGCCTTCCAATATATCAATCTTTATGTCTCGACCATTTCGAGATCCCTCGTCACGTCTGTGATCTCATTTGGGACTCCGAACAAACTTCGGTCATCAAATCACATAACTCATAATACAAATCGTCATCGAACGTTAAGCGTGCGGACCCTACGGGTTCGAGAACTATGTAGACAAGACCGAGACACATCTCCGGTCAATAACCAATAGCGGAACCTGGATGCTCATATTGGCTCCTGCATATTCTACGAAGATCTTTAACGGTCAAACCGCATAACAACATACGTTGTTCCCTTTGTCATCGGTATGTTACTTGCCCGAGATTCGATCATCGGTATCATCATACCTAGTTCACTCTTGTTTTCGACAAGTCTCTTTACTCGTACCGTAATGCGTCATCTCGTAACTAACTCATTAGTCACATTGCTTGCAAGGCTTATAGTGATGTGCATTACCGAGAGGGCCCAGAGATACCTCTCCGATACACGGAGTGACAAATCCTAATTCGATCTATGCCAACTCAACAAACACCATCGGAGACACCTGTAGAGCATCTTTATAACCGCCCAGTTACGTTGTGACGTTTGATAGCACACAAGGTGTTCCTCCGGTATTCGGGAGTTGCATAATCTCATAGTCATAGGAACATGTATAAGTCATGAAGAAAGCAATAGCAAATAAAACTAAACGATCATTATGCTAAGCTAACGGATGGGTCTTGTCCATCACATGCATCATTCTTTAATGATGTGATCTCGTTCATCAAATGACAACACATGTCCATGGCTAGGAAACTTAACCATTTTTGATTAACGAGCTAGTCAAGTAGAGGCATACTAGAGACACTCTGTTTGTCTATGTATTCACACATGTACTAAGTTTCCGGTTAATACAATTTTAGCATGAATAACAAACATTTAGCATGATATAAGGAAATATAAATAACAACTTTATTATTGCCTCTAGGGCATATTTCCTTCACTTCCCTTCCCAGCGCCGGTGATCTTTTACTAGACTCTGGCGTGAGACGCGAGGAAGGACCACCTTGGTCGATCCGGTGAGCATGACGGCGCACCTGTGGCTGCACATGAATTGTTAAATGCGGAACTCCTGAATCAATCGATCAATACTACTATACTAGTCAGCACTCAGATCTGATCCAACACAATGCAAGGCCCTCCACTTTTCTACTTCTACTTGTTTGTTTTATGTAATGCTTGACATCACAAGGTTTTGATCCTGGCACCGCCACTGCCGAGGTGGCGGCGGGATCCCGGAGGCAGTGGCGAAGCCACGTCATAAATGTGTAGTCGCTTGACTACACAGGATTTTGGTACGACATTGACCCAAGTCTACGTACCACGCCCGTTGAACCAGCAATTTATATTTATATTTATATATACCTATACCTATACCTATACCTATACCTACCTACTATTAAAAGGAGGTGATATTTTTGGTTTAAATCCCGCTTTGTTTGGTCCCGCTTCAATTAATTTCACGTACGCTATTTGGTTTCGTTACTTGCCAACCGTTTTGGCCCAGTGGAAAAAGCCCACCTGGTGACGCACTGAGGCCCAGGTCCGGAGAGCTAGCAAAAAATAAGGTCCGGAGAGCTAGCAAAAAATAAAATTACTGATGGGAGGTTCGATCTCATAACCTGCGAACCGGCCATGCAGCTTTGTCCAACTGACCCAGCTAGAGATATGAGAGGATTTTTTCTCCCATTACAACGCATACGGGCCTTTTTGCTAGTTTAACTTATAGCCCATCTATTCTCTTATCCCCTGCTTAATCCACAAATCTATTCACTCGTATAACAATTAGTTGGGCCACTACTGAGCCGTATAGCAAAAAAAAGTCCAAAATCCCTTAACTTATCACATTGTATCGCTTGATCCACAAATTACGTGATCTCCTTGGCTCCCCTTCACGCATGCCTCTCCAATGACCATGGACGGCCGCCGCAGTGCATCGTCTTTAGACTTTCTGTTGGGGAACGTAGTATTTCAAAAAAAAAATCCTACGATCACGCAAGATCTATCTAGGAGTAGCATAGCAACCAGCGGGGAGAGTGTGTCCACATACCCTCATAGACTGAAATCGGAAGCGTTTAGTAACGCGATTGATGTAATCGAACGTCTTCGCGATCCAACCGATCCAAGCACCGAACGTACGGCACCTCCGTGTTCGACATCGTTCAGCTCGATGGCGTCCCTCGTACTCTTGATCCAGTTGAGGCCGAGGGAGAGTTCCGTCGACATGACGGTGTGCCGACGATGATGATGAAGTTACGGCGTGAGGCTTCGCCTAAGCACTACAACAATATGACCGAGGTGTGTAATCGTGGAGGGGGCACCGCACCTGCAGCTAAGAGAAGACTAGGTGTGCCTTTGGGGTGCCCCCCTCCCACGTATATAAAGGAAGGAGGAGAGGTGGCCGGCCCAAGGAGGGGCGCGCCATGGGGGGAGTCCTAATTGGACTCCCGGTCCAAGTAGGATTCGCCCCCCCCTTTCCTATTCCCACTGGGAGAAGGAGGGAAGGAGGGGGAGGAGAGAAGGAAAGGGGGGCCGCCGCCCCCAACCCTAGTCCAATTCGGTTTGGGCTTTGTGGGGGGGGAGGGGCGTGCGCCTCCACCTGGCCGTCGCCTCCTCTCTCCACTAGGGCCCATGAAGGCCCATTAACTCTCAGGGGGGTTCCGGTAACCCCCCCCCCCCGGTACTCCAAAAAATGTCTGAACCTTTCCGAAACTATTCCGGTGTCCAAACATAACCTTCCAATATATAATCTTTATGTCTCGACCATTTCGAGATCCCTCGTCACGTCTGTGATCTCATTTGGGACTCCGAACAAACTTCGGTCATCAAATCACATAACTCATAATACAAATCGTTATCGAACGTTAAGCGTCACGGACCCTACGGGTTCGAGAACTATGTAGACAAGACCGAGACACATCTCCGGTCAATAACCAATAGCGGAACACGGATGCTCATATTGGCTCCTGCATATTCTACGAAGATCTTTATCGGTCAAACCGCATAACAACATACGTTGTTCCCTTTGTCATCGGTATGTTACTTGCGAGATTCGATCATCGGTATCATCATACCTAGTTCACTCTTGTTTTCGACAAGTCTCTTTACTCGCTCAAGAATGCATCATCCCGTAACTAACTCATTAGTCACATTGCTTGCAAGGCTTATAGTGATGTGCATTACCGAGAGGGCCCAGAGATACCTCTCCGATACACGGAGTGACAAATCCTAATTCGATCTATGCCAACTCAACAAACACCATCGGAGACACCTGTAGAGCATCTTTATAACCGCCCAGTTACGTTGTGACGTTTGATAGCACACAAGGTGTTCCTCCGGTATTCGGGAGTTGCATAATCTCATAGTCATAGGAACATGTATAAGTCATGAAGAAAGCAATAGCAAATAAAACTAAGCGATCATTATGCTAAGCTAACGGATGGGTCTTGTCCATCACATGCATCATTCTTTAATGATGTGATCTCGTTCATCAAATGACAACACATGTCCATGGCTAGGAAACTTAACCATGTTTGATTAACGAGCTAGTCAAGTAGAGGCATACTAGAGACACTCTGTTTGTCTATGTATTCACACATGTACTAAGTTTCCGGTTAATACAATTTTAGCATGAATAACAAACATTTAGCATGATATAAGGAAATATAAATAACAACTTTATTATTGCCTCTAGGGCATATTTCCTTCACTTCCCTTCCCAGCGCCGGTGATCTTTTACTAGACTCGGGCGTGAGGCGAGGAAGGACCACCTTGGAGTCGTCCGTGAGCAGCGAGCGGCGCACTGTGGCTGCACATGAATTGTTCATCTGGAACTCCTGAATCAATCGATCAATACTACTATACTAGTCAAGACTCTGTATCTGATCCAACACAATGCAAGGCCTCCACTTTTCTACTTCTACTTGTTTGTTTTATGTAATGCTTGACATCACAAGGTTTTGATCCTGGCACCGCCACTGCCGAGGTGGCGGCGGGATCCCGGAGGCAGTGGCGAAGCCACGTCATAAATGTGTAGTCGCTTGACTACACAGGATTTTGGTACGACATTGACCCGCAAGTCTACGTACCACGCCGTTGAACCAGCAATTTATATTTATATTTATATATACCTATACCTATACCTATACCTATACCTACCTACTATTAAAAGGAGGTGATATTTTTGGTTTCGTCCCGCTTTGTTTGGTCCCGCTTTAATTAATTTCACGTACGCTATTTGGTTTCGTTACTTGCCAACCGTTTTGGCCCAGTGGAAAAAGCCCACCTGGTGACGCACTGAGGCCCAGGTCCGGAGAGCTAGCAAAAATAAGGTCAGGAGAGCTAGCAAAAATAAAATTACTGATGGGAGGGTTCGATCTCATAACCTGCGAACTGCCACGCACAGGTTTGTCCAAGCCTGACCCAGCTAGAGATATGAGAGGATTTTTTCTCCCATTACAACGCACGGGCCTTTTTGCTAGTTTAACTTATAGCCCATCTATTCTCTTATCCCTGCTTAATCCACAAATCTATTCACTCGTATAACAATTAGTTGGGCCACTATTGAGCCGTATAGCAAAAAAAAGTCCAAAATCCCTTAACTTATCACATTGTATCGCTTGATCCACAAATTACGTGATCTCCTTGGCTCCCCTTCACGCATGCCTCTCCAATGACCGTGGACGGCCGCCGCAGTGCATCGTCTTTAGACTTTCTGTTGGGGGCGTAGTATTTCAAAAAAAATCCTACGATCACGCAAGATCTATCTAGGAGTAGCATAGCAACCAGCGGGGAGAGTGTGTCCACATACCCTCATAGACTGAAATCGGAAGCGTTTAGTAACGCGGTTGATGTAATCGAACGTCTTCGCGATCCAACCGATCCAAGCACCGAATGTACGGCACCTCCGTGTTCAGCACACGTTCAGCTCGATGACGTCCCTCGTACTCTTGATCCAGTTGAGGCCGAGGGAGAGTTCCGTCAGCATGACGGTGTGCCGACGATGATGATGAAGTTACCGGCGTAGGGCTTCGCCTAAGCACTACAACAATATGACCGAGGTGTGTAACTGTGGAGGGGGCACCGCACACGGCTAAGAGAAGACTAGGTGTGCCTTTGGGGTGCCCCCCTCCCACGTATATAAAGGGAGGAGGAGAGGTGGCCGGCCCAAGGAGGGGCGAGCCATGGGGGGAGTCCTAATTGGACTCCCGGTCCAAGTAGGATTCGCCCCCCCCTTTCCTATTCCCACTGGGAGAAGGAGGGAAGGAGGGGGAGGAGAGAAGGAAAGGGGGGCCGCCGCCCCCAACCCTAGTCCAATTCAGTTTGGGCTTTGTGGGGGGGGAGGGGCGTGCGCCTCCACCTGGCCGTCGCCTCCTCTCTCCACTAGGGCCCATGAAGGCCCATTAACTCCCAGGGGGTTCCGGTAACCCCCCGGTACTCCGGAAAATGTCCGAACCTTTCCGAAACTATTCCGGTGTCCAAACATAACCTTCCAATATATCAATCTTTATGTCTCGACCATTTCGAGATCCTAAATCACGTCTGTGATCTCATTTGGGACTCGAACAAACTTCGGTCATCAAATCACATAACTCATAATACAAATCGTTATCGAGCGTTAAGCGTGCGGACCCTACGGGTTCGAGAACTATGTAGACAAGACCGAGACACATCTCCGGTCAATAACCAATAAGCGGAACACGGATGCTCATATTGGCTCCTGCATATTCTACGAAGATCTTTATCGGTCAAACCGCATAACAACATCGTTGTTCCCTTTGTCATCGGTATGTTACTTGCCCGAGATTCGATCATCGGTATCATCATACCTAGTTCACTCTTGTTTTCGACAAGTCTCTTTACTCGTTCAGTAATGCATCATCCCGTAACTAACTCATTAGTCACATTGCTTGCAAGGCTTATAGTGATGTGCATTACCGAGAGGGCCCAGAGATACCTCTCCGATACACGGAGTGACAAATCCTAATTCGATCTATGCCAACTCAACAAACACCATCGGAGACACCTGTAGAGCATCTTTATAACCGCCCAGTTACGTTGTGACGTTTGATAGCACACAAGGTGTTCCTCGGTATTCGGGAGTTGCATAATCTCATAGTCATAGGAACATGTATAAGTCATGAAGAAAGCAATAGCAAATAAAACTAAACGATCATTATGCTAAGCTAACGGATGGGTCTTGTCCATCACATGCATCATTCTTTAATGATGTGATCTCGTTCATCAAATGACAACACATGTCCATGGCTAGGAAACTTAACCATTTTTGATTAACGAGCTAGTCAAGTAGAGGCATACTAGAGACACTCTGTTTGTCTATGTATTCACACATGTACTAAGTTTCCGGTTAATACAATTTTAGCATGAATAACAAACATTTAGCATGATATAAGGAAATATAAATAACAACTTTATTATTGCCTCTAGGGCATATTTCCTTCACTTCCCTTCCAGCGCGGTGATCTTTTACTAGACTACGGGCGTGAGACGCGAGGAAGGACCACCTTGGTCGTCCCAAATGAGTCATGAGCGGCGCACTGTGGCTGCACATGAATTGTTAAATGCGGAACTCCTGAATCAATCGATCAATACTACTATACTAGTCAGCACTCTGTATCTGATCCAACACAATGCAAGGCCCTCCACTTTTCTACTTCTACTTGTTTGTTTTATGTAATGCTTGACATCACAAGGTTTTGATCCTGGCACCGCCACTGCCGAGGTGGCGGCGGGATCCCGGAGGCAGTGGCGATCACGTCATAAATGTGTAGTCGCTGACTACACAGGATTTTAATGCGACATTGACCCGCAAGTTCACGTACTCACGCCGTTGAACCAGCAATTTATATTTATATTTATATATACCTATACCTATACCTATACCTATACCTACCTACTATTAAAAGGAGGTGATATTTTTGGTTTAAATCCCGCTTTGTTTGGTCCCGCTTTAATTAATTTCACGTACGCTATTTGGTTTCGTTACTTGCCAACCGTTTTGGCCCAGTGGAAAAAGCCCACCTGGTGACGCACTGAGGCCCAGGTCCGGAGAGCTAGCAAAAAATAAGGTCCGGAGAGCTAGCAAAAAATAAAATTACTGATGGGAGGGTTCGATCTCATAACCTGCGAACCGGCCATGCACGCTTGTCCAACTGACCCAGCTAGAGATATGAGAGGATTTTTTCTCCCATTACAACGCACGGGCCTTTTTGCTAGTTTAACTTATAGCCCATCTATTCTCTTATCCCCGCTAATCCACAAATCTATTCACTCGTATAACAATTAGTTGGGCCACTACTGAGCCGTATAGCAAAAAAAAGTCCAAAATCCCTTAACTTATCACATTGTATCGCTTGATCCACAAATTACGTGATCTCCTTGGCTCCCCTTCACGCATGCCTCTCCAATGACCGTGGACGGCCGCCGCAGTGCATCGTCTTTAGACTTTCTGTTGGGGAACGTAGTATTTCAAAAAAAAAATCCTACGATCACGCAAGATCTATCTAGGAGTAGCATAGCAACCAGCGGGGAGAGTGTGTCCACATACCCTCATAGACTGAAATCGAAGCGTTTAATGCTTAGCGGTTGATGTAGTCGAACGTCTTCGCGATCCAACCGATCCAAGCACCGAACGTACGGCACCTCCGTGTTCAGCACACGTTCAGCTCGATGACGTCCCTCGTACTCTTGATCCAGTTGAGGCCGAGGGAGAGTTCCGTCAGCATGACGGTGTGCCGACGATGATGATGAAGTTACCGGCGTAGGGCTTCGCCTAAGCACTACAACAATATGACCGAGGTGTGTAACTGTGGAGGGGGGCACCGCACACGGCTAAGAGAAGACTAGGTGTGCCTTTGGGGTGCCCCCCTCCCACGTATATAAAGGGAGGAGGAGAGGTGGCCGGCCCAAGGAGGGGCGAGCCATGGGGGGAGTCCTAATTGGACTCCCGGTCCAAGTAGGATTCGCCCCCCCCTTTCCTATTCCTTTGGGAGAAGGAGGGAAGGAGGGAGAGAGAAGGAGAAGGGGCCGCCGCCCCAACCCTAGTCCAATTCAGTTTGGGCTTTGTGGGGGAGGCGTGCGCCTCCACGGCCGTCGCCTCCTCTCTCCACTAGGGCCCATGAAGGCCCATTAACTCTCAGGGGGGTTCGATAACCCCCGGTACTCCAAAAATGTACGAACCTTTCCGAAACTATTCCGGTGTCCAAACATAACCTTCCAATATATAATCTTTATGTCTCGACCATTTCGAGATCCCTCGTCACGTCTGTGATCTCATTTGGGACTCGAACAAACTTGGTCATCAAATCACATAACTCATAATACAAATCGTTATCGAGCGTTAAGCGTGCGGACCCTACGGGTTCGAGAACTATGTAGACAAGACCGAGACACATCTCCGGTCAATAACCAATAGCGGAACCTGGATGCTCATATTGGCTCCTGCATATTCTACGAAGATCTTTATCGGTCAAACCGCATAACAACATACGTTGTTCCCTTTGTCATCGGTATGTTACTTGCCCGAGATTCGATCATCGGTATCATCATACCTAGTTCACTCTTGTTTTCGACAAGTCTCTTTACTCGTTCAGTAATGCATCATCCCGTAACTAACTCATTAGTCACATTGCTTGCAAGGCTTATAGTGATGTGCATTACCGAGAGGGCCCAGAGATACCTCTCCGATACACGGAGTGACAAATCCTAATTCGATCTATGCCAACTCAACAAACACCATCGGAGACACCTGTAGAGCATCTTTATAACCGCCCGATTCACGTTGTGACGTTTGATAGCACACAAGGTGTTCCTCCGATTCGGGAGTTGCATAATCTCATAGTCATAGGAACATGTATAAGTCATGAAGAAAGCAATAGCAAATAAAACTAAACGATCATTATGCTAAGCTAACGGATGGGTCTTGTCCATCACATGCATCATTCTTTAATGATGTGATCTCGTTCATCAAATGACAACACATGTCCATGGCTAGGAAACTTAACCATGTTTGATTAACGAGCTAGTCAAGTAGAGGCATACTAGAGACACTCTGTTTGTCTATGTATTCACACATGTACTAAGTTTCCGGTTAATACAATTTTAGCATGAATAACAAACATTTAGCATGATATAAGGAAATATAAATAACAACTTTATTATTGCCTCTAGGGCATATTTCCTTCACTTCCCTTCCCAGCGCCGGTGATCTTTTACTAGACTCTGGACGTGAGACGCGAGGAAGGACCACCTTGGGTCGTCCAGCGAGCCGCGAGCGGCGCACCTGTGGCTGCACATGAATTGTTAAATGGAACTCCTGAATCAATCGATCAATACTACTATACTAGTCAGCACTCATGTCGATCCAACACAATGCAAGGCCCTCCACTTTTCTACTTCTACTTGTTTGTTTTATGTAATGCTTGACATCACAAGGTTTTGATCTGGCACCGCCCTTTGCCGAGGTGGCGGCGGGATCCCGGAGGCGATGGCGAAGCCACGTCATAAATGTGTAGTCGCTTGACTACACAGGATTTTAATACGACATTGACGCAAGTCTCGTACCACGCCGTTGAACCAGCAATTTATATTTATATTTATATATACCTATACCTATACCTATACCTATACCTACCTACTATTAAAAGGAGGTGATATTTTTGGTTTCGTCCCGCTTTGTTTGGTCCCGCTTCAATTAATTTCACGTACGCTATTTGGTTTCGTTACTTGCCAACCGTTTTGGCCCAGTGGAAAAAGCCCACCTGGTGACGCACTGAGGCCCAGGTCCGGAGAGCTAGCAAAAAATAAGGTCCGGAGAGCTAGCAAAAAATAAAATTACTGATGGGAGGGTTCGATCTCATAACCTGCGAACCGGCCACGCACAGTTTGTCCAACTGACCCAGCTAGAGATATGAGAGGATTTTTTTCTCCCATTACAACGCACGGGCCTTTTTGCTAGTTTAACTTATAGCCCATCTATTCTCTTATCCCCTGCTTAATCCACAAATCTATTCACTCGTATAACAATTAGTTGGGCCACTACTGAGCCGTATAGCAAAAAAAAGTCCAAAATCCCTTAACTTATCACATTGTATCGCTTGATCCACAAATTACGTGATCTCCTTGGCTCCCCTTCACGCATGCCTCTCCAATGACCGTGGACGGCCGCGCGAGTGCATCGTCTTTAGACTTTATGTTGGGGAACGTAGTATTTCAAAAAAAAAATCCTACGATCACGCAAGATCTATCTAGGAGTAGCATAGCAACCAGCGGGGAGAGTGTGTCCACATACCCTCATAGACTGAAATCGGAAGCGTTTAGTAACGCGGTTGATGTAATCGAACGTCTTCGCGATCCAACCGATCCAAGCACCGAATGTACGGCACCTCCGTGTTCAGCACACGTTCAGCTCGATGACGTCCCTCGTACTCTTGATCCAGTTGAGGCCGAGGGAGTTCCGTCGACATGACGGTGTGCCGGCGATGATGATGAAGTTACCGGCGTAGGGCTTCGCCTAAGCACTACAACAATATGACCGAGGTGTGTAACTGTGGAGGGGGGCACCGCACACGGCTAAGAGAAGACTAGGTGTGCCTTTGGGGTGCCCCCCTCCCACGTATATAAAGGGAGGAGGAGAGGTGGCCGGCCCAAGGAGGGGCGCGCCATGGGGGGAGTCCTAATTGGACTCCCGGTCCAAATAAGTTCGCCCCCCTTTCCTATTCCCACTTTGGGAGAAGGAGGGAAGGGGGAGGAGAGAAGGAAAGGGGCCGCCGCCCCAACCCTAGTCCAATTCGGTTTGGGCTTTGTGGGGGAGGCGTGCGCCTCCACCGGCCGTCGCCTCCTCTCTCCACTAGGGCCCATGAAGGCCCATTAACTCTCGGGGGTTCGGTAACCCCCCAGTACTCAAAAATGTCTGAACCTTTCCGAAACTATTCCGTGTCCAAACATAACCTTCCAATATATAATCTTTATGTCTCGACCATTTCGAGATCCTAAATCACGTCTGTGATCTCATTTGGGACTCCGAACAAACTTCGGTCATCAAATCACATAACTCATAATACAAATCGTTATCGAACGTTAAGCGTGCGGACCCTACGGGTTCGAGAACTATGTAGACAAGACCGAGACACATCTCCGGTCAATAACCAATAGCGGAACCTGGATGCTCATATTGGCTCCTGCATATTCTACGAAGATCTTTATCGGTCAAACCGCATAACAACATACGTTGTTCCCTTTGTCATCGGTATGTTACTTGCCCGAGATTCGATCATCGGTATCATCATACCTAGTTCACTCTTGTTTTCGACAAGTCTCTTTACTCGTTCAGTAATGCATCATCCGTAACTAACTCATTAGTCACATTGCTTGCAAGGCTTATAGTGATGTGCATTACCGAGAGGGCCAGAAGATACCTCTCCGATACGGAGTGACAAATCCTAATTCGATCTATGCCAACTCAACAAACACCATCGGAGACACTGTAGAGCATCTTTATAACCGCCCAGTTACGTTGTGACGTTTGATAGCACACAAGGTGTTCCTCCGGTATTCGGGAGTTGCATAATCTCATAGTCATAGGAACATGTATAAGTCATGAAGAAAGCAATAGCAAATAAAACTAAATGATCATTATGCTAAGCTAACGGATGGGTCTTGTCCATCACATGCATCATTCTTTAATGATGTGATCTCGTTCATCAAATGACAACACATGTCCATGGCTAGGAAACTTAACCATGTTTGATTAACGAGCTAGTCAAGTAGAGGCATACTAGAGACACTCTGTTTGTCTATGTATTCACACATGTACTAAGTTTCCGGTTAATACAATTTTAGCATGAATAACAAACATTTAGCATGATATAAGGAAATATAAATAACAACTTTATTATTGCCTCTAGGGCATATTTCCTTCACTTCCCTTCCCAGCGCCGGTGATCTTTTACTAGACTACGGGCGTGAGACGCGAGGAAGGACCACCTTGGAGTCGTCCGTGAGCCGCGGCGGCCTGTGGCTGCACATGAATTGTTAAATGCGGAACTCTGAATCAATCGATCAATACTACTATACTAGTCAGCACTCTGTATCTGATCCAACACAATGCAAGGCCCTCCACTTTTCTACTTCTACTTGTTTGTTTTATGTAATGCTTGACATCACAAGGTTTTGATCCTGGCACCGCCACTGCCCGGAGGCCGGCGTCGCACGGGGTGGCAGTGGGATCCTGGAGGCCGGCGTCGCGCGGGGTGGCGGTCGGATCCCGGAGGCCGGCGTCGTGTAGGGTGGTGGTGGGATCCCGGAGGTCGACGGCCAGATCTCGAAGGATGGTGGCGCGCGCGGTGGCGGACGGATCCTGCAAGTCGGCGGTGGGCGTGGGGATCCGGGGGTTGGGAGGTCGAGGACGAGGGGTGCGTGAATTTTCTTTTTTTCTCTACCGGTTCGGGTGGGCTGCGTTTTCAGATTCAGAAACATCCCATCGGGCCTTATATATGGCTGCTGTGATCCAAATAACTATTCTAATCCTGGGATTAGAATAGTGTTGTCATATATATATATATATATATATATATATATATATATATATATATATATATAGGATGGCTGTTTGGGGCACCTAGGTGCCCAGGCACCTTGCCTAGATGTCGTTCAATTGCATCGTGATTGTGTTTTGGTGATGGATATATGGGTTATTGGATTTGACCCGTTAACAAATGAGCTTGTATTCTAATTTATATCTTTGTCAAAAAAAACTTTCCATACTTGTTTGCATGGTTCTCATGCGTGTCAATTATGTCAATAGATTACCTTTCTTAGATGTTTGCATGGCATACCTTATATGGAAAGCCAAATCTGATTATTTAGTGTGCGTCACAAATTGTCCATTAGTGAGATCAAGTAATAAAAAAGCTTCCATACTATTCCCGTATAAATATAGTAAGAACTGTTAGCACTTCGTATGCAGGAATTTTTATCTGAGTATATACTCATTAGATTTTTCTGTATGTATATATCCCAACATTTCTCTACAGCTACATACCACGTTGTGAAATATACGAGTTCATACCTCCATAATACGTAGATATTATACCTAATTGTTTTTTCCATATTTCCCTTTATCTACATACCCAGACGTGAAATATTTGAATATATACCCCAATAATATGTAGGTATTATACCTAATTGTTTTGAAATACTTAGTCCAAAAACAAGTGGGTATGTTTAATTGGAAAATATGCGTGCATACCCTAATATTTCTCTACAACTATATACCTATTCTGTACAACTACATACCCTGGCGTAAAATATATGACTACATACCCTAATGATACATAGGTATTATACCTAATTGTTTTTGCATATTTCGCTACATACCTCAGCGTGAAATATATGAGTACATACCCGAATAATATGTAGGTATTATACCTAATTGTTATTATATGAGTTCATACCCAATAATATGTAGGTATTATACTTCGGCGCGAAATATATGAGTACATACCCCAATAAATACGGGTATATACTCGCCAAATGATATGAAATTGATAGTATCCAATACAATTACGGATATGCGAAATTGAGAGTAGAGTACTCCATATATTTTAGGTATGCGCATACTCATCATATTTATCTACAAGTGCATACCCTCGCGTGAGAATTATGAGTACATACCCAATAGTACATAGGTATTATATGTAGTCACAAGGCGAGTATGATACCTAACATTTTTTCGGATGTATGTCTACGCAAGTATGAGGTCATGGTAGCGAATCAATTTCAGTGTATAATCACAAATACGTAGTGTACAACTTCTGCATGAAAATGTATGAGAGAAGAAAAGAAATAAAAGGAAATGTACTATAATCAGGGAATTTCCCATACATGGAAAGTCTTGCATGCAATACTAGGAAACAAATCAAAATTTCTAAAAATTGCACTAACGGGTTGGACCCGATCAAGGTGCCCAGGCACCTAAGTGCCCCAAATATTTTACCTATGTATATATATATATATATATATATATATATATATATATATATATATATATATATAGCTGAAATAAACATCCAATTACATAAGTGACTATATAGATCATTCACACACACCTCAATAAAGTGCCTGCATTCTAAACTAGGAGAAACGATCGTCTAGTCATCTAATTCTTGTGAAGCACCCACCACTGCTTTGTGGCTCGATCCCTCGTCTGGGCAGGAAGAAGACACTTCCTCATGTCAATGATCCGTCTGTACATCTCGTAGGTTGTGTACGTGTCCTTGACCGCGTACTTGACGTGTTGTTCATCCAGTCTCTCATGCGAGACACTTTGCCAGGCGTTCTTGTCCTTCTTGCTCTCATCCTTCATAATCATGTAGTAGGGGTCGATGATTGACAAGTCGAGGTCAAACAGGGAGTTCCATTTGTTTTTCTTTCTACCCCAGACCTTGTAGTGGTCCTAGATGTTGACAAGACCCTGACATTTCAAGCCCGAAACCTTGAGCGCTTTTAGATCATTGGTGGTGTCCACCGTAACGAAACTGTAGTCGAAGCTGTTGATAAACTTGGAGAAACGCTCGCAAGGCCTTGTGGCCAGGTGGTAGTCGTAGACGAGGACGTCATGTCACACGCACAACTGGGCAATGACAACCTTCGGATCGTGCCCGACATGAGAGATGGTGTACTCGAGGTCGAAGCCGACCACTTGGTACTTGTCCTCAGCAAGGGACTGCTCCATAGTTTGGATGAAGCTCTCCACCAAGACCGGCTCGTTCATGTACACCACCGAGAGGGCCTTCCCCCTCACCTAGATGTCCATTACGTGATGCGTGGTGAACTACCCCCCGTTGTCGTCGTCGGCCGCTGGGAGGGCCATTGGAGCCACGGGGAGCGCCATTGGAACTGTTGGATGTCCTCTCCGTATGTGTTGTCGTGGATGTGCTTATTGTGTCGTGTGGCGCGAGAGATGAAGGTAAATGGCCGCAGGAATAAATGGGGGCCGGGCGGCCTGGCTTCTTGGCGCATCATCATGGCAGTTTTTGTAGCGGGTAACTGCATCGTGGCGCTGCGCTCGGCGCAACTGCATGCACCTGAACGTATGTGATCATGCACCAGCTCCAAACACTGGCAGCGCGCATGGAGGGATGGGGGCAGAGCGCACGGAGGGACGCGAGAGCAGAGCGCACGCGACGGGACGCGAGCAGAGTGTGCCGCAGCTGCCTCAACCGTGAGTAACCACACGCATAGAGCATTTGAACACGCCGGGAATGGTCGTCTACAAGCCAGCCGGCAGTTGCGCCACTTCATAGAGAGCGGTCGTGTGCTACTACCTCCGTCTTGGTCTATTAGTCCCCTTTATATTCTGTGCCATATTTTGACCTTAAATTTAACCAACAAAATGTTAATGCATGTTATAAAAATTATATAATTGGAAACTATGTTCAAATACGAATCCAACGATATAATCTCTATCGACATGCATTCGTATTTTATTAGTTAAATCTCTAGTCAAAGTTTTGCACAAAAATACATAGACGACTTATAAACCAGGACGGGGGTAGTAGGTAATTTAATCGCAAATGTTTTTATTAACCGTATGTGTATGTGTCCTTTCGTCCTCCTCTCGCACGTCACCCTGCTGCCGCAGACGGTTTAGAGCGCAAGCTTGAGAATCGCACGGGGGTGTTCTTTTGGCCAAACGGTGATGAGCCCATTCCTGCGCAACCGTGCAGGTTCCCGTGCAAGCTTCCCGCCCGACTCGATGAAATCCCCCAAAATCTCAATGCTTACCGGCCTGCTATCTAAACCGTCATGGCTGGCAAGTCCTGCGTGGCATTTTCCCCTCCCTCCCTGTAGCTTATCTCGTATGCTTCTCCCACAATCGCCAATGGCACCGGTCCGTCGTCTTCGCTCAGCCACTCCACCGTCATCAGAGGATAGCTCCAGCTGGGAGGCTACACCGCGGCGGTGGCGTAGTCCTCGGCGTAGTGTAGTGCGTGTGGCGTCCCTGTTGGGTGTGCGCGGAACAATCTCCACACGCTCCGCCACTGCTGCCCATCGGCATCTATTGCCTGCTGCCGTTGCCACCACCCCACCGCCTGTTGCCGTGGCCGCCACACCACCGTCGAAAGCCAGGGCTATAGCCTGCTCCGCCACCACGGCCCAAAGGCGGGAGGTGGCCGTCGTGGCCGCCCCCACTGCCGGCCATCGTGGCCATCACCCGCTCAGCCACCGCAGCCCGATGGCGGGAGGTGGTGGCGTGGCTGCCACCCCATCGTCGGTCGCCATCCCACCTGTCGGATATTGGGTTCCGGCAAAACCCTTAAGGTTCGAACTCTGGGTGCGCACGAATATCTTCCCCCTACCGAACCATGTCCCAACGCCTCGCCGTGAATCTAAGCTACATGATGAACAATCGCAAAGGACACGAGGTTTATACTGGTTCGGGCCACCATTGTGGTGTAATACCCTAATCCAGTGTGTGGTGTGGTGGATTGCCTCTGGGGCCGATGAGGAACAGTACAAAGGAAGAACAGCCTCGCGAGGGGTGTTCTTGAGCTGGTGTGGTGTTCTACTTGGGTGGATTCGGTCTCTCCGGATGAGATGATTCGTCCGTTCTCTCGGCCCTAGATGAGATGATCTCCTGCGTCTACTGTGGTGGCTAGCTCTATTTATATGGGACCTGGTCCTCTTCCCAAATATTGAGGGGGAAGGGAGCCAACAACGGCCATTTTGAAGGGGGACAGCTAGTACAAGTTATCCTGACTAAAGTTGGTCTTCGACTGCCAAAGGCACTGGCGATGACACCGTCCTGGGCTCCACGGTGACCTCCGTCCTGCCGCTCTGCTAGTCTTGGTCTCTGTTGCACTGATATGGAAACCTTTGCTTGATGCCTCGTTACTCCGCGCCTACGCTTTCCCCCTTTGCACCAAAGGGGAAAGGAGGACACTGCGCAGGCTCGCGCCCACCTACGCCCACCTGGTCTCGATCGTCATGGCCTGCTTCATGAGCACCTCGCGAGGCACCCCTGCCTTGATCTCTCCGCCTCCTCGCGAGCCTGCCTGGTGAGGCTGCCCCTGAGGAAGCCTTGCGTCGTCCGCCCCGCGAGGCTTGGCCCCTCGCGAGGGTCTTGAGCTTGGGTTGATGTAGACAGGCCGTACTGGGCCACTGCTTGAGCCACGCCGCAGGCAGGCAAATCTAGGGACCCCCGTTCCCAGAACGCCGACAGTAGCCCCGGGGCCCAAGGCGCGCTTGGACTTGGCTTAGCGGCGAAGCCAAATGGAAAGTGCGGAGCGCTGCGGGCCCCAACAGCCTGCGGCCTTGGTCGCCGCATGGCGGTTGATGGGACGTGGGCGTCTCCGCTTCCCCATGCTGCCTTGGCAACTGCCCAATTTGACGAGTCCCTGCTGCATGCAACAAGAGTCATGATTACCTGCGATCGTGGAGGCCGACAGTTGGCCTCCTCTGGACTATAAGTACGGAGAGGCGTGAGCCCCAGCAGTCCATCTCTTCTCGCTCGCTCGCTGATTCCTCCTTGCTCCCCCTTCATCTTGCCGCCAATGGCACCGATTCACCAGTTCTCAGCCAAGGAGAAAGGAAAGGCCCCCGGGAGGGACCCGACCCGCTCCCGCCGAAGAAGCGATCGGTCCTCGGCCGCCGTGACGAGGTCGCAAGGCTGGAGACGTCGAGGCCTTGGTACGAGCGGCCACCTCCTGGGTCTCCGCTTCCTCTGTATGCCCGAGCTGAGGGCCCTGGAGAAGAAGATGCTGAGCGGCGGCGCCCACGCCGCCGGCGATGCCGATGAGCCATGGCCGTGTGCGCCGTTGCCACTGGAGTCCACGCCGCAGACTCCTCTCGCGAGTTCGTGCTCCACGCTGCGATGCCTCCGGGCACCTGGATCCGCTTTCCTCCTTTCTTCGCCTTCGAGATGCCGCCGCGGGGGCCCCTCGAGCTCTGGTTACAGCACGCCGACTGCGGTACCGCAGCGACCGGACCGGAGGTTGAAGTCGTCGCTCCAGGCAAGGTCTACATGACCCGAGGCTGGGGCGAGATCGCCCGGGTCTGCCGGACAGGGGGCGCCCTCGTGATTCATTTCGAATATGATGGCGCCTCCTTGATGCTCTTCAAGGTCTTCGACACGGAAGGACGCCGGCTGGAGTGCTGCCCCAGAGGAGGCAGCCAGGACGTGCATGTGGCAAGGGCTAGGCCTGCCACCCGCTTCCCCAGCGGCTCCTACAACAGCAGCGGTGATGCTTGGGAGTCCAGCGACTCTCCCGAGCTCTTCGCGACTACGGAGACGAGCGATGACAGCTACGTGCCCCTGAGCTCGCATCGTGCTCGGAGCAACGCGGCCGCATCAGGCCGTCGGCGCGGCTGATCTGGATGGAGGTGGCGCCGGCCCCTCGTGGCCAACAGTTGATGATGGTGTCGTCCGTGAGGGCGCATTAGTTAGGCCTCCTTAGGATTCGCGCCTTTTGCTCCCTGTGAGGAATTGAGAAAGCACCCCGTGGGGGCATGTAAAGCGTCTGCAATGCTTTTGGTTGATATTATCCTTATTATGAAGTCGCTGAGAGGCGAGAAAGGAAGGCAACGTTGCCTCCATAGAGCCGCATTGAGTGGGGGTTTGGTGTCGCATCGATTAGCTATTCCAGACTTGCGCGTCGGGAGCTGAGATGTAGCTGGGCTAAGCCTTCATGAGCTTCTCCTCCCTTCTCTGTGCTGTCCTTCATGCTCTACATCCTCAGGTCCCGGCCCTCGAGCGAGCTCAGCCGCCGCTGGTATGCCAGGTCGCGATGCCGTGGAATAGGCCAGGGGGTGAGGGCTGGAGAGCCAGTAAGAGCTCCTGAGTCATGATGCTCAGGAGCCCTCCTTTTAACGTGCAAGCGGATGGCACGGGTAAGGGAGAGAGAGAGAGAGAGCTCGCGACGCCCCCCACATTATTCCTCAGGTAGTCCCTATAAACCAACACGAGAGAAGCAAGGGTTGCCACTACGATTGCCGACCGACCATTGGTTGCTCCGAGAGAGTGGTGAGGGCACTGAGGGTCTGGCAAGGTGACGCTTGCGGGGCTGCCGCGGGCCAAAGCTCGACCACTCAGATTTGTCGATGTTGCAGGGACGGACCCATGCGCAAGCGCCGTGCCAGTGCGAGCGGCTCCAAATGTAGGTGTCAATCGAGCAGGCGATTATCACAAGCGGGTTAAGCATGAAGAGCAAATCAGCTTAGATAGATGCAGGAAAGATACATGCCGCTGGGTTAGGCCCGAGCGGCTTGGGGATGATGCAGCCCGATGGGCGCCCCAGCAAGGTAAACGGAAGACATAAGCAAAAGGGATACATGCCGCACAAACGGACCCACGCGACCTGGGAATAATGCAGCCCTGAGGGCGCTCCCAGCTGAAATGAACTCGAAAGATGTCACCTGATACCATTGTAGAGCGGGTGTTGAAGTAGCTGACGATGCGCGGTGAAGAGGTCGATCCTCACGAGCCGCCGGAGCCCTGAGCCTTGGGAGGCTCTAGAGTCCGGTCGGTTCCTCGAGGACCATCTCCATCTCTGCCAGGACCACGTGGTGCCTGGCCTCCTGAGCTTCCAGAATGCTCCGCAGAAGACGCTGGTGAGCAGCTGCTGCGTTCGGCAGGACGAAAGGCATGCGAACGTAGCTGTGCGGAGGACCCTCGCAGCGTCCCATGCGCGAAGGCCAGAAACGCTCCTGAGACGCGACTCGGTTCAGCCCTGGGTAGTTGATGCAGACGCGCAGCCTGCTATCCTCGCCAGGTAGGCGGCGATCGCCGCGTATGACTATTGACTCTTGAAGTTCCTGAATGGTCTTGGTGATGAACTCCTGAGGGTTGGGCCGTCCTTTCCCCATGCCTTCTTGAGGGAAACGTGCCGCGAAGCACACCTCCAAGTGGTGCCCGAGCGCCTCCCTCGTGATCTTGGCAAAGTCTGAGGCCCTCCAGGAGAGAGCCCCTGAGCCTTGCCCGAGGAGGGCGCCGGGCACGCCTTCCTATGAGACGGAGGGAGGCGCCCCTTGCGCGGGCGCAGATCCTGACGCGGCACCTCTGGAGATGCCTACCTCCTGAGGCCTTGAGCTGGGTGATGTCTTCTTCTTCTTGGGAACTGCCTCGGGAGGGTTCTCACTCTTGTTGTCTGGGTCCTCGACTGATGCAGCTTGGAAGGCACGCTCGAGAGAGCACACCGCATCCTTCTCTTCGCAGGGGACTGTGATGATTCCACCGCTTCCCGACATCTTGAGGACATTGTAACCATGGTGAGTCGCTGCCATGAACTTGGCTAGGGCTGGATAGCCGAGGATGGCATTGTATGGCAGGCGAACGTGGGCAACGTCGAAGTTGATGAGCTCGGTACGGTAGTTCTTGCGCTGCTCGAAGGTAACAGGGAGGCGAACCTGCCCTATCGGAGTGGTGGAGCCGTCAGTGACTCCTGAGAAAGGCTTGGTTGGCTGAAGTTGATCATATGGCACTTGGAGATTGTTGAACGTCTCGACGGACAGAACGTTGAGTCCTATGCTGCCATCGATGAGGGTCCTGGTAACTTGCACATTGCTGATGACTGGGGAACAAAGCATAGGGAGGACACCAGCACTAGTCGCACACTTGAGCTGATCCGCTCAGCTGAACATGATGGCGCACGTGGACCACCTGAGAGGGCACGTGTCCTCGAGCTTGTGGTGGACTGCGTTCACCTTGCGAGCAAACTGCTTGAAGATGCGCTGAGAGGCTGGGGGCTAAGCACCACCCAAGATACAAGTGATAGCACGTGGCTCCTGGAAGCCCCCAGCCCCCTAGTCCTGGTGGTGGTCGTCATTCCTTCTTGGCGGTGGTGGCAGAGGAGGAAGGCCTGTGTTGCCCTGCGGGCGATCCTCACGAGGATGATCCCTCCAAGCCCCCTCGCGAGGCTGGTCCTGTCAGCGATCCTCATGAGGTCGGTCACGCCACTCCTGGCGAGGGCCTCGGTCGTCCCATCATCCTCACCTCTTCCTCCTCCTCGGCCGTAGCCCCGGTCGTTGCGCTCGGGGCGTTGACCGATGCATCCTTCTCGAACGGCTCTGAGCTCCTCGCATTCGTTGGTGTTGTGGGTGTAGAGGTTGTGGTAGGCGCAGAATCGGCTACCCTTGGATGACTCCGGCTGGTCCCTGCCGCGCTTCTGTCTGGTTCTGCTGCAAGCACAGCTGCTCCTTTGCGCTTCACGTCCTTGGGCTTGGCTTTCTTCTCTTCTGGGTCGGCAGCTGGAAGCTCGAGAAGGGAGAGGCGCCCCTCCTCAGCCCTTGCGCACTTGGTCGCCAGGTTGAACAGCTCCAGTGATGTGCACAGGTCCTTGTGGATAGCCAGCTCCTCCTTCATCTTGACGTCGCGGACGCCGTCAGAGAAGCCGAGATGATGGCCTCCTCGGTCACCTTGGGAATCTTGAGCTGAGCGTTGTTGAAGCTCTGGATGTACTTCTGCAAGGTCTCGCCAGGTTGCTCTTGATGCGGCGCAGGTCACCCACGACTGGAGGGCGGTCGCGAGTGCCCTGCAAGTTGGCAATGAAGCAGGTGCGCATCTCGTCCCAAGAGGAGATCGAGCCAGGAGGCAGGTTTAGGAGCCCGGTGCGGGCACCATCCTTGAGCGCCATGGGATACCAGTTTGCCATGACCTTTTTCATCTCCGTTAGCCGCCTCGATGCCCAGGCGACACTGCATAGCTCAGTGGTGAAGGCGTGGCAGCCGACAGTGGCCACCGGAGCCCTTTGCGGACGCGGGGCTTGCTCTTGGAGATTCCCGCGCGGTGCCGCAAGGGGCAGCGCAGGGTCTTGACGTGTTGGCACAGGGATGCGGTCTTGACGTGCCAGAGCGGGGAGCACGCGAGCGCCTTCTTGAAGCTGAGGGATCTCTTGGCAGCTCCTTTCTTGTCGCGCGGGCGCTAGTCGCGGTGGGTATCATCCAGGGGCCGCGCGCCTTGGAGCCAAGTCACCTTCTTGGGGAGGAGGTGGTCGAGGCACCTCCTGAGCTGCATCGCCCACGAAGGACGGAGGTCGAGGCAACAAGAGGGACGGCACAGGAGAGCCCCCTGCAGTGCTGACGAGCTCGGTGATGCGAGCGAGCCACTCCTCGTAGAGGTCATCGACGGGGCAGCAGTGGAGGAGCTCACGTGCCAGGAGCAACGCGGCCTGCGCGTCCGTGGGAGCGCGACGAGCGTGGGACGACGAACCAGCTGGAGTTAGCGACGAAGTGGCGGTGCAGCCTTCCCGGCGCACCGAGGGATGCAGTGACGATGCCTGCTGCTCGTTCCCCGCCGGGCCGGTGGCGGCGTTGGCGGCGGGCGATGGAGAACGGCGGGGAGGCCCATCGACGGGAGTCGTCTGGGCGACGCGGGCGGCGAGAGCAGCCCGACGCTCGGTGCGAGCTCGGCGAGCTTCTGCCATGGATGCGACGAACGATGGAGTGCGGAACAGCGGAAGAAAGATTCTGGTTCACCCCTACCTGGTGCGCCAAATGTCGGATATCGGGTACTGGCAAAACCCTTAAGGTTCAAACTCTGGGGTGCGCACGAATATCTTCCCCCTACCGAACCATGTCCCAACGCCTCGCCGTGAATCTAAGCTACACGATGAGCAATCACAAAGGACATGAGGTTTATACTGGTTCGGGCCACCGTTGTGGTGTAATACCCTAATCCAGTGTGTGGTGTGGTGGATTGCCTCTGGGGCCGATGATGAACAGTACAGAGGAAGAACAGCCTCGCGAGGGGTGTTCTTGAGCTGGTGCGGTGTTCTACTTGGGTGGATTCGGTCTCTCTGGATGAGATGACCCGTCCGTTTTCTCGGCCCTAGATAAGATGATATCCTCCGTCTATTGTGGTGGCTAGCTCTATTTATAGGGGCCCTAGTCCTCTTCCCAAATATTGAGTGGGAAGGGAGCCAACAACGACCATTTTGAAGGGGAACAACTAGTACAAGTTATCCTGACTAAAGTTGGTCTTCGACTGCCAAAGGCACTGGCGATGACTCCGTCCTGGGTTCCACGGTGACCTCCGTCCTGCCGCTCTGCTGGTCTTGGTCTCATTGCACCGATATGGAAACCTTTGCTTGATGCCTTGGTACTCCATGCCTGCGCTTGCCCCCTTTGCACCAAAGGGGAAACAAGGACACTGCACAGGCTGGCGCCCACCTGGTCTTTATCATCATGGCTTGCATCATTAGCACCTCGCGAGGCACCCCTGCCTTGGTCTCTCCGCCTCCTCACGAGCCTGCCTGGTGAGGCTGCCCCTGAGTAAGCCTTGCGTCGTCCACCCCGCGAGGCTTGGCCCCTCGCGAGGGTCTTGAGCTGGGGTTGATGTAGATGGGCCGTACTGGGCCACTGCTTGAGCCACGCCGCAGGCCGCAGACAGGCAAGTCTGGGACCCCTGTTCCTAGAACGCCCGACTATAGCCCCCGGGCCCAAGGCGCGCTCGGACTTGGCTTAGCAACAAAGCTAAAGGGCAAGTGCGGAGCGCCGCAGGCCCCAATAGCATGCGGCCTTGGTCACCACGTGGCGGTTGATTGGACGTGGGCATCTCCGCTTCCCCACGCTGCCTCAGCAACTGCCCGACTGACAAAAGGCTGGCCTGGGTTAGGCTTACCTTCATTGCTCTCATTCGCCTTGCTCGAGATCCCCCTTTTTGCTCTTGCTTTCTTGCTTCCAAAATCTCCAGATCCGCCTCATCCTTCCTCCTCCAGCGAGCAATTGCGCCCCGCAAGGCCACGGCTGAGGCTCCACGGGCCTGGTACTCGCCGGCTCTGGATCCCCCCAACATGACGGGGAAGAATCTCACCCTCACCACCTAACGACGGCAGCGCAAGGTAGCGAGATGGGGGAGACTGCGCTCTGAGCCGGCTCCGCCAAGCCGGAGGCCAAGGGGAGTACCTTCTACCCCTTCTTCATGAGCGCCGTCATCGCTGGCCTGGTGCCTCCTTTCTCCGAGTTATTCTATGATGTCCTTCACCATTACAAGCTACAGGCTCTGCATCTCCATCCCAACTATTTTCTCCTTCTGTCGATTTTCGCCTACTACTGCGAGGCGCATGTCGGGGTGATGCCCTTTGTGGCCTTGCTGTGCCACTTCTTCTCCCTTCGAGTTACCAGCGCTCATACTTCGGCGTGCACTGGCTTTGTTTTGTACGCCAAAGCCAACGCGATCTCAAAGGCCGGGAAGAGGGCCGACGGCTTCCGGAGCAAGTGGGTTATGCTGGATGCCAGATGCATCCACTCCCGGCTGGCGCTGCCCATGGAGCAGCCCCAGGCTGATGAGGCATGGTCCCGTGCGAAGCTTGACGACCGTCGGGCGAAGCTGGTGCTCGAGAAGATGAATGCTGACTTGAGGCCGGGCAACATGAAGGCGGCGAAGGTGACCGGAGCCACGCTCCTGAGGGAGTTCCTGGCACATCGGGTGGCTCCACTTCAGGTGCACTCGCGCCCGTTGTGGAGGCTTGGAGACGCGGACGGCAATCTCCGCCTGAACTCGGAGGCCCTGGCTGATGAAGATCTGGCTGCAGCTCTCCGCTTCCTGGTTGGAGAGGACGTGGAAGGTCTGGAGGGCGCTCATGTCCCCTTGTTCCTTCGTGATGACTGGCAACAGGTGGTGGACGCCATGTCCACCTTTGATGGGAGTGGCCTGGTGCCGGAGGTGCCACCTGAGGGCCGGGAGGTGGCGGCGCCGGTGGAATTGTCTTCCGATGATTCCCACAGAGGAGAGGAGGAAGACAAGGAAGAAGAGGAGCGCGACTCGAAGGAGACCACTGAAGGGACGGGGGAGACTTCCCCTTGGCGCAGGGCCAACATCCTCCGCACCCTGTCGGGCGACGACGAGGCCAACACTAGGCGAGGGGGAGAGGACACGCCCGTGATCCCGGAGAAGGACAGGTCGGGGCTGATCTTCCGAGGGGCTACTCCGGCCCCGACATTGCTCGAAGTTAGCTCTAGCCCTTCCGGTGCGCCCTCCTCTGCCTCTGGACCTCCCGAGGCTGCGCCCCGCAAGAGGCTCTCGGGCTTTAAGCTCGGCAGGAAGCCGCCGGAACACGCCGCGTAAGTACTTGACCTCTGCTTTGCTCTTGTTTTTGCTGTCAGGGCTTGACATCCTCCATCACTTGGGTAGGCTGCCGCCTGCGGCGGAGAGGCTGAAGGGGGACACGGCGGCTCTGCTTGGGGCAAGCTCACCCGTCGTGGCCGCGCCTTCGTCTGTGGGAAGGGGAGGTAGTGGAGCTCGCACCTCCCCTGCCCGGTCGTCCTCGCGAGGCCAGGAGGAGCGTTCTGGCGGGGTGCTAGCCCCCATGGCCCCGCAGACTCTGGAGGTGCCGGTGCTTGATGCTGTCGCTAAGGTTGCCAAGGCTCAGGAGCTCCAAGCCTTCCAGGTCGTGATCACGCTGCCGTCTTCTCCTCCTGCTCCACTGGTTCCTGATTCCTCTGCCTCTTCCGCCGTCTTGGACCATGCTGCTGCTGAGCTAGGCCGGCTGCGGGTGGACCTCCAGGGCGCCAACCCCCGTCTGGTGGCCGAGCGCCTAGAGCTGATCTCTGGATGGGCTCGCTCTGACACCTCCGTCCGAGCGGCGCTGAGCCAGGCTGTGGCAGCTTTTGAGGAGGAGAAACACATCGCCACCCAGGCCATAGCCGCCCGTGACACGGCGTTGAAGGATGCCTTGATTGTCCAGGAACGTTGCAAGGCGCTGGAGAATGAGCTGCAGGGTCTGCACGACGAGCTCGCCCAAGAGGTTCGCGACCGCCAGGCAAAGGAGGAAGAAATGAAGGCTCGGGAGGCCGCCATCGGGGATCGCGACGCAGAGCTGTCCGCTGATCGCAGCCGACTGAAGACACTAGAGCAGAAGCTGAAGGTGGAGAAGGCCGAGCTAGACGCCAAGGCAAAGGTCCTGGCCAAGGATCGCGTGGCCTTCGTGGATTACAAGGGGAGGTCTCACAGGGCGCTGAAGTCGCTTTACGATGATGGTCTGGAGAAGCCGCTGGCCGGAGCCACGGACGGCCCCGCCAAGCTGCTTCCCTTCCTTGTCGAAGCGCTTGAGGAGGTCGTGACCGGCATCGGCCCCATGGCCGAGGTTGAAGCTCGCGTCCTTTCCTCCGCGGCGCTAACGCTGACAAATGGCAATGCTACTAGATCAACAAATGTCAATCTTTCCAGTTTGAGAAATGGCAATTTACCCAATATGACAGATGCAAATCTTACCAAATTGTCTGTATGTGGTTGCACACGGGTCATCCAAAACAACCATTTGCATTGAAGGGATGCAAAAATCTTGCTCGACACATTTTCCCTTGGCTTACTTGGGAAGACCATAGCTCTCATATTGCATATGGGTGTTCTATCTAAAATGTTTGCGATGAAGAGCTGCTCAAATCCTGCTCGACACATTTTCCGTTGGCTTCCTGGGGAAGCTATTGGTTTGCATACGGGTGTTCGAACTAAAATGTTTGCGACGAGTGTTTTATATTTAAAAACCATTGACATTTTTTAAACAAAATCGTTTGATAAGTCTGTACATTGAGATAGAAAAATGCAAGTTCGTTAAAACCATATCTTTCATTCAGTCACACTGCAAACTTATATTCATATGATCGAGATACAGTATTAAACCCCCAAGAAAACTAATTCCGGCGGCAGCGGAGGCGGCGTACCGCGTAATACGTCTCCGTCGTATCTATAATTTTTTATTGTTCCATGCCAATATTCTTCAACTTTTATATACTTTTGGCAACTTTTTATACTATTTTTGGGACTAACATATTGATCCGATTGCTCAGTGCAGTTCACATGTCTGTTGCATGTTTTCTGTTTCGCGGAAACCCAATATCAAACGGAATCCAAACGGGATAAAAATGGACGGAGAATTATTTTGGAATATTTGAGATTTTCCAGAGGAAGAATCAACGCGAAATGGTGTACGGGGTGGCCACGAGACAGGGGCGCCTCCCAGCGCCTGGACTCTCGTGGGCCACCCATAAGGCGGTTGATGCTCTTCTTTTGCCGCAAGAAAGCTAATTTTATGAGAAAAATCTGGGTGAAAGATTCACCCCAACCGGAGTTACGGATCTCCAGATATAAAGGAAACGGTGAAGGGGTAGAATCTGAGAACGCAGAAACAGAGAGATAGATCCAATCTTGGAGGGGCTCTCGCCCCTCCCAAGCCATGGGAGCCAAGGACCAGAGGGGAAACACTTCTCCCATCTAGGGAGGAGGTCAAGGAAGAAGAAGAAGAAGAAGGGGTCCTCTCTCCCCCTTGCTTCCGGTGCCGCGGGAGGCGCCGGGGCCATCATCATCACCGCGATCTTCACCAACACCGTCATCTTCACCAACATCTCCATCACCGTCCCCCTTCTATATTCAGCGGTCCACTCTCCCGCAACCCGCTGTACCCTCTACTTGAACATGGTGCTTTATGCTTCATATTATTATCCAATGATGTGGGTTGACATCCTATGATGTCTGAGTAGATTTTCTTTGTCCTACCAATGATTGATGAATTGCTATGATTGGTTTAATTTGCTTGTGGTTATGTTGCTGTCCTATTGTGCCCTCCGTGTCGTGCTAGCATGAGGGAGTACCGTTGTAGGGTATTGCAATATGTTCATGATTCGCTTATAGTGGGTTGCTTGAGTGACAGAAGCATAAACCCGAGTAAGGGGATTGTTGCGTATCGGATAAAAGGGGACTTGATGCTTTAATGCTATGGTTGGGTTTTACCTTAATGAATCTTTAGTAGTTGCGGATGCTTGCTAGAGTTCCAATCATAAGTGCATATGATCCAAGTAGAGAAAGTATGTTAGCTTATGCCTCTCCCACATAAAACTTGCTATCGCTCTAGTAACGTAGTCAATTGCTTAGGGGAAATTTCACAACTCCTACCATCACTTTTCCATACTCGCTATATTTACTTTATTGCTTCTTTATCTAAACAACCCCTAGTTTATATTTACGTGTTGTTTATTATCTTGCAAACCTATCCTATCACACCTATAAAGTACTTCTAGTTTCATACTTGTTCTAGGTAAAGCGAACGTCAAGTGTGCGTAGAGTCGTATCAGTGGCCGATAGGACTTGAGAGAGTATTTGTTCTACCTTTAGCTCCTCGTTGGGTTCGACACTCTTACTTATCGAAAGAGGCTACAACTATCCCGTATACTTGCGGGTTATCAAGACCTTTTTCTGGCGCCGTTGCCGGGGAGCAATAGCGTGGGGTGAATATTCTCGTGTGTGCTTGTTTGCTTTATCACTAAGTAATTTTTATTTGCTGTTCTAAGTTGTTTTCTATCTTTAGTTATGGGTAGGAAACGCAAAATACAAAAAAAAATTAGTTGTACCTACTGAACCAATGGTTGAAGAACCACTCAAAATATATCACACTCCTGAAGGTTTTTACTTGGATCATCTTCGATCCCTTTGTGCTTGTGCTGAAACCCCAACTAGCTTAGTTGAGGGCAAATCTTTAGATGAGCATGCTTGTTATGTGCGACACCGTATATCTGAAAAAGGGAAACTATTACGGGATCAAATTCAACGTTTGCAACGCTATGCTTGGAATTTATGTGAAATATATGATATTACTTGTTGTTCTGAAAACCCTAAGAAACACCTTCCCTACCAATGTGTGTTTGATAATGGAATCGTATCTTCGTATGCTAAGGGTGTTTATAATTACTATGATGTTCAACAAATTGAAGAATTTGTTGCTTTTAAGGGTGCGTATGAAATTGCTTCTTTGATTGAAAAGTATGATGCCACTCTTTACAAACCTGAAAATTTTGCCATACTTGAATATTGTTATGATAATTATGCTTCTAATGCCTATGTTAAACCATATATTGAGGTCTTCTCCGTTGTCGAAGAAGAGATTAATATTTTGCAGGAAGCTATGGAAGAAGAAATTAATGAAACTGTGAGCTCATTGGATGAAAAAGATGATGAGGAGAGCGAAGAACGAAAGGAGGAAGAGCGGATTGATCACCCGTGCCCATCTTCTAATGAGAGTAACTCTTCGACTCATACATTGTTTAATTCCCCTTCGTGCTTACCGAAGGATGATTGCTATGATCCCTTGAATTTGTTTGAAATATCGCTTTTTGATGATGCTTGCTATGCTTGTGGCCAAGATGCCAATATGAATTATGCTTATGGAGATGAACTTTCTATAGCTCCTTATGTTAAACATGAAATTGTTGCTATTGCACCCACGCATGATAGTCCTATTATCTTTTTGAATTCTCCCTACTACACTATATCGGAGAAGTTTGTGCTTAGTAAGGATTATATTGATGGGTTGCCTTTTACCGTTGCACATGATGATTTTGATGAATATGATATGCATGTGCTTGCTGCTCCTACTTGCAATTATTATGAAAGAGGAACTATATCTCCGCCTCTTTATGTTTCCAACACGATAGAATTGCAAGAAACTGCTTATACTATGCATTAGCCTTTACTTGGTGTGCATGAATTGTTCTTTTATGACATGCCGATGCATAGGAAGAGAGTTAGACTTCGCCATTGCTTGATATATGTTACTTTGTGCTCACTACTAAATTACAAATCATTGTTAATTAAAATTGGCTTTGATATACCTTGGGATCCGGATGGATCCATTACTTGAGCACTAAATGCCTAGCTTAATGGCTTTAAAGAAAGCGCTGCCAGGGAGACAACCCGGAAGTTTTAGAGAGTCATTTATTTCTGTTGAGTGCTTTTATATATTTTAAAAACAAAATAAAAATAAATAGGGGAACCTAAAAACTTTTCAAAAAGGAAAGTGAAAGTGATAAAGACAAGCATTGTTGAAGTGGGAGCTAGCCTTGAACTTTGTTCATGCTCACGGAAACTTTGTGAATCTTGATTACAGAAACTTTTCAACAGAAATAATTATACCCTTGTACAATTCCATTGTTTTATAAAAATAATGTGCCAAGGTTTGCCTTTAGGATGTTTACAATGCTTGTTGGTTTGTACGGTGCAGGACAGAAACTTTGGCTGTAGTGCTCGATTTTACACTTTTTGCTGGAACATCAAATGGTTCTGATTCCTTTTGAACTGTCTTTATGTACAAATTGTATATTTTTACTAATTTTGGTAGAATATTTGGGTACCCAGAAGTATGGTTAATGCTCAGATTGCTACGGACTGTTCTGTGTTTGACAGATTCTGTTTTTGATGCATAGTTTGCTTGTTTTGATGAAACTATCTATTTATATCAGTGGATTAAGCCATCAAAAAGTTATATTACAGTAGACACAATGCAAAAATAAAATATGAATTGGTTTTCTACAGTACTTAGATTGGTGATTTGATTTATTATACTAACGGATCTTACCGAGTTTTCTGTTGAAGTTTTGTGTGGATGTAGTGTCTAATCGAGGATGTCTCGATATGAGGAAAAGGAAGAGAGGAAAGAGCTCAAGCTTGGGGATGCCCGAGGCACCCCAAGTAAATATTCAAGGAGACTCAAGCGTCTAAGCTTGGGGATGCCCCGGAAGGCATCCCCTCTTTCTTCAACAAGTATCGGTATGTTTTCAAATTCGTTTTGTTCATGCATTATGTGCAAGTCTTGGAGCGTATTTTGCATTTAGTTTTCATTTTTCTTTTATTCACCATGCTGGTATGAGATAGTCCTTGGTTGATTTATAGAATGCTCATTGCACTTCACTTATATCTTTTGAATATGGCTTTATAGAATGCTTCATGTGCTTCACGTATATCATTTGAAGTTTGGATTGCATGTTTCTCTTCACATAGACAACCGCCATTTGTATAATGCTTTGTTGCTTCACTTATATTTGTTAGAGCGTGGGCATATCTTTTGTAGAAAGAATTAAACTCTCTTGCTTCACTTATATCTATTTAGAGAGATGACAGGAATTGGTCATTCACATGGTTAGTCATAAAATCCTACATAAAACTTGTAGATCACTGAATATGATATGTTTGATTCCTTGCAATAGTTTTGCGATATAAAGGTGGTGATATTAGAGTCGTGCTAGTTGAGTAATTGTGAAATTGAGAAATACTTGTGTTGAGGTTTGCAAGTCCCGTAGCATGCATATATGGTGAACCGTTATGTAACGAAGTTGGAGCATGAGGTGTTTTTGATTGTCTTCCTTATGAGTGGAAGTCGGGGACGAGCGATGGTCTTTTCCTATCAATCTATCCCTCTTGGGGCATGCGTAGTAGTACTTTGCTTCGAGGGCTAAGTAGACTTTTGCAATAAGTATATGAGTTCTTTATGACTAATGTGAGTCCATGGATATACGCACACTCATCCTTCCATTTTGCTAGCTTCTATTATACCGCGCAATTTTCGCCGGTATCATGAACCCATTATTTACCTTCCTCAAAACAGCCACTATACCTACCTATTATGGCATTTCCATAGCCATTCCGAGATATATTGCCATGCAACTTTCCACCGTTCCATTTATTATGACACGTTCCATCATTGTCATATTGCTCTTTGCATGATCATGTAGTTGACAACGTATTTGTGGCAAGGCCACCTTCATAATTTTCATACATGTCACTCTTGATTCATTGCATATCCCGGTACACCGCCGGAGGCATTCATATAGAGTCATGTTTTGTTCTAGCTTTGAGTTGTAATTCTTGAGTTGTAAATCCATAAAAGTGTGATGATCTTTTTATTAGAGAATTGTCCCAGTGAGGAAAGGATGATGAAGACTATCCCCCACAAGTCAGGATGGGACTTCGGACTTTATAAAAATAAAAGAGGCCAAAGAAGCCCACCAAAAATAAAAAAAGAAAAAAATAAGAAAAAAAGAGAAAAAGAAAAAAAAGAAAAAAATGAGAGAAAAAGAGAGAAGGGACAAATGTTACTATCCTTTTACCACACGTGTGCTTCAGAGTAGCACCATGTTCTTCATAGAGAGAGTCTCCTATGCTTTCACCTTCACATACTAGTGGGAATTTTCATTATAGAACTTGGCTTGTATATTCTGATGATGGGCTTCCTCAAATGCCCGAGGTCTTCATGAGCAAGCAAGTTGGATGCACACCCACTTAGTTCCTTTTGTTGAGCTTTCATATATTTGTAGCTCTAGTGCATCCGTTGCATGGCAATCCCTACTCACTCACATTGATATCTATTGATGGGCATCTCCATAGCCCGTTGATACGCCTAGTTGATGTGAGACTATCTTCTCCCACTTTTTGTCCTCACAACCACCACAATAGACCACCATAGTGCTATGTCCATGGCTTGCGCTCATGTATTGCGTAAGATTTGAAAAAGTTGAAGCGCGTTAAAAAGTATGAAACAATTGCTCGGCTCGTCATCGGGGTTGTGCATGATGGGAGCATTTTGTGTGACGAAGATGGAGCATAGCCAGACTATATGATTTTGTAGGGATGAGCTTTCTTTGGCTAGGTTATTTCGATAAGACATAATTTCTTGGTTGGTATGCTCGAAGTATTATTGTTTTTTATGCCAAATGATAGACTATTGCTTTGAATCACTCGTGTCTTAATATTCACGCCATGATTAGACTTATGATCAAGATTATGCTAGGCAGCATTCCACATCAAAAATTATCTTTTTTACCATTTACCTACTCAAGGACGAGCAGGATTTAAGCTTGGGGATGCTGATACGTCTCCGTCGTATCTATAATTTTTGATTGTTCCATGCCAATATTCTTCAACTTTTATATACTTTTGGCAACTTTTTATACTATTTTCGGGACTAACATATTGATCCGATTGCCAGTGCGGTTCACATGCATTGCATGTTTTATGTTTCGCAGAAACTCAATATCAAATGGAATCCAAACGGGATAAAAACGGACAGAGAATTATTTTGGAATATTTGGGATTTTCCGGAGGAAGAATCAATGCGAAATGGTGTCTGGGGTGGCCACGAGACAGGGGGGCACGCCCTCCCCCCTGGGCGCGGCCTGGACTCTCATGGGGCACCCGTAAGGCGGTTGATGCTCTTCTTTAGCTGCAAGAAAGCTAATTTTATGAGAAAAATCTGGGCGAAAGATTCACCCCAATCGGAGTTACGGATCTCCAGATATAAAGGAAACAGTGAAGGGGTAGAATCTGAGAACGCAGAAACAGAGAGATAGATCCAATCTCGGAGGGGCTCTCGCCCCTCCCAAGCCATGGGAGCCAAGGACCAGAGGGGAAACCCTTCTCCCATCTAGGGAGGAGGTCAAGGAAGAAGAAGAAGAAGGGGCCCTCTCTTCCCCTTGCTTCCGGTGGCGCCGAGCGCTGCCGGGGGCCATCATCATCACCGCGATCTTCACCAACACCGCCGTCATCTTCACCAACATCTCCATCACCTTCCCCCTTCTATATTCAGCGGTCCACTCTCCTGCAACCCGCTGAACCCTCTACTTGAACATGGTGCTTTATGCTTCATATTATTATCCAATGATGTGTTGCCATCCTATGATGTCTGAGTAGATTTTCGTTGTCCTACCGGTGATTGATGAATTGCTATGATTGGTTTAATGTGCTTGTGGTTATGTTGCTGTCCTATTGTGCCCTCCGCGTCTTGCAAGCGTGTGGGAGTACCACTATAGGGTGTTGCAATATGTTCATGATTCACTTATAGTGGGTTGCTTGAGTGACAGAAGCATAAACCTGAGTAAGGGGATTGTTGCGTATGGGATAAAAGGGGACTTGATGCTTTAATGCTATGGTTGGGTTTTACCTTAATGAATCTTTAGTAGTTGCGGACGCTTGCTAGAGTTCCAATCATAAGTGCATATGATCCAAGTAGAGAAACTATGTTAGCTTATGCCTCTCCCACATAAAACTTGCTATCGTCTAGTAACGTAGTCAATTGCTTAGGGGCAATTTCAAAACTCCTACCACCACTTTTCCATACTCGCTATATTTACTTTATTGCTTCTTTATCTAAACAGCCACTAGTTTATATTTACGTGTTCTTTATTATCTTGCAAACCTATCCTATCACACCTACAAAGTACTTCTAGTTTCATACTTGTTCTAGGTAAAGCGAACGTCAAGTGTGCGTAGAGTCGTATCAGTGGCCGATAGGACTTGAGAGAGTATTTGTTCTACCTTTAGCTACTCGTTGGGTTCGACACTCTTACTTATCAAAAGAGGCTACAACTATCCCGTACACTTGCGGGTTATCACCGCGCTTGTGTTGTCATTGTCCTCCTCCGGAACGCCGTTGTTGAAGTCTTGAAGGCAGCACAGAATGGTCTTCACTTGGAAACCAAACATCATGTCGTCGTGCGGTCGATGGGTGAGGTAAGAGATGACGGCAACTCGCGGCGCTACGAGGTAGCGGTCGGCGGCGGCGTCACATGCCGTTGAGGGGGGCGCGCGCACGGGCACGGGCGTGGTGGGTGTAGGCAATCGCACGGGGACCGGTGCTGCGGAGGGTGCAGGGGCGCGCTCGGGCACGGGCGCTGGTGTTGGCATGTATGCGAGCCCGCGCAGGTCCGCGGAGACCTTGCTGATGCCCGTGGCTTCCAGCTCTGTGATAGTGCTAGGCGACCATCCCATCAATGCTACGTGGATGGTCGCTGGCACGGGCGTGGGGGCAGCAACCGCCGCGACCAACTCATTCAGGGCCATGTCCACGAGGCCCCATTCCTCCTTATTTCCTATCTCCTCCGGCTCGGAGTCGACTTCACCAAACTGGAAGACTAGTGGTAGATGATCCTTCTGCACCATGGAGTTGGTGCAGGTCTACGGGAGGGAGGAGAATGGGAGGTGAACTGTAAGGACGCCCATATTAAACAGAGGCTCGGGCGCAATTCATGGAGAGGATGCGAGCAAGGCGGGTGGCCATGGAAGTCAAAGGGTCGCTTCCAAGTGAGCCTGCGCAGCGTACAGCTCACATGCTTCCCTGTGAGCCTGCGCATTGGAGGACAGCTTGCACGCCTCTTGGTCAGCATGCGCACCGGACTGTACTCGCATGCCTCCCATTCAGTCAAGCAGCTGCCCGCACGGCACCTCCTATGGCCATTAAAAGAGAGACACGTGGCATCACATGAATGGTTAACATAACACACATGAATTTAATTATACAAACATTTGAGATGTTAAAGTGGCAGCTATTTGTTTCAAAATGCCTTTGTTGGTTGTTATTTAAGTGCGCCTTCTCTCAAAATGGACATGAAAAATACCACAACATGTCGGGTGCCATTCCATGATAGCATGCCAAGTTTCATGAATTTCAGACGAGTTTTGGATTTACTAGATTTAAAAACAAATTATCTCAACGTTTCGATGGCAATCAACAATGCCCTGGTGTTTGAAATTCATTTCCATTTCTTCCATGGGACCTAAGCATGCACCCAAGGACACACATTTGATATCTCAACCCATTTTTCTGCACTGGAGCATGTGCATGTAGTTCAAATTTTAATTATGCACATAAAATGCCTAGAAAACCCAGTTAATGTATAAAAATGTCCAATCGAACCCCGGAAATCCCAAAAATTGACACAACACTCCTCTTGTTCTATGTTGACAGTAGAAACATTTTGAATGCAAGAAGAGGCAACAGATATCATTTCATCCCCAAAGGTGGCACATTCCCTACCGAAACTATTACGCTTGTTGTGAGAAGCTCTGGTTCGCGAGAAGCTTATACCCAAACCTGCCCCAAATGGGACAATTTTTTTACCCCAGCATGATGATGCCGTTCCATGATAGCATATCAAGTTTCATGAATTTCAGACGAGTTTTGGATTTACTAGAATTTAAAAACCATGTATCTCAATTTTTGCGGCCGAGCGACGGTGGCAAGGTGTTTGACATTCATTCCCATTTCTTGCATGGGACCTAAGCATGCAACCAAGGACACATATTTGATTTTTCAACCAATTTACATGCACCGGAGCATGTGCATGTAGTTCAAATTTGAATTACGCACATAAATGCATAGAAAACTCAGTTAATGTATAAAAATGTCCAAACGGACCCCAAAAAATCCCTAAATTTAACACAACACTCCTGTTGTTCTATGTTGAGACTAGAAAAAAAAATTGAAATCAAGAAGAGGCAACGGATATCGTTTCGTCCAGAAAGGTGAAACATTCCCTACTGTAACCATGAGGCTTGTTGTGAGAAGCTCTAGTTTGTGAGAAGTTTATACCCCAACCTGCCCCAAATGGGACAATATGTTTAGCACGGCATGTTGATGCCGTCCAAGCGAACCCCGAAAAATCCCAAAAATTGAAACAACACTCCTGTTGTTCTATGTTGACGCGAGAAAAAAATTGAAAGCAAGAAGAGGCAACGGATATCGTTTGGGCCCCCAAGGGGGCATGTTCCCTACCGAAACCATCAGGCTTGTTGTGAGAAGCTCTCGTTTGTGAGAATCTTATACCCAAACCTGCCCCAAATGGGACAATATTTTTACCATGACATGTCGATGACTTTCCATGATATCGTGTCAAGTTTCATGAATTTCAGACGAGTTTTCGATTTACTAGAATTTTAAAACCATGTATCTCAATGTTTGCGGCCGAGCGACAGTGTCAAGGTTTTTGACATTCATACTCATTTCTTGCATGTGACCTAAGCTTGCAACAAAGAACACACATTTGATTTTTCAACCCATTTTTATGCACTGGAGCATGTGCATGTAGTTCAATTTTGAATTATGCACATAAATGCCTAGAAAACTCAGTTAACGTATAAAAATGTCCAAATGATCCCCGAAAAATTTCAAAATTTAACACAACACTCCTCTGGTTCTCTGTTGACACCAGAAAAAAATTGAAAGCAAGAAGAGGCGACAAATAGCGCTTTGTCCACAAAGGTGACACATTTCCCTACTGGAGCAAGAAGAGGCGACGGATATCATTTTGTGAGAAGCTCTGGTTTGTGAGAAGCTTATACCATAACCTGCCCCAAATGGGACAATATTTTTTTGACCCGGCATGTTGATGTCATTCCATGATAGCATGCCAAGGTTCATGAGTTTCAGATGGGTTTTTGATTTACTAGAATTAAAAAAGCAAGTAGCTCAATGTTTGCCGGAGAGCCACGGTGTCGTGGTGTTCAAAATTCATCCCCATTTATTGCATGGGACATAAGCATAAAACCATGGACACATATATGATTTTACAACCCATTTTGGTGCACCAGAGCATGTGCATGTAGTTCAATTTTGAATTGTGCACCTGAAATGGCTAGAAAACCAAGTTAATGTATAAAAATGTCCAAACAAACCCTTAATAATTCCAATTTTTTGATGACACACCTATAGTTGCATGTTCACTGCAGCTCAAAGTTCTAGCAATTCAAACACACCCTCCTTTGCCGTTGTGACCCCATTATGTAATTCAAATCAAGATGAAAAATCAAGTATATTGCACACAATTTATTATCACCAACCGTGTGAGATGCAGTACAAAATATCTTTGAGCACCGTCGGAGTATAGTACACATATGGCTTACGCGAGAAGGTGCGCCGCCTACATTCCAAAGCCGGTGTGTCAAGCACACTAGCTTGCTCCCCAAATATCATTTCACTATTCAATCGTCGCCAGTGAAAGATGGTGATATGGACCCGCGTCGTGAGGGCAACTTCGGCGGCCTACTCCTGTGAGAGCATGGCCGCAGCCGCCATGCACGTGCTAACAAGCTGCATGAGCGCGGCCGCAATCTGCGACCGTGTGGCCAAGGCAGCCCAAACGGCCGCTGTTGCTTCTCAGGTGGCGGCAGCAACATCTGCCTCGGGGATAGCAACTAGTGAGAACGACACAATAGCTGTCCGTTCCGCAGCGGCGGCCTTAGCCCTAATGGAGGCCGCCCACGACCATGTCCAGTCCGCCCACGCCCAGCTCATTGCGGTCACCACACAAGTTGAACGAAGCTTCTCCGACAACGGTCGGCAGCCCACAACCGAAGAGTTGGCAATCGCAGAGAGCATTCGAGCAGCCGTACGTTCCTCCACGGCATACCTTGCCACGACGAAGCCCGTCCAAGCCCAGATCGCGGCTGCTCACTGATACGTCCATTTTGCATCATGTTTTCCTACTGTTATTTATGATGTTTTTATGCATAATAATGCTTTTTGGAGTAATTCTAATGCCTTTTATCTCGTAATATGCAAGGTACACAGAAAGAGGGAGAATTCCGACAGCTGGAAATCTGGACTTGGAAAAGCTACGCCAGGCCACCTATTCTGCACAACTCCAAACAAGCTAAAAAATTATGGAGATTTTATATGGAATATTTGACGAATATCGGAGCCAATAAGTACCACAGGGGGCCCACCAGGTGGGAACAACCCACCTGGGCGCACTAGGGAGCCCACGCGTGCCCTGGTGGGTTATGCTCACCCAGCCCCACCTCCGGTGCCCATCTTCTAGTATGTAAGTCATTTTGACCTAGAAAAAAAATAAAGAGAGGACTTTCGGGACGGAGCGCCGCCTTCTCGAGGCGGAACTTGGGCAGGAGCACTTTTGCCCTCCGCCAGCGCCGCCTTCTCGAGGCGGAACTTGGGCAGGAGCACTTTTGCCCTCCGGCGGAGTGATTCCGCCGGGGGAACTTCACTCCCGGAGGGGGAAATCATCGTCATCATCATCACCAATAACTCTCCCATCTTGGGGAGATCAATCTCTATCAAAATGCTCAACATCACCATCTCATCTAAAACCCTAGTTCATCTCTTGTGTTCAATCTTTGTACCGGAACTACAGATTGGTGCTTGTGGGTGACTAGTAGTGTTGATTACATCTTGTAGTTGATTACTATATGTTCAGATCCAATATGCTTTTTAATACCCATCTGATCTTGAGCATGATTATCATTTGTGAGTAGTTACTTTTGTTCTTGAGGTCACGGGAGAAAGCATGTTGCAAGTAATCATGACTTGATATGTGTTCGATATTTTGATAGTATGTATGTTGTGATTCCCTTAGTGGTGTCATGTGAACGTCGACTACATGACACTTCACCATATTTGGGCCTAAGGGAATGCATTTTGGATTAGTTATTAGATGATGTATTGCGAGAGTGACACAAGCTTAAACCCTAGTTTGTGCGCTATTCCATAAGGGACTGATTGGACCCAAATGTTTAATGCTATGGTTAGAATTTATTCTTAATACTTTTCTCGTAGTTGCGGATGCTTGCGAGAGGGTTAATCATAAGTAGGAGGTTTGTTCAAGTAAGAACAGCACCTAAGCACCGTTCCACCCACATACCAAATTATCAAAGTAGCGAACACAAATCAAACCAACATGATGAAAGTGACTAAATGAAATTCCCGTGTACCCTCAAGAACGCTTTGCTTACTAAAAGAGACCGTTCTGGACTGTCCTTTTCTGCAAAAGGATTGGGCTACCTTGCTGCACTTTTGTTACTACTATCATTACTTGCTCGTTACAAATTATCTTGCTATCAAACTACTCTGCTACTTACAATTTCAGTAGTTACAGACATAACCTTGCTGAAAACCACTTGTCATTTCCTTCTGCTCCTCATTGGGTTCGACACTTTTACTTATAGAAAAGAGCTACAATTGATCCCCTATACTTTCGGGTCATCAAGGCTATTTTCTGGCGCCGTTGCCGGGGAGTGAAGCACCTTTGGTAAGTGGAATTTGGTAAGGAAACATTTATATAGTGTGCCAAAATTTATTGCCACTTGTTACTATGGAAAACAATCCTTTGAGGGGTTTGTTCGGGGTATCTTCACCTCGACCGGAACCACAATTAGCTACCCCTCAACCTACTGCACCTACTGAAAATGTTGAATATGAAATTCTTTCGGATATGATAGAACAACTACTAGTTAATCCTTATGCAGGAGACGGAACCGAACATCCTGATATGCACTTGATATATCTGGAACAAATTTGTCGATTGTTTAAGCTTGCAGGTTTACCCAGAGATGAAGTTAAGAAGAAGGTTTTCCCTTTATATTTGAAGGTAAAAGCATTGGCATGGTATAGGCTGTGCGATGATATTGGAGCTTGGAATTGGAACCGATTGAAATTGGAGTTTCACCAAAAACAATTATCCTATGCATCTAGTTCACCGTGATCAGAATTACATATATAATTTTTGGCCTCATGAAGGAGAAAGTATTGCTCTAGCTTGGGGGAGGCTTAAATCAATGTTATATTAATGCCCCAATCATGAGCTCTCAAGATAAATTATTATCCAGAATTTTTATGCTCGACTTTCTCATAATGATCGATCCATGCTTGATACTTCTTGTGTTGGTTCTTTTATGAAGAAGACTATTGAATTCCGGTGGGATCTTTTGGAAATAATTAAATGCAACTCTGAAGATTGGGAGCCTGATGAAGGTAAAGAGTCAGGTATTAAGCTTAAGTATGATTGTGTTAACTCTTTTATGAACACTGATGCTTTTCAAAAGTTTAGCACTAAATATGGACTTGACTCTGAGATAGTAGCCTCCTTTTGTAAATAACTTTCTACTCATGCTGATCTCCCTAAAGAGAAGTGGTATAAATATCACCCACCTATTAAACAAGAAATTAAAGAACCGGTATCAGTCAAAGAGGAAACTATACTTTATAAGGGACCGTGTCTTATGTCACTTTGCGTGCCAGTTTTTTCGCTGCACCAATCCAAAATTTTCGGCTTCCGCGGAAATATCTACCTCCCCGCCCCCTCCCCCGGCCTTACCAAAATCCACATTTCCCCTATTTCCGCCTTCCTTTCCAAGTTGAAACCTTCACCCTTTGCTTGCAGCGCCGCCTCCTCACCGGCGACCCTCCTTCACGCTGCTCGATCGGCCTCGTCGATCCAGGCAGGTAATCCACACCCGCCCCCATCCTCCCCCCCTTCCACATCCCACATGCCCTGAATGCCGGCGCGATACCTTCCACCCAAATCACCGACCCCTCCCCCAAATAAGAGACGCCCTAAGCCATGGTGCACGCAGTATAGCCAGGAGCTCAGGGAGCATTTGGCAGCGGAGAAGAAAATTGTGTCCGCACGTGCGGATGAGGTCGCCATGGCTGCCATTCATGCCGACCCGTAGATCTTGGAGGAGCACCTCTTCATCGAGGCTACCGTCACCGCATCGCGCGCCGATGCTGCGTCATGGTTGGCTGCTTTAAATGACGGTTCGTGGCGTTTCCTCGAGGCCACCGTCGGTACCTTCGACGAAGACTACGAGGTGTTTTCGTAGCGTGCACGTGCTTACCTCAACTCGAGAGGCAGCCGGTTGGTGCTCGGAGCGGCTCATGCAACTCACCACTACGATGAGGGCACCCACGATGTGGACGCCTCGCCGTCTTCCATGTCCAAGGATCCAATCATCATCGATATCTCAAACGATGAGGAGTAGCTTGTCTTATTAGCTCACTATAAGTACCTATGTTCAGTTTGGTAGCGAGCTATGTCGGTTAAGCATGCCCGGTTTACTCGTTGCATGTGCTTCTCCTGCCTTTCCTTAACAAGTTCTAGTGAATTTTTGTATCTACTTTTACCATGCAATATGTTGCTCTAGTCTATATGTTCTATATGTCGTGCAATGTGGTGCTCATTTATTCAATGTTTGGTTAATTAGTTGTCGTCTTCAGTGAACTATTTGGTTCAATTCTACAAATGTGTTGCTCAATTCTTCAGGGTGCAATTTTGTATTGTCTTCCATGTGAGAAATAAATCAAATTTATCTTTACAAAATACATGAGAAACAAATACAATTGCTTTATTTCCAAGTTGTCAAGCATGGTTGGTTTGGTTAACTGCCCGATCTTCTAGTATGTTATATATTGTGCAATGCGGTGCTCAGTTAATGTTTGGTTCATTTGTTGTGGTGTTTAGTTAACTGTTTGGTTCAATTCTGCAATGCGATGTTCAATTGTTAAGGGTGAATTTTGTTATTGTATACCATGTGAAAAATAAATCAAATTTGGATGTACCAAATACATGAGAAACAAATACAATTGCTATATTTCCAAGTTGTTAAGCATGCTTGGTTTGGTTAACTGTCTGATCTTCTAATAGGAGTACGTTATATTGTGCAATGTGGTGCTCAGTTAATATTTGGTTCATTTGTTGTGGTGTTTAGTTAACTGCTTGGTTCAATTCTGCAATGCGATGTCCAATTGTCGTGGGTAGAATTTTGTATTGCTGTGCATGTGAGGAATAAATCAAATTTGGCTGCACTTAATACATGAGAAATATATAAAACTGCTATATTTCCTAGGTCTTAATCATGCTTGGTTTGAATAAATGGGTTTTCCATGTGGCTCAAATTAATCTGATGAATCCGCAATGTTCTTATTTTTCATCAACAAATTTTAGTTATAGCATGCGAACCCTCACTTAACCTAATCACTAACTACCTTATATGTGTTGCAGGGAAACAATGGGAAGCACTGAGGTTTACAATCGATGTTTCCACATGCATGGTCCTTTGTCTAATAGCACATTATTGTGCAATTGTAGGAACCATTCTAATATTTAGGTTTTTAACAATTTGGTCTTGCACATGTAGGTCCTCTTTGTCGGAGGTTTTGACCTTTGTTCAACCCTTTTTGCATATGGGGAAATGAGTTGTCCATGAATATCAGTCAAGTCAAGAAACTTAGAAAGATTGTTAGGATAAATAAATTAGCGACAGAAAACAACAAGATCTTTGTCTGCACAATGAAGAAGACATCAGTTCACTACAGGATGGTACTAACTATTATACATTGCCTTTTTTATTCCTTTTCCCCATTTCCAATCTAGAGAAGACATTTATGCACATCCTTGTTTTCGGGCCTTTCCAAAGCAGTTCACTGATGATTACCTCTCAAACCACCTGTATGGTCAGGGGGCAAGGAAGGTATTCATACAACACCCACGGTTCAATATTGAAGTGTTCCTGAAGAGGATGAAGGATGGACGGTCAATCATCCACAGACACTGGCGTAAAGTTGCAAAGACCTTCAACATCAATGAAGGCTCAATATTCTTCTTCCGCTTCAGCAGTTTTCCAGATGAGATTCATTTGTCTATGTACCGTATTTGACGCTAATTTTGGAAGGTTATAGATGTTGCATGTGAAACTTGGTGCTGGTGCAGTTGTGTAATGGGGTAGCTGAGTGCTGAAGCTATATGATGTTTTACTCTGACGTATTTCAATTATGAAATCCTGGTTCCTTAATATGAAAATGAAATATATTTTGTGCTTAATATGAAATGTCAATTAGAGTAACTAGTCATCAACCCATGCATCTGCACGGGCTAGCATTATATGTAGTTATACTTGACAAAAACTTGGGAAAAATGTTTGATTTTACTTGGATTTCTTGGGATCTAAAAGTATTTGAAGAATAATTAAGTGTACTCTAATTGTTAATATCATGTAACTGTTTGCTCATCAATGGCAAACATGAATAGTACTCCTTAAATATTTCAGAATTGGGCTATTTAATTCATGCAAATAATATCAATCTCCATTGTGTTTTTAATTATGTTATTTGTGCTTGTGAAATCAACCTTGTATGATAAAAATATAGTTCGGGCAGCGTGATGCAACCACTAAAACAACAAAATCTTTTTAGCGATCCAACCTCAAGCGGTCAAATCTCTGTGCATAAGTGTCATCCCTGGATTGATAATGCTGACACACACAGTACTCGAAGAATTTATACTAGAGTGCAATCACACACTTATTACATTGAATGTCTCAAAAGAGAACTTATTACAATAAATATGGCTTAAGGCCATCTAAATAAGATAACAACAGAAGACTTGGAAGATAAAGTGAGTCCATCAACTCCAATGGCATAGCTGAGTGCACGACAACGACCTAGTGCACCTTACTCTTCGTCTGAAAAGTCTGCAACATGATATGTTGCAGCCCGAAATGGGTCAGCACATGGGATATGCTGGCAATATAAGACAATAGAGCAATGAACAGATAAATGCTATCACTGCATGCATATATGGCTGGTGGAGGCTCTATGGTTATAATGTTTTTGCGAAAAGCCAATTTTTTCCTACAACAAAGGAATATATTTTATTTAACTATCATGGTGGTTGAAACATTGAGAAGGTTCCTCCAACTCAATCTCAATTAAAAAAAGTAATTAACAACCCAACAAATTAATTTAGAGTGATGAGATCAAATCAATAATTCAAGTACCATATACTCAAGATGTCCATAACCGGGGACACAGCTAACCATGATTAGTTTATACACTCTGTAGTGCTTTGCGCACTTTTCCCCACAAGACTCGATCTCCTCCATTGGATTTATCGCACTACATGGTGTTTGAGAAACGGATGACTGAGACACAGTCTTTTAGAAAAATCTACTCTTTACTCTGGGTAGACAGTACCAACCTACATCCCCTACATCTGCTACCCTACCACTGAAAGAGTTCATGCAACCTACTCAACTATGCTAGAGCCCATAATAGCTTGTGGCTGCACACAGAAGTTTCTAGCATGAATAATCTTATGATCCCTTTGAGCCTGGGTAGCGAACCATAGGATGATCACACGGGTACTCAGGGATATCCTAGGACAACCTTTGGATTTTCGGTGCATAACCAATCCACCCAGATGTGTATTTAAGTAGCCACCTTAAGTAAACCATTAATTAACAATCTCACATCTGTCATGGATACACTCAAACCCAAACCACGTCTACGAGCATAGCATGGCAATATAAGCATAACATAGAAGTAACTCCCAAGGGTTTGGTAATAAAACAGGTAATAGGTTCTACCACATCAACTACTTCCCAATACCCACAAGTTAATCACATCCTAGTAGTGTTTGAGGATTGTAACTAATGCATAAAAACTGGGTATGAAAAGAGTATGATCAATGTGTTACTTGCCTTGCTGACGATCCGCAAACCCTAGAGACTCGTAGTAGCACGCTTCACACTCTGGTAATTCTATCGCAAACAAACAATAACATACATAAGCACTCAAGCAAAGATGCATGGGTAAAACTCAAATAAGAAGATCAAATCTGAAAGTTCAACTGAAGAGTGATGACCCACAAGTATAGGGGATCTATCGTAGTCCTTTCGATAAGTAAGAGTGTCGAACCCAACGAGGAGCATAAGGAAATGACAAGCGGTTTTCAGTAAGGTTTTCTCTGCAAGCACTGAAATTGTAGGTAACAGATAGTTTTGTGATAAGATAAATTGTAATGGGTAACAAGCAATGAAAGTAAATAAAGTGCAGCAAGCTGGCCCAATCCTTTTTGTAGCAAAGGACAAGCCTAGAGAATTTCTTATAATGAGAAAAGCGCTCCCGAGGACACATGGGAATTATCGTCAAGCTAGTTTTCATCACGCTCATATGATTTTTTTTGACAGGAAGACTGTAAGGGAACCCCCTACAGTATAATTGGTGCAACAAACCCAAATTGCAAGTACCATGCCTTGAACCTGGGTGGGTGGGAAGGCATCAGCCCCTTCCCACCACTAGGCTATGCCTTAGTCTGCCACGCTCATATGATTCGCGTTCGGTACTTTGATAATTTGATATGTGGGTGGACCGGTGCTTGGGTACTGCCCTTACTTGGACAAGCATCCCACTTATGATTAACCCCTATTGCAAGCATCCGCAACTACAAAAGAAGTATTAAGGTAAACCTAACCACAGCATTAGACATATGGATCCAAATCGGCCCCTTATGAAGCAACACATAAACTATGGTTTAAGCTTCTGTCACTCTAGCAACCCATCATCTACTTATTACTTCCCAATGCCTTCCTCTAGGCCCAAATAATGGTGAAGTGTCATGTAGTCGACGTTCACATAACACCACTAGAGGAGAGACAACATACATCTCATCAAAATATCGAACGAATACCAAATTCACATGACTACTAATAGCAAGACTTCACCCATGTCCTCAGGAACAAACATAACTACTCACAAAGCATATTCATGTTCATAATAAGAGGAGTAATAATATGCATTAAGGATCTGAACATATGATCTTCCACCAAGTAAACCAATTAGCATCAACTACAAGGAGTAATCAACACTACTAGCAACCCACAGGTACCAATTTGTGGTTTGGATACAAGATTGGATACAAGAGATGAACTAGGGTTTTGAGAGGAAGTGGTGCTGGTGAAGATGTTGATGGAGATTGACCCCCTCCCGATGAGAGGATCGTTGGTGATGACGATGGTGATGATTTCCCCCTCCTGGAGGGAAGTTTCACCGGCAAAACAGCTCTGCCGGAGCACTAGATTGGTTCCGCCAAGGTTCCGCCTCGTGGCGGCGGAGTTTCGTCCCGTAAGCTTGCCTCTGATTTTTTTTTTCAGGGTAAAAGCCTTCATGTAGCAGAAGATGGGCACCGGAGGGCCACCAGGAGGCCCAGGAGACAGCGGGCGCGCCCAGTAGGGGTGGGCGCGCCTCCCACCCTCCTGGCCAGGGTGTGGGCTCCCTCTGGTGTCTTCTTCTCTCAATAATTCTTATTAATTCCAAAACTGACTTCCATGGAGTTTCAGGATTTTTGGAGCTGTGCAAAATAGGTTTCCAATATTTGCTCCTTTTCCAGCCATAATTCCAGCTGCCGGCATTCCCCCTCTTCATGGTAAACCTTGTAAAATAAGAGAGAATAGCCACAAGTATTGAGACATAATGTGTAATAACAGCCCATAATGCAATAAATATTGATATAAATGCATGATGCAAAATGGACGTATCAAAGAGCTCCGATTTGCCAAAAGAATCAATCGAATCAGAGCTATGGAACTGAAACTACGGTCAAAATAACTTCGAAATCAAATCTTCTCGGAACCAAATTTTAAATTGTCAAAATCATGTTCAAGTTGATTAAACAGAAAGAGGGACTCGAGACGAATATTTTGGCGTTGGTTTCACTGGATTTGGACAAACGGTTTAGAAGTTTCGAGGGTTTGAAGATCAGCGGCTAATCTGCGATAAAAATAATCGCGGATAGGTCCCTGGCCGAAAATAAAATAAAAATAAAAAGACTAGCGTGCGAACCTTTATTAACAGAGACGAACGAGCGAATGCGTTTGTTAGAACGAATGAATGAATGAACGGTCGCAAACGGAACTACACCGAGAAAAACCGAACATATCTAACAAAACAGATCTAGGGTTTAAAAAACCCTGGCGGTTTTATACCTAAAACCGAAAATGGACCGGCGGTGACGAGGTCAGCAGCGTGGCGGACGTCGAGATCCCATGACGGCGAGCGGCTCGTGGCGGCGGCAAAGGGTTGCGCAGCGGCGGGGTGGTGCGGATGGCGGTCTTGGGCGTCGTGGAGTGCAGGCTGTGGCGGCGGGCGGCGTGGCGGCGGCGGCTCTTGCACTATCATGCGGCGGGCGGCGGCGGTGGTGGTGGTGAGAGGCGGCGGGGGCGGCAGATAAATAGCCTCGAGGGGGGGGGGCTCGGACTTGGGGCCGAAGTCGGGCGGCGGCGGTGGCGCGCCAGACTCCTCGGAGTCCGTGCCGACCACGGAGACGGAGGCGGTTGGCGGCGCTGGGCTTTGGCCCGCTCGGCTGGGCCGTTTGCCCAGTCGGGCGACGCGTTTTTTTAAATAATTCCACCGAAAGAAAAAAATCCTAAAGAAATATAAAAAAAATTCTAAAAATGCCAAAAACAATTTTCACCGTCTAAACAAAATATTTAGAACAAAGTGAACATTTTCTTGGCCTAAAAATGCAATTTTGAAAAATGCATATTTTTTTCTAATTCAAACAAAATAGCCATAAAATCCAAATAAACTTGTTTATTTGATTTTAATATTTTTCCTCCAATATTTCTTTTATTTTGGATAAGTCATATTATCTCCTCTCATTTATTTTAATATGAAATATTTTGGAGAGAAAAATAATTAAAACCAAAATGATCCTCTTTTCAATATTCGAGAAAATCAAATATGAAAATAATAAAATCCCCAACTCTCTCCGTGGGTCCTTGAGTTGCTTAGGATTTTTAGGATCACAACCAAAATGCAAAAAAAAATATGATATGCATATGATGACCTATGTATAACATTCCAAATTGAAAATTTGGGATGTACAAACCTACCCCCTTAAGATGAATCTCGTCCTCGAGATTCGGGTTGGCTTGAAAATAGGTGTGAGTGGTCTTTGCGTAGATCTTCCTCTTGTTCCCAGGTGGCTTCATCCTCGGTATGGTGGCTCCACTGAACTTTGCAAAACATGATAACCTTGTTGCGTGTGACTTGGCTGGAAAACTCGAGAATCTTGACTGGTTTCTCCTTGTAGGTCAGATCACTATCCAACTGAATTGCTTCCAGGGGCACTGTATCTCTCAGAGGAATATCGCCCATCTCAGCATGGCACTTCTTCAACTGGGAAACGTGAAACACGTCATGAACTCCTGACGGTCCTTCAGGTAATTCCAACTTGTAGGCTACTTCTCCCATACGTTCTAAAAGTCGGTATGGTCCTACAAATCTCGGGGCTAACTTTCCGTTAACTCCAAATCGTTTGACTCCTCGCAGAGGTGACACGCGAAGATATGCTCTGTCTCCGATTTCATAGACTACCTCCTTGCGCTTGGTATCGGCATAACTCTTCTGCCTGGACTGAACTACCTTCAGTCTATCCCGAATCAACTTAACCTTCTCTTCAGACTCTTTAATCAAATCTAGTCCAAACAACTGACGGTCTCCAACTTCATCCCACATCAACGGTGTTCTGCACCTCCTTCTGTACAAAGCTTCGAAAGGTGTCATCTTCAAACTGGCCTGGTAGCTATTATTGTATGAGAACTCCGCGTAAGGCAAATTGTCATCCCAACTAGATCCATAATCTACTACACAAGCTCTCAACATGTCCTCCAGAATCTGATTGACTCGGTGCATCCATACATGCGTGGATGAAAGGTCATCTTGAACTCGACTGGTACCCAAAGTCTGGTGTGGCTGGTGCCAAAACTTTGAAGTAAACTGTGTTCCTCTATCTGATACGATGGTCCTCGGAACTCCGTGCAGACATACGATCTTGGTCATATACATCTTGGCCAATTTCGCACTTGTATAGGTGGTCTTGACTGGGATAAAGTGAGCCACTTTGGTCCAACGATCCACTACTACCCAGATAGAATCATATCCCGATCGGGTCCTGGGTAATCCGGTGATAAAATCCATGTCAAGATTATCCCACTTCCATTCGGGTATCGGCATAGGCTGCAGTAGTCCTGCTGGCTTCTGATGTTCTGCCTTCACTCTCTAACATACATCACATACGGCTACATACTCGGCAATATCCTTCTTCATTCCTGTCCACCGGAAATGCTCCTTCAAATCCAAATACATCTTGGTGTTTCCTGGGTGTATCGAGTATGGTGAGTCATGAGCTTCCTGTAGTTGTTGGGGAACGTAGTAATTTCAAAAAAAATCCTACGCACACGCAAGATCATGGTGATGCATAGCAACGAGAGGGGAGAGTGTGTCCACGTACCCTCGTAGACCGAAAGCGGAAGCGTTAAGACAACGCGGCTGATGTAGTCGTACGTCTTCACGATCGACCGATCCTCAGTACCGGACGTACGACACCTCCTTGTTCAGCACACATTCAGCTCGGTGACGTCCCGCGAACTCACGATCCAGTAGAGCTCCAAGGAGATTTTTGTCAGCACGACGGCATGATGATGATGTTGATGAAGTTACTGACGTAGGGCTTCGCCTAAGCACCGCTACGATATGACCGAGGTGGATTATGGTGGAGGGGGCACCGCACACGGCTAAAAGATCAATGATCAATTGTTGTGTCTATGGTGTGCCCCCTGCCCCCGTATATAAAGGATCTAGGGGGGCGGCCGGCCAGGAGGAGGGCGTGCCAAGGGGGGAGTCCTACTCCCACCGGGAGTAGGATTCCTCCTTTCCTAGTAGGAGCAGGAGAAGGGGGAAGGAGGAGAGAGAGGGGAAGGAAAGGGGGGCGCCGCCCCCCTCCTTGTCCAATTCGGACTAGAGGGGGAGGGGGCGCGTGGCCTGCCCTGGCCGCCCCTCACTACTAGGGAAAACCTTATACACAGAATCTTACCAGTAGCGCTTGTTAAAATGAGGCGCTACTGCTACTTAGCGATGGCGTCTACCAAAACCGCCATCTGTTAACCCTTAGCGATGGCGGCAGAACTGAACGCGCTACTACTATAATTGCCACACCGTTCCCGATGTGCTAGGTATAGTAGTAGCGCCCTTCTAGAAATGGCGCTACTACTACCGATTTTAGCAGCAGCGCGTTTTCCCCTCGCGCGCTGCTGTTATATCTATTCTCACCTAACCCCCCACGCGGCCTGATTCCCTCCTCTTCCTCCCCCAATTCACCACTCTCTCTTCTCCCCCTCGTCGCCTCCGCCTCGCCGCCGTCTCGCCGCCATCTCCCCCGACCCCGCCTCGCGGCCGTCTCCCCCGACCCCGCCTCGCCGCCGTCTCCCCCGGCCCCGCCTCGCCTCCGCCTCGCCGCCGTCTCCCCGACCCCACCTCGCGCCGTCTCCCGGACCCCGCCTTGCCGCCGTCTCCCCCGACCCCATCTCTCTCCCCGCCCTCTGTAATCACTCTCCCCTTCCGATCCCTCTTGTTAATTTGCTTAGTATAACCCTAGCTATTTAGTACTAGTTAGTATGAACCCTAGGCTATTTTTAGTGTTAGTTAGTTAGTTAGTATGAACCCTTAGCAGTAGTTCCTAGGTACTAATTAGTTAGTAAGAACTAGGTACTAATTAGCTTGTTACTAGTTTATTTTTATTTATAGTAAGTTTATTTTCAGTAAGAACTAATTGAATTAATAGAACATGTTAGTAAGAACTTGTTGCTATTTTTTTAGTTAAAGCAATTTTTCCCGCATCGACGTGGACGATGCCTATCCCGCATCCTCATCGTCGAGTCGGTGGAGGACGACACCTGCTTGACCAGATGGGCCATGTCCGGGATTGGGCTCCGCCGGGGTGGTACTGGGAGGCGCTACCTACCGGGGGGCGCAGGTTGGTGAGGAGTCAGCCTGTCGTTGACCGAACCTTCTTTGGTGGCGATCGCGTGGGCTGATGGCGGTCCAGAGGCTCGAGGACCCGCAGAGGTGGTGCGCCACCGTGTCGATGAGGAGGACGCCGCGTCCGTCGCTACTTGTTTGCGTTGGAGCACAGGTTCTCCAATACCGGCAGGTTCTCCGAGGATCTCACCGGAGCTATGATCCCGGGAGGGGTCCTTCTCTGTGGGTGTCCACCGCGCGTACCGATACCCGTCGTGTGCTAGGGTTTTAGTTGTATTAGTGATGTTATATGTATGACACTATTCGGGATGTATTAGTGATAATATTCGACGATGTACGAACACGCATGAGATGATTTACTTTTGCTTATTCAATGCATGCTAATTTGAGTCCTATAAGATATTTTGAAATATATATCTTGTGTTGCTCAAATATGATATGTGCTTGCCCAAGTGGCCGGTCATGTTTGCAGGTTACATCTCCGAGTGGCCTATGTTTTGCCGAAGTTTTGATTCATTTCCGTTCCGGCAAATTTCAGGCGCTCGATATGTCCTATTTTAGCAAAGGTCATGCCGGATTTTTCCGTGAATTTTGGCATGACTTGTGCAAGAATATGTAGGAAATATCGAGTGCCCCGGATTTGTGTGTTGAGTATCCTGGTACTTTTCTTCGATCGATTTTCAATTAATGTTTTAACGATGAACATAGGAAATGTCTGACGACGAAAAGGATTTCGGTATTTGCAAATACTGCGAAGACGAGCGCGGCCTGTGCGATGGAATCTTCCTAGATGATGATAGGCGCTTCAGCATCAAGCTTGACAAGAACTTCGAAGTGGATACAGTAAGTCACAAGGACAAGTCTTTTTTCGTAATTAAGCATGACATATGCTTCATTTGCTTCAACTTATATTTATTTTTACTATTCTACTAGCGTATTCCCTGCCATGCAAGGGTTTTTGTATTGGATAAGATAGGTTGCGATGCATTACTATGGAGGTAAAGAAATTTTACTTGAAGACCGAGCATGGTTATATTTTCCACACAAAATTATACAATTCAGACGACTACACCTATTTTGGATGCAAAACATGGCGAGCACTATGCAAGACTTATGCATTTGAGCCTGATATGGTTATCACCTTTGATATTCGTCCGGAAGATGATATTGAAGGTAATACCGACATCTGGGTCGATGTGCAGATGCCTCCAGTTATACCAAAATGTGAGTTTCTCAACCATATTTATGTCTTTGATATTGTTTATTCAAAAATATTTGACAATTAATCTCTATTGATAGCTTATTTCGGTGCAAGCAAACATGTCCAGCGCTTGGTAGGCAGGACCGTATACTATGCCGGGGCTGAACTCAACTACGAGGAGCTCAGTCATTATGTTTCATGGCTTGCGGATCTTGATACTGTCAAGACAAATTTTCTTCCTGGATTTAGAAATGTTAGTACTGAAAATGTGTGACCAATAGTGTTCGTACTAAACTACGGTCACATCTATTTAGGAAGGATGGTAAGATTTTTAATATTTGTCCTCAGTGCATCTTTTCCATACATTATTTTTGAAGCTAAACTTCATTGCTAAGTATTTTACCATACGATGTTCTTCAACAGGGAGTCCCGATGAATGTTGTGCCTTATGGGATCGAGACTAAAGGTACCATGAGTACTATTAGCTTACGGCCAAGATATCCTACAGATTACTGTAGTGCATTCAAGATTAGTGACGGATGCTTAATAGTGCAAGACTGGACCAAATATGTGATGGGGGAGCGCAGAGAAGTACTAGGGGCAACAAACAGAAGCGCATCCCATGATTAGGAGACAGGTTCATCTGCATGCTCCAACTTGATCAACAAGGAGTGCTACACATGTTTTATGTTATTTTACCTGCGAGAGAGCAGCAGGAGTGATTAGCTAGCTAGAAATGAGTTTGAGGATGATGATGTGCTACACATTTACTATGATGATAAAATATCTAGTGTTGGTGGTAATGACTATGATGATTATTATTATCTAGTGTTAGTGGTGATTAAATAAATAATGTTGGTGGTAATTACTATGATGATGATTAAATAGCTTGTGCTAGCGGATTAGATTCAAGTGGAGGCAACATGTGGTGCACATCAAAAGTACTACTAGTCCAAACTAGATCAAGTTTGGATTAGTAGTATACTTTTGACATGCACCACATATTGCCTCCACTTGAACCTAATCCACATTCATTTGACACACTAGACATAATGATGTAAACCTCATAACTGGTATTGTACCAATATTTGTACGATGGAGAGAAAACCGCATAAATACACTAAAAATAAAAAAATAAAAGATGAATACTAGTAGCGATGGACAGAAAACGCGCTGACACTAGTTTCATTAGCAGTAGCGTGGGGATGAACAAACGCTACATCTATTTGTCCTAGCAATAGCGCGCGCCGGCACGCGTTACTGCTAAGCAATAGTTGTAGCGCCTTATTAGTAGCGCACCTACCCGCGCTACTAGTAAGCACAAAACCAGCGCTACTACTAGGGTTTTCCCTAGTAGTGCCTCCTCTTCTCCACTAAGGCACAATAGGCCCATTACACTCCCCGGGGGGTTCCGGTAACCCCCCGATACTCTGGTATATGTCCGAAACCTCCTGAAACACTTCTGGTGTCCGAACATAGTCGTCCAATATATCGATCTTTATGTCTCGACCATTTCGAGAGTCATCGTCATGTCCGTGATCATATCCGGGACTCCGAACTACCTTCGGTACATCAAAACATATAAACTCATAATACCGATTGTCACAGAACTTTAAGCGTGCGGACCCTACGGGTTCGAGAACTATGTAGACATGACCGAGACACGTCTCCGGTCAATAACCAATAGAGGAACCTGGATGCTCATATTGGTTCCTACATATTCCACGAAGATCTTTATCGGTCAAACCACATAACAACATACGTTGTTCCCTTTGTCATCGGTATGTTAGTTGCCCGAGATTCGATCGTCGGTATCTCAATACCTAGCTCAATCTCGTCACCGGAAAGTCTCTTTACTCGTTCTGTAGTGCATCATCCCATAACTAACTCATTAGTCACATTGCTTGCAAGGCTTATAGTGATGTGCATTACCTAGAGGGCCCAGAGATACCTCTCCGACAATCGGAGTGACAAATCCTAATCTTGATATATGCCAAGTCAACAAGTACCATCGGAGACACCTATAGAGCACCTTTATAATCACCCAGTTCATTGTGACGTTTGGTAACACACAAAGTGTTCCTTCGGTAATCGGGAGTTGCATAATCTCATAGTCATAGGAACATGTATAAGTCATGAAGAAAGCAATAGCAGTAAACTAAAACGATCAAGTGCTAAGCTAACGGAATCGGTCAAGTCAATCACAAAATTCTCCTAATGATGTGATCTCGACAGATCTATCAAGCACAGGCACACACAGAAACACATCCCCACTCTTATTGATAACATTGCAGTTCCACCCTCAGTTTGTCTAGTAGGCCTCTCCCACAATCTCCGAGAAGCAACTCCATCACCCATCCATCACTCTACCCCTCTCCCTCCCTCTCTCTCTCGTCTCTCTCTCTCTCTATCCCATCATATTTCCCGTCCTTCACTTATGTATGGATGTCGACTGATCTCCCTCAAGACATAGCTGGGTCTCTCCTTCTCAACACATATACGAGTCGTTCTACCTCTATAGTTAGGCCTCTGCCTACCCCTCCCCAACCCCCTCCCCCCTCACACACCGATACATCGAGCGTTCTAGTCATGTCTCCCTGCCACACACAAACTTGACATGTGCCCTCTAATGTTCCGGTAGGCCAGTCGCCCTATATCTTTGACTTGCACACACACACAATTTCGATGGCTCTCTTCATCGATCTTGCACCCACCCACTTGATCCTCTCTTCGACTCTATCGATAGCTATGACCCCTCCCTCTCTTCTCGTGGATTGCCCAACCCTCTATGTATGATATGGATAGGCCTCCATTTCACACACATTGCATGCAAAATTTTGTTTGAGATGTCATCGACACATGTTCCCACAAATAATTCACGAAATCAACCCCCACCCCAAAACAAAAGGCACCCATGAACGCGATTTTTATCTCTCACACACACCCACATAGGTGGGGGACATGCACACGCACGGCGCATGTACTCCCGTCTCTTTCCCAACCACACCCGTGCGGGTACACGGTGGAGCTCATTTCCGTATGAAAAAGGCAGCCCACGTGGTAATTTGGCACGTGTACTGGTTGTCCACTTGGTGGAGGGAGGATCGTCTACCATGGGTGAACAAACAAATTGCGACTTGACGCGTTGTGTTAAATTAAAAAAAGAGGCAAACCATGTGGGGCCTACCTTAGAGGCAAGGCTCTATAAACTGGAGTACTTTTGATGTGTCCCATCAACTCGCAGAATGAGGAGAAGCTTGCTTAGTATGCTGTCTCCGCCCATGCAGGCGGTGGCTCCTGAGGATGAGGTGAAGCTTGCTCCGCCACGCCCGCTCCCTCGCCCATGCTTGGTGGCTCATGAGACGAGGAGAAAATTTTACTACTCCCTTCGTTTACTCCTCGTCCCTACTACCTTGGTTATAGAGATGATATCATATTGTTTGGAATATATATGTCCTTTAGTAGATTTCAATATGAACTACTAGTACATACTCCAAACACTGATGCATATAGACGTATTTTAGAGTGTAGATTCACTCATTTTGCTCCATATGTAGCACTCTCCCTCGCCCCTCGACCCTCGCCCACGTGGTAGACGTGCAGCAATTCATTTGGTCTCATATAGCCAAAACGATATATAATGCACTACCAATATTGCTCGACTTCCCGAAGAGGCGAAGAGCCAATCGCAAGGTTAATATTTTGGAGATGCCAAGCACAAGGTTATAGGAGAACGAGTAGTAGGTGCCGCGTCATTTATAAATAAAGTTTTTTTCTTCAGTGGCACGTACGCAATATGATAGGTTCATATGGAGAGAAAAGGAAACCGCTCCACTATATACATAGTCAGGACGGGCCAGCCTACACGGTTGCTTGCTGGGGTTGCTCTCTTCACACTCTCTCGCACAAAACGACTGTGGCCACATCTCTAACATCTCGGTGGATCACGTCCGCTTGGGGAAGGGGTGGATGCTTAGTGTAGATGCGGTAGCCGTCGCCGACGGCGAAAACCCACTGTCGAGACGTCCCGATCAGGGGTCCCCGCCGTTCTCTCTCACAAAGCCGGTGAGGTTGCCTTCGTCCTTTGATCACTGCTGTGACGTGGGCAGTTGGCTCCTCCCGCCGCCCTCCTCAAGGTTGAGCTACGTCCCTCAGGTACAACTCCCTTTACAGCCGGCTTGCACCACTGCTCCAGCTACCCACATCACTCCCTATGGATATATCTCTACTTCTTTTCCCCGCACATACTTCTACTGGCTTCTACGTATTGTATTTGTGATGAGTTTATGTCTCATCAACTAGTCCCAGTAATCTTATTCTAATCACGCTTCTTCAACTTCTTTGCCACAGGGATGCTCATCTCGATTTTGGTGAAACTGCAAAAAATGATCCGATGGTCAAAAGGTTGAAAACTTCATTTATTAGGAAGCTCAAACGTTGCCAGCAAATTGAAGCCTGGTCAGGATTCATGGTTCAAGGGCTAGGGACTGCATGAATTGTTTTTTTCTTTAGTTGCCTCTGTTCCAAAATAAGTGTCAACTTTAGTAGTAGTACAACTTTGTACTAAAGTTTGCACAAAGTTGAGACACTTATTTTGGAACGGAGGGAGTACATATTTGCTATGATCTGTCAATCATTGAGATGCAATAGCATGCATGTTAGTCTCCTTTGTATTTGATGAAATGTTGCAACGGCCAACCTTGGACGCAAGATACATGTAACAGAAGCTGGAAGCTTCATAGCATTGTACAAATTTATCTCGCTGATAAATTACAATACGTACTATACTAGTACTTCCTCCGTTCCTAAATATAAGTCTTTGTAGAGATTTCACCATTAACCACATGCGGATGTATATAGATGCATTTTAAGTGTAGATTCATTCATTTTGTCCCGTATGTAGTTCACCTAGTGGAATCTCTACAAAGACTTATCTACTAGTAATAGCTAGCCCCCACTACTAGGAATTCTCTATCCTCTCCTTGAGCCACATCATCAAAATTAATGTAGTCGTTAGATGAACTAAATCAGTCCATAATAGCCGTCTGATCTAGATGTTGAGAGGCTCCGCACTAAGCCACGTGCAAGCATGCAGAAATACCGTGGCATGCATGTGAGTGGGTTTTAAATCACATCAACATGTCTGCATGCAAGCATGCACCGGTAACATGCATGTAAGTGAGCTTTTAAGTCCCATTAACATGTCAAAAAGAAAATATAATCCCATTATGCAGTAGGAGTTGGCTGATCTTTTTTTCCTTACGTGGAATGATCTAAATGATGATGGGAGTTTATTTAGTTTGGCTACCACATTTGTCATGCGGTTATTGAGTTTTTTTTTTAGTTTTATGAAATCGATAATTTTGCGCAGATAGATATACGGCTGTTCTGCGGCAACGCGCGGGGACTCATCTAGTAATATTTAGGAACGGAGGGAGTACTATGTAAAGAGTTAGGTGTCGCATGGTGATAGTGTGAGGTGGGCCATGTAATCACTGAGCCTGCGTGTTTTCACTGCTCTTGCACTCCTCCGCTGTAAGAATGAAGAAAATTGTAATCTAGTAGTAGTACCTCCTTTCACCGAAAGCGTGGGACATCCAGCAGTCCTACCACCTTAGTAATAAAGACCAATGAGTCGTCAAATCACATAGACCCAGCAGTAAGTTGGACGTACGAAGCAACCATCACTCTTGCGTTAGTGAGAGGTCGCGTTCTCTCTGCCCGGGCATGAATGCGGCACCAATTCTTTGGAGCGGCGCTGACCGTTTCGGGCGGGAAGCGCGCGCGGGCGATGGAGGGGCTTTGGGTGGGCCAGGCTGGTCAGGAGCGGGCGTGGCAGCTGTCCGCATGTCCCTACCGGACACGCCCGGAAACGAGAGGATGCACCGACTCTCACGGCTAAAATCATACACTACACACCATCTCTCTGTAGGAGTAGGTCGATCTGTCTCTCTCTCTAACACACACATGTTGTTAAACATACACATGCACACGCACGCACCTTGGTCCCGTTGCACCTTCTAACGTGACTTATTACACCTATGAGGAGGGAGTAGTAAGTATACGAGATACGGTGGCACACTGACTTAAGTCGAATACAAGTGCCCAAAATTTGTGTGCATGTTATAATAAGGATTCACTTAAAATAGTACGTGAGCGAATAGAAGCATCACTTGGACAGTGTTCCCGAGCAGTAGCGAGATGTGTGAGGTAAGATACACCGCTGGCGCTTTTAATTTTTCTTCTTAATCTGTTTGTTTCACCCTCTGACTGGTGGGACCCAACGTACAACGTGGAGAGAGGTAAGGTGACTAAGGCTGCATTATTTCTGCACCACTATGGATAGTCTTACCACCAAAGCCACATGACACGATTATGACTGAAATCCCAATGACGCCCACACACACACAAAAACACGTCATGCTTGTCACACGAATGCAGGAATGTATAAAAGGTTATTTTCCTCTCGTTGAACATAACGGGAGGGTTGTGTAGCTGGTTAGCCTGTTCGCTCATCAAACTTGAGGTCTCGGGTTCGATAACTACACTTGAGCATAATTTGTGCCAGGAGGATACTTTGACTGGTCAAAATGGATGGATACGGAGCTATACGATCTTGTAGTGACCATATAATCACCTCATCACGTATAAGCTGCAGCCTCGGCACTTGTTTTCTAGGGTTTGCACACTTCACACTCTCTCTCCAGTATATATATACACGCTGGAGCCTCAGCGCTTGTAGTTGCTCTCTTCACACTCTCTCGCCCTCTCCAGATCTAAACAAGACTTTGTTGGCCTGTCTCTCCCCTCACTGCTGCTCAAAGAGCTGGCAGGATCCGTCCGCCGGGAAGGGAAGGAGGCTTAATGCTGTAGCCGACGGCGAGGGAGGGAATCCACTACCGGCGCAGTTGTTCACTTTCACCCAGTGGCGGCGCGGGAGGGCCTCCGACCCCTTCTTCTTCGCCGTCATCCCGTCGCCCACTGAACCACGACCCAAGAACCTTAAAGTATAATTTACTTACTCCACATGCATTGCTCTAGCTGCATGTATACCATGAATCTAGGACGTGGTTCATAGAGGAAAGGAGTGGGGGAAAGTAGTGGGAAAAGTTGTATATAGCATGAATCTAGGACGTGGTTCAAAGAGGAAATGAAGGGGGAAAGTTGTATAGCATGAATCTAGGACGTGGTTCAAAGAAGAAATGAATGGGGGAAACTAGTGGGGAAAGTTGTATCGCATAAATTTAGGACGTGGTTCAAAGAGGAAAGGAAGGAGCGAAAGTACTAGTTCAAAAAGGAAAGGAAGGGATAAGGCTGTAGAGTTTGAGCAGGACTAGATTTGCTGCGCTCACATAGGGAAAGGTGTCTAAAGATAACAAGCTGGGACCAACACAAATATGCTCCTTGGTTGTTTGTTCTTTGTTGCAACAGATCGTGCATGACCACAAGACATCGGTAGATGCACATGGTGCTGGTGCATCCACTATCCGTGCAACTCATTAGCTGTTGTTAATCTAAGGCCATGTTTGGTTAAAACTCCCTAGTCCCTACCGCTTGGTTCCAGGGACTAAACATGGACTAGAGGTTATTAAATGACATGCTAAAAGACCATGTTACCCCTAGTAATGAACTAATAGAGACAAGGTGTGATGCGTGGCAGGGGCAACTGTTGGAAAAAGTCCCAAAAAGACTCCCTCGGGGTCTTCTTTCTTTAGTCCCAAATGCCCACTTTTAGTCCCTAAAAGTAACTCCTGTTTGGTTTAGATGGGACTGACACGGAGTTCTTTTAGTCCCTACACCAGAATGTCCCTGTAAACAAACAACCTCTAATAATTCTGCTGGAAAATTGATGCAATGCCACAGTTAAAAGCAAATTACATGTTTAATGAATTTTATTGTTAATATAATCTCTATGTTAATATTAATCAAAGCCACCATTTGAGAAATGCTACTGTCTTGCTTTCTTTCCCATTTAGATAAGGTAGATGCTTCTTTTTGTTGGCTTCTGTGTCATCCACGGTTATTGACCACTAATAGTTTCCTTTGCACCTCTGTGTAAACAGGGTTATCTACTTCACCTCGTTGCCATTGTGACCTTTTGTTGCACTGCACAAAAAAACTTTTGTTTTAAGAGTGTTTTGTGCAGTTCAACCAAAATGTCACACCGACAACGTTGCTTGATTGCTTGATCTTAGTGGAACTGCACAAGAGGAGATCTTACTTCCTATCCGTGTTTGCAAATTTGGTTCAGATCTTCTTCTTGTGAGTTGTTTGAATTCTGCATCATGCACTACAAAAAAAAGACACATCCGTGACATTTTGGGCTGAACGAAATTTTTTTCTATTATACATATGACACTTCTATGACGATAATTGTGACAAAACCCGGTATCATCATAGATGTGGTGGGCTCCTACTTCTATGACAAAAAATCATGACAGAAAATGGGCTTTTCGTCCTGGGCGGGCCGGAGACGCGGCTGCATGACATTCTATGGGCCGTCCATGACGGAAAAAACCGTGGTAGAAGTGAGGGCGATGTAAATTTTGGGGAGTTCCCGGTTACGGTGGGTGGTCGGGGGCTGCGTGTGTGCGAGGCGTTGGCTTTAACTGAACCCGAGCGAGGCGTTGGGCTCTAACTGAACCCGAGCGATTGCACTGCAGGCTACGCGTTATTGAACCCGAGCGATCGATCGATGGCTGTTAACTGAACCCGATCGAGCGATTCCTTCACGACTACTGCTAACTGAAGCTGATCGATGCTGCCTCTGGGATGAACAGTGAGCGTTGTGGGGAGTTTGTTTGAACAGTGAGCGGTGGCGTTGCCTCTGGATGAACAGGACCCCGTGGTGTGGAGGGATGGATGAACAGTATACGGTGGAGGGGTGCCCGTGGAGGGGTGGTTGAACAGTAGCTGGTGGAGTAGCGCGCGGTGGAGGCTGGATGAACAGGAGGCCGTGGAGGCTGGAGGAGGTTGACGGTAGCCCATGGAGGCTGGAGGAGGTCGACGGTGTTGATGAACACTATCCCGTGAAGTCCCGTTTTGCGGTACGCCACACCCCTCCCGATGAACAGGACCCCCGTTTCGACCGTAGCGCTCCAACACAAGTCCGTTTCGTCCGTTTTGCAGTACGCCACACCCTTCCCGATGAACAGGACCCCCGTTTCGACCGTAGGAGGTCTGTTTCGTCCATTTTGCGGTATGCCACACCCGTCCCAATCAACAGGACCGCCGTTTCGACCGTAGGAGATTCGTTTCCTCCATTTTGCGGTACGCCACACCCCTCCCGATGAATAGGATCCTGTTTCGAACGTGGCTGGTCGAACACAAGACCGTTTCCTCCATTCTGCGGTACGCCAGGCCTCGTTTCCATCGCCTATTCCATCCAAGCCCTTCCTATGAACACGACCACGCATTCCGTTCCGACCCAGCCGGTTGGCTCCCACGCGTTCCGTTGCCTCCAGATTAACACGACGCATTCCGTTGCCTCCCCATGAACACGATGCATTCCGTTGCCTCCCCATGAACACGAGGATGATGTTGTTTCTCCGTTCCGACCCAGCCATGTACACGAGTCCTGGCCGTACGTATGCACGAGTAGGCGTTCGAGACCCTGCCCGTATGTACACATACGTGGCCGTATTTTCTTTCTTGCACCCTGGCCGTTGTACGTACGTGTACATGCTACGTGCGCGCCTCTACTACGACACGTGTGCGCCTCTACATCGACCAGTATATATGTACGTACACGTTCGCGACCAGAATGACAACGCTACGTACGCATCGACCAGGTGGGTCCCAACTGTCAGGCAATTCCTTGTGGGCGAAGATGTAGCTGGTGGGTCCCAGCAGTCAGAGGGGCGAATCGTTTTGTGTTTTTTTCCCGAACGCACTTCCTTGCGTGCGAAGGTGTAGCTGTTGGGTCCCAGCAGTCAGGGGGGCGATTCGCTTTTTTTTTTGCCCAGACACACTTCTTTGCGTGCGAAGGTGTAGCTGATGGGTCCCATCAGTCAGGGGGGCGAATCGTTTTTTCGGACGCACTTCCTTGCGTGCGAAGATGTAGCTGGTGGGTCCTAGCAGTCAGGGGGGCGAATCGTTTTTTTTGGACGCACTTCCTTGCGTGCGAAGATGTAGCTGGTGGGTCCTAGCAGTCAGGGGCGAATCATTTTTTCGCGTAATACAGTGGCCCGTCCGGTGGAGGAATAATTATTTTGCGCGTAATAAGGAGGCACTTCCTTGCGGCTGCCGTGGACCCAGATGTCAGCATCTCCACATACAGTCACTTCCTTGACCACGTTGACCACGCCGCGCCGAGAGCATCATGGCGGTGGACGAGGGCGAGGCCTAGCAAGGGGATGACGCGGAATCGGGGAAGATGCGGCAGTGGATGCACACGCAGAGAGGAGTACGAGGGTTCACTGGTTCGGCTGTGCTGCCGTCGCCGCAGAATAACAGGGGGTGTGGGTGAGTGGAGGGATGGCTCGGCCAGCGGTGGGAGTAGTAGGGGGCGGTGAGGCCTCCGCGGCAGCACAGCCGGCCATATGAGGCAGGAGCAAGCGGCACGACCGGCGTTGCTTTGAGCAGCTGAAGCAAGAAGACCAGAGGTTGAAGAAGCACGACAGCCGTTGGATGGACACCGTACGGTCACTGTAGCTAGAATCGTTTATATTGACTAAGTTGACAAAGCCCTTGGTACGTCAACTTAGTAGGCCCACAGGTCAGCTTCCGAAACGGTGCGCCCCAGATGTCAGGGGGAGGAATCATTTTTTGGGCGGGTGAAGCTAGAATATCCGAGATTGAAGAAGAAGCACGGCATCCGTTGGATGGACATCCAACGGCCACTGCTGCTAGAACTGTGTGTTGACTATAAGTTGACAAAGCCTTGCATACGCGTCAACTCTGTTTTTTAGGGGACGCGTCAACTTAGCAAGGCCAGAAGTGTGTGGCAGAGAAATTATAGCCCATTTGAGATTTGTAAGAATGTGTAGCCCATTTTTGAATTCTAATGGAATTTACTACAGCCCATTTACAGTTTGTTAAAAGTACAGCCCATTTCAACCAACTGTTCAAAACAGAATTCAATAAAATTTCCCACATTTTGATGGGATCCGAAATATTTTTATCCCGAAATTTCTAGTCAGACTAAGTACAATTTCAATATAAATTTATATTACGTAAAAACCGAACGAAACATTGCGCTCGCAACAATTAATGAAATTAAAATTTTCAATATCCAGTTATAGTTACTGCCCAGTTTTTATAATTACATCCCATTTATTATTTCTTAAAGCCCATTTTCTTGTTAAGCCTAATGCATCCCTCCTAGGAAAGATTTGCAAACAAGCAGAGAATAACAACTTGACCTTGCCTGGGTATTCCTAAAAAAAGTATAGCAGGGCTAGCCATTTTCAGCTTGAAAAAAATTAATATCTGGGCTGGATATCTGGCATGGGCTAGACGGGCCACAACCCGCCCAGTTAATACCTCGAGCGATGTTTTCGTTGTTGTTCAGAGGAGAAAAATTAATATCTGGGCTAAACATCGAAAAACTCGACAGTGCTCACAGCTCAAAAACACAAATACTGCTCGAGCTGCTTGGTCCCACCTGTCGGCCGCTTCTTATGCAATTCTCTCGTTTATTGACTATGGTGTGGGACCGTGATGTCAGGAAACTAGGAGGAAGCAAAATAAATTATAGTTTTATATATATATATATATATATATATATATAATAAGGAGGCACTTGCGTACGTGAGGCTATGGCCCTGGTGGGTCCTCATTGTCATCCTCTCCAAGTAAAGTCATCTCCTCGCCCGCGCACTTTCCGCCAAACAGCCCGGCGCCGCCGCCCGCTTCCCGGTGCAGGCGATTGCTCCGCCTTCAAACGACACAAGTGATGTCCGTACGTCCATCTGCCGCCCACATTAATAATACACGGTTGCCGAGGTGGCTACTCCGGCGCCACACGTCCGTCCCTCTGCCACCCACCATTGCTATATAAACTGTTGCGCCGGCCATAGCCGCAGTCATCCGCATCCCTTCCCTTTCTCTTGTCCACACCACTACTGCCCACCATGGCTTCCTCGCGCCCAGCGGCGCTCTTCGTGACGGGCGGACTACGGACCACAAGGGGATGGCAGCCATTGCTGCCGACCGGCTGGCTGGCAGGCAGCCGGAGGACGACAACGTCCCAATGGAGAACATGGTAGTCGACGATCTGGCGCCAACCCTCTCCTCCGTGCCAACCTCACCGGTGCATTGCACGATGACCATCGGCGAGGCCCGTGCCCAATCTATGGACACGGTGAGGCAGATGTGTGAGGAGCAGTTCCGGGAGGCGCGGGCCGACGCCGCCTACAACCACCATCTCCTCCAGGAGCACCTGCAGGCGGAGGAGCAGATCACCGCGGAGCGGGCGGAGCAGGAGGCATTGCTCGACTCGTACCGCTCCACCCGCAAGGGCCGCCTCGAGCGCTAGTGGTACCGCATGCGGGTGCTGGAGGCTGCGGCTGCCCGCAAAGAGGCTAGCAAAGAGGGCGATGAAGCGGGCGAGGCGTTGTTTGGCGAGACCGAGGACGAGACAGAGGACAATGCTGGATCCGACGAGTCCCCACTGCACTGGCGTCGGCGAGGCCCTGCTCCGCCGAGGCCCCGTGGTGCCAACAATGAGGCAGAGGACACCGCTGGCTCCACCGAGGCCCCGCCCCGCCAACAACGAGGCAGAGGACATCGTCGGCTCAGCCGAGGCCCCACCCTGCCGGCAACGTGGGGGACGATTTTCACCGCTCCGTCGAGGCGCCGCTCGCCGGCAACGAGATAGAGGACATCGCCGGCTCCGCCGAGGCCCCGCCCCGCTGCCAACGAGGCCGCGCCACACAAAAAACGAGGAAGAGTAGAACACGGTAGGTCGCCGCCACTCAGGTGCAAGTAAGGCCACCGCTGCTACCCTCTAGTTGAAGCCAAGCTAGGCGGGCTGACCATTGACGGCCGGTTAGCTTCTTGGCGGCGACGTGGAGTCGGAGAGCTGCGCTGGAGAAGAACGTTGCTTCTACTTAACTGTTGGTGCAGTTGGTTGACTGACACGTGGGCCCAACAGGCCACATGTCAGGTACACAACTGCACCTGCAGTTAAGTCACTGAAGCTTCTGTTCGGCTCAACGGGACACAAGTGGGTAGCTTCGGTGAATTAATTATACCTCTAGCGCACCCCTTTTTAGTTGAAGAGTGTATGAAATGTAATGAAATCCGACATCTTTATATGAAACCCGACCGTGTATGAATGAATTTATTTTGATTAGTTCGAATTCCTGTATCACGGGCATTGGATGAACATGCAAAACAAAACATACTAGCATTATTCCTAGGGTGATCACCTCGTTTGCAGTAGTTTCACATGTACTCCCTCCGGTCCTTTCTAGTCTGCATACAAGTTTTGTCTGCAGTCAAAGTATCTCTACTTTGACCAATCTTATACAAAAAGTAAGCACTTTCACAATGTGCTAAGTAAAAGGAAATGTATGAGTACAAAGAGTTTGAGCAGCTTTTTAGCGTTTCTGTACATTGCAACCAAACACACAGGGCTGGCAATTCATAGAGAACATTCAAAACAATCGATTATTATACATCTCACCGACTCACATGTCAGAGGAAATATTTACTTCACAACTAAAGAATAAAGAAAAAAATTGATTGACGCTGCTGACAGCAAAGGGCGTCCCATTCGAAAATATCAAACACATGTATTGCTAAAATAAATGAGCAAAATTTGACAAGGTTATCCCATTCCAAAATATCAAATGCCTAGGATTGTGGAATGGGCAGGGTTTGCCATCAGTTCGGATATTGACATGGCACCTCGTGCTAAATAAACCACTGTTCTTTTTGTGCGGTTCCACCAAAATCAACCAAATTCGCGTGTAGCTTGTATGATTTCGCCCTTATATGTTGCAACGCCTTTGAACTTATCGGCACCTCCTTTCTTGTGGTGGAAATGAATGATTCGATGTATTCATGAACATTTTGTGCAGTTCCCATTGAAATCAAGCTGAGCACCCTGCTTTGCACAAATACAAAAAGTGATTAGTATAAAGCAAACTGTACTATGAATTGACAGCTTCAATAGGCACATACATGGTCCATGTAGAGCACACTTTTAGAAAAATGGAACTCATCAGAAAGAATCCTAGAACAACATTGTAATCGCGCATCACAGCAAAAAATGGAGATTTGTCAGTCCTTCTGAGTTGAAGTTAGTTTGGTCCTGTGGGGAGTAATGTAATCATCCTTCAACTGCTCCTTCTGATGAGAAGATAGCATAATCGGAACTAGTCACTTCACATACTACATATTCTTCTTCAGAGGAAGATGATCCTGTTGTGCAAAGACAAGAGGACTACTAAATGCTAGCATCCCTGTTTTCTCGGAAAAAAAGAAAGGAAATATTTAAAACAGGACAGATGAAGCACTTCTCAAGGACAATACCACTTTTTCATGACACTATCTAAATAGTAGCACAACACCAATAGAGATGAGAAACTCAATCATATGGATGAAATCAGTGGGCGAGTACCAACCTTTGTCAGGAGGCTTATTGTGTAGAGCATACAGATGAAGCACTTCTCCGGAACCATCTGTTGCTATCTACGGTGGTGGCCATGCTTACTATATACTCCTCGATTAGTTTAATGTTTCCAACATCTTCTTGTGCAGTTCCACTAAAATATATGGTATCTTCAAAGAAGATCCATGTTTGCACAAGTAGAGATAATTACGTATTACATTAAGAGTGGCATCAAATCAGTGGCAAAACAATTGCTCGTTCCAGCCATAGTAATAAATTAAGATGCAAAACTATATCATTACTTGTGTCATCACAGTTCCAGTTCTTCATTACAGCACCGGGAGTTGATTTTTGTTTTTCTTCCGCTTGTTCTTCCACTTCATCAGTTGGTTCAATAACAGGCAAGCTTCGCCTTCAATGTAAGATTTGGCATGTCAATTAGGGAGCACAAGTATAGTACTAAACTTAATTTTCTGATGAAAGTGGCAAAATACAGGCCAACAGTTGTGAAATATCCTTATCTTACCTCAATGGGATATTACGGTGCACAACAGATTGGAAGTCTTGTCTCCATTTGTGCAGTTCACTAAAATCAAGCAACATTATCGCATTACAAGTAGCACAACATATGAAAGCACACTGCAGAATCATGTGAAAGAAGGCTAATCTTGACCTCTCATGATGCAGAATTCAAACAACTCACCGTAAGAAGATCTGAACCAAATTTGCCAACACGGATAGGAAGTAAGATCTCCTCTTGTGCAGTTCCACTAAGATCAAGCAATCAAGCTAACGTTGTCGGTGTGACATTTTGGTTGAACTGCACAAAACACTCTTAAAACAGAAGTGTTTTGTGCAGTGCAACAGAAGGTCACAATGGCAACGAGGTGAAGTAGATAACCCTGTTTACACAGAGGTGCAAAGGAAACAACTAGTGGTCAATAACGGTGGATGACACAGAAGCCAACAAAAAGAAGCATCTACCTTATCTAAATGGGAAAGAAAGCAAGACAGTAGCATTTCTCAAATGGTGGCATTGATTAATATTAAAACAGAGATTATATTAACAATAAAATTCATTAAACAAGTAATTTGCTTTTAACTGTGGCATTGCATCAATTTTCCAGTAGCATTATTAGAGGGTGTTTGTTTACAGGGACATTTTGGTGTAGGGACTAAAAAACTCCGTGTCAGTCCCATCTAAACCAAATAGGAGGGACTTTTAGGGACTAAAAGTGGGCATTTGGGACTAAAGAAAGAAGACCCAGAGGGAGTCTTTTTGGGACTTTTTCCAACAGTTGCCCCTGCCACGCATCACACCTTGTCTATATTAGTTCATTACTAGGGGTAACATGGTCTTTTAGCATGTCATTTAATAACCTCTAGTCCATGTTTAGTCCCTAGAACCAAGCAGGTAGGGACTAGGGAGTTTTTAACCAAACAGGGCCTTAGATTAACAACAGCTAATGAGTTGCACGGGACAGTGGACGCACCAGCACCATGTGCATCTACTAATTTACTATGGTCATGCACAGTCTGTTGCAACAAAGAACAAACAACCGAGGACCATATTTGTGTTGGTCCCAGTTTTGTTATCTTTAGACACATTTCCCTATGTGAGCGCAGCAAATCTAGTCCTGCTAAAACTCTACAGCCTTGTCCCTTCCTTTCCTTTTTGAACTAGTACTTTCGCCCCTTCCTTTCCTCTTTGAACCACGTCCTAGATTTATGCGATACAACTTTCCCCACTACTTTCCCCCATTCCTTTCCTCTTTGAACCACGTCCTAGATTCATGCTATATACAACTTTTCCCACTACTTTCCCCCACTCCTTTCCTCTTTGAACCACGTCCTAGATTCATGGTATACATGCAGCTAGAGCAATGCATGTGGAGTAAGTAAATTGTACCTTAAGGTTCTTGGGGCGTGGTTCGGTGGGCGACGAGACGGCGGCGAAGAAGAAGGGGTCGGAGGTCCTCCCGCGCCGCCGCTGGGTGAAAGTGAACAGCTGCGCCGGTAGTGGATTCCCTCCCTCGCCGACGGCGACATCGTTAAGCCTCCTTCCCTTCCCGGCGGATGGATCCTGCCGGCTCTTTGAGCAGCATTGAGGGGAGAGAGAGGCCAACGAATTCTTGTTTAGATCTGGAGAGGGTGGAGAGTGTGAAGAGAGCAACTATAAGCGTTGAGGCTCCAGCGTGTATATATATACTAGAGAGAGAGTGTGAAGCGTGCAAACCCTAGAAAACAAGTGCCGAGGCTGCAGCTTATACGTGATGAGGTGATTATACGGTCACTACGAGATCGTATAGCTCCGTATCCATCCATTTTGACCACCAAAGAATCCTCCCCGCAAAAATTATGCTCAAGTGTAGTTATCCAACCCGAGACCTCAAGTTTGATGAGCGAACAGGCTAACCAGCTACACAACCCTCCCGTTATGTTCAACGAGAGGAAAATAACCTTTTATACATTCCTGCATTCGTGTGACAAGCATGCCGTGTTTTTTTGCATGTGTGGGAGACATTGGGATTTCAATCATAATCGTGTCATGTGGCTTTGGTGGTAAGACTATCCACAGTGGTGCAGAAAGAATGCAGCCTTAGTCACCGTACCTCTCTCCATGTAGTACGTTGGGTCCCACCAGTCAGAGGGTGAAACAAACAAATTAATAAGAAAAATTAAAAGCGCCAGCGGTGTATCTTACCTCACACATCTCGCTACTGCTTAGGAACACTGTCCAATTAATCCATCTGTTCGCTCATGTACTATTTTAAGCGAATCCTTATTATAACATGCACACAAATTTTGGGCACTTGTATTCGACTTAAGTCAGTGTGCCACCGTATCTCGTATACTTACTACTCCCTCTGTCTATGTGTAATAAGTCACATTAGAAGGTACGGGACCAAGGTGCATGCGTGTGCGTGTGTGTGTTTAACAGCATGTGTGTGTTAGAGAGAGCGACAGATCGACCTACTCCTACAGAGAGATGGTGTGTAGTGTACGATTTTAGCCGCGAGTTTTAGTGCATCCTCTCGTTTCCGGGCGTGTCCGGTAGGGACATGCGGACAGCTGCCACGCCCGCTCCTGACCAGCCTGTCCCACCCAAAGCCCCTCCATCACCCGCGCGCGCTTCTCGCCCGAAACGGTCAGCGCCGCTCCAAAGAATTGGTGCCGCGTTCATGCCCGGGCAGAGCGGATGCGACCTCTCACTGGCGCAAGAGTGATGATTGCTTCATCGGTCCAACTTACTTCTGGGTCTATGTGATTTGACGGCTCATTGGTCTTTATTACTGAGGTGGTATGACTGCCAGATGTCCCACGCTTTCGGCGAAAGGAGGTACTACTACTAGATTACAATTTTCTCCATTCTTACAGTGGAGGAGTGCAAGAGCAGTGAAAACATGCAGGCTCAGTGATTACATGGCCCACCTCACACTATCACCGAACGACACCTAACTCTTTACATAGTACTCCCTCCGTTCCTAAATATTACTAGATGAGTCCTCGCATTGTCATGAACAGCCAGATATCTCTCTACGCAAAATTATTGATTTCATAGAACTAAAACTCTATAACCGCATGACAAATGTGGTAGCCAAACTAAATAAACTCCCATCATCATTTAGATCATCCCACGTAAGGAAAAAAGATCAGCCAACTCCTACTGCATAATGGGATTATATTTTTCTTTTTGACATGTTAATGGGACTTAAAAGCTCACTTACATGCATGCTACCGGTGCATGATTGCATGCAGACATGTTGATGTGATTTAAAACCCACTCACATGCATGCCACGGTATTTCTGCATGCTTGCATGTGGCTTAGTGCGGAGCCTCTCAACGCCTAGATCAGACGGCTATTCTGGACCGATTTAGTTCATCTAACGGCTACATTAATTTTGATGATGTGGCTCAAGGAGAGGATAGAGAATTCCTAGTAGTGGGGGCTAGCTATTACTATTACATAAGTATTTGTAGAGATTCCACTAGGTGAACTACATACGGAACAAAGTGAATGAATCTACACTTAAAATGCATCTATATACATCCGCATGTGGTTCATGGTGAAATCTCTACAAAGACATATATTTAGGAACGAAGGAAGTACTAGTATAGTACGTAGTGTAATTTATCAGTGAGATAAATTTGTACAATGCTATGAAGCTTCCAGCACATTACATGTATCTTAAGGGCCCAAGGTTGCCCGTTGCAACATTTCATCAAATACAAAGGAGACTAACATGCATTCTATTGCATCTCAATGATTGACAGATCATAGCAAATATGTACTCCCTCCGTTCCAAAATAAGTGTCTCAACTTTGCGCAAACTTTAGTACAAAGTTGTACTACTACTAAAGTTGACAGTTACTTTGGAACAGAGGCAGCTAAAGGAAAAAACGATCCATGCAGTCCCTAGCCCTTGAAGCGTGAACCCTGACCAGGCTTCAATTTGCTGGCAAAGTTCGAGCTTCCTAATAAATGAAGTTTGCAACCTTTTGACCATCGGATCATTTTTTGCAGTTTCACCAAAATCGAGATGAGCATCCCTGTGGAAAAGAAATTGAAGAAGCGTGATTAGAATAAGATTACTGGGACTAGTTGATGAGATAAAAACTCATCACAAATACAGTACGTAGAAGCCAGTAGAGGTATGTGCAGGGCAAATAAGTAGAGAAATATCCACAGGGAGTGATGTGGGCAGCTGGAGCAGTGGTGCAAGCCGGCTGTAAAGGGAGTTGTACCTGAGGGACGTTGCTCAATCTTGAGGAGGGCGGCGGAGGCGGCAATCGCCCACGCCACGGCGGTGAGCAAGGGACGAAGGCAACCTCACCGGCTTTGTGAGAGAGAACGGCGGGGACCCCTGATCGACGTGCCGACAATGGGTTTTCACCGTCATGACAGCCTTGCATCTACACTAAGCATCCACCCCTTCCCCAAGCGGACGTGATCCGCCGGAATGTTAGAGATGTGGCCACAAATGCTTTTGTGCAAGAGAGTGTGAAGAGAGCAACCCCAAAGAAGCAACCGTGGTAGGCTGGCCCGTCCCCGACTATGTATATAGTGGAGCGGTTTCCTTTTCTCTCCATATGAACCTATCATATTGCGTATACAAAGCTTTGAAGAAAAAAAACTTTATTTATAAACGACGCGGCACCTACTACTCGTTCTCCTATAACCTTGCGCTTGGCATCTCCAAAATATTAACCTTGTGATTGGCTCTTTGCCTCTTCGGGAAGTCGAGCAATAATGGTAGTGCAGTATATATCATTCTGGCTATATGAGACCGAATGAATTGTTGCACGTCCACCACATGGGCGAGGGTCGAGGGGCGAGGGAGAGTGCTACATACAGAGCAAAATGAGTGAATCTACACTCTAAAATACGTCTATATACATCAGTGTTTGGAGTATGTACTAGTAGTTCATATTGAAATCTACTAAAGGACATATATATTCCAAATAATATGATATAAGCTCTATCACCAAGGTAGTAGGGACGAGGAGTAAACGGAGGGAGTAGTAAATTTTTCTCCTCGTCCTGCGAGCCACCGTGCGGATGGGCGAGGGAGCGGGCGTAAGGCGGAGCAAGGTTCACCTCATCCTGCGAGCCATCGCGCCCGTGGGCGGGGGAGACGGCGTACTAAGCAAGCTTCTCCTCATTCTGCAAGTTGACGGGACAAATCAAAAGTACTCCAGTGTATAGAGCCTTGCCTCTAAGGTAGGCCCCACATGGTTTGCCTCTTTTTTAATTTAACATAACGCGTCAAGTCGCAATTTGTTTGTTCACCCGTGGTTGATGATCCTCCCTCCACCAAGTGGACAACCAGTACACGTGCCAAATTACCACGTGGGCTGCCTTTTTCGTACAAAAATGAGCTCCACCGTGTACCCGCGGGGGTGTGGTTGGGAAAGAGACGGGAGTACGTGGCGATGCGTGCACCTCTTCTCTTCGTGCACGCCCCCACCTACGTGGTGTGTGTGAGAGATACAAACCGCGTTCATGAGTGTTTTTTGTTTTGGGGTGGGGTGGGGTGGGGTGGGGGTTGATTTCGTGAATTATTTGTGGGAATATGTGTCGATGACATCTCAAACAAAATTTTGCATGCAAGGTGTGTGAAAGGGAGGCCTATCCATATCATACATAGAGAGTCGGGCAATCCACGAGAAGAGAGGGAGGGGTCATAGCTATCGATAGAGTCGAAGAGAGGATCAAGTGGGTGGATGCGAGATCGATGAAGAGAGCCATCGAAATTGTGTGTGTGTGCAAGTCAAAGATATAGGGCGACTGGCCTACCGGAACGTTGGAGGGCACATGTCAAGTTTGTGTGTGGCAGGGAGACATGACTAGAACGCTCGATGTATCGGTGTGTGAGGGGGGAGGGGGGAGGGGTAGGCAGAGGCCTAACTATATAGGTAGAACGACTCGTATATGTGTTGAGAAGGAGAGACCCAGCTATGTCTTGAGGGAGATCGGTCGACATCCATACATAACTGAAGGACGGGAAATATGATGGGACAGAGAGAGAGAGGAGAGAGAGAGGGAGGGAGAGGGGTAGAGTGCTGGATGGGTGATGGAGTTGCTTCTCGGAGATGGTGGGAGAGGCCTACTAGACAAACTGAGGGTGGAACTGCAATGTTATCAATAAGAGTGGGGATGTGTTTCTGCGTGTACCTGTGCATGATAGATCTGTCGGGACGCATCCATGGATGATGAAGGGGAACCATGTGTTTGGTAAGCAAACCTAACTAGATCGGTAGATCAATTTTTGTTTGTCGGAGGAAGGGAGAGACACAACTAATGAGGTAGATCGATGAACGCGTGGGTAAAAACGAGTTATAAGGACCTAGCTAGCTATATGTATAGCGAGAGATCGGTCGGTGTACATCCATTTGTTAGAGGCAAATAAGGCCTAGCGAGACGTAATGACAGAGAGAATGGAGCTAGGAGGTGGTGCGAGAGGCCCAACTACTAGCTAGATAGGGGGAGGAGTGTGCGGTTGTGAAATCGATGAAAAGAGGGGCGACAGTTTACACGTGTGTGTGACCGTATGAGAGACACGAGGCAAGGACACATAAAGGAGGAGATTGAAGGTGTGTGTGTGTATGTTGTAGGCAGGCATCGCTGGAGAGGTTTATCGATCGGTGTGTGTCGGAAAGGAGTTGTGGAGACTCTGGGAGAATGACCTAAAGAAAAAAAATGAATGTGCCCGATGGATAGAATGCCGAGGGAGGGGGAGGGCGAGGAGGGCGTGTGCATGCACGAGAGAAAGTTAGTGGTAGCTACAAAGGTTAGAGGATTGTGTGGGTGTAAGAGACTAACAATGATCATAATTTGATATGAAAGTGGATTCATATATTTGAAAAGGAGATCATAGTGTGCTAAAAATTGCATGCATGAATATAGCGGTGATACACGTGTTGTGCACATGTTATACCATAATGTGGTAATGCATGGCGTTTGCAACTCACAGCTAAATGCCGAACAATCTAAACCATACTATACATCAAACAATCTCACATTTTATTTGAATTTGTGATAATGTGTGGCGTTTGCAGCTGGCAACTAAATATCGAACAATCTAAACAATACTATATATCGAACATTCTCACATTTTATTTGAATTTGTGGTAATGTGTGGTGTTTGCAACTCACATCTAAATACTTGTAGGCGAGGGGCGGGCACCATACATAATGTGATAAACACATTATACATATGAGACATGGTTTAGATTATGAAGATCTAGCTAGATCTAGAAATGTAATGTGATTTGAAATAAAAATAAAGTGGATTCAAAAAATCGAGTTCGCGTTCATATAGTACACATAGTTCATATGTAACTCGAGACTAATCATGTGGTGTGCTGTGAAGAAAATACACAAACGATGGTTTAACTTGACAATAATGATGATTGTAGATCTTATTAAAACAGAGAAACGAATTCAAATGCTTTGACTTCACAACAATCATTACTGTAGATCTTATTCAAATAGAGAAACGAATTCAAATTTTGTTCATATTGAAGCGGTAGTATATACGTTTGGAATGCACTAAAACGTTCATTTGAGTAGTAGGTTGCATGCATTATACACGTAGCGAAATATTTTAATTGAACATAACATGAATTCAAAGTTTTGAATGACATTTGTAGTGCGCATTGATTTGGTACAGTACATGTTAGGCTTGTCCGGAAATTTCAACCCGCGCCTTGTTAGCCCGAAATATTTAAGATATATCTTTGTCTCGTTGTGCTCCAACGACTCCCTCCATCTCAACCCGCGCCATGCTATTCCGAAATTAAAACGCGCGCGAAAAATCCCACCTCCTGTGAAATCCCGACATGCGAAATGTCTGTGGTACCCCTGAACCGAAAGAACCGCCTCAAATCGGTGGGGGTACTTTTGTAACTTACCCCACATTTAGGACAAGCGCGTCTCTAAGCCATGGTTCCCCACTGCCATCCCATCCGCCCACCCATTCATACACCGAGGCCGCAGAAACCCGCGATTTAAACCCCACACCCTGCTCCGTCCGCCACCCAGCCGGAGCCTCTTCCCCGACGATGTCGTCCACAGCAACACCTCGACGTCCCTCGTCCACCGTACCGGATGAGGATCCGTCGTCGATCTCATCGTCCCGCCGGGTCAGCCACCCCATCTTCCACCTCCAAGGAGCTGCCCCGATGTTCCCCTCATCTTTCGTGCCACCTCCATTCCCACACCGCCGTGTTCACCTGCACCACCGGAAGAACATCATCATCACCGTTTCCTCGGATGAAGCTGCGGACTAATCGGTGCCACCAAAGAGGTTGTAAACTAATCGCCGCATTTTCTTATTGATTCGATCTCACGGTGCTGCCGGCGCTCAGTCCCGAGTCGACACGGCGCAGCTCCATCCATGGCGGCGGCGCCGGCCACTTCCTCCACGGCGTTGCTCCCTCGGCGGCGACGTCCACATCAGTAGGAGTTGTTGCTGCTTTAGCTCTCGCTCGCACTGCTACTCTGCTCTTGCTCTCGGTCCCCTGCCTGGTCTGCTCTTGCTATTGCTCTTGCTAGCGCTGCTGCTCTCGCTCTTGCTCTTGCTTGCGATGATGCTCTGATTTAGCTACACTTCAGTCGACGGAATCGACTTTTGGGTGATCGATTTTCAGGGGTGGGGGCTCGCCGGGTGAAGGAAGAACGAGCCGCGGCGGGGAGGGGGGCTCGCCGAAGAGGTACCCTACTTCTATCTTAGGGTTCAGGGTGGGGGCGGTGGTCGCCGGCGGTGGCTGGGGTTGGCGGGGAGGTGGCGTGGGGATCACCGGAGAAAAAGCTCGGCATAGGGGGGCCTAGAGGGACGGCCGGTGCGGCGGTGGACCAGCGGTGGGGAGTGTTTTCGGGGTGGTCGGGGCGGCGCACCGCCGACCGCGGGCGGCGGGGGGCTGCTGTTTGGCCGGTGGTGGCTGGCGGCTCAGGGGGTGGAGGTTGAAGATGAACCGCGGGCCCTTGATTTCGCATCCAACAGCTGCAAAATCAACTGACCAGAGATGAAAAATTCTGTCGACCGACGTGTAGCCTCACCTTGCTAGTGCATTCAGTTTCGACAGCAAAATTCAGTTTCGACAGGCAAAATTCAGTTTCGACAGATAAGTTCAGTTTCGACAGTTAAGTTCAGTTTCGACAGGTAAGTTAAGAGATGAGCGGTTGATGTAGTTTACATCTAGCACTTTGTGGTTATGTATTTTACGTCATGTATTGGAGATGCTATTAGAATTCCACTCAGGTTAAGGTCGTTCGTTGCCTCTCTTGTCGTGCTTCAGCCTCGGCCACATACAACTCACGGAGCTGCTCCAACGATTTAAACCCTCCATCACAATGAGCAGTACCTGGCTCCATCTCCAGACGCCTAAGATCTTCTTTCCCTCCTCCGACAGCAAAGTCAGCCGGAGCATCCTCACCAGCCAACCCAATCACGCTGAGATTGACATGGCTTCGCCAAAGAGGTTGTACACTTGTTGCATCTCTTTTCTACTCTACATGTTATATATATTGTCCACTGAGCACACGGATTTGTTCCTTTAGTGTCTCCTTGAAAGAAAAAACATAGAAATTTTAATTTTCATTGGTCCTCCTTTTCAAATTCCTATTCATGAAGCACAAGACTAAGAGAGAGTAGCATAATAGCATTATAACCGTACATTTTCTTGTGGTTTGACTTAATCTCACCATGCTTCTTTGCATCCTGTGATCTTCCAATTGTTGTGAATCAAACACCTAGATTAACAGAAATCATGTGTTTTTAAATTCTCTATTTTGCATGTGCATTCTTATCCTATTCCTGTCTATTTCCTATCCCTGCATTGTTGGAATCCTCCAATTCAAACGAGCCCTTACAGAATTATTTCTCTTATAGATAGTTGTCGAAGAAAACATTGCGTGGTTTGTCCCGATCCTGCTGCGCCGTCGTCCACCACAGCTCAGCTGGTCCAACGACAGAAGGGTCCAGCACAGCAGGGATCCGGCCTCCAGACTGTCTTTCGCCGCCTCAGATCTTCTTCCCCGCCGTCGGCAGCCATGAAAACTTCATTACCATCATCAACCGAGCAGATGACCTCACACGGGTCCACAAGAGAGGTCGCACTCTTTCGTGTCTGCTTACATTATGCATCACTTAATATTACATGCTACTTTATTGTCCTGTTCACCTATTAGACTCTCAGTCGGCTCCAAACTAATGGTCAAACTTGAGTTTTTAAATGGTTGTGGTGTTGGAAATATGCCCTAGAGGCAATAATAAAAGGATTATTATTATATTTATTTGTTCATGATAGTTGTATTTTATTCATGCTATAATTGTATTATCCGGAAATCGTAATACATGTGTGAATACTTAGACCACAACATGTCCCTAGTGAGCCTCTAGTTGACTAGCTCATTGATCAACAGATAGTCATGGTTTCCTGACTATGGACATTGGATGTCGTTGATAACGGGATCACATCATTGGGAGAATGATGTGATGGACAAGACCCAATCCTAAGCATAGCACAAGATCGTGTAGTTCGTTTTTGCTAGAGCTTTTCCAATGTCAAGTATCTCTTCCTTAGACCATGAGATCGTGTAACTCCCGGATATCGTAGGAGTGCTTTGGGTGTACCAAACGTCACAACGTAACTGGGTGACTATAAAGGTGCACTACAGGTATCTCCGAAAGTGTCTGTTGGGTTACAACGGATCGAGACCGGGATTTGTCACTCCGTATAACGGAGAGGTATCACTGGGCCCACTCGGTAGTGCATCATCATAATGAGCTCAAAGTGATCAAGTGTCTGGTCACGGGATCATGCATTACGGTACGAGTAAAGTGACTTGCCGGCAACGAGATTGAACGAGGTATTGGGATACCGATGATCGAATCTTGGGCAAGTAACATATCGTCCGACAAAGGGAATAGTATACAGGGTTGCTTGAATCCTCGACATCGTGGTTCATCCGATGAGATCATCGAGGAGTATGTGGGAGCCAACATGGGTATCCATATCCCGCTGTTGGTTATTGACCAGAGAGCCGTCTCGGTCATGTCTGCTTGTCTCCCGAACCCGTAGGGTCTACACACTTACGATTCGGTGACGCTAGGGTTGTATGAATATGAATATGCAGCAAACCGAATGTTGTTCGGAGTCCCGAATGAGATCCCGGACGTCACGAGGAGTTCCGGAATGGTCCGGAGGTAAAGAATTATATATAGGAAGTGTTGTTTCGGCCATCGGGAAAGTTTCGGGGTCACCCGGTATTGTACCGGGACCATCGGAAGGGTCCCGGGGGTCCACCGGGTGGGGCCACCTATCCCGGAGGGCCCCGTGGGCTGAAGTGGGTGGGGAACCAGCCCCTAGTGGGCTGGTGCACCCCCCCTGGGCCCCCCTTCGCTTAGGGATGGAAACCCTAGGTGGGGGGCGTGCCCCACTTGCCTTGGGGGGCACTCCACCCCCCTGGCCGCCGCCCTCCTTGGGAGATTGGATCTCCCAGGGCCGGCGCCCCCCCTGGGGGCCTATACAAAGGAGGGGGGAGGGAGGGCAGCCGCACCCTATGTCTTGGCGCCTCCCTCCCCCTGCTACACCTCTTCCTCGTCCCGTAATAGCTTGGTGAAGCCCTGCCGGAGTTCTGCTGCATCCACCACCACGCCGTCATGCTGCTGGATCTTCATCAACCTCTCCTTCCCCCTTGCTGGATCAAGACGGAGGAGACGTCACGCTGACCGTACGTGTGTTGAACACGGAGGTGTTGTCCGTTCGGCGCTAGGATCTCCGGTGATAGGATCACGACGAGAACGACTACCTCAACCCCGTTCTCTTGAACGCTTCCGCACGCGATCTACAAAGTGGTATGTAGATGCATGTCTCTCCTATCACTCGTTGCTTAGATGAATCATAGATGGATCTTGGTGAAACCGTAGGAAAAAATTTATTTTCTGCAACGTTCCCCAACAGTGGCATCATGAGCTGGGTCTATGCGTAGTTCTCTATTGCACGAGAACACAAATCTGTTGTGGGCGTAGATCTTGTCAACTTGCTTGCCACTACTAGTCTTTTCTTGCTTCAGCGGTATTGTGGGATGAAGCGGCCCGGACCGACCTTACACGTACGCTTATGTGAGACAGGTTCCACCGACTGACATGCACTAGTTGCATAAGGTGGCTAGCGGGTGTCTGTGTCTCCTACTTTAGTTGGAGCGGATTCGATGAAAGGGGTCCTTATGAAGGGTAAATAAAAGTTGACAAAATCACGTTGTGGTTATTCGTAGGTAAGAAAACGTTCTTGCTAGAACCCAATTGCAGCCACGTAAAAGATGCAACAACAATTAGAGGACGTCTAACTTGTTTTTGCAGCAATTGTCATGTGATGTGATATGGCCAGAAGTTGTGATGAATGATGAATGATATATTTTGATGTATGAGATCATGTTCTTGTAATAGGAATCACGACTTGCATGTCGATGAGTATGACAACCGCAGGAGCCATAGGAGTTGTCTTAATTATTGTATGACCTGCGTGTCAATGATTTAACGCCATGTAATTACTTTACTTTATTGCTAAACCGTTAGCTATAGTAGTAGAAGTAATAGTTGGCAAGCAACTTCATGGAGGCACGATGATGGAGATCATGATGATGGAGATCATGGTGTCATGCCGGTGACGAAGATGATCATGGAGCCCCGAAGATGGAGATCGAAGGAGCTATATGATATTGGCCATATCATGTCACTACTTCATATAATTGCATGTGATGTTTATTATGTTTTATGCATCTTGTTTTCTTAGAACGGCGGTAGTAAATAAGATGATCCCTTATAATAATTTCAAGAAAGTGTTCCCCCTAACTGTGCACCGTTGCTAAAGTTCGTCGTTTCGAAGCACCACGTGATGATCGGGTGTGATAGATCCTTCGTTCACATACAACGGGTGTAAGACAGTTTTACACATGCATAAACACTTAGGGTTGACTTGACGAGCCTAGCATGTATAGACATGGCCTCGGAACATAAGAGACCGAAAGTTCGAACATGAGTCGTATGGAAGATACGATCAACATGGAGATGTTCACCGATGATGACTAGTCCGTCTCACGTGATGATCGGACATGGCCTAGTCGACTCGGATCGTGTGACACTTAGATGACTAGAAGGATGTCAAATCTGAGTGGGAGTTCATTAAATAATTTGATTAGATGAACTTAATTATCATGAACTTAGTCTAAAATCTTTGCAAAATATGTCTTGTAGATCAAATGGCCAACGCTCATGTCAACATGAACTTCAACGCGTTCCTAGAGAAAACCAAGCTGAAAGATGATGGCAGCAACTATTCGGACTGGGTCCGGAACCTGAGGATCATCCTCATAGCAGCCAAGAAAGCATATGTCCTAGAAGAACGGCTAGGTGAAGCACCCATCCCAGAGAACCAAGACGTTATGAACGCTTCGCAGTCACGTGTTGATGATTACTCCCTCATTCAGTGCGGCATGCTTTACAGCTTAGAATCGGCGCTCCAAAAGCGTTTTGAGCTACACGGAGCATATGAGATGTTCGAGGAGCTGAAAATGGTTTTTCAAGCTCATGCCTGGGTCGAGAGATATGAAGTCTCCGACAAGTTCTATAGTTGTAAGATGGAGGAAAACAGTTCACAAGTGAGCACATACTCAAAATGTCCGGGTTGCACAACCGCTTTGTCGGTGGAGATCAACCTCCTGACGAGGCAGTCATTGACAGAATCCTTCGCCTCTCCCAATCGAGCTACAAGAGCTTTGTGATGAACTACAATATGCAGGGGATGGTGAAGACCATTCTGAAGTATTTTCAATGCTGAAGTCAGCAGAGGTTGAAATCAAGAAAGAACATCAAGTGTTGATGGTCAATAAGACCACTAAGTTCAAGAAGGGCAAGGGTAAGAAGAACTTCAAGAAGGACGGCAAAGATGTTGCCGCCCGGTAAGCCGCTTGCCGGAAGAAGTCAAAGAATGGACCCAAGCATGAGACTGAGTGCTTTTATTGCAAAGGGAAGGGTCATCGAAGCGGAACTGCCCCAAATACTTAGCGGACAAGAAGGCCGGCAACACTAAAGGTATATGTGATATACATGTAATTGATGTGTACCTTACCTGTACTGTAGTAACTCCCGGGTATTTGATACCGTGTCGTTGCTCATATTTGTAACTCACAGCAGGAGCTGCGGAATAAGCGGAGGCTGGCGAAGGACGAGGTGACGATGCGCGCCGGGAATGGTTCCAAGGTCGATGTGATCGCCATCGCACGCTACATCTACATTTACCTACGGGATTAGTTTTAAACCTTAATAATTGTTATTTAGTGCCAAGTTTGAGCATGAACATTGTATCCGGATCTCGTTTAATACGAGATGGCTACTCATTTAAATCCGAGAATAATGGTTGTTCTATTTATATGAGAGATATGTTTTATGGTCATGCCCCGATGGTCAATGGTTTATTCTTAATGAATCTCGAGCGTAATGTTACACATATTCATAGTGTGAATACCAAAAGATGTAAAGTTGATAACGATAGTCCCACATACTTGTGGCACTACCGCCTTGGTCACATTGGTGTCAAGCGCATGAAGAAGCTCCATGCTGATGGACTTTTAGAGTCTCTCGATTATGAATCATTTGACACATGTGAACCATGCCTCATGGGAAAAATCACCAAGACTCCATTCTCCGGAACTATGGAGCGAGCAACCAACTTATTGGTAATCATACATACTGATGTGTGTGGTCCAATGAGTGTTGAGGCTCGCGGAGGATATCGTTATGTTCTCACTCTCACTGATGACTTAAGTAGATATGGGTATGTCTACTTGATGAAACACAAGTCTGAGACCTTTGAAAAGTTCAAGGAATTTCAGAATGAAGTAGAGAATCAACGTGACCGAAAGATAAAATTCTTACGATCAGATCGTGGAGGAGAATATTTAAGTCACGAATTTGGTACGCACTTAAGGAAATGTGGAATCGTTTCACAACTCACGTCGCCTGGAACACCTCAGCGTAACAGTGTGTCCGAACGTCGTAATCGCACTCTATTGGATATGGTGTGATCTATGATGTCTCTTACCGATTTGCCGCTATCATTTTGGGGATACGCTCTAGAGACAGCTACGTTCACTTTAAATAGGGCACCGTCTAAATCCGTTGAGACGACACCGTATGAATTATGGTTTGGGAAGAAACCTAAGCTGTCGCTTTCTAAAAGTTTGGGGATGCGATGCTTATGTCAAGAAACTTCAACCTGAAAAGCTCGAACCCAAGTCGGAAAAATGCGTCTTCATAGGATACCCCAAGGAAACCATTGGGTATACCTTCTACCTTAGATCCGAAGGCAAGATCTTTGTTGCCAAGAACGGATCCTTTACGAAAAGGAGTTTCTCTCGAAAGGAGTAAGTGGGAGGAAAGTAGAACTTCGATGAAGTACTACCTCTCGAACCGGAAAGTAGTGCAGCTCAGGAAAATGTTCCTGTGGTGCCTACACCGACTGGAGAGGAAATTAATGATGATGATCAAGGTACTTCGGATCAAGTTGCTACTGAAATTCGTAGGTCCACACCAGAGTGGTATGGCAACCCTGCCTGGAAATCATGTTGTTAGACAACGGTGAACCTTCGAACTTTGAAGAAGCGATGGCGGGCCCAGATTCCAACAAATGGCTAGAAGCCTTGCAATCCGAGATAGAATCCATGTATGAAAGCAAAGTATGGACTTTGACTGACTTGCCCGATGATCGGCGAGCGATAAAAAACAAATGGATCTTTAAGAAGAAGACAGACGCGGATGGTAATGTCACCATCTATAAAGCTCGACTTGTCACTAAGGGTTATCGGCAAGTTCAAGGGGTTGACTACGATGAGACTTTCTCTCCCATAGCGAAGCTTAAGTCCGTCCGAATCATGTTAGCAATTGCCGCATACTGATTATGAGATATGGCAGATGGACGTCAAAACGGCATTCCTTAACGGTTATCTTAAGGAAGAGTTGTATATGATGCAGCCGGAAGGTTTTGTCGATCCTAAGAATGCTAACAAAGTATGCAAGCTCCAAATGATCCATTTATGGGCTGGTGCAAGCATCTCGGAGTTGGAACATTCGCTTTGATGAGATGATCAAAGCGTTTAGGGCTTATGCAGACTTATGGAGAAGCCTGCGTTTACAAGAAAGTGAGTGGGAGCTCAGTAGCATTTCTCATATTATATGTAGATGACATACTTTTGATGGGAAATGATATAGAATTCTTGGACGATATTAAGGCCTACTTGAATAAGTGTTTTTCAATGAAGGACCTTGGAGAAGCTGCTTACATATTAGGCATCAAGATCTATAGGGATAGATCGAGACGCCTCATAGGTCTTTCACAAAGCACATACCTTGATAAGATTTTGAAGAAGTTCAAAATGGATCAGTCCAAGAAAGGGTTCTTGCCTCAGACATAAGGTGTGAGATTGAGCTCGGCTCAATGCCCCACCACGGCAAAAGATAAAGAAGAGATGAGTGTCATCCCTATGCCTCAGCCATAGGATCTATTATGTATGCCATGCTGTGTACCAGACTGATGTAAACCTTGCCGTAAGTTTGGTAGGAAGGTACCAAAGTAATCCCGCAAGGAACACCGGACAGCGGTCAAGAATATCCTGAAGTACACGAAAAGGACAAAGGACATGTTTCTCGTTTATGGAGGTGACGAAGAGCTCGTCAGAAGGGTTCGTCGATGCTAGCTTCGACACGCATCTGGATGACTCTAAGTCACAAACCGGATACGTGTATATGTTGAATTGTGGAGCGAAGCTGGTGCGATTGCAAGCGAAAGGCGTCGTGGCGGGATCTACATGTGAAGCGGAGTACATGGCAGCCTCGGAGGCAGCGCATGAAGCAATATGGATGAAAGAGTTCATCACCGACCTAGGAGTCATACCCAATGCATCGGGGCCGATCACTCTCTTCTGTGACAACACTGGAGCTATTGCCCTTGCCAAGGAGCCCAGGTTTCACAAGAAGACCAGGCACATCAAGCGTTGTTTCAACTCCATCCGAGAAAATGTTCAAGATGGAGACATAGATATTTGCAAAGTACATACGGATCTGAATGTTGCAGATCCCTTGACTAAACCTCTTCCGCGAGCAAAACATGATCAACGCCAGAACTCTATGGGTGTTTGATTCATCACAATGTAACTAGATTATTGACTCTAGTGCAAGTGGGAGACTGTTGGAAATATGCCCTAGAGGCAATAATAAAAGGATTATTATTATATTTCTTTGTTCATGATAGTTGTCTTTTATTCATGCTATAATTGTATTATCCGGAAATCGTAATACATGTGTGAATACTTTGACCACAACATGTCCCTAGTGAGCCTCTAGTTGACTAGCTCGTTGTTCAACAGATAGTCATGGTTTCCTGACTATGGACATTGGATGTCGTTGATAACGGGATCACATCATTGGGAGAATGATGTGATGGACAAGACCCAATCCTAAGCATAGCACAAGATCGTGTAGTTTGTTTTGCTAGAGCTTTTCCAATGTCAAGTATCTCTTCCTTAGACCATGAGATCGTGTAACTCCCGGATACTGTAGGAGTGCTTTGGGTGTACCAAACGTCACAACGTAACTGGGTGACCACTACTAGGGAAAAGGCTAGCAACAGCGCGGGTTTAGATGTATCAGTAGCGCGGGTATAGGCGCTACTAATAAGGCGCTGCAGCTATTGCTTAGCAGCACAAGATGCCAGCCTCGCGCCATCGCTAGGACAAATAGCTGCAGCGTTTGTTCGTTACCACGCTGCTGCTAAGGTAACTACTTGCAGCGTGTTTTCTGCCCATCGCTACTAGTACTTTTTTATTTTTTTTATTTTTATTGTATTTATGCGCCATCATACAAATATTGGTACAATACTAGTTATGAGGTTTACATCATTATGTCCATAACAGTGTGTCAAATGAAGGTGGATTAGGTTCAAGTGGAGGCAATATGTGGTGCATGTCAAAGTATACTACTAATCCAAACTTGATCTAGTTTGGACTAGTAGTAGTTCGATGTGCACCACATGTTGCCTCCACTTGAATCTAATCCGCCAAAGACAAGATATTTAATCATCATCATGGTCATTACCACCAACAGTATTTATTTAATCACCACTAACAGGTAGCTAATAATAATCATCATAGTCATTACCACCAACACTAGCTATTTTATCATCATAGTAATAGTGTAGCACATCATCATCCTGAAACTCATTTCTAGCTAGCTAATCACTCCTGCTGCTCTCTCTTAGGTAAAACAACATAAAACATGTGTATCTCTCCTCCTTGATCAAGTTGGAGCATGCAGATGAACCTGTCTCCTAATCGTGGAAAGTGCCTCTGTTTGCTGGCCCCTAGTACTTCTCTGCGCTCCCCCAACACATATTTGGTCCAGTCTTGCACTATTAAGCATCGTCGCTAATCTTGAATGCACTAGAGTAATCTGTAGGATATCTTGGCAAGGTGATAATACTCATGGTACCTTTAGTCTCGATACCATAAGGCACAACATTCAATGGAGTCCCTGTTGAAGAACATCGTATGGTAACATACTTAGCAATGAAGTTTAGCTTCAAAAATAATGTATGGAAAAGATGCAATGAGGAAAAATAGTAAAAATCTTACCATCCTTCCTAAATGGATTTGACCATAGTTCATTACGAACACTATTGGTCGCACGTTTTCAGTACTAACATTTATAAATCCAGGAAGAAAATTTGCCTTGACAGTATCAAGATCCTCAAGCCATGAAACATAATGACTTAGCTCCTCGCAGTTTAGTTCAGCCTCGGGATGAGTAGGTCCTGCCTACCAAGCTACTGGACATGTTTGCTTGCACTGAAATAAGTCGACAATACAAATTAGTTGTCAACTATTTTTGAATAAACAATATCAAAGACATAAATATGGTTGAGAAACTTACATAATGGTATAATCGAGGCGTCGCACATCGACCCAGATGTCGGTATTACCTTCAATATCATCTTCCGGACGAATATCAAAGGTGATAACCATATCAGGCTCAAATGCATAAGTCTTGCATATTGCTCGCCATGTTTTGCATCCAAAATAGGTGTAGTCGTCTGAATTGTATAATTTTTCATGGAAAATATAACCATGCTCGGTCTTCAAATAAACTTCCTTTACCTCCGCAGTATGACTGAAACCTATCTTATCCAATACAAAAACTCTTGCATGGCAGGGGATACGCTAGTAGAATAGTAAAAAAATATAAGTTCAAGCAAATGAAGCAGATGTCATGCTTAGCTATGAAAAAAGACTTGTCGTTATGACTTCATCGTATCCACTTCAAGTTCTCGTCCAGCTTGATGTCAAGCGCCTATCATCATCTAGGAAGATTCCGTCGACATCAGGCGCTTCGTCTTCGCAGTATTTGCAAATACCGAAATCCTTTTCGTCGCCGACATTTCCTATGTTCATAGTTAAAACGTTAATTGAAAATCGATCGAAGACAACTACCAGGATACTCAACACACAAATCCGGGGCACTCGATATTTCCTACATATTCGGCACAAGTCATGCCAAAATTCACGGAAAAATCCGGCATGACCTTTGCTAAAATAGGACATATCGGCGCCTGAAATTTGCCGGAACGGAAATGAATCAACACTCCGGCAAAACATAGGCCACTCGGAGGTGTAACATGCAAACATGACCGGCCACTTGGATATTGAGCAACACAAGATATACATTTCAAAATATCTTATAGGACTCAAAGTAGCATGCATTCAATAAGCAAAAGTAAATCATCTCATGCGTCCCTACATCGTCGAATATTATCACTAATACATCACGAATAGTGTCATACATATAACATCACTAATACAACTAAAACCCTAGAACACGACGGGTATCGGCGCGGGCGGTGGACACCCACAGAGAAGGAACCATCACGGGATCATAGCTCCAGTGAGATCCTCGAGAACCTGCGGTATTGGAGAACGACCTGTGCTCCAACGCAAACAAGTAGCGACGGACGTCGCGCGTCCTCCTCATCGACATCGTGACGCACCAGCTCCGCTGGAGTCCTCAAGCCTCTGGATCGCCACCGCCCACGCGACCGCCACCAAAGAAGGTTCGGGTCAACGACAGACTGGCTCCTCACCAACCTGCGCCCCCGGTAGGTAGCGCCTCCTAGTACCACCCCGGCGGAGCCCAGTCCCGGACATGGCCAGTCTAGTCAAGCAGGTGTCGTCCTCCGCCGACTCGACGACGAGGATGCGGGATGGGCATCGTCCACGTCGAGGCGGGAAAAATTGCTTTAACTAAAAAATAGCAACAAGTTCTTACTAACTAGTTCTATTAATTCAACTAGTTCTTATTAAAAATAAACTTACTATAAATAAAAGGGTTTTTATCACTTATGCCACCGGTTGTGTCTCACTACTCAATTTTGCCACTAGGAATTTCAATCGCTCAAAAATGCCATCACTTCGTTAGGTACATGCTCAAAATGCCACTTTGGATACCATTATTGTGATCTCAAAACCCTTTTGCTATGTTATAGTGACATAAATACCTATGAACCAACATGCCATCTCTCCTCTATCTCACTACAATAAAGTGTGGGGCCCACTTAATCCTAACAACGTTCTTATTTTCTGTAAAATTATTCGCTTGGTTACTCGACAAGTAGGGATACACTTAGGAACCGACATATGGGTCTAGACTTATTTTTGTAATATAACATGGTCAACGGGTTTGACATGAAAATAATAATGTCTAATGGCATTTTTGAGCAAACATCTAACGGGATGGGGGCATTTTTTAGATATCTAATGGCATTTTTGAGCAAGCATCTCACGGATCGATGGCATTTTTGAGCAGTTGTAACTTCTAATGGCAAAACTGAGTAGTGGGACACTATTAGTACCTAGTTCTTAATATGCAACTAAAATAAACTTACTATAAATAAAAATAAACTTAATATGCAACTAAAATATTAAAAAAAAACCCTAGGCAGATCAGGTAGGGGAGAGGGAGAGCGGGCGTGCTCACCTCGGGTGCCTGCGACGAGCGAGGGGCAGGGCAGCGCCGAGGTCGGGTCGGGTGGGGTCGGGCGGCGTGAGGTCGGGGCGGGGCGGCGTTGAATCTGGGTTGGGGCGGCGTCCGGGCGGCGTGAGGTCGGGGCGGGGCGGCGTTGAGGTCGGGGTCGGGCGAGAGAGGGTGAGAGGGCGGTGCCGACGGGCGATGGCGGCAAGTAGAGTGGAGAGATTTGGGGAAAGTGTGGCGTGGGGAAGGACGAACCTGCCCATGGTTAAGTCGAGAAGTAGCAGTTGCTCCGAGAAAAGCGCTTGCTACATTAGCTACAGCGTCACGATACACGCCATCGCTACTCCTTTCTCTTTTTCCTTTTTCATTTAGTTTCCTTCACATTTTATTTGTTTCCTTTCACCTTATTCTATTTCTTTCATTTTCAATTACCTTTCCATTTAATTTTATAACCTTTAGCAAAGAACGAGTTTACATTAAATCGCGCTGCTACAAACAGCATAGCGGTAGCGCGGTTCGCCATAGATCGCTACTACTATGTGTAGCTTATGGGCTAAGCCGTGGTAATTTTAGTAGTAACATGTCTACTGGAAGACGCGCTACTGCTATATCTTTATCTGCAGCGCGGTTACCCCAGGCGCGCTACTGCTAATTAGTGGACTATAAAGGTGCTTTCTTGACCCGCGCTACTGCTATCTTTATCTTTATCTGCAGCGCGGTTACCCCAGGCGTGCTTTCTTGACCCGCGCTGCTGCTAAAGTTCTGTGCATAGGGTTTTCCCTAGTAGTGGACTATAAAGGTGCACTACAGGTATCTCCGAAAGTGTCTGTTGGGTTGACACGGATCGAGACTGGGATTTTTCACTCCGTATAACGGAGAGGTATCACTGGACCCACTCGGTAGTGCATCATCATAATGAGCTCAAAGTGACCAAGTGTCTGGTCACGGGATCATGCATTACGGTACGAGTAAAGTGACTTGCCGGCAACGAGATTGAACGAGGTATTGGGATACCGACGATCGAATCTTGGGCAAGTAACATACCGTCTGACAAAGGGAATAGTATACGGGGTTGCTTGAATCCTCGACATCGTGGTTCATCCGATGAGATCATCGAGGAGTATGTGGGAGCCAACATGGGTATCCAGATCCCGCTGTTGGTTATTGACCGGAGAGCCGTCTCGGTCATGTCTGCATGTCTCCCGAACCCGTAGGGTCTACACACTTAAGGTTCGGTGACGCTAGGGTTGTATGAATATGATTATGCAGCAAACCGAATGTTTTTCGGAGTCCCGGATGAGATCCCGGACGTCACGAGGAGTTCCGGAATGGTCCGGAGGTAAAGAATTATATATAGGAACTGATGTTTTGGCCATCGGGAAAGTTTCGGGGTCACCCGGTATTGTACCGGGACCACCGGAAGGGTCCCGGGTCCACCGGTGGGGCCACCTATCCCGAAGGGCCCTGGGCTGAAGTGGGAGGAACCAGCCCCTAGTGGGCTGGTGCGCTCGGGCCCCCCGCGCCTAGCGTTGGAAACCCTAGCGGGGGGGCGCGCCCACTTGCCTTGGGGCACTCCACCAGCCGCCGCCCTTGGGAGATTGGATCTCCTGTGGCTGGCACCCCCTTGGGGGCCTATATAAGGAGGGGGAGGAGGGCAGCCGCACTCGTGTCTTGGCGCCTCCCTCCCCCTGCTACACCTCTTCCTCCTCCCGCAATAGCTTGGCGAATCCCTGCCGGAGTTCTGCTGCATCCACCACCACGCCGTCGTGCTGCTGGATCTTCATCAACCTCTCCTTCCCCCTTGCTGGATCAAGACGGAGGAGACGTCACGCTGACCGTACGTGTGTTGAACGCAGAGGTGTCGTCCGTTCGGCGCTAGGATCTCCGGTGATAGGATCACGACGAGAACGACTACCTCAGCCCCGTTCTCTTGAACGCTTCCGCACGCGATCTACAAAGTGCTATGTAGATGCATCTCTCTCCTATCACTCGTTGCTTAGATGAACTCATAGATGGATCTTGGTGAAACCGTAGGAAAATTTTTATTTTCTGCAACGTTCCCCAACATGTGGGGTACATATCGGGGCCGCTATCAATAGTATCTATCTACTATCTAGTTAATCTCCGGTGTCTACTATGAGTTTCATGTTGGGTGGGAAACAAACAGTAAAGAAGCCATTATCTGTATTTTTTAACTGAAGCCATTATCTGCCTGATATTATTGGTTTTTGGTCTATCCACAGGTTGCTACCATCACTCTGGTTTTCTGCATGCACTCCTTACATAATCTCACTATGTTTTATTCATATGCATGACAGTTATTGTAAACAATGGAACTGAACATGTAGAGAAAAAGAGACGAGCCTTGCGTGGCAGTAAAATTTCATGCAGACGTCGCTCCATGGTAGGCGCAAAGGCACCCCCCCCCCCTCCACGCATTTCGGATTTTAATCGAGAGGATGATATTTGTTTTGAGGGGGATTCAGAAGGAGAAGACAACTCCTATTTACCCCCTGAGGTCTTCGCTCTAACTTGGCATGTTGATGTTTGTTATATCATGCATATGGTGGCTTTCATTGCTTACTTTATACATCAAATATGTCATCTGCCTAGTTTAGACATCCTTTGTGTGAATGCCATCTGTTTAGTTTATTCATTGTTTATGTGAATTATGCAACACCATCTTGTTCAGCCAGGCATCATATATGTGAATTTTGCAATGCCATCCTGCTTAGCCAGTCATCTTATATGTAAATTATATCAGGCCATCCTTTTTCTTTGTTACATATTACATTTGTCAACAATGTTAGTACATTCAACTGCTCTTCGTGTGCATCAGCCATTTGACATGGTGATGGCAAATTCTGGAGTGAAAACAAGGTCTTCAGAGCAGACTATGATATCTAACGAAGTGCATATCTCACTGGTTACGGATATCTCCTCAGAGGAGGATTCAGAGACAGATGACGAGTCCTATCCCCCCCCCCCCCGAGGTGTATGCTCTAACTTGGCAGGGTTATGTTGCTCATATCGTGCGTATGGTGTCTTGCATTGCTATGTCATTTGATTAGTTTAGACATGCTTTGTGTGAATGTCACTTGTTCAAAGGTTCAATTACCATATATGTGAATTATGCATTGCCATCTTGTTGCAAGACATTATATATGTGAATTATACAATGCTATCTTGTTGCAAAGGCATTATATATGTGAATTATGCAATGCCATGCTTGTTTAGCCAATGATCATGTATGTGAATTATATCATGCTATAATTTTTTGTATTACGAGTTCCATTTGTCGACAACGTTTGTATATTCAACTACTCTTCCTGTGCATCAGCCATTTGAAGCGGTGATGGAAGTATCTCGGAGTGAAAACAAGGTATTCAGAGCAGACAATGCTACCTCATCAAGCGAGACATCTTCTTTGGTTACAGAGAGCTCCTCAGAGGAGGATTCAGAGACTGATGACCAGTCCTATTTCCCCCATGAGCTCTATGCTCAAACTTGGCAGGGCTATATTACCCATGTCATGCATGTTGTCTTGCATTGCTTAGTTTTTACATCATATATGGATTGCCATCTGCTTACTTGCTTACTATATAAATCATACATTTGAATTATATCATGCCATCATGTTTACATAGTACATACACATAATCTATCTGAATTATGGCATGGCAACCCATTTAATAAAGACATCATATAGTTATATCATCTCATCATGTTTAGTGTTTACAGTCATCATATTTTGAATTATGGCATTCTATCCGTGAATGTATGTGAATTATGGCATGCCAACCTATTTAATAAACACATTAAATAGTTATGTCATGTCATCCTGTTTACATAGTCTCATATTTTAAACTATGTCTTTCCATCATTTTTAGTTAGCCATCATAATGTGAAATTGTGTCATGCTATCCTGTTTAGTTAGCCATCATATATGTGAAATTGTGTCATGCTATCCTGTTTTGTTAGACAACATAAATATGAATTATTTCATGCCCTCTTTTATTCCCCACTATCCATTGCACCTGTCTATCATACAATGTGTATACTTTCAATTACTTTTCTTGTTTATCAGCCATTTGAATTGGAGAGCGTGATGGCAGTATCTAAGGGAGTAACAACACGGTCTTCAGAAAAGATAGTGCTACCAGTTGATGCAGATAGAACCACGGTTGTACTTGCCAAGGACCAGATCCACCACACATAACCCAAACTCTCGCAGATTGTACCCCTACCCAGTTGGACAGAGAACCAGCTACACCCCTTCTAACCCCAACCCCGGCAGATAGTAACCTGGTTCCAGCTTGACACAAAGACCGTCTCCACCACAGAGCACCCAAACACGAGCAGTTAGTATGGGAACTGCAGTGCCCAAAGCACGAGGACCACCACTCCGAATCCCAACTCAACGCTTAAAGGAGAAGAAGATTTGTTCTCAGGCCAGGTTCTGTAGTTATGGTTCATACTCATTTGCTCTTGCATTACTGTATTTACTCATACCAACTATTTTCAAATTTTAAGGATGGAATTGAAACTCCAATGGCGCAACAAGTATGTTTTAAACCTGTTTCTTTAACTGGTTTGCTGTTGTAACCTGCTCTATGTTGATTTCAGTTTCAATTGAATAAACAGTTATGTTCTCATGTCATGCACATTACAAGTGTTGTTATTACTCTATAGTTACCCACACTTATATTCTGGCTATTCTCCTTTGTCTTGAACAAATATTATTTGAACTGTGTCTCTATCTTGATTTGGCAACAAAAACTAGAATGATATAGACCATAAAGTGACCATGGTACATAGATATATGTTTGTTTCATGTCATTATCATGTCCGATTTACTGAACTCATTTACCAAAATGAGTTTCATATACAACATGGTAAACATGTGATGTGTCTGCTTGTTTCTCTTTTAGAATGCGGACAAAATATTGGAGAACAGTACCGCGTTATCCAATGGTAAAGGAACTAATGCAGAAAAGGTTGAAGATAGTGAGACATCCCTGTTGGTCTCCAAGAAAGCTGGTAAAAACTATCTTGACGACAGAGAGAACCCAAAAGTCCTGTCTTGATGTAGTGTTCGAAAGCATCGGCCACTCTCGCTAGCACAAGCTCTTCGAACTCGCTTCCTGAATCAGTTCGTCTTCTTGAGTCTCAACTTCAAGTTGAAAGACATTGATTAGATGTGCTGCGACAGGAAGCTGAAGGACTGAGGAAGTCCCTGCAGAATTCAGATACATATTTCTTGGTGCAACAGCAAGCGCTGGAGGATTTAAGCGACAAACAAGAGAAAGTTAATAAGCTTGCTAAGCATCTTGCCAGCATTATGGGTACCCAGGATATTATTTCTTGAGATCTTCTGAAGTGGTTTTAGTTCTGGATTTGTTTTGCTGCGGCGTTTATTTGTGCTGGTCGCCAACTTTGACAACCAGTGTATATGATATGTTGCTTTGTTCCCTATATTTACACTGGTGGCGAACTTTGATGCCTAGCGGATGTAATATGTGTAATAGCCGTGATACCCTAGCGTTAGTTGCTTGCTTATTTATTTCCTTGTTGTCTTGTTTATTTGTTTGCTTGTAGTCATTGCAGTTCTTTTTCCGCGGTTTGCTAGTGGCTGCAATAACCTATTTTTTAAAACTAAGCCACAATAACCATGGGCTAATATTTTTTGTAGTGACACTGGGCCTCCTACTGGCCGTAGAAACAGTGGGCCTTCTACGGGCCGTAGAAACAATGGGCCTTCTACGGGCTATAGAAATAATGGGCCTTCTGCGGGCCGTATCATCAATGGGCCTTATACGGGCCGTATGATTGATTGGCCAAACATGGGCCAAACAGACCGCATTATGGCCGTAAACGGGCTAGAGTTGGAATCATCCATTCATGGGCCGACCATAACGAGCCATCGTTAATAGGCCGTATTTGATGACGCTATGAAAACGGCCCAACATATTAACGGGCCACAAACGGGCCGAGTGTAACCACGGGCTGAATTTGGCCCACAAGCAGAAAATGACGGTAACGGGCCGTAAGTAAACGAATGCTGGAAATGAGCCCAAGAATAAATGGGCTCTGAGAAGGCCGAAAGATAACATGGGCTGGAAACAGCCCAACGGAATAACGGGCGTTAATGGGTTTAAGGTGATACACTGTTCATTATGGGCCAGTTTCACCACGGGCCGTTAATGGGTGTAAAGTGATACACTGTTCATTACGGGCCAGTTTCACCACGGGTTGTTAATAGGCCAAGAGTTACAAAGGGCCTCATACGGGCCGAAAGACGTCATGGGCCATACATGGGCCGTGGCGAAAACGGCCGAATCATATTGGATGGCCCAGATGACGCCATCGGGCCTAATTCGGATAGGGCGTAACGGGCCTTGGGTTAGCGGGCTGTAAATGGGCTATATGCGAACAGGCCGTTAACAGGCTTTCCATGGGCCGGCCTGCCACCTTTTGACCAAGTCAAACAGGCCGGCCTTTTCACAGGAATGGGCCTCTGTTGGGCCGTGCCACGTGTGAACGTGTCATAGGCGCCTTCTGTCCAATGAGTGGATGACATCTGTCCCAATGATGACCCGACACGTGTTTCCTCCAGCCAATGATGATTTTACACGTGGAAAATCCCCATTGATCGGGGTTGTTAACGGGTTATCGGATCCAAAACCCGACCCGATAGCTTAATGGCGTTCCGTTACGGTGGATGCCACGTGTCGGTCACCCTTGACGAAAGCACTTCTGTGACGCACGATTTATCGTCATGGAAGTGGACACTTCCGTGATGATAATTTTGGTAATGCCATGGAACACTTCTCTGACAAAGACGGTATGACTATCTTGATTCTGTCAAAAAATCGTCATGGATGTACATGCATGACAAAAAACGCGACCTACTGTGACAAACACGTATCATCACGGAAGTGTATTTTTTTGTAGTGATGAGAGGTCAGTACTAGCCTTCTTTCACATGATTCTGCAGTGTGCTTTCATATGTTGTGCTACTTGTACGATAATGTTACTTGATTTTAGTGAACTGCACAAATGGAGACAAGACTTCCAATCTGTATGTGCACCGTAATATCCCATTGAGGTAACATAAGGATATTTCACAACTGTTGGCCTGTATTTTGCCACTTTCATAAGAAAATTAAGTTTAGTACTATACTTGTGCTCCCTAATTGACATGCCAAATCTTACATTGAAGGCAAAGCTTGTCTGTTATTGAACCAAGTGATGAAGGGGATGAACAAGCGGAAGAAAAACAAAAATCAACTCTCGGTGCTGTAATGAAGCACTCGAACTGTGATGACACAAGTAATGATATAATTTTGCATCTTAATTTATTACTATGGCTGGAATGAGCAATTGTTTTGCCGCTGATTTGATGCCACTCTTAATGTAATACGTAATTATCTCTACTTGTGCAAACAGGGATCTTCTTTGAAGATACCATATATTTTAGTGGAACTGCACAAGAAGATGTTGGAAACATTAAACTAATTGAGGAGTATATAGTAAGCATGGCCACCACCGTAGATAGCAATAGATGGTTCCAGAGAAGTGCTTCATCTGTACGCTCTACACAATAAGCCTCCTGACAAAGGTTGGTACTCGCCCACTGATTTCATCCATATGATTGAGCTTTGTCATCTCTATTGGTGTTGTGCTACTATTTAGATACTGTCATGAAAAAGTGGTATTGTCCTTGAGAAGTGCTTCATCTGTCCTGTTTTAAATATTTCCTTTCTTTTTTTCGAGCAAACAGGGATGCTAGCATTTAGTAGTCCTCTTGTCTTTGCACAACAGGATCATCTTCCTCTGAAGAACAATATGGAGTACGTGAAGTGACTAGTTCCTATTATGCTATCTTCTCATCAGAAGGAGCAGTTGAAGGATGGTTACATTACTCCCCACAAGACAAAACTAACTTCATCTCAGAAGGACTGACAAATCTCCATTTTTTTGCTACGATGCGCGAGTACAATGTTGTTCTAGGATTCTTTCTGGTGAGTTCCATTTTTATAAAAGTGTGCTCTACATGGACCATGTAGGTGTCTGTTGAAACTGTCAATTCATAGTATAGTTTGCTTTATACTAATAACTTTTTTGTATTTTCGCAAACAGGGGTGCTCAGCTTGATTTCAATGGGAACTGCGCAAAATGTTCATGAATACATCAAATCATTCATTTCCACCACAAGAAAGGAGGTGCCGATAAGTTCAAGGTGTTGCAACATATAAGGGCGAAATCATACAAGCTACGCGCGAAATCATACAAGCTACGCGCGAATTTGGTTGATTTTGGTGGAACTGCACATACAAGTTCAAGGCGTTGCAACATATAAGGGCGAAATCATACAAGCTGCGCGCGAATTTGGTTGATTTTGTTGGAACTGCACAAAAAGTACAGCTGGTTTATTTAGCACGAGGTGCCATGTCAATGTCCGAACTGATGGCAAACCCTGCCCATTCCACCATCGTAGGCATTTGATATTTTGGAATGGGACAACCTTGTCAAATTTTGCTAATTGATTTTAGCAAGACATGCGTTTGATATTTTTGAATGGGACGCCCTTTGCTGTCAGCAACGTCGATCAATTTTTATTTATTCTTTAGTTGTGAAGTAAATATTGCCTCTGACATGTGAGTCGCTGAGATGCATAATCATCGATTGTTTTGAATGTTCTCTATGAATTTCCAGGCCTGTGTGTTTGATTGCAATGTACAGAAACGCTAAAAAGCTGCTCAAACTCTTTGTACTCCTTCTGTTCCTTTTTACTTCGCACATTGTGAAAGTGCATACTTTTTTGTATAAGATTGGTCAAAGTAGATATACTTTGACTGCAGACAAAACTTGTATGCAGACTAGAAAGGACCAGAGGGAGGACATGTGAAACTGCTGCAAACGAGGTGATCATCCTGGGAATAATGCTACTACATATTGTTTTGCAAGTTCATCCAATCCCAGTGATACAGGAATTCGAACTAATCGAAATAAATTCATTCATACACGGTCGGATTTCATATAAACATGCCGGATTTCATTACATTTCATACATTCTACAACTAAAAAGGGTTGCGCTAGAGGTATAATTATTTAACCAAAGCTACCCACCTGTGTCCCGCTGAGCCGAACAGAAGCTTCAGTGACTTAACTGCAGGTGCAGTTGCGTAACTGACATGTGGCCTATTGGGCCCACGTGTCAGTCAGCTAACTGCACTAGCAGTTAAGTAGAAGTAGTGTTCTTCTCCAGCGCAGCTCTCTGACTCCACGTCGCCGCCAAGAAGTTAACCGGCCGTCAATGGTCAACCCGCCTAGCTTGGCTTCAACCGGAGGGTAGCAGCGGTGGCCTTACTTGGACCCGAGCGACAGCGACCTACCGTGTTATACTCTTCCTCGTTTTCTGTGTGGCGCGGCCTCGTTGGCAGCGGGGCGGGGCCTCGGCGGAGCCGGCGATGTCCTCTGTCTCGTTGCCGGCGGGCGGCGCCTCAGCGGAGCGGTGGAAATCCTCCCCCACGTTGCCGGTAGGGTGGGGCCTCGGCTGAGCCGGCGATGTCCTCTGCCTCGTTGTTGGCGGGGCGGGGCCTCGGCGGAGCCGGTGGTGTCCTTTGCCTCGTTGTTGGCGCTGCGAGGCCTCGGGGGAGCAGGGCCTCGTCGACGCCAGCGGAGCGGGGACTCGTCATAGTCGGCATTGTCATGTGCCTCGTCCTCGGTCTCGCCAAACAGCGCCTCACCCTCTTTGCTAGCCTCTTTGTAGGCAGACACAGCCTCCGCCACCCGCATGCGGTACCGCCAGCGCTCGAGGCAGCCCTTGCGGGCGGAGCGGTACGAGTCGAGCAGCGCCTCCTGCTCCGCCCGCTCCGCGTCGATCTGCTCCTCCGCCTGTAGGTGCTCCTGGAGGAGATGGTGGTTGTAGGCGGCGTTGGCCTGCGCCTCCCGGAATTGCTCCTCGCGCATCTGCCTCACCGTGTCCATATATTGGGCACGGGCCTCGCCGATGGTCATGGTGCAATGCACCGGCAAGGATGGCGCGGAGGAGGGGGTTGGCGCCGGATCGTCGACTACCATGTTCTCCATTGGGACGTCGTCGTCTTCCGGCTGCCTGCCGGCCAGCCGGTTGGCAGCAATGGCTGCCGTCTCCTTATGGTCTGTCATCCGCCCGTCCCGAAGAGCGCTGGAGCACGAGGAAGCCATGGTGGGCAATAGTGGTGTGGACAGGAGAAAGGGAACGGATGCGGATGACTGCGGCTATGGCCGGCACAGCAGTTTATATAGCAATGGTGGGCCGCGGAGGGACGGACGTGTGGCGCCGGAGTAGCCGCCTCGGCAACCGCGTATCATTAATGTGGGCGGCAGATGGACGGACGGATGGCACTTGTGTCTTTTGAAGGCGGAGCAATCACCTGCACCGGGAAGCAGGGCGGGCGGTGCTGACTATTTCGGGCGGAAAGCGCGCGCGGGCGAGGAGATGACTTTACTTGGAGAGGATGACAATGGGGACCCACCAGGGCCATAGCCTCACGTACGCAAGTGCCTCCTTTGGCGCTCCAAAATGCTCTGACTAGACCGCCGACACCCATGATTTGTCAATCTCAGATGCAGGAGTTGTCAGTTGCAGCCATTCTCGCTGTGTCAAGCTTGTGAACTTAAATGTAACAATTTATTTAGTTAATATTAATTCACAAATGAAGGCTAATAATTCCTCCTGGTTTCCTGACATCACGGTCCCACACCATTGTCAACCTATGTACTCCCTCCTTTCTGGTTTATAGGGCTTATCTCAAAATTTTAGTTTTTCCATTTTATAAGGCTCAATTTGGTTGTTTTCCATCGCATGTTCAGATTCCAAGGTGCATTAAATCATTGCATGCAAGTATTAAGAGAAAATTGACCAATGCATGTACTTTATGCATGCATGCATTGCAATTAATGCATTGATAAACATAATTTTTGAGGATAACAAGAGCATTAATTAGGTGCTTTTGCAAAACTACAAAAAGTATTCCACCACTCGCCATCTACCTTGATTGGTGAGATTTTTGAATTGAGCACTATAAACCGGAAAGGAGGGAGTAATCAATAAACGAGAGAATTGCACAAGAAGCGGCCGACAGCTGGGACCAAGCAGCTCGAGCAGTATTTGTGTTTTTGAGGTGTGAGCACTGCAGAGTTTTTTGATGGTTAGCCCAGCTATTAATTTTTCTCCTCTGAACAACAACGAAAACATCGCTGCATGTATTAACTAGGCGGGCTGTGGCCCGTCTAGCCCAGGCCAGATATCCAGCCCAGATATTAATTTTTTTCAAGCTGAAAATGGCTAGCCCAGCTATACTTTTTTTAGGAATATCCAGGCAAGGTCAAGTTGTTATTCTCCGCCCCGCTGGGCTGCAAATCTTTCCTAGGAGGGATGCATTAGGCTTAACAAGAAAATGGGCTTTAAGAAATAATAAATGGGATGTAATTATAGAAACTGGGCAGTAACTCTAAAAAATGCACCAAACACGTAATTACTTTCTAAAATATTATTTTTGGATATTGAAAATTTTAATTTCATTAATTGTTGCGAGCACAATGTTTCATTGGATTTTTACGTAATATAAATTTATATTGAAATTGTATTTAATTTGACTAGAAATTTTGGGATAAAAATATTTCGGATCCCATCAAAATGGGGAAATTTTATTGAATTCTGTCTTGAACGGTTGGTTGAAATGGGATGTACTTTTAACAAACTGTAAATGGGCTGTAGTAAATTCCATTAGAATTCAAAAATGGGCTACACATTCTTAAAAATCTCAAATGGGCTATAAGTTCTCTGCCACACACTTCTGGCCTTTCTAAGTTGACGCGTCCCCTAAAAAACAGAGTTGACGCGTATGCAAGGCTTTGTCAACTTATAGTCAACACACAGTTCTAGCAGCAGTGGCCGTTGGATGTCCATCCAACGGATGCCGTGCTTCTTCTTCAACCTCGGATATTCTAGCTTCACCCGGCCAAAAAATGATTCCTCCCCCTGACATCTGGGGCGCACCGTTTCGGAAGCTAACCTGTGGGCCTACAAAGTTGACGTACCAAGGGCTTTGTCAACTTAGTCAATATAAACTATTCTAGCTGCAGTGACCGTATGATGTCCATCCAACGGTCGTAGTGCTTCTTCAACCTCTGGTCTTCTTGCTCCAGCCGCCCAAAGCAGCGCCGGCGTGCCTCCTGCTCCTGCCGCCCGTGGCCGGCTGTGATGCCGCAGAGGCCTCACCGCCCCCTACTACTCCCACCGCTGGCCAGTCCATCCCTCTACGCACCCACACCCCCTGTTATTCTGTGGCGATGGCAGCCTCACACCACAGCCGAACGAGTGAACCCTCATACTCCTCTACGCGTGGGCATCCACTGCCGTGTCTTCCCCGTCTCCACGTCGTCCCCTTCCTAGGGCGCGCCCTCGTCCACCGCCCTGGTGCTCTCGGCGCGGCGTGGTCAACGTGGTCAAGGAACGGCTTCCATCGGACGTGGACTGTACGTGGAGAGGCTGACAGCTGAGTCCACGGCCGCAGCAAGGAAGTGCCTCCTTATTACGCGCAAAATAATTATTCCTCCACCTGACAACGGGGACCCACCATACAGGCCACCGTATTTCGTGAAAAAAAGGTTTCCCCCTGATTGATGGGACCCACCAGCTACATCTTCGCATTCAAGGAAGTGCGTCCAAAAAAATGATTCGCCCCCCTGACTGTTGGGACCCACCTGCTACATCTTCGCACGCAAGGAAGTGCGTCCGAAAAAAATGATTCACCCCCCTGACTGCTGGGACCCACCAGCTACATCTTCACACGCAAGGAAGTGCCTGACAGTTGGGACCCGCCTGGTCGAAGCGTATGTAGCGTTGTCATTCTGGTCGCGAACGTGTACGTACATGTATACTGGTCGATGTAGAGGCGCACACGTGTCGATGTAGAGGGGCGCACGTGTCGTAGTAGAGGCGCGCACATGTCGTAGTAGAGGCGCGTACGTGTCATAGTAGAGGCGCGCACGTAGCATGTACACGTACGTACAGCGGCCAGTCTGCAAGAAATAAAATTCGGCCACGTATGTGTACATACGGTCGGGGTCTCGAATGCCTACTCGCGCATACGTACGGCCAGGGCTCGTGTACATGGCTGGGTCGGAACGGAGAAACAGCGTCGTCGTCGTGTTAAAGGGGAGCCAACCAGCTGGGTCGAAACGGAATGCGTGGTTGTGTTCATTGGGAGGGCTTGGATGGAACAGGCGATGGAAACGAGGCCTGGTGTACCGTAGAATGGAGGAAACGGCCTTGTTTCGACCGGCGACGTTCAAAACCGGGGTCCTGTTGATCGGGAGGGGTCTAGCGTACCGCAAAACAGAGGAAACGGACGTCCTACGGTCGAAACAGGGGCCCTGTTGATCGGGAGGGGTGTGGCGTACCGCAAAACGGACGAAACGGACCTCCTACGGTCGAAACGGGGGTCATGTTGATCGGGAGGGTTGTGGCGTACCGCAAAACGGATGAAACAGACTTGTGTTGGAGCTCTACGGTCGAAACGGGGGTCCTGTTCATCGGGAGGGGTGTGGCGTACCGCAAAACGGGACTCCACAGGATAATGTTCGTCTCCACCGTCGACCTCCTCCAGCCCCCACGGGCTACCGTCGACCTCCTGTAGCCTCCGCGGGCTCCTGTTCATCTAGCCTCCACTGTGCGCTACTCCACCGGCTACTGTTCAACCACCCCTCCACGGGCACCCCTCCACCGTCTATTGTTCATCCAGCCCTCCACGGGGTCGTCCTGTTCATCCAGAGGCAACGCCACGGGTCCCGTGATCCACCCCCACCGCCATTGTTCATCCAACCCCCCCGCAACGCCCACTCGTTCGTCAATCAATCGGCTTCATTAGCAGCAGAGTGAAGCAATCACCGATCGGGTTCGATTAAAGAATCGATCGATCGCTCGGGTTCAAGAACGCGTACCTGCAAAGGTGCAATCACCGGGTTCAGATAGAGCCCAACGCCTCGCTTCGGTTTGATTAGAGCCAACGCCGCACACTGCAGCGCATACGCAGTAGAGAAAGCAGCGCATCGCTCGGCCCCCGACCTCCCACCGTAACTTGGAACTCCACGAAAGTTTCCTCGCCGTCGCTTCTACCACGGTTTTTTCCGTCATGGACGGCCCAAAGAATGTCATGCAGCTGCGTCTCCGGCCCGCCCAGGACGAAAAGCCGATTTTCTGTCATGATTTTTTTTCATAGAAGTAGGAGCCCACCACATCTATGATGATACCGGGTTTTGTCACAATTATCGTCATAGAAGTTTCATATGTATGATAGGAAAAAAATTGTTTGGCCCAAAATGTCATGGATGTGTCTTTTTTTTTGTAGTGTTACCTATTGTTATTTACTAGGTTTTTATGCATAATAATGCTATTTGGAGTAATTCTAATGTTTTTTCTCTCATAATATGCAAGGTTTACACAAAGAGGGAGAATGCTGACACCTGGAATTTTTTACCTGAAAAAGCTATGTCAGAGTTACCTATTCTGCACATATCCAAATGAGCTGAAACTTTACGGAGAATTGTTTTGGAATAAAAGAAAGATACTGGAGCAGATAACTATCGGAGGAGGCCCACCAGGTGGGCACAACCCACCTGGGCGCGTCAGGCCTCCAGGCACGCCCTGGTGGGTTGTGCCCTCCTCGCCCAACCTCGAGTGCCCCTCTTCTGGTATATAAGTCATTTTGACCTAGAAAAAAGAAGGAGAGACTTTCGGGACGGAGCATCGCCGTCTCGACGCGGAACTTGGGCGGGAGCACTTTTGTCCTCCGGCGAAGCGATTCCGCCGGGGGAACTTCCCTCCCGAAGGGGGAAATCATTGTCATCGTCATCACCAACAACCCTCTCATCTTTGGCAGGGTAATCTCCATCAACATCTTCAACAGCATCATCTCCTCTCAAACCCTAGTTCATCTCTCGTGTTCAATCTTTCTACTGGAACCTCAGATTGGTACCTGTGGGTGACTAGTAGTGTTGATTACATCTTGTAGTTGATTACTATATGGTTTATTTGGTGGAAGATTATATATGTTCAGATCCATTATGCTATTTAATACCCCTTTGATCTTGATCATGATTATCATTTGTAAGTGGTTACTTTTGTTCTAGAGGTCACGGGAGAAATCGTGTTGCAAGTAATCATGTAAACTTGATATGTGTTCGATATTTTGATGATATGTATGTTGTGATTCCCTTAGTGGTGTCATGTGAACGTCGACTACATGGCACTTCACCATATTTGGAACTAAGGGAATGCATTGTGGAGTAGTTATTAGATGATGGGTTGCTAGAGTGACAGAAGCTTGAACCCTAGTTTATGCGCTTATTTCGTGAGGGCGATTTGGATCCAAAAGTTTAATGCTATGGTTAGATTTTATCTTAATACTTTTCTCATAGTTGCGGATGCTTGCGAGGGGGTTAATCATAAGTACGAGGTTTTTTCAAGTAAGAACATCACCTAAGCACCGGTCCACCCACATATCAATTATCAAAGTAGCAAACACAAATTGAATCAACATGATGAAAGTGACTAGATGAAATTCCCGTGTACCCTCAAGAACGCTTTGCCTATTATAAGAAACTGTATTGGCCTGTCTTTTGCCACAAAAGGATTGGGCTACCTTGCTGCACTTTATTTACCATTACCGTTACTTGCTCGTAACAAATTATCTTGCTATCGAACTACTCGTTACCGACAATTTCAGTGCTTGTAGAAATTACCTTGCTGAAAACCACTTGTCATTTCCTTCTGCTCCTCGTTGAGTTCGACACTCTTAATTATTGAAAGGACTATGATTGATCCCCTATACTTGTGGGTCATCATGCATCCCGCCTCGCTAAACATTTTGAGATCCCTATTAGGCTTGATGAGGAAGAGGAGATGCGGCTACCCACCAAATATTTAGACTATGCTAGTATGGTAGCGCATCACTTTATTAACAACAATAGGCACAAACAGCTGCGCTATAACTTAGTATTCAGTCAGGGAACCTGTGAGATTATTACCTTGCCTTCACCTTCTTTGTTCGATATTCATTCAAGCAAGTACATTATTATTCCCGAGGACATCTATGCGTACTGGGAACTGATGCAACCCCCGGCACCTAAGCCAACACCAGCACCTGAGCCATATCAGGAGCCTATTTATTAGTGGGAGCCACAAGAGCTCGCCAACCGGTGGAACCCTCAGGACCCTCCACAGTATCCAAGAGAGGGTTATTACGAGTCGTGGCCATAGAACAACTTAGGCCGAAAGCCTAAACTTGGGGGAGTACGTATTTCTCACTAACATTACGTTCATGTTCACACATTCATTTCAGTTGTCGATGTTCATCATTTTTTTATTGTATATTCCACTATTGGTTTATTTTTTTTGCTTTCTTCTTGTATGTTTGAAAAACTTTGATAAAATCCAAAAATATTTCTTGCTTCTTTTTAGTTTTTCTTCCTAGTTTAATTAGATGTAGTATTAAAATAAAACCCAAAAATATTTCTCGTTCTTCTTATGCTTGTTGGGAGATTTCCCGTGTAAATAGTTTTTCTCATTTTTTTTTGCCTTCATCTTTAGAAAAACAAAAACTCCAAACATATTTTAGTGTGTTTCTTTGAAATTCTTTTCTTTTCTTTGGGTCGTAAGGAGAAGACCACAATGAAAATGATGAGTGGCTCTTGTATGCATTATTGTTGATCTAACAAAGAGCCCAAATTACCTTGTCTTCTCCTTTGAATAAAGTTTGCCAAATCTAGCTTAGTCCAATGCATGCGCACTCTTATTATTATTCACATCATTCGGTCATGCAAGTGAAAGGCAATAATGACGATACTTGATGAAATGATTGAGATAAAGAAAAGCTGGTATGAACTCGACCTATTTTGTTTTTGTAAATATGATTAGCTCATCGTTCTTGATTCAACCTATTATGTATGAAACTTGTTTGCAATGACGATTAGATATTATAGTTACTCCTTCCATGCTTAATTAGCTATGAGTGAATAATGGTTTATCTTGTGTGCCAACATGCATTTAAAACGGTTGCGATGTAGTATGATAGGATGGTATCCTCCTCTAAATAATTTAGGTGGCTTGACTTGGCACATGTTCACACACGTAGTTGAATCAAAACCAACATAGCATCCACGATATTTATATTCATGGTGTTTTATATCCTACTCATGCTTGCATTCAATGTTGATTAATCTCAAAACATGTTTATGACCATTGTCGCTCTCTAGTTGGTCGCTCCTCAATCATTTGCTAGCCTTCATGTACTAAGCGGGAATACTTCTTGTGCATCCACTTCCTTAAACCCAAAGTTATTCCAAATGAGTCCACAATACCTACCTCTATGTGGTATTTGTCTGTCGTTCCAAGTAAATTTGCATGTGCCAAACTCTAAATCTTCAAATGATAATCTGTTTTGTATGCCCGAATTGCTCACACTAAAAAAAGACACATCCGTGACATTTTGGGCCGAACGAAAAAAAATTGTCATACATATGACACTTCTATGACGATAATTGTGACAAAACCCGGTATCATCATAGATGTGGTGGGCTCCTACTTCTATGACAAAAATCATGATAGAAAATGGGCTTTTCATCCTAGGCGGGCGGAGACGCAGCTGCATGACATTCTTTGGGCCGTCCATGACAGAAAAACCATGGTAGAAGCGAGGCGAGGAAAATTTCGGGAGTTCCGGTTCACGGTGGGAGGTCGGGGGCCAAGCGATGCACGTTTCTCTCGTACACGTACGCGCATGTGTGTGAGGCATTGGCTCTAACTGAACTCGAACGAGGCGTTGGGCTCTAACTAAACCTGAGCGATTACCGCAGTTACGCGTTCATCGAACCCGAGCGATCGATCGATGGTTGTTAATCGAACCTGATCAAGCGATTCCTTCTCTGCTGCTAATCAAGCCGATCGATTGGATGAACATTGAGCGTTATGGGGTTTGGATGAGCGGTGAGCAATGGCGTTGCCTCCGGATGAACAGGACCCCGTGGTGTGGAGGGTCGGATGAGCGATGAGACGCTGGAGGGGTGCCCGTGGAGGGGTGGTTCAACAGGACCCCGTGGTGTGGAGGGCTGGATGAATAGTAGACGGTGGAGGGGTGCCCGTGGAGGGGTGGTTGAACAGTAGCCGGTGGAGTAGCGTGTGATGGAGGCTGGATGAACAGGAGCCCGTGGAGGCTGGAGGAGGTCGACGGTGGAGATGAACAGTATCCCATGGAGTCCTGCTTTTGCACGCCACACCCCTCCCGATCAACAGGACCCCTGCTTTGACCAGAAGCGCCCAACACAAGTCCGTGGTCTGCTTTATGCGGCACGCCACACCTCCCGATCAACAGGACCCCGTTTCGACCGTAGGGAGGTCTGCATTCGTCCGCTTTGCGGCACGCCACACCCCTCCCGATCTCTGGGACCCCGCTTCGACCATAGGAGGTTCGTTTCCTCCGTTTTGCAAAGACGCTGCAGACCTCCCGATCAACAGGGACCCGTTCCCAACGTAGGAGGTCTGTTTCCTCCGCTTCTGTGATACGCCAGCCTCGTTTCCATCGCTGTTCCGTCCAAGCCCTCTCGATGAACACGACCACGTATTCCGTTCCGACCCGGCCCGGTTGGCTCCAGCGTTCGTTGCCTCCCGATGAACACGACGCATTTCGTTGCCTCCCCATGAACACGACGCATTCCGTTGCCTCCCCATGAACACGACGACGACGTTGTTTCTCCGTTCCGACCCAGCCATGTACACGAGCTCTGGCCGTACGTATGCGTGAGTAGGCGTTCGACACCCCGCCCGTATGTATGTGCGTGGCCGTATTTTCTTTCTTGCACCTGGCCGTTGTACGTGCGTGGTCATGCTACGTGCGCGCCTCTACTACGACACGTGCGCGCCTCTACATCGACCAGTATGTATGTACACGTTCGCGACCAGAATGACAACACTACGTACGCTTCGACCAGGTGGGTCCCGACTGTCAGGCACTTCCTTGCCTGCGAGGAAGTACCTGGTGGGTCCCAGCAGTCAGGGTGGCGAATCTTTTTTTTGCCCAGACGCACTTGCGTGCGAAGATGTAGCTGGTGGGTCCCAGCAGTCAGGGGGGCAAATCTTTTTTTTGCCCCGACGCACTTCCTTGCATGCGAAGATGTAGCTGGTGGGTCCCAGCAGTCAGGGGGGCGAATCATTTTTTTTTGCCCGGACGCACTTCCTTGCATGCAAAGATGTAGCTGGTGGGTCCCAGCAGTCAGGGGGAAACGTTTTTTTCGCAAAATACGGTGGCCCATCCGGTGGGTCCCCGCTGTCAGGTGGAGGAATCGTTATTTTGCGCGTAATAAGGAGGCACTTCCTTGCTGCGGCCGTGGACCCAGTTGTCAGCCTCTCCACGTGCAGTCCATGTCCGATGGAAGTCGTTCCTTGACCACGTTGACCACGCCGCGCCGAGAGCACCACGGCGGTGGATGACGGTGAGGCCTAGGAAGGGGAGGACTCAGAGCCGGGGAAGACGCGGTAGTGGATGCCCACGCGAAGAGGAGTACGAGGGTTCGCTGGTTCGGCTGCGGTGTGAGGCTGCTGTCGCCGCGGAATAACAGGGGGTGTGGGTGAGTAGAGGGATGGCCTGGCCAGCGGTAGGAGTAGTAGGGGGTGGTGAGGCCTCCACGGCATCACAGCTAGCCACGGGAGGCAGGAGCACGCGGCACATCCGGCACTGGTTTGGGCGGCTGGAGCAAGAAGACCAGAGATTGAAGAAGCACTACCGCCGTTGGATGAACATCATACGGTAACAGGAGCTAGAATAGTTCATATTGACTAAGTTAACAAAGCCCTCCGTCCCCGTCAACTTGTAGGCCCACAAGTCAGCCTCCCACTATGCTGGGTTCCAGCTGGCAGGGGGAGTATTCATTTTTTTGTGCGTAATAAGGAGGCACTTCCTTGCCTGCGAAGATAGCTGGTGGGTCCGACATGTCAGCGGGGGGAACGTTTTTCGCGAAATACAGAGGCCCTTCCGGTGGGTCCTAGATGTCAGGTGGAGGAATCATTATTTTGCACGTAATAAGGAGGCATTTCCTTGTGTGCGGCCATGGACCCAGCTGTCAGCCTCTCCATGCACAGTCTACTTCCGATGGTGTCGTTCGTTGACCACGTTGACCACGCCGCACCGAGCGCATCCAAGGTGGTGGACGACGGCGAGGCCCCGGACAGTAACAAGCCGGAGATGGGAAGACACGAGAGTAGAGTCACAGACGGAGAGGTGTACGAGGGTTAACTGGTTCTGGTGCGGTGCGGTTCGGCAGTCGGTGGAGAAGAACAGGAGGTATGGAGGGTGGAGGATGGGCGGCAAGCGGTGGAGTAGCGCTTCATAGCGGTTGCTAAGCAGAGCTGCTAGCAGCAGGAGGCGGGAGGTGGTCCCGGCGGCGCTGGAAGAACAAGACGAGAGATTGAAGATGGATGTCGGTCGTTGGATGTAAATCCAACGGCTAACATGTCAGAATCGTTTGTTGACTACATTGACAACGACTTGCGTTGGCTTCGACCTATTGGCCCACATTTCAGCCTCCAAAAATGTGGCACGTATTCAACCCATTTTTTCAGAATTTACAGTCTTTTTTTTTTGCGCGGTAGAATTTACAGTCAATTTGATCCTTTTTTTTTGTATTACAGCCATTAGCTGGGCTGGATGAACAAATAATGTAGCGTCCATGCGGCCCATTTATTTTATTTCCTAAACAATTACAGGCCATTTGCACTTTCTCGAAATACATGATTTTGCTAGGCTGATTCTAATTATAATGTTGGGTTGGGTCAGCAATGTTATCAAAAAAATAAAAAGGGGTTGAGCATTTTGTTATAAACATATTTAAATAATAAGTGATATTATTACATTCATCCTTAAATCTTACCAAGCTTTTGTACACAATCACTAGGATTTTCGTGCCAAAACAATCCAGGATTTTATTTGTTAAGAAATTATTTTTATAAGTTAATAAGATGTGGGATATTGTTTTCTTACATATGTAAGTATCAGTTAAATATATGATGACAATAAAAATAATATATAATAACATATAAAATATTTTAAATATATATAATATAGTTAGAAGGGAAACCTAAGTTGGACCTGGCGTTCCTATTCTTATATAGAAAAATAGAACAGACCTCTGTGTTTTCTTCAAAAAATACATAAATTGGGTTGCCAAAATAAAACCTTGGATAGGAGGTCCATAGGCCGGTCGATACATGACGGCCCTAAGAAAATACAAACAGGCCTATGGACCTCCCATCTGAGGTCGTGGGTTGCGCATGTTAAAAATGAAAGCCTAGACGGGGCAGCCCAAAACCACATCCAACACTTGCCAAAATCAAGGCCCCTCGTTTTCTTTGTGTTTCGCACACTCGACATTGTGTGGGCATTTTGACTGTGCATCATATGAAGATGTGCTATGCATGAATGTTGATCAGCATGATGTTAACTGGCTGGTAGTTCCATTTTCGACCATGAATAAAACTTCCAACATGATGTTAACCCTGTTTGAAAAGGCCGTGTTAATATAAATGCTCTGCCTCTGAAAGTTGCAGTTTCTTATCTGAAACTGAACTTGCAGTTTCTTATCTGAAACTGAACTTGCAGTTTCTTATCTGAAACTGAAACTTGCAGTTTCTTCTCTGAGAATCACATTGTCTGCACCTGTATACTCCTATGAAACTACATTTTTTAAGTACTAAAAATAGATCTCTAGATTCATAAAATACTTCATATGCTCAATACTGCAAATCTAAAATTCAAAAGACATTCATATCTGAAAGTACTCTCAAAATACACAACACAAAACACAATTCACAACCTGCAAATACTGACAACCCTAAGCTCCTCCTGACAATTCACAACCTGCCCGACTATTGGGCTGGGGGGGCAGCCCCCTCCTATTCCTCGGCGGCATACAGCTGCCCCGTGAGACGATGTGAACGGTGAGGGAGACGATGGCGGGGAAGCGTCGTCGGGCCAACTTCTTTTCTCCTCTTGCAGTTGGGTTCGGTCGACGAAGACTCAACCGGCTCGCTCTGGCAGGACACCCTCACAAACGGCACCCTGTAGATGCTTGATCCTTCAATCTCTGGTGGATGCTCCATCTGGGATTGATACTCCCACCACCGCTCCTTCACGATCGGATTCGGTGAATTTGTTTGCTCCCTGGGCCAGAGGAGCAGCTCTATGTACTCCGGCGCGACTCCCTCCGGGAGTATCGCCGCCTTTTCGCTCTGTTGCAGATATTTGGCCACGGATGTCGCCACGCCGCTTAGTTGGTCCTTGTTGTCAAACCAAGACTGTATCTCCAACATCCTAGTTAGCTTCACAGGGTCGCCGTCTGCGATCCTCACGTATCGGTTGTACTCCTCCATCAATCTACTTCTCCACAGCACCTTCACTCGCCGGCGGTGGTTTTTGAATGGAAGAGGAGAGGAGCAGCGCTGGTTTTGGATTAGAACGGGAGAGGAGCAACGCTGGTTTTGGACTGGAACAGGAGAGGAGGGGCGGTGGTTTTGAAATGGAAGAGGAGAGGAGCGGCGCTGGATTTAGATGGGAACATGAGAGGAGCGGCGGTGGTTTAAGAGGAGAAGAGCGGAAGAGCGCGCTGGTCTTGGAAGTATTTTTTGTTGTTTTATGATTCGGGTCAAAGTTTGACCACGCATCTGTATTTGACAAGCAAAATGTGAATGCATGTCACCAAAATTGTATCGTTTGGTTCGTATCTGAATGTACTTTCAAATTATATTATTTTTGCAACGTATAACATATATTTTATGTGCAAAAATCATGGTCAATTATGACCCAGAATAAAAGGGAGACTGGTTAATGTGGGGTTGTTTTCTTAATTGAAGGGTAAATTGATTTTGATTTTGATCCAGTCACAGTGCGCCGGCCCTCTCGTCCAATCCTAAATCGCTGCCGCACGCTCCTCTCCCTCTTCTCCATTGCAAAACCACCTTCTCTCCTCTCCATCATCTCCATTCCAAAACCACCATCTCGCCTCTCCCTCTTCTGATCTTCTCCATTGCAAAACCACCTCCTCTCCTCTCCATCATCTCCATTCCAAAACCACCTCCTCTCCTCTCCATCATCTCCATTCCAAAACCACCATCTCGCCTCTCCCTCTTCGGATCTTCTCCATTGCAAAACCACCTCCTCTCCTCTCCATCATCTCCATTGCAAAACCACCGTCTCGCCTCTCCCTCTTCTCTATTGCAAGACCATCGTCTCTCCTCCCTTCTTCCAAAGCTAGCACCAGACCACTCAAAAGGGCATCTATGGAGAGGATGCAGCAGCGAATCAGGCAGATCACCGGCGGCGACCAGGCAAAGTTAGCCAGGTTGAAGGAGATCCTTAGTTGGTTTGACAATGAGTGGGAGATTTTGAGGACGGTGCAGGCCATGTGGTAATGTATGCAAAAGAGCGAGACGGCGGCGATGAGGGAGGCGATGTACATGTACTGCTTGGCGGCAGTCACGCCCCAGTCCTCCGAGTTCATCGAGTATCTCCTCTGGGCGATGGAGCAGACAGATTCGCCCGAGGAGACAGTCAGGCAGAGGTGGTGGGCGTACAGGTCGAAGGCCGAGCACCCAGAGGATAACGAATCGATCGAGTATGGTGTGTCGTTCATGAGGGTGCAGAGCCAACCGGGGCCACAGGAGTATTCGTTCTCCCACCGCAAGAGGAGGTCGGATGGCGCGACGTCGCTTCCCCGCCGTTCTCCATGGTTCCCTCGACGCTCGCCTCGTTTCAACGGCGGCGGTAGGGTTTAAGGTAAGCTTCGCACTAACCTAATCTTCCACCTGCTCATGCTTACAATCAGTGTGACAGCTAATGAAAATCATGCTTACAATCAGTGTGACAGCTAATGAAAATCATGCTTACAATCAGTCTCCGAGTACTACGCCAATCACCCTAAAATAGCTTTGGACCTTTCGGTCAAAGTTGTGACACAGTGTACAAATGAAGAAAAATAGATTCGTGCTTCTTTGGAAAAGAGTACTCCCTAGAAAACTGCCAATATAAGCTACTAGTATTTGGTTAGAGGATTTGCTGCCGAGAAAGACCCGTCCATAGAGAGCGCCACACATCCCACTGGTGGTGGTGGATGCCAATGCGTGCATGCAGCATGGTTGGTTTCGGTAATTTTTACTTGGCACACCTCGCACTCTGCATATATGCCGGTTCCATACGTACATTTGTGTCGTTCCACCAAAATGCAGCTGAATAACCCTGTTTGCACAGATAACGAAAAAGTGTGATTACATTATAGTGGCACTAGTTGATGAAACACACAAAATAAATAGAAGAAAATATTGCGATAGTATCATAGTATGCAATGTCTGCGAGGCGAGATGGGCCTACTGACGCCTCATACGGTATGCCTCATAATGGACATCGTCCCAAGTCTCCCAGATACACCTTCTGCCAGTGATGAACATCATTGTACAGTGGTAGTACAAGGAGGTGCCTTGAGACATTCAAATCTCTATTTTTGTACACATCAACTAAAATTAAGCACCCTAGTTTGCAGAAATGCTTAAACATTAACAATGGGACTAGTTGATGAAACATACATTAACAAAGAGAAGCACTTTCTTTATCTACATTGGAAATGAAATGATAGAGATGACACTCGCTCTATTTTAACTATATTATTACTTCATTTTATCAGTGACACTAGGGTCGAGCAGGTGGCAAACGAGGTGTACCGTGCGTCGCAAGGATGGAGGCTGTGTGTCGGTGTCAAAACCAGCAGATCTCAGGTAGGGGGTCCCGAACTGTGCTTCTAGGCGGATGGTAACAGGAGACAAGGGACACGATGTTTTTACCCAGGTTCGGGCCCTCTCGATGGAGGTAAAACCCTACTCCTGCTTGATTAATATTGATGATATGGGTAGTACAAGAGTGGATCTACCACGAGATCAAAGAGGCTAAACCCTAGACGCTAGCCTATGGTATGATTGTTGTTAGTCCCTATGGACTCAAAGCTCTCCGGTTTATATAGACACCGGAGAGGGCTAGGGTTACACAGAGTCGGTTACAATGGGAGGAGATCATCATATCGTATCGCCAAGCTTGCCTTCCACGCCAAGGAAAGTCCCATCCGGACACGGGACGGAGTCTTCAATCTTCTATCTTGATAGTCCGGGAGTCCGGCCAAAGGTCATAGTCCGGCCATCCGGACACCCCCTAATCCAGGACTCCTCAAGAGCCCTGAACCAGGCTTCAATGAAGACGAGTCCGGTGCGCAAATTGTCTTCGGCATTGCAAGGCGGGTTCCTCCTACGAATACTTCATGGAAGATGTTGAACACAAGGATAGTGTCCGGCTCTGCAAAATAAGTTCCACATGCCACCGTAGAGAGAATAATATTTGCACAAATCTAATCTGCTGAAGTATTCCGTAGTGGGACATCACGCCACGGCCAAGCTTTTATTCGAATCGTTTCTTGTTCCACCTCGGTAGCGTTTAGCGAGGCGGTTTCCTTGGCACGTCTTGTCAAAGCAGAGATCGTGTCCCCTTATTCCGGGATTCTCATCAATACGGGCGTGGGTAACCCAACCGCGCCATTAACCACGGCGCTTGGGAGATAAGCGAGTTTTATTAGGCCGGTGGGGGCTTGTAGGTTCGGCCGCCCATATAAGGGGATAAGAATCTACCCTTTCCATTTACGCCTTCTTCCTCCTTTGCTTATCCGTCCCTGCGCGCTCGAGCTCCAACGCCCAAGCCCGCACTTCCCACCTCAACCTTCTCCAATCATGTCCGGAGCGGGAGGTAGATGGATGGCCTCCTCCGTCACGGAGGGGCAAATCAAAAAGCTGAGGAAGGCCGGATACCTGTCTGACGACATCACGCACCGGCTTCCAGATGTGGGGCAACTCATCCCCACCCCTAGGCCCCATGAAAGGGTTGTTTTTCTTCCCCATTTCCTCCGCGGACTGGGTTTTCCTCTTCACCCGTTCGTCCGGGGGCTCATGTTCTACTACGGCCTGGACTTCCACGATCTGGCCCCGAACTTCATCCTCAGCATCTCGGCGTTCATCGTCGTATGCGAGGCCTTCCTCTGCATCCAGCCCCACTTCGGCTTATGGCTGAAGACTTTTAGTGTCAAGCCAAAGGTAGTGGGCGGCCGCCAAGCGGAGTGCGGAGGTGCCATGGTGGGCCGGATGGCCAACGTCCTATGGCTCGAGGGCTCCTTCGTGGAGACAATAAAGGGATGGCAGTCGGGGTGGTTCTACATCACCGAGCCGTGCGATCCCAAATGGGCGGCGGCCCCCGAATTCTGATCTGGCTTCCCCACCCGGCTCACTTCCTGGAAAGAGACAGGCCTAACGTGGGGGGATTCGGAAGAGCTGGCCGGACTTCAAACCTGCGTCCAAAAGCTGGTGAATAAGAATCTCAAGCTTGTAAACGTATTCCAGGTCATGCTCATCCGCCGGATCCTCCCATGCCAACAACGGGCCTTCAAATTGTGGGAGTTTGATCCGGCACAGCACCAAACCTTGAGAAAGCTTTTTGACACTACGTACGAAGATGCCTAGAAGGTGTTGTTTAAGGGTGCTGAGGCACCCGCATCCGCTACTGAAGATCGCGGATTCAGCTCGCGGCGTCAGGCCAGCGAGGTAAGCTACTCTACCCTTTACGGGACTCTTGTCTTTCATAGTCTGACTCTATGTGGGATCTAACCTCCCTTTCCTTTGACAGGACTGGCTGAAGACATCCGGGCAGGTGAACTGTCCGGCTCCCTTACCAGAAGACCCAGCAGACGCCAGATTGACAGGGGGAGCTTTGGTTCCGGCACCTCACGTGGTGCCGGAGAAGAAGGCCAAGAAGAAGGCCACGGAGACTCGAAAGAGCTCCCGGCGCCTGGTGGTGTCGGGTTCGTCGCCCGACAACCCCGAAGCACCCTCCGCCTCTGAAGACGAGGAGGAGGAAGAAGAAGCCTCTCCCCCTCCGACGGGGGGAGGAAAGAAAAGAAAGGCCGCCCCAACTGGGGAGGCCGGAGGGTCCAAGAAGGGGAAGACCCCTCTGCCGTACTACGCCTCCGATGCCGAAGACGGCGGGGAGGAATGGCCATCCAGGGTCAAGCCCCTGGCAAAATCGTAAGTGTCCGGTTACCCGAATGACTTATGGCGCTCCTCTGTTATTCGGTAGCTTCTGATGCCGAGTTTAATTATGCAGTCCGCCCAGATCTCAGCTCAACGATTCTACGAGCGGCTCCTTGGATTCGTCGGATGTGAATAGTGCTTCACTTCCGACGGCCTCCTCCCCTCTCCCTACGGACGACGCCGAGGTGGAGTCCCGAAAGGGACCTAACTAGGAGGAGGTGGTCCCGGAGGCGCCGCAAGGCGACCTCCGGACTCCAGTGCCCAAAGGGATAAAGCCGGAGGGATCCAAGTCCGCCCCGGCCGACATCGCCCGAGCCATCAACGGCTCCAGAGTCCGACAGCGGCGCCTTAGAAGAAGGGCAGGCCTACGACGCCGGTGACCTCCGTCCATCCGGAGGCGCAGGACAATTTGCTGGAGGTGCTTAACGGCGCCTCCATCGACGAGGAACACCGCACTGTTATGAATGCGGTGATTCAGAAGGTTCAGTCCGCCAAGAGCGGGCTGATAGAAGCCTGTACAAGTCTGTTAACAGGCTTTGAGGTATGTGTTCGAAAACATATAAAAATGTTACCGCATAGACAGTAGCCCCTGATGCTCAGTTCGGCGTTCGGAAAGAAAAGCCGAGTTGAGGATCTAAAAAGATATACGCAGGAGTCTAACAAAAATATGTCAATATGGGAATGCAGGTTGCGCTGCTGACCTCTGCCGCACTGACTACGGAGGTCAATGCCTTGAAGGAGAACCTCGAGCGGTCCGAGAACGAGCTCGGCCGTGCCAAGAAGCAGCTCGAGGACAAGGAGGGTATGTAATACCGCATGTAAATGTATATAGAAATACTTGGTTGCAAATAAGGACAGGACCAACGTAAATGTTGCAGGGGCCACGGCCGAGGTGACGACCCTGAAGGAGGCGGTCTCCAAGGCCAAAAACAGTGCGGCCTTGGAGCGCACCGAGCGAGAGAAGTAGGAGCCGCGGGTGGCAGAGGTGCGGCAAGAGCTCCAGGCTCTCGTGGAAAAGCACGAGAGTTTGGAGCGTGACTCGAAGACTCGAGAGTCCGAGCTCGCCTTGGCTCTTGAGAGTGCCAGGACCGCTAAGGCCAAAGCCCAGAAGGCCCTCCAGGAGATCGAGGCGATGAAGAAGATAGCGACGGGTAAGGCATTCTTTATGCAAAGCAAGAATATAAAAGTAAATTATCTGTTACTTACCCGAATCCGGAGCTCTCCAGGAGCGTTCGCCGATCTGCCCCGGAGTGTGTCCGATCTTTGCCAGATTCTACCGAGCGAAGAGGGAGCTCGACGGAAAAGGTGTTCTGGTCTCGGTATCTTTGAGGCCGAACATCCGGTGTCCTCGAGCGACCAGTGAAGCAGCTGGTCGAGCTCCACAAGGTGGCGAACATGCCATGAAGGGCCTCATAGTTCGGCCGTGGCCTAGAGAAGCCATGCACAGGAGCTACTTGATGCAGTGCGGGTGGTGGACGGCGTGTCGGTGGATTAAGGTCATCAAGCGCTCCGTCTGTATCGAAGGTGACCGTCGGGCCCTTGCCCGTGCTAAAGTGCACTGGGGCAAGCTGGACGATGAGAAGCTTTTGACGGACGCGCCACCGCCGGGCAAGGAGTATCGCACGCCCGAGATGTATTATAAGGGCGTCCTGAAGGGTGCCCGCCTTATAGCGGACGAATGCTCCAAACATGTAATTTTTTAGTAGACTCGCATCTGTTATCCTGTATGCTGAAAACTTTGTTCATATGCGTTAAGCAACGCTTTGTTAATTTAAAATATTACCTTCTGTGCGGCCGTTTATCAAATCTGAGAGATGCAAGTCGTCGGCTTCTACCCCCATGCCACGAGTGCTGGGGTGTTCGGGATAAACCTGAGCGCTCTTGTTCCCATTCTTGGGTCCATCTAGGGAGGCGCTCAACACAACGAACCAGGCTGTCGGACTTATAATGCTTTATCACTCTCACTTAGCCATAGAATTCTATAATTTTAAATTTCGGCAAAGCCCCTAGTATTCGGAAGACTGAGTTTGGGGCGCTATCCACGCCTAGGCCGGATAAGTCTGGCTCCTTGCTCTAAGCGGCATAAGTCTTTAAGGACTCGAAAAACCTCACGAACAGCGACCGGTCTCTCGCACTATCATGACGGTCAGTTTTAGCTTTCTCTATTGAGGTGTTAACCCAGCTCAACTGGGGCACAATCGCAGTAGTTCTCCCAGCGCTACCTTAGCCAACATTGCGGAACGTAAGGTACCAAAACATGGGAGCCGGGCAAACCCAACTATTGACCAAAGACATGATTCGAGCCGATGCATATAGTGCTATAAGTTCGGGTGCCGCACTCATGAGAGTGTTCGGTCTTCTCACACCATGTTATGGGGTGCTTAAGCCTCGGTGTATTGGCCGTACCAAAGTGTACGGTTGCATAATGTCATGACTGAACATATTTATATAAAAAATAGATGAGTACAATAATAGATAAGAGCTATGTATTGTTTATTAAAAAAGGGCTACTATGAAAGCAGAACGATACAAATAGTGAGATAAGCAAGAGATGGGATTATTTGACATTTCCCCCTCCAGGGGCAAGCTGCGGGACTTTAAGTAAAACAGGTATTAAGCTCGTTATAGAGACCTGGCTATTGCATCGTGTGTTCGGCGAGTGTATTGCCGGACAGGCCTTCCGAATAGTTGGGTCCTGAAAGTATATATAAAAAAAAGAAAACGGCGGAATAGGGAGCCCCTGAGTGCGGTTGAGCCGCATTCTGGGTGTGCCGTAGTTGTGCCCCTCCCCTTATGCCCATGGTATTTCTAAAGCGTAATTATGTACGCGCGGTACCGATATCACCATCTGGCGAGGGCTGGGGTTGGGGCCGCACTGCTATGCTTGCTCGGAACGTGTCAGCCGGCTTTGTTGTAGGTTACTTCGGGCTCGCTTGACGTTGTCCGGACGTTTAACACCTGGATTGGAGAATTGCCTTGAGAGGCTACTCTGTACTTCCGCCGCCAGGGCCGCCATGTGCTCCTCCGTTCGGAGAGGGCGTTCGGTGTTTCCATTTACCGTGATGACTCCGCGAGGTCCTGGCATCTTGAGCTTGAGATATGCGTAGTGCGGCACCGCATTAAATTTTGCAAATGCGGTTCGGCCGAGCAGGGCGTGATAGCCACTGTGGAATGGGACTATGTCGAAGATTAGCTCTTCGCTTCGGAAATTATCCGGGGATCCGAAGACCACTTCGAGTGTAACCGAGCCTGTACAGCTGGCTTCTACACCTGGTATGACGCCTTTAAAGGTTGTCTTTGTGGGTTTAATCCTTGAGGGATCGATACCCATTTTTCGCACTGTATCCTGATAAAGCAGGTTCAGGTTGCTGCCATCGTCCATTAGGACTCTGGTGAGGTGAAATCCGTCGATAATTGGGTCTAGGACCAATGCGGCGAATCCGCCGTGACGGATGCTAGTGGGGTGGTCCCTTCGATCAAAACTGATCGGGCAGGAGGACCATGGGTTAAACTTTGGGGCGACTGGCTCCAACGCATAGACGTCCTTGAGAGCATGCTTCCGCTCCCTTTTGGGGATGTGGGTTGCGTATATCATGTTCACCGTCCGCACTTGCGGGGGGAATCCCTTCTGTCCTCTGTTGTTCGGCGGCCGGGGCTCCTCCTCGTCATCGCTATGCAGCCCCTTGTCTCTGGTTTCGGCGCTTAACTTGCCTGCCTGCTTGAACACCCAACAATCCCTGTTGGTGTGGTTGGCTGGTTGTTTGGGGGTGCCGTGTATCTGGCACGAGCGATCGAGTATCCGGTCTAAATTGGATGGGCCCGGAGGGTTTCTTTTGAATGGCTTCTTCCGCTGGCCGGGTTTAGAGCCTCTGAATCCGGCATTGACTGCCGTATCCTCAGTATTGTCGCCGTTAATGCGGCCCTTGTGCTTGTTGCGACGTGACCTGCCATTGTTGTCCTTGGTATTCGAATTGCGGTGGCTCTTGGTTATGTTATTGCTCTGAGCTAGCCAGCTGTCTTCGCCCGCGCAAAAGCGGGTCATGAGTGTCATGAGGGCTGCCATAGATTTCGGCTTTTCCTGTCCTAGGTGCCGGGCAAGCCATTCGTCTCGGATGTTGTGCCTGAAGGCTGCAAGGGCCTCGGTGTCCGGACAGTCGACTATTTGATTTTTCTTGGTTAGGAACCGTGTCCAGAATTGTCTGGCTGATTCCTATGGCTGCTGGATTATGTGGCTTAGGTCATCGGCGCCTGGTGGTTGCACATAAGTGCCCTGGAAGTTGTCAAGGAATGCGGATTCCAGGTCCTCCTAGCAACTAATTGACTCTGCTGGCAGGCTGTTAAGCCAATGTCGAGTTGGTCCTTTAAGCTTGAGCGGGAGGTATTTGATGGCGTGTAGATCATCACCACGGGCCATGTGGATATGAAGGAGATAATCCTCGATCCATACCGCGGGATCTGTTGTGCCATCGTATGATTCGATGTTTACGGGTTTAAATCCCTCGGGGATTTCATGATCCATTACTTCGTCTGTGAAGCATAGTGGGTGTGCGGCGCCCCTGTACTGGGCTATATCATGATGCAGCTCAGATGAGCTTGGTCTGTTGTATTCGGCCTGGCCGTATTTATCATATCCGGCGTGACGGTTATCGTCATGTGAAGCGGGGCGCCCACGCGATCCGTAGATCGATCTTGTTTGCCTTGCCTTATTCTCCAATATGTCTCGCATGTCTGTTGTGTCTCCCCGCACTCTAGTATGTTTTGAGCGGTGCCGGGGTGCGGCTTGGGTCGAGGGCCTGAAGGCCTCTCTGTCGCGGCCACAGGGTGGCCGATCGGGTGCATCGTACGCTGGTGATGTAGGTTTAGTTGCTTCCTCCTCAAGTTGGGGTAGCAGCCTGCGCTTTGGGTAGCTCTTGGAGGGGCGTTCGAGTTTATACTCTTCGGCCGCCAGCACTTCGGTCCATCTGTCGGCTAGCAAGTCTTGGTCAGCTCTAAGCTGCTGCTGTTTTTTCTTGAGGCTGCTTGCCGTGGCCATAAGCCTGGGTTTGAAACGCTCTTGTTCGACGGGATCCTCTGCACGACGAATTCGTCGTCGTTGAGGCTTGCCTCGTCTTCGGAGGGAGGCATATAATTGTCGTCCTCGACCTCTCTGTCGGCCGCTCTCTTTTGAGGGCTGGCTCCTTTGTCCTCCTGCACTGAATCCTGCTGGAGAGGGTTGTCTTCAGCACTGTCCGGCATTTTGTTATCTCCGGTGCTGGAATCGCCGTTTTTGTTTTGGCGGGATTTAGAGCGGCGCCGCTCACGTCGGCGCTTGGGTTGCTTCTTGGAGGGGTCATCCTCCGTTTTTTCATCAACATCCCCTGCTTTGGGGGTGTCCACCATGTATATGTCATATGACGAGGTGGCTTTCCAGTTCCCTATAGGTGCTGGTTCTTCGTCGTCTCCTTCATCAGCGTCCATACCGTCGATGTCTTCGGAGTCAAAGTCGAGCATGTCGGTTAAATCGTCGACAGTGGCTACGAAGTGGGTGGTGGGTGGGCTTCGAATTTCTTCGTCGTCCGCATCCCAACCATGCTGACCGTAATCCGGCCAGGGCTCTCCTGACAAAGAGAGAGACTTTAGTGAATTCAGGATATCGCCAAAGGGCGAGTGCTGAAAGACGTCTGTGGCGGTGAACTCCATGATCGGAGCCCAATCGGGTTCGATCGGAAGAGGTGCGGAATATACTGAGTCCGAGCGGAGTCCGCACCTTGGAGTCACGGGCCCTACAAAGGACTAGGCTGGTATTCGGCTCTATCGCCAGAGAGATTGCGGCACTGGGCGGCGTCCAACCGTCCGTCCCCAATTGGCGCGGTTAGCTCCGAGCTAATGGTCGGAGCGGGCACCTGAGCGACACTCTGGGCGTTGTCCGGCGGCAGAGCTAAATCATGCCCATCGTGACAGTGTGGCGTGCTCGGCCGTCGTCGAAGATCAAGTCCCCGCGGATGTCGACCGTGTAGTTTAAACTTCCGAACCTGACCTGATGGCCAGGGGCGTAGCTTTCGATCTGCTCCAGATGGCCAAGCGAGTTGGCCCGCAGCGGCCGCCCGAATCACGAAGATCTGTCCGGGAGAAAAGTCTCACCCGGACCGCGGCCGTGGTTGATGATCGAAGAAGCCATCGGGCCTAAAGGTGACGATACAGAGGAACTCTCAATGAAAGCACCAATGTCGGTGTCAAAACCGGCGGATCTCGGGTAGGGGGTCCCGAACTATGCGTCCTAGGCGGATCGTAACAGGAGACAAGGGACACGATGTTTTTACCTGTGTTCGGGCCCTCTCGATGGAGGTAAAACCCTACTCCTGCTTGATTAATATTGATGATATGGGTAGTACAAGAGTGGATCTACCACGAGATCAAAGAGGCTAAACCCTAGACGCTAGCCTATGGTATGATTGTTGTTCGTCCTATGGACTAAAGCTCTCCGGTTTATATAGACACCGGAGAGGGCTAGGGTTACATGTAGTCGGTTACAATGGGAGGAGATCTTCATATCGTATCGCCAAGCTTGCCTTCCACGCCAAGGAAAGTCCCATCCGGACACGGGACGGAGTCTTCAATCTTGTATCTTCATAGTCCGGGAGTCTGGCCAAAGGTCATAGTCCGGCCATCCGGACACCCCCTAATTCAGGACTCCCTCACCGGGGGTGCTTAGACTGGGATGCTGAAGCTGGCTCTTTCAGCCACCAACATGGATGATTCAATTCATGGGACCTTTTGGTGCAGTTCACCTAAAATGAAGCAATGTCCCATGAGCTAGCAGCTTCTTCTTCAAAAAAAATTAAGAAAAGGGCACCAGCCCCGGTTCCATTTCCATCAGAAAACGAAACCCACAGAGCTTCTTCTTCATTAGTTGCAATAAAATTGAGCAACATCAAGGTTGGTTGTGAAGCTCCTGGAATGCTCAACTATAATTTGGATATCATTTGTGAAGTTCAACTAAGATCGAAGCGTGAAATGTAAATCTCTATTTGCACAAAAAAGGTGGAAAGGAGGGTTACTAACAAGTGATGAAACATGCATCAAATGAAAAGAAGCATGTTCCTTATCTGAATGGTAATCCTACAAGGACAGTAGCAATTTCTAAAGCAGTGGCATTGCTAGATATTAGTGTGGGCATTAGGATTAACTATGACAACCGTTAAAAACGACATTACTTTGGGCACGGGAGAGTAGGCGGAGGGATGTTGCATTTCTAACGAAAAGAACCAACTTATCTTAATGGGAAATTTTAGCAGGACATGTAAAGAAGTGCCATTGATTCATATTACTGGAGGCATTACATTGAAAACAACATTGGTTTAACGTGTCCTTACTTTTAACAGTGCGAGTGCTACACTTTACAAGTGGCATTACATAAGAGTGGCTCGGGGCAACAAACATCGTAATGTGATATCCGGGTTGGTCCCATTTTGCTCAAGATAGCCACCTTATACTATGTGAGGCTAGCAAATCTAGTCTTGGACTTACTGCATTGACTTGTCCCCGATCCCCACTTTCTTTCCTTTTTCAACCAATAGATCGGGTTTATATTGAGTTTGTACTGCGTTTCCCTTTATTTCCCTATTAGACCTAGAGACCAGATGGATAGCCAGTCTCTGCTAATTTTCGCCCCCATTATTTCCTCTTTCGACCAAGTCCTAGATTCAGGTAACAAATCCTCCCACACCCACCACCCCCTTTCTTCCTTGTTTGAACCAAGTAGTACTAGATTCGAGTGCATGAACTAGTTTTACCTCTTAAACGTAAAAAAAATTAGGTGGTTTTCGAACAGCCGATCGATCCTATCTACGAGGGGGCCTGAAAAATAGTAAAAGATACAAATGCAGCGATGTCAGGAGCTCGGGAAGTAGAGCAAGTCCGGTTTCGAAGGAAGTTATACCTGATGGTCGCCGGGGTGTCGCTAGGTGGGCGACGGGAGGCCAGATCTGCCCACACTACAGCAGCTAGGAAGAAGGGGTCAGAGGCCCTCCCTCGCCAGCGGTGCTTGGGAGAGAACGGCAAGGCAGGCTAATCGGGACACGCCCAGCAGTGGGTAAGAGCTGTCGCCGAGGACGACCGCGTGAACGTTGCACCTTCTCACCTTCCCCGGCGGAGAGGATCCGGCTGGATCTGTGACCAGCAGTGAGCAGAGAGAGAGAGAGAGAGAGAGAGAGAGAGTGTGGCCACCGCTATCGTGTTTAGATCTAGAGAGGCCGAGACAGTGTGAAGAGAGCAACACTAGCAAGCAAGCGCGGAGGCTCCTGCCTATATAGTGGAGTAGTACTAGTTTTGTTTTGTCTACGGAGCCGGCTTGACCTCGCCAATGACTGTCGAGAAGTCTTCATGCACGTGGCCGGAGGCGCAGCTTGTCGTCATTTTGATAAAGCGCCGGATTATAACATATAACACGAAAAAATGCCACATGACAAGAAATCATAACCTCACTGCCTAAAGGAGACAACATGAATCCCGACGGACAAACAAGACGAGGAACAAAGCTCAAATTAAAGATAAACACGTAGAAAAGGGGTCCGTCGATAGATGTCCTAATTAACATAGCCGGCTCGACCTAGATGGCAGCCGAGTAGTCACTGTTTGTGCATGTGCCCCCAATGACTAGCCCAACTCAGTTGTCACTGTTTAACCCTCGCAGTGATCCGAAGCACATGACACCTAATTTTGTGAGATGACAAGAAACCCTTTTTTAGATTTCTCACCACAACTACAGCCATGTACAACACAGCATGCACGATATGTAGACGATAGCCAATCCAGGCGTGTCTGCTGGAGTCCAGTCACATGCATGGATGAACTGATCTTCCGTGTCTTGCAGGGATCGTCCAGGCACCAACGTAGTACAACACTTCTCTAGTACTATCGCTCGTCTCCCTCTTCTATTAAGTCACCCGACTTGCGGGGCCGGGGAGTGTGCCTATGGTCGGTTCTCAATTTTCATCCCACATGTGTGTGCAAACGCAATATGACTCGTGTTCCATTCGGAGAGCAGCGTGCTAGACCGACCGACCGTCTGGGGTGCGACGCAAGCGCGACGGGCGTGCTATATACTCCGTACATGTGTACCGCCATTTTCTAGACGCTTTGCTCCATGGCGCGGGCGCAATCCATGGATACAAAATTAGTATAGTGTATACTATTTAAAAGTCGAGGGAGTGGTTTTTCCTACGCGGTAGGCGGCGGGGCAGTTCCGCCTAGTCGGTTCGACAGACACGCGAGAAGACGAGGGAGTAGGCTGCTGCAAACGTAGGGCTATGTGATTTGGCACCGAGTTCCTGCTGGACAGGTGGGGCCCCGTGATTTGACTTGCCATTATCATTTTAACTACGGCGCTACGACCGGCGTGAGTCTCCCGATTCCTGACCACCTCCATACAGGTGCCTCTCTCAATGCTCCACCATGTAGTAGAGGCTGGCTCTTGCATGACAGCCCACTTCTCCAATTTTTCCTTACCTCTCTTTCCTCCACATATGCAAAAATGCCATGTAAAGCTCACTATTGTACTTACTTTTACTTGCTCCTACAGGTGCTAAGCTTGCCACATAGGCATAAAGTCTGATGTGGAAAGTTAATCAAGAAGAGAGAGACTAGTTTGGTGACCCAAGGAATAAACGGTGCTAAGCGCGTGTACCTAGGTGAAAAGACAATTTTGAGTCTATAGCTAATTAAATGAAGCAAACTTAGCAACACCATTTCATTGGAAGAGGTCACTCCTTGGCAAATGCAATAAATACTAGTACTCCCTGTGTCCCATAATATAAGAACATTTTTTGCACTACACTCGTGTCAAAAACGTTCTTATATTATGGGACGGAGAATCTGAAGAAAGAGATAGAGAGAAGTAAAAAATACACTTATAGCCAACCTTGTTGTAGTATGAGTGACTAAGTGATGACTATGTATGACATGCCAACATCGGATAGCCTAACGCACCATGTTAAATCACCAAAGGCGCGATCGCGCGAAACAACACGACAGTCTTGGTAAGTAGCGACCATGATACAGACTCTTTGGCAGCCTTGGATCTGAGATCAAATGGTCGCATGCTAAGTTGCTGAAAATTTGCAGAATAACCCTTCAGGATAGGATATTCACCCATAGGTCTAGAATCACGCCATGCAACTGTTCGATCTCAGATCCAAGGGCTCTCGGAAGCCCGTATCATGGGAGAATGGAAAGCTACTACCCTGCCGTTCACACGCTGGCAGTTCGCTCCTACTCGTCCCCGCACGCCCTTTAATACTACGGCGGTTTGCTCCTAGTCGTCCCGTCCATTCACATTACGGCAGTTCCACTAATCCTAACCCTCCTCCCAAATCCATGGCGTCCCAAATCTCCACGATCGGCGGTGAGTACAAGGTTAGAACCATCACCGGCGATGAGTTCGATGTCATCTACACCCGTTCTTCCGCGACGGTGAAAGGATGCCTTTCTCGCTTCAGATGCATGTTCGAAGACTCAGATGATGAGCGGGTCGCTGGGCTAGATGTTGAGTACACCACAGTCCTGGAACGAGAGAAGGATCTAAAGGACGAAGAGAGGAAGAAGCCCGCCGTGATCCAGGTTTGCATGCATGACTTATGCTTGGTCTACCACATATGCCATGCCGACGTTGAGTGCCAGGATTTTAAGGACTTCCTCGAGAGCAACCTAGTCAAATTCGTTACTGTAGACTTTGGTAACGACAAAGAAGTCCTGCGTCGGATAGGCCTCGTTGTAGGCAACACCTTCGACCTCCATAAGAATCGGCTAGTGTCCTCTCGTCAGCCTTCAATGCTAACCCTGGCAGGAGCCATGGTTCATCCTTCGTACGGTAAACTGGAGAAACCTCCATACACGTTTCATCATCATGCATGGCAGCGGAATGTACTAGATATAGACCACATCCACTATGCTGCAATGGATGGCTACCTTTGCTTCAATAACTACAAGGGTTGGATGAAGAGCAAGAGCCAAGTGTGCGGTTCAAGCAAAGAAGTATCGGCCAAGAGGAAGAGGGACAAGGGCGAAGTCGTGGACGTGGGACGAGGACTCCGAGTAAGGTGGCGATGTCGTTGCTCATGGTGGTTCTAGTGCAAAGGTGTCTACGGAATAGTTGCAAAGTTTAATTTTAGGTGTGCTTAATTTAATTTGAGGGTGTGTTGTGTTGAGCCCCCGAGAACTATGTTATGTTTCTTCTTGTTACTTTAACTCTTGATGCGTACATACTAGTATTTCTTACATTTCATCTTTTAGTTGGTATAGTACTACCACTCGTTTCTTCACATTATATACGTACAATATATATGGCCAACATCATATAGCCAGCAGTTTAGTTGTCAAAGAATTTCAGGGTGCTTAGTTTTGTCAAAGAATTCCATGGTGCTTAGTTTTATTTGAGGGGTGGGTTGTGCTGGACACCATTATTGTGACTAGCCTTTTTAATAGTACTATATGCATAATCTGGTGACGAGAGCTCTCTATAAGTACCACCTTTTTTTAATTTCAAGTTTTGCTCCATGGCACAATCCATCGATACTACTGTTGTACAAAAGTATACATTTTTTAAAAGGCTAGAGGGCGGGCGGTCTAGCTTGGTCGGTTTCACGAGGCGAGGGCCTTTGTGATTTGACGGCTCATTACTGCTGGAAGGCGGGGCCTTGTGATTTGTTGCTCGTATAAATGCAAGCGACCTGATCGAGGAGGAGCAAAGAATCGTGCGGTATACTCAAGCTTTCCTTTGGAGTAATCTTGCTGACGGAGGAGCACGAAACATGACAGCCCGATTGCCATATAGCGATAAAAATGATCTAATTTGCTAGTCATCTCATTGTTAGCATTGTTCTATTCATTCCCTCAAAAAAAACCATTGTTCTATTCATGCCTCGCAGAGAACCTGACACGTGCGACGAAACACCCGAATCAAAAAGATGAAACACAGGAGCAAAAGAAGAAGGAAGATTATCACCCCCAAATGATCTAATTCGCCGCGGAGTCGTAACTGCTTCTTCATCGCCTCCACGACCTCCATCTCCTTGCGCGTCTCCTCCGCCATATTCTTCATTATGTCCATGACGCGGGATTTCTCGACGCGAGCCCATCATCTGTTCCATAGCCGCATTACGTACCTTGACAGCAGCCGGGTGCTCGATGTGGAGCCGCCAACTCCTCCTTCTGTTCCATGACGAGAGCCTGCAGCATCTTCATCAAGGAACTACTATTATCATGCAGCTTCTTCCAGCCGGCGTTCTTCTCCTTCAACAGGTCGATCTTGTGGCAGAGCTTCGCCTTGTCCTCCTGAAGTCGCAGGATTTTGCCGGTCTCCTTCTTCTCCGAGGCAATGCACTTCTTCAGCAGCATCACCAAGCCGGCGGTCAACTCCCCCTGCTGATTGAGCTTAGCGGGCATGTCGTCGAGGCTCTCCTTCAGCAACTCCATCAAGCCTTGGATGAACTCCTACATATTGAGGTGCTTATGGAGCTGATCGGGCATGCCATCGAGGGATAATGACTCCAGCTCCGCCGGCTCGGCATGTTCGCCTCCGCGGCTAGGGCGCTCCTGGGAGCCATCGCCTGCCCGTGAGAGATCTTCCGAGGTTTCTACGTGGCAGCGAGCCCTCTATTTTTTTTCCGCAACCTTGGTTGCCGCTCCCTTGTTACGAGTAGTTCTCGACCTAGAGCTCTGCTCACTGGCCATGACAATGACGGACGAAGAAGAAGCACTTAGGAGGAGGAAAGGTAGAGTAATTTTCGGTTAGGTAGTTCCCCTTTTTATAACCTAAGTACTAGCACTAGTACTAATACCTGCATAGTGGGAACACGTTTAGGTTTGGTACATACTAGTAGGTGTGAGCAGGCTTTGAATGTGATGGGAATAAGGTAAAGATTAATTGATGGTTTTGGTTTGAGGCGAAAGCGGCTCCCGATGAGTTTAGCGGAACATAAATTTCAAGTACTACACTACTCAAATGCGTAAATATTATGTTACTGTCAAAAATTGGCACAAAATACGAAGGAGACCAATGGAAGTACTACTAGCAACCCACGATTGAACTACTCGCATGTGCACAGTGGAGTAATAATGTCTTTCTTCCGCCCTCACGTCCACTCAATTTGCATGCGCTGTATTAATTGACCATCAATGAAGTGAACGACTTTACACGCGTCAAATTATCACATGGGGTGGATCTTGGTACAAAATTGCGTCCGCCGTGTACCCAGCGATGTGCGTGCAAGGGAATGAGTGCGTGTGTGGCGTGCGTGCACACCTTAACCGATGCATGTACCGCCCGGTATGGCTCGGGGAGGATGAGTACATTCTTACGGAACCAGCAGCACGTCATCGTGATCAATCCACGCAAGGAGGTCGCGACAACGCCTCCACATGTGCCACGTAGCTTCATGAACTGTAAGAGAGACAACATCTAGCGTGCCATTGGTATTCTAATTTACGTGTTTTGCACATCTTTGGAAGTACTAGTAAGGTACACGTGCATTGCACGCATCAGATTTTGCAACCAAATTATGAATAAATACCACACTATAGCATGTAAGCTCTGAGTCATATATGCCTGATGTAGCCCTTCGTTTAATTCTTATAGTTCATCTCATTCAAAATCAATTAGGGCTCCTTTGGTTCATAGGATAGGAATAGTATAGGAATAGGAAAATCATAGGAAGTGAGATGACATGCATCTCAAATCCTATAGATAAAGAGATGCCATTTGATGCATAGGATAGGAATTTTTCCATTGAGTCAAGGCTAATGTTTTTTTTTCCTTTGAAATGTGAAGGATTGATTCCTATCCTACATAGGAATAGGAATCCATTCCTACAAACCAAAGGGCTCCAAAGGAATTTTTCCTACAAAGTTCCTATCCTTTGCAATTCCTACAATATTCCTATGAACCGAAGGAGGCCTTAGTTTTTATAAAAAGCTAAGAACGCGGGAATAGGAAAAACATGGGATTATAGTGGAATGTCGTCTTGAATCCTACAGGATTGTACGAGTGTTTGATTGTGCATAGAAAACGCAGAATTATTTCAAAGAGGTTTGAGTGGATGGGATGTTTCCTATGAAATCTAGTGCAAATGAATCATATGGAAAAATTCCTATGGTTTACAATCCTCTGAATCAAACAACCAAGATAGGAAAATTTCCTAATGATTAGAATCCTCCAAAATTCCTTTGAGAATCTTTTGGATCAAAGAAGCCCTTAATCTATTTTATGATTCATGGAATTGTGCATTGTAAAGCATAAAGCGAAAACAAATAATGGCAATTCAACTAGAAAAAAAAATTGTGCAGTTATGATAGGGAAGATTCTAGAACAAAAGAGAACCACTGTTGTTTTGAGGTTTGTGCAGTATGCTTAAGTTCAACCATGGAGTCTGCTAGATTGTACATGTGGCAAAATCCGGTGGGGGGCTAGAAGATGGTGCGAGGGGCAAGTGGAGGGAGACTATGAAGGAATGCACAAGTGCGAGATCGATATTTAGAGAGAGGGGGCGAACACGCATGCGTTGTTGCCTGATGGCGGAGCCATGAAAATAAATGAGCTAGGGGGCCAAGCATTGCTAATCCTTTATGAGGAGGGTCAATTCATGAACTTAAACCATTTTTAGCAGCAATTGTCTAATGATCACATTCATATTAGCCTCGATATATAGTGATGTTAGCGGGGCAGGGCCCTTACTGCCCCTATCTTTGCCATTGTGCACGCGTATGAGAGATGAAGCGGAAGGCATGGATGATGAGAGGGGACGTTGGATATATAATTAATGTGGGTGTATTAGCTATATATGTTAATCCTATATAGAGAGGTATAGATTGATCGATGTGGGCGTGGGAAAGAGGGTGAGACCTCACTTTGGATATATCGATTGATCGGTTTGTGTGGAAAACTATGAAAGACCTATCTATATAGACACATACATAGAGGAACATCGATCGTTGCGCATGCAGCGTGAGAGATAAAGAATGCCCGATATGATGGAGAGGGGATGTGTGTGGGTGTGTGCCTTCATGGGAGACCGGCTGAAGAAAAATATTGCATGCGTCACGATGGATAATGCCGACTGGTAGTGTGTGTGCATGCATGCACGAGAGAAAGTTAGTGGTACAATTATAAAGAGAAGACTATTGTGTGGGTGTAAAAGAATAGATGAGGTAATAATCAATGTAAAGTTGAATTCAAATATTTGAATAAGAGATCCTGATGTTTGAAACTCATGCATGCATGAATATAACGGAGATCTGTGCGGTGTGGTTTGGAAACGAGCATGTTGTAATGTATACACATTGAACAAGGTCATACTAATTTGAATTTGAGATACCGATGGCAGACATCATTTGGCCACGTCGCATCCGTGCATGGACACACTATTCTAATTGGAGATGATGGTGACTTTACATCACATATCTATATATATGCCCCTATATATATATATATATATATATATATATATATATATTTATATTTTTTATTTTGTGTGCGGGTAACTTTAAGTTTGATAGAGGGTGGTTGTATGAGGCGAATCAGATGGTCAAAAGATGGCAAATGTGAGCATTCTTGGCCGTTGGATATCATCTAGATTCCACCAGATTTCGCCACATGTATAATCTAGAAGACTCCATGGTTGAACTTAAGCATAATGCACAAACATAAAACACAAGCACTTCATTATTTGTTCTAGAATCTTACATGTATCAGAATTGCCCAAATGTTTTCTACATGATTTGCCATTATTTGTTTTTACTTTATGCCTTACAATGCACAATTCCATGAATCTTAAAATAGATTAGCTTTCTTATAAAAAATAGATGATTTTGAATGAAATGAACTATAAGAATTAAATGAACATCTACATCATGCATATATGACTCAAAGCTTGCATGCTATAATGTGGTATTTATTCATAATTTGGTTGCCAAATCTCATGCGTGCAATGCACGTGTACCTTACTATAGTCTAAATGGTGTTTGTGTGTGTGTTGTGCGTGTTGAGGTGCAAATTGTCTTTTTTTTTGTACACGTTAAGCTTGTTCTTCCGAAATTTCAAGCCGCGCCTTGTTATGCCGAAAATTCAAGCTAGCGTCTCTGTCTATCGTGCTGCGAAACTCCTGCCTCTTCAACCCGCGCCTTGTTAGCCCGAAATATTTAAGATATCTCGTTGTGCTCCGAAAACTCCCTCCATCTCAACCCACGCCTTGCTATTCCGAAATTACAACGCGCGTGAAAACTCCAACCTCCTGTGAAATCCCGACACGTGAAATGCCCGTGGTACCCCTGAACCGAAAGAACCGCCTCAAATCGGTGGGGGTACTTTTGTAACTTACCCCACATGTTGGACAAGCGCGTCTCTAAGCCATGGTTCCCCACTGCCATCCCATCTGCCCACCCATTCGTACATCGAGGCCGCGAAAACCCGCGACGAAAACCCACACCCTGCTCCGTCCGCCACCCAGCCGGAGCCTCTTCCCCGACGACGTCATCCACAGCAACACCTCGACGTCCCTCATCCACCATACCGGATAAGGATATGTCGTCGATCTCATCGTCCCGCCGGTTCAGCCACCCCGTCCTCCACTTCCAAGGAGCTGCCCCGACGTTCCCCTTGTCTTTCACACCACCTCCATTCCCACGCCGCCGTCTTCACCTGCACCACCGGAAGAGCATCATCATCACCGTTTCCTCGGATGAATGCCTAATCGGTGCCAACAAAGAGATTGTACACTAATCGCCGCATTTTCTTCTTGATTCGATCTCACGGTATTGCCGGCGCTCGGTCACGAGCCGACACGGCACGCCTCCATCCACGGCGGCGTCGCCGGCCACTTCCTCCATGACGTTGCTCCCTTGGCGGCGACGTCCACATCAGTAGGAGCTGCTGCTGCTTTAGCTCTCGCTCACGCTGCTGCTCTGCTCTTGCTCTCGGTCCCTGCACAGTACGCTCTTGCTATTGCTCTTGCTCGTCTTGCTGCTCTCGCTCTTGCTCTTGCTTGCGATGCTGCTCGATTTAGCTTCACTTGATCGTTGAATCAACTTTTGGGTCGGTCGATTTTCGAAGGTGGGGGTCACGGGTGAAGGAAGAACCAGCCACGGCGGGGAGGGGCTCATGGGAGAGGTACCCTACTATCTATCTTGGGGTTCAGGATGGGGCGGTGGTTGCCGGTGGCGGGCATTGGCGGAGACGGTGGCGTGGGGATCGCCGGAGAAAAAGCTTCAGCAGGGGGGCCTAGAGGGATGGCCGGGCGGCGATGGACCAGCGGTGGGGAGTGTTTTCAGGCGGCGCACCGCCCGGCATGAGCGGCGAAATTGCTTTGTTTGGCCGGTGGTGGTGGCGGCTCGAGAGTGGAGGTTGAAGATGAACCGCAGGCCCTTGATTTTGTATCCAAACGGCTGCAAAATCGACTTACCAGAGATGAAAAAGTTAGTCGACCGACGTGTAGCCTCACCTTGCTAGTGCGTTCAGTTTTGACAGCAAAATTCAGTTTCAACGGCAAAATTCAGTTTCGACAGTTAAGTTCAGTTTCGACAGTTAAGTTCAATTTCGACAGTTAAGTTCAGAGACGAGCGGCTGATGTATTTTACATCTAGCACTTTGTGGTTATGTATTTTACGTCATGTATTGGAGATGCTATTAGAATTCCACTCAGGTTAACGTTGTTTGTTGTCTCTCTTGTCACTGCTTGATCTCGGTCTCGTACAACTCACGGAGCTGCTCCAACAATGAAACCCTCCATCACAGTGAGCGATACCTCGGGCTCCATCTCCAGACGCCTAAGATCTTCTTCCCCTCCTCCGACAGCCAAGTCAGCCGGAGCATCCTCACCGGCCAACCCAATCACGCTGAGATCGGCATGGCTTCGCCAAAGAGGTTGTACACTTATTGCATCTCTTTTTTACTCTACATGTTATATATATTGTCCACTGAGCACTCATAGTAACGGGAAATACGATTATTTTATCCTACTATATGACAAGCAGTGAGGTACCAGGCAACTTAGCTATACGTGATGGACTCTCTTGAACGACATCATTATTTATCTCTGCGCGTTTGAGCTGTGCATTTGTCGATGGGCCTGGGAGTTGAGCTAGTATGGCGGTGGCACAGGTCCAAAGTAATAGAAGTAGCACAAAAACATTTTTTAGTGTAGGATTTTCCTTGCTCAAGCCTGCCTACTAGAATCGCCAATTGCTTGAAAGGAAAAGTGAATGAAAAACATAGGAATTGGAAAGTTTCCTATGGTGCTACTTTTCATGAATTTGGTGCAAAGGAATGGAGCAAAAGAAAAGCTGTAGGATTTGTTCCTTTAGTGTCTCCTTGAAAGAAAACCGTAGGAATTCTAATTTCCACTTCTCCTCCTTTTCATATTCCTATTCATCAAGCACAAGACTAAGAGATAGTAGCATAATAGCATTATAACCGTACATCTTCTTGTGGTTTGACTTAATCTCACCATGCTTTTGCATCCTGTGATCTTCCAATTGTTGTGAATCAAACACCCAAATTGGCGAGAAATCCTGTGTTTTAAATTCTCTGTTTTGCACGTGCATTCCTATCCTATTCTGTCTATTTCATATCCTGCATTGTTAGAATCCTCAAATTCAAACAAGCCCTTACTCAATTACTTACATTACAGATATGTGTCAAAGAAAACCTTGTGTGGTTTGTCACGATCCTGTATTGTTGTGTTCCACCCCAGCTCGGCTGCTCCAACGACGGAAGGGTTGACCACGGCAGGGATCCGTCTCGACTGTCTTTCGCTGCCTCGGATCTTCTTCCCGCTTGGCGTCGACAACTGCATTACCATCATCAAGCGAGAAGATGACCTTGAGGACTACGGGTCCCCAAGAGAGGTCGCACTCTTCCGTGTCCGCCACGTTATGCGTTAAGCAATATGATGACATGCTACATTATCGTCGTGTTCACCTATTAGATTCCGAGTCAGGTCCAATCTAATCTTTGAAACTTGAGTTTTAAATGGTTGTGGGGTACATATTGGGGCAGCAATCGGTACTATCATCTACTATCTGGTTAATCTCCGGTGTCTACTATGAGTTTCATGTTGGGTGCAAACAAACATTAAAGGAGCCATTATCTGTATTTTTTAACTAAAGCTATTATCTACCTGCTATCATTGGTTTTGGGTCTATCCACAGTTTGCTACCATCACTCTGGATTTGTGTATGCACTCCTTACATAATCTCACTATGTTTTATTCCTATTCATGCCAGTTATTGTACACAATGGAACTGATCATGTAGAGCAAAAGAGACGAGCCTTACGTGGCAATAAAATTTCATGCAGACGCTGTTCCATGGTGGGCGCAAAGGCAGCCCCTCCACCCATTTCAGATCGTAATCAAGAGGAAGATAATTGTTACGAGGGGATTCGTATGAGAAGACCACTCCTATTTAGCCGATGAGGTCTTCGCTCTAACTTGGCATCTTGATGTTGGTAATATCATGCATATGGTGCCTTGCATTGCTTATTGTATACATTAAAGATGTCATCTTCTTAGTTTAGACATGCTTTGTGTCAATGCCATATGTTTAGTTTCTTTATCGTATATGTGAATCATGCAATGCCATCTTGTCTAGCCAGGCATCATATATGTGAATTTTGCAATGCCACCCTGGTTAGTGATCATCTTATATGTGAATTATATCATGCCATCATTTTTTTATTACGTGTTAAATTTGTCAACAATTTTAGTACATTCAATTACTCTTCATGTGCATCAGCCATTCGGCACGGTCATGGAGAAATCTGGAGTGGAAACAAGGTCTTCAGAGCAGACAATGCTATCTGACGAAGCGCATGTCTTGCTGGTTACTGATAGCTCCTCAGAGGAGGATTCAGAGACAGATGACCAAATATATCCCCGAGATGCATGCCCTAACTTGGCAGGGTTATGTTGCTCATATCGTGCGTATGGTATCTTGCATTGCTATGTCATTTGCTTAGTTTAGACATGCTTTGTGTGAATGCCACCTGTTTAGTGTCTAATTACCATATATGTGAATTATGCAATGCCATCTTGTTGCAAGACATTATATATGTGAATTATGCAATGTTATCTTGTTGCAAGGCATTATGTATGTGAATTATGCAATGCCATGCTGTTTAGGCAAGTGTCATATATGTGAATTATATCATGTCGTCCTTTTTTTGTATTTCTCATAGCTTTTGTCGACAATGATTGTATATTCAACTGCTCTTCCTGTGCATCAGCCATTTGAATTGGTGATGGAGAAATCTGGAGTGAAAACAAGGTCTTGAGCAGACAATGCTACCTTTGAAGCAGATATCTTGCTGATTACAGATAGCTCTTGAGAGGAGGATTCAGAGGCAGATGGCAGTCCTATTATCCCCGAGGTGTATGCTCAAACTTGGCAGGGTTATATTACTCATATAATGCATATGTTGTATTGCAATGCTTAGTTTTACATCATATACACAATATTGAATGCCATCTCCTTAGTTGACACATCATATATGCGATTGCCCTCTGCTCACTTCCTTAGTATATAAATCATATATTTGAATTATGTCATGCCATGATGTTTACATAGACAGCATGTATCTGAATTATGGCATGCCAACCCATTTTCTAAAGACATAATATAGTTATATCATCTCATCATGTTTACATAGTCATCATATTTTAAATTATGTCATTCTATCCGTGAATTATATCATGCCATCATGTTTCGGCATGTTTGTGATTTATGGCATGCCAACCACTTTAATAGACACAACGTATAGTTATATCATGTCATCCTGTTTACATAGTCATCATATTTTGAAGTATGTCATTCTATCATGTTTAGTTAGCCATCATACATGTGAAATTGTGTCATGCTATCCTGTTTAATTAGCCATCATATATGTGAAATTATGTCCTACTATTATGTTTGCTTAGACAACATAAATGTGAATTATTTCATGCCCTGTTTTCTTCCCTACTATCCATTGCACCTATCTATCTTACAATGTCTGTACATACAATTACTTTTCGTGTTTATTAGCCATTTCAATTGGAGGGAGTGATGGCAGTATCTGTGGGAGTAAAAACACGGTCTTCAGAAAATATTGTGCTACCTGTCGATGCAGATAGAACCACGGTTGTACTTGCCCAAGAACCAGCCCCACCACACATAACCCACACTCATGCAGATTGTACCCCTACCCAGTTGGACAGAGAACCAGCTACACCCCTTCTAACCCCAACCCTAGCAGATAGACACCCAGTTCCCATTGACACAGCACCATCTCCACCACAGAGCACACAAACACGAGCAGTTAGTAAGGCAACTGTAGTGCCCAAATCACGAGGACCACCACTCCGAACCCGAAGTCAATGCTTAAAGCAGAAGAAGAATTGTTCTCAGGTCAGGTTTCGTAGCTATGCTTCATACTACTTTGCTCTTGCATCACTGTATTTACTGATACCAACTAATTTCAAATTTGAAGGATGCAATTGAAACTCCAATGACGCAACAGGTATGTTTTAAACCTGTTTCTTCAACGTGTTTGGTTGTTTGCTGTTGTAACTTGCTCTATGTTGATTTCAGTTTCAATTGAATAAACAGTTATGTTCTCATGCCATGCACATTACAAGTGTTGTTATTGCTGTGTAGTTTCCCACACTTATATTCTGTCTATGCTGCTTTGTCTTAAATAGATATGATTCGAACTGTATCTATCTTGATTTGGCAACATAAACTAGAATGATATAGACCATACAGTGACCATACTACATAGATATATGTTTGTTTCATGTTGTTATCCTGTCCACCTTACTACTGAACTGGTTTACCAAAATGAGTTTCATATACTACATTGTAAACCTGAGATGTGTTTGTTTGTTTCTCTTTTAGAACGCGGATAAAATATTGGAGAAGAGTACCCTGTTATGCAATGGTAAAGGAAGTAATGCATATAAGGTCCAAGATAGTGAGACATCCCTGTTGGTCTCCAAGAAAGCTGATAAAAACTATATTGAAGACACTGAGACAACCCCAAAGTCCTGTCTTAATGTAGTGTTCGATTCTTGGCTACCACTTCTGGCACCAGCTCTTGAACTCGTTCTGAATCAGTTCGGCTTCTTGAGTCTCAACTTCAAGTTGAAAGACATCGATCGAGATGTTATGCGACGAAGTCAAGGACCGAGGAAGTCCTGCAAAATTCAGATGAATACTTTCGGTGCAACAAAGAATTTGGAGGACTTAAGCACCAAACAAGAGAAAGTTAATAAGCTTTCTAAGCATCTTGCTAGCATTATGGGTACCCAGGATATTGTTTCTTGAGCTCTTCTGAAGTGGATTCAGTTCTGGACTTGTTTTGCTGCGGGGTTTATATGTTGTTGTGTTCCCTATATTTGCACTGGTGGCGAACTTTGATGCCCAGTGGAAGTAATATGTGTAATAGCCGTGATAGCCTAGTGTAAGTTGCTTGCTTATTTATTTCCTTGTTGTCTTGTTTATTTGTTTGCTTGTAGTCAGTGCAGTTCTTTTTCTGCGGTTTGCTAGTGGCTGCAATAACCTATTTCTTAAAACTAGGCCACAATAACCATGGGCTAATATTTCTTGTAGTGACCTTTGGGCCTCCCTACGGGCCGTAGAAGCGATGGGCCTTCTACGGGCCGTATAACAGTGCACCTTCTACGGGCCGTAGAAACAATGGGCCTTTTACGGGCCGTAGAAATATGGGCCTTCTACGGGCCGTATCATCAATGGGCCTTATACGGGCCGTATGATCGATTGGCCAAACATGGGCCAAACAGACCGCATTCTGGCCGTAAACGGGCTAGAGTTGGAATTGTCCGTTCATGGGCCGACCATAACGGGACATCGTTAATAGGTCGTGTTTGATGACGCTATGAAAACGGCCCAACGTATTAATGGACCACAAACGGGCCGATTGTAACCACGGGCTGAATTTGGCCCACAAGCAGAAAATGACAGTAACGGGCCGTAAGTAAACAAATCTTTGAAATGAGCCCAAGAATAAATGGGCTCGAGAAGGCCGAAGATAACATGGGCTGGAAGCCCAAGCGGAATAACGGGCCGTTAATGGGTATAAAGTGATACATCGTTCTTCTGGGCCGGTTTCACCATGGGCCGTTAAAGGGTGTAAAGTGATACCTCGTTCATTGCTGAGCCGGTTTCACCATGGGCCGTTAATAGGCCAAGAGTTACATAGGGCCTCATATGGGCCGAAAGACGTCATGGGCCATACATGGGCCAGAGGTGAAAACAGGATGGAATCATATTGAATGGCCCAGATGACGCTAATGGGCCTAATTCGAATAGGGCGTAATGGGCCTTGGGTTAGCGGGCTGTAAATGGGTTATATGCGAATAGGCTGTTAACAGGCTTTCCATGGGTCGGCCCGCCACCTTTTGACCAAGTCAAACGGGCCGGCCTTTTCACAGGAATGGGCCTCTGTTGGGTCGTGCCACGTGTCGACGTTTCATAGGCGCCTTCTGTCCAATGAGTGGATGACATCTGTCCCAGTGATGAGCTGACACGTGTTTCCTCCAGCCAATGATGATTTTACACGTGGAAAATCCCCATTGGTTGGGGCTGTTAACGGGTTATCGGATCCAAAACCCGACCCGATAGCTTAACGGCGTTCCGTTATGGTGGATGCCACGTGTCGGTCACCCTTGACGAAAAGCACTTACGTGATGCGCGATTTATCGTCATGGAAGTGGAAACTTCCGTGATGATAATTTTGGTAATGTCATGGAACACTTCTACGACAAAGACAAGTATGACTATCTTGATTCTGCCATAAAATGCGTCATGGATGTACATGCATGATGAAAACGCGACCTACTGTGACAAACACGTATCATCACGGAAGTGTATTTTTTTGTAGTGTCAATTAGCGATTGGGGGCTACCAGTATCTTCCATGCTAGGTGGGTTATTCTCATGATGAGTGTCTATTCACTTGTCATTCAGGAGAAAGTAGCTAGTAATCGGGAAGCCCAGTCCTATGATCAAAATCAAATTATAATAATGAAACAAAACTAGCCCGGATTGTTGTTCGTATGGAGGGTACCCGAGGAGTCGGCTAGCCATGGCTTGTGTTTGTTGGTGGAGGGGAGTAAAACTTTACCTTTATGTTTGGGAACCGCCTATAACGTGTCTATCATGGAAGATAGTGAGATCTCTTGGTTGTTGCGTTGACAATGAAAGCATACCTCTCAAAATTATATTCATCTCTGTTTTAAAAGTTTCGAGCTCTGGCACCTCTGCAAATCCCTACTTCCCTCTGTGAAGGCATGTCTATTTACTTTTATTGTTGAGTCATCATCTTCTTATCAAAGCACCAGCTAGAGAGCACCATTGTCACTTTTATGCTTTGTGTTAGTTGACGTTGAATATGACTGTGACTGGATCTCTTTTGCCATGAATTACAATGTCCAGTCAGTCCTTGAAATTCAAAGGTGCTCTACATTTATGTTTTGCAGTCTCAGAAAGGGCTAGCGAGATACCATTCTACCATATTATATTATGATTGTTTTGAAAAATTGCTGTCATCCGAGAAATCTTATTATTGCTCACTAGTTGATTATGCTATTGATATGAGTAAATGTGAGACCTAAGTGTTATTGTGAATATAGTTAGTTCATAATCCTGGCTGAAAACCTGAACATCAGTTAGACATATTTGCAACAACAAGATCAAACAGAGCTTGTAAAAGTTTTCCTTTGTCACTTTCAGTTTGTCAACTGAATTGCTTGAGGACAAGCAATGGGTTAAGCTTGGGGGAGTTGATACATCTCCATCATTTCTACTTTTCCAAACTCTTTTGCCCTTGTTTTGGACTCTAATTTGCATGATTTGAATGGAACTAATCTGGACTGACGTTGTTTTCAGCAGAATTGCCATGGTGTTATTTTTTTGAAGAAATCAAAGTTCTCGGATTGACCTGAAAATTTACGGAGAATATTTGTGGAATATATAAAAATACTGGTGCAAAAATATACCAGAGGGGGGCCAACCAGGAGCCACAAGCTCTGGGGGCGCGCCTACCCCCCAGGGCGCGCCTCCCAGGCTTGTGGGGGCCTTGGAGCTCCGGCAACCCTAACTCCAACTCCATATATACCTATTCGTGGAGAAAAAAATCATAGAGAAGGATTCATCGCATTTTACGATACGGAGTCGCCGCCACCTCCTGTTCTTCATCGGGAGGGCTGATGTGGAGTCCATTCGGGGCTCCGGAGAGTGAAAATCGACTTCGTCGTCATCATCAACTTTCCTCCATCACAAATTCCATGATGCTCACCGCCGGGAGTGAGTAATTCCTTCGTAGGCTTGCTGGACAGTGATGGGTTGGATGATATTTATCATATAATCAAGTTAGTTTTGTTAGGACTTGATGCCTAGTATCCACTATGTTCTGAGATTGATGTTGCTATGTATTTGCTATGCTTAATGCTTGTCACTAGGGCCCGAGGCCATGATTTCAGATCTGAGCCTATTATGTTTTCATGAATATATATGTATTATTGATCCTATCTTGCAAGTTATACGCATCTATTACGTGTTATCATTTGCATACCCCAAGGTGACAATAATTGGGATTCTTTCCGGTGATTATCGTAGTTTGAGGAGTTCATGTATTCACTAAGTGCTAATGCTTTGTTCCGGTTCTCTATTAGAAGGAGGCATTAATATCCCTTAGTTTCCTTATGGACCCCGCTGCCACGGGAGGGTAGGATAAAAGATGTCATGCAAGTTCTTTTCCATAAGCACGTATGACTATATACAGAATATGTGCCTACATTACATTGATGAAATGGAGCTAGTTGAGCGTCGCTCTAGTTTATAATCGCTACGATGAATATTATCCAACACAATTATCTCGTTGATCCAATGCTTATGAGCTTTTCACATATTGATCTTTGCTAAGTTACTTTCGCCGTGCTACTGTTACTATTACTACAAAATTGTTACTTGTAACATCCCAAATTTTCAATTTGGAATGTTATACATAGGTCATTTACACATATCATATTTTATTGCATTTCGTTCATGATCCTCGAAATTCTAAGAAACTCAAGGACCCGCAGAGAGAGTTGGAGATTTCATGTTTTTCATATTTGACTTTTATCAAATATCGAAACTAGGATCATTTGGTTTTAATTAATTTTACTCTCCGAAAATATTTCATATTAAAATATATGAGAGGAGATAATATGACTTCTCCAAGATAAGTGAAATATTGGAGGAAAAACATTAAAATCAATAAATAAATTTTATTTGGATTTTTATTGCTATTTTATTTGAATTAGGAAAAATATCGTTTTCAAAATTGCATTAGAGGCCCAAATAAATGTTCACCTTGTCCGCTATATTTTTAGAGGACGGGAAATTTTATTTCAGGATTTTTGGAGTCCGTTTAGTATTTCATTTCTTTGTTTTTCTGCGTGTTAGAATTATTTTAAAAAAAGGAGTAACCGACTTACCGGGCCGTGTCCGCCCAGGACTCCGACCCGGCCGGCCCCTTTTAAAAGGCTGAAGGCCCGAGCCGCCAGCCCACCCCCGAAACCCTAGCCGCCCGCTCGATCCAGCGCCGGCCGCCCGATTCGCCGCCGACGCCATGCACGCCGACCCCGCCGGAGGTAGCCGCCGCCGCCGTTTTTCGCGAGAAAACCGTTCGGTTTTTCTTTCAAAACCCTAGATTTCTTTTTTTTTAGATCGGTTTTTCTCGTTCGATTTATTTAAATAGCGGACGTTCGTCCGTACATTCGTTTTAATGAACGGTGTTCACTCGTTAGCCGCAGACAACGAACGTTCGTTCGTTAGCCTGTTCGTCAGTTTTTTTTTCAGGGTTTTTCCGGGATTATTTCCGATCGCGATTTCTGCCCTAATCTTCGATCTAGTATAACTGTTCGCTCGTTTATCGGATTCGTGTGATTCAAGCGCCTAGTTCTTTGTCTCAAGCCCTCTTTTTGTTTAACCAACTTGAACAAGATTTTGGTACTGTAAAATTTGACTTTAGTCCAGATTAGTATTCGGATCTTGTTTCTTTCGCCGTTGAGTTTTGTTGCTCGCTTTGATTTGATTCTTTTTGCAAACCGGAGTTCTTGATTGAACTTTCTAGTTAGATCTGCTTATTTGAGATTTACCCGTGCATATTTGCTTGATTGCTTATGTATGCTATTGTTTGTTTGCGATAGAATTCCCAGAGTGCGAAGCGTGCTACTACGAGTCTTTAGGTTTTGTGGATCGTCAGCAAGGCAAGTAACACATTGATCATACCCCTTTATTACCCAGTTTTTATGCATTAGTTTCAACCCTCACACATTGCATGAGTAGGATCTCTTAAGTTGTGGGTTGGGAAGTAGTTGATGAGGTAGAACCTATTACATGTTTTATTATCAAACCCTTGGGAGTTACTTCTACGTTATGCTTATTATGCCATGCTATGCTCGTAGACGTGGTTTGGGTTTAAGAGTATCCATGACAGATGTAAGTTTGTTAATTAATGGTTCAACTTAAGGTGGCAACTTAAATACACATCTGGGTGGATTGCTTGAGGCACCCTGGAGTACCCAGTGGTTGTCAGGGCACCTGGAGAATCCAGTGTTGCCTAGGATATTCCGGAGTACCCGTGTGATCACCCTACGGTCCGCCACCCAGGCTCAAAGGGATCATAATATTATTCATGCTAGAAACTTCCGTGTGCAGCCACAAGCCATTATGGGCTCTGGCATAGTTGAGTATGTTGCATGACCTCTTTCAGTGGTAGGCTAGCAGATGTAGAGGGAAAGTAGGTGTAACTGTCTACCCAGAGTAAAGAGTTAGTACTTACGAAGATCGTGTCTTGGTCATCCGCTTTCTCAAACACCATGTAGTGCGAGAAATCCAACGGAGGAGATCGAGTCTTGTGGGGAAAAGTGCATAAACCTCTGCAGAGTGTATAAACTAATCATGATTAGCGGGTCCCCGGTTATGGACATCTTGAGTATCACGGTACTTGAATCATTGATTTGATCTCATCACTCTAAATTAATTTGTTGGGTTGTTAATGATTACTTTAATTGGGATTGAGTTGGAGGAACCTTCTCAATGATGTTTCAACCACCATGATAGTTAAATAAAATCTATTCCTTTGTTGTAGGGAAAAATTTGCTTTTCGCAAAAACATTGTAACCATAGAGCCTCCACCAGCCATATATGCATGTAGTGATAGCATTTATCTATTCATTGCTCTACTGTGTTATATTGCCAGCATATTCCATGTGCTGACCCGTTCTTGGGCTGCAACATATCATGTTGCAGACTTTTCAGACGAGGAGTAAGGATCGCTAGGTCGTTTCTCGTGCACTTAGCTATGTTGTTGGAGTTGATGGACTCACTTTATCTTCCAAGCCTTCTGCTGTTATCGTATTAGATGGCCTTAAGCCATATTTATTGTAATAAGTTCTCTTTTGAGACATTCGATGTAATAAGTGTGTGATTGCTACTCTGTTATAAAATCCGTTTGAGTACTATGTGTGTCAGCATTACCAATCCAGGGATGACACTGAAGCACAGAGACTTGACCGTTTGAGGTCAGGTCGCTACAAAATGGTAACAGAGAACACGCTGAATGTAGGACACGACCACTAAGATGAGCCATAGGTCACTCTTCTCTACTCATTTCTGACTCCTCTCCATTTTCTACTCTATAGGATGGCGGACTCAAGGAACAAGTTTGCACAACCGGATGAAGACACACCTTTTGGACGACACTTGAAGGAGGTCACGAGGTACATGAACATTGGAATACCAAGCTTCACGGGACCTACACCACCACTTTACCGTAAGAGGAGCTACTGGATGATCCGAGTTCAAGTTCCGGAAGGACATTCACGATACCATCGAGCCCATAGAGTTTTCCTTTGATGCACCCACCTGGAGTCTAGGCAAGAGCATGGCAGCCCACATCGCTATGGGACGTATTGGAGAAGTCTACAAACAGGAGTTGAAGGACACTATCTATCAGATATGTGGGCGCAGAGCCAACCGGGGCCACAGGAGTATTCGTTCTCCCACCGCAAGAGGAGGTCGGATGGCGCGACGTCGCTTCCCCGCCGTTCTCCATGGTTTCCTCGACGCTCGCCTCGTTTCAACGGCGGCGTTAGGGTTTAAGGTAAGCTTCACACTAACCTAATCTTCCACCTGCTTATGCTTACAATCAGTGTGACAGCTAATGAAAATCATGCTTACAATCGGTGTGACAGCTAATGAAAATCATGCTTACAATCAGTCTCCGAGTACTACGCCAATCACCCTAAAATAGCTTTGGACCTTTTCGGTCAAAGTTGTGACACGATGTACAAATGAAGAAAAATAGATTGGTGCTTCTTTGGAAAAGAGTACTCCCTAGAAAACTGCCAATATAAGCTACTAGTATTTGGTTAGAGGATTTCTTTGCCGAGAAAGACCCGTCCATAGAGAGCGCCACACATCCCACCGGTGGTGGTGGATGCCAATGCGTGCATGCAGCATGGTTGGTTTCGTAATTTTACTTGGCACACCTACTTTCTGCATATATATGCCGGTTCCATACGTACATTTGTGTCGTTCCACCAAAATGCAGCTGAATAACCCTGTTTGCATAGATAACGAAAAAGTGTGATTACATTATAGTGGCACTAGTTGATGAAACACACAAAATAAATAGAAGAAAATATTGCGATAGTATCATAGTATGCCATGCTGCGAGGGCGAGATGGGCCCTGCGACGCCTCATACGGTATGCCTCATAATGGACATCGTCCCAAGTCTCCCAGATACACCTTCTGCCAGTGATGAACATCATTGTACAGTGGTAGTACAAGGAGGTGCCTTGAGACATTCAAATCTCTATTTTTGTACATATCAACTAAAATTAAGCACCCTAGTTTGCAGAAATGCTTAAACATTAACAATGGGACTAGTTGATGAAACATACATTAACAAAGAGAAGCACTTTCTTTATCTACATTGGAAATGAAATGATAGAGATGACACTCGCTCTATTTTAACTGTATTATTACTTCATTTTATCAATGACACTAGGGTCGAGCAGGTGGCAAACGAGGTGTACCGTGCGTCGCAAGGATGGAGGCTGTGTGTCGGTGTCAAAACCGGCAGATCTCGGGTAGGGGGTCCCGAACTGTGCTTCTAGGCGGATGGTAACAGGAGACAAGGGACACGATGTTTTTACCCAGGTTCGGGCCCTCTCGATGGAGGTAAAACCCTACTCCTGCTTGATTAATATTGATGATATGGGTAGTACAAGAGTGGATCTACCACGAGATCAAAGAGGCTAAACCCTAGACGCTAGCCTATGGTATGATTGTTGTTCGTCCTATGGACTAAAGCTCTCTGGTTTATATAGACACCGGAGAGGGCTAGGGTTACACAGAGTCGGTTACAATGGGAGGAGATCATCATATCGTATCGCCAAGCTTGCCTTCCACGCCAAGGAAAGTCCCATCCGGACACGGGACGGAGTCTTCAATCTTCTATCTTGATAGTCCGGGAGTCCGGCCAAAGGTCATAGTCCGGCCATCCGGACACCCCCTAATCCAGGACTCCCTCAGTAGCCCCTGAACCAGGCTTCAATGAAGACGAGTCCGGTGCGCAAATTGTCTTCGGCATTGCAAGGCGGGTTCCTCCTACGAATACTTCATGGAAGATGTTGAACACAAGGATAGTGTCCGGCTCTGCAAAATAAGTTCCACATGCCACCGTAGAGAGAATAATATTTGCACAAATCTAATCTGCTGAAGTATTCCGTAGTGGGACATCACGCCACGGCCAAGCTTTTATTCGAATCGTTTTACTGTTCCACCTCAGCGCGTTTAGCGAGGCGGTTTCCTTGGCACGTCTTGTCAAAGCAGAGATCGTGTCCCCTTATTCCGGGATTCTCATCAATACGGGCGTGGGTAACCCAACCGCGCCATTAACCACGGCGCTTGGGAGATAAGCGAGTTTTATTAGGCGGTGGGGGCTTGTAGGTTCGGCCGCCCATATAAGGGGATAAGAATCTACCCTTTCCATTTACGCCTTCTTCCTCCTTTGCTTATCCGTCCTGGCTCGAGCTCCAACGCCCAAGCCCGCACTTCCCACCTCAACCTTCTCCAATCATGTCCGAAGCGGGAGGTAGATGGATGGCCTCCTCCGTCACGGAGGGGCAAATCAAAAAGCTGAGGAAGGCCAGATACCTGTCTGACGACATCACGCACCGGCTTCCAGATGTGGGGCAACTCATCCCCACCCCTAGGCCCCATGAAAGGGTTGTTTTTCTTCCCCATTTCCTCCGTGGACTGGGTTTTCCTCTTCACCCGTTCGTCCGGGGGCTCATGTTCTACTACGGCTCGGACTTCCACGATCTGGCCCCGAACTTCATCCTCAGCATCTCGGCGTTCATCGTCGTATGCGAGGCCTTCCTCTGCATCCAGCCCCACTTCGGCTTATGGCTGAAGACTTTTAGTGTCAAGCCAAAGGTAGTGGGCGGCCGCCAAGCGGAGTGCGGAGGTGCCATGGTGGGCCGGATGGCCAACGTCCTATGGCTCGAGGGCTCCTTCGTGGAGACAATAAAGGGATGGCAGTCGGGGTGGTTCTACATCACCGAGCCGTGCGATCCCAAATGGGCGGCGGCCCGACTCTGATTCGCTTCCCACCCGGCTCACTTCACGGAAAGAGACAGCCTAACGTGGGGATTCGGAAGAGCTGGCGGACTTCAAACTCGCCCAAAAGCTGGTGAATAAGAATCTCAAGCTTGTCAACGTAGTCCAGGTCATGCTCATCCGCCGGATCCTCCCATGCCAACAACGGGCCTTCAAATTGTGGGAGTTTGATCCGGCACAGCACCAAACCTTGAGAAAGCTTTTTGACACTACGTACGAAGATGCCTAGAAGGTGTTGTTTAAGGGTGCTGAGGCACCCGCATCCGCTACTGAAGATCGCGGATTCAGCTCGCGGCGTCAGGCCAGCGAGGTAAGCTACTCTACCCTTTACGGGACTCTTGTCTTTCATAGTCTGACTCCATGTGGGATCTAACCTCCCTTTCCTTTGACAGGACTGGCTGAAGACATCCGGGCAGGTGAACTGTCCGGCTCCCTTACCAGAAGACCCAGCGGACGCCCAATTGACAGGGCTGCTGGTTCCGGCACCTCACGTGGTGCCGGAGAAGAAGGCCAAGAAGAAGGCCACGGAGACTCGAAAGAGCTCCCGGCGCCTGGTGGTGTCGGGTTCGTCGCCCGACAACCCCGAAGCACCCTCCGCCTCAAGACGAGGAGGAGGAAGAAGAAGCCTCTCCTCCGACGGGGAGGAAAGAAAGAAAGGCCGCCTAACCGGGAGGCCGGAGGGTCCAAGAAGGGAAGACCCTCTGCCGCATTACGCCTCCGATGCGTCAAGACGGCGGGAGGAATGGCCATCCGTGGTCAAGCCCTGCAAAATCGTAAGTGTCCGGTTACCCGAATGACTTATGGCGCCCTCCGTTATTCGGTAGCTTCGATGCCGAAGTTTAATTATGCAGTCCGCCCAGATCTCAGCTCAACGATTCTCTGGCGGCTCCTTGGATTCGTCGGATGTGAATAGTGCTTCACTTCCGACGGCCTCCTCCCCTCTCCCTATGGACGACGCCGAGGTGGAGTCCCGAAAGGGACCTAACCAGGAGGAGGTGGTCCTGGAGGCGCCGCAAGGCGACCTCCCGGACTCCAGGCCCAAAGGGGATAAAGCCCCGGAGGGATCCAAGTCCGGCCCCGGGCCGGACACTGCTCCGGAGCCATCAACGGCTCCAGAGTCCGACAGGCGGCGCCTTCGTAAGAAGGGCAGGCCTACGACGCCGGTGACCTCCGTCCATCCGGAGGCGCAGGACAATTTGCTGGAGGTGCTTAACGGCGCCTCCATCGACGAGGAACACCGCACTGTTATGAGTGCGGTGATTCAGAAGGTTCAGTCCGCCAAGAGCGGGCTGACAGAAGCCTGTACAAGTCTGTTAACAGGCTTTGAGGTATGTGTTCAAAACATATAAAAATGTTACCGCATAGACAGTAGCCCCTGATGCTCAGTTCGGCGTTCGGAAAGAAAAGCCGAGCTGAGGATCTAAAAAGATATACGCAGGAGTCTAACATAAATGTGTCAAGATGGGAATGCAGGTTGCGCTGCTGACCTCTGCCGCACTGACTACGGAGGTCAATGCCTTGAAGGAGAACCTCGAGCGGTCCGAGAACGAGCTCGGCCGTGGCAAGAAGCAGCTCGAGGACAAGGAGGGTATGTAATACCGCATGTAAATGTATATAGAAATACTTGGTTGCAAATAATGACAGGACCAACGTAAATGTTGCAGGGGCCACGGCCGAGGTGACGACCCTAAAGGAGGCGGTCTCCAAGGCCGAAAACAGTGCGGCCTTGGAGCGCACCGAGCGAGAGAAGTAGGAGCCGCGGGTGGCAGAGGTGCGGCAAGAGCTCCAGGCTCTCGTGGAAAAGCACGAGAGTTTGGAGCGTGACTCGAAGACTCGAGAGTCCGAGCTCGCCTTGGCTCTTGAGAGTGCCAGGACCGCTAAGGCCGAAGCCCAGAAGGCCCTCCAGGAGATCGAGGCGATGAAGAAGATAGCGACGGGTAAGGCATTCTTTATGCAAAGCAAGAATATAAAAGTAAATTATGTGTTACTTACCCGAATCCGGAGCTCTCCAGGAGCGTTCGCCGATCTGCCCCGTAGTGTGTCTGATGCTGCCGCATTCTACCGAGCCGAAGAGGGGAGCTCGACGGAAAAGGTGTTCTGGTCTCAGTATGCTGAGGCCGAACATCCGGTGTCCCTGAGCGACCAGCTGAAGCAGCTGGTCGAGCTCCACAAGGTGGCCGAACATGCCATGAAGGGCCTCATAGTTCGGCTGTGGCCTAGAGAAGCCATGCCTGGGAGCTACTTCGGTCTGGTGCGGCGGCTGGTGGACGCGTGTCTGTGGATTAAGGTCATCAAGCGCTCCGTCTGTATCGGAGGTGACCGTCGGGCCCTTGCCCGTGCTAAAGTGCACTGGGGCAAGATGGACGATGAGAAGCTTTTGACGGACGCGCCACCACCGGGCAAGGAGTATCGCACGCCCGAGATGTATTATATGGGCGTCCTGAAGGGTGCCCGCCTTATAGCGGACGAATGCTCCAAACATGTAATTTTTTAGTAGACTCGCATACATTATCACAGACGCTGAAAACTTTATTCATATGCGTTAAGCAACGCTTTGTTAATTTAAAATATTACCTTCTGTGCGGCCGTTTATAAAATCTGAGAGATGCAAGTCGTCGGCTTCTACCCCCATGCCACGAGTGCTGGGGTGTTCGGGATAAACCTCGAGCGCTCTTGTTCCCATTCTTGGGTCCATCTAGGGAGGCGCCAAAGACAACGAACCAGGCCGTCGGACTTATAATGCTTTATCACTCTCACTTAGCCATAGAATTCTATAATTTTAAATTTCGGCAAAGCCCCTAGTATTCGGAAGACTGAGTTCGGGGCGCTATCCACGCCTAGGCCGGATAAGTCTGGCTCCTTGCTCTAAGCGGCATAAGTCTTTAAGGACTCGAAAAACCTCGCGAACAGCGACCGGTCTCTCGCACTATCATGACGGTCAGTTTTAGCTTTCTCTACTGAGGTGTTAACCCAGCTCAACTGGGGCACAATCGCAGTAGTTCTCCCAGCGCTACCTTAGCCAACATTGCGGAACGTAAGGTACCAAAACATGGGAGCCGGGCAAACCCAACTATTGACCAAAGACATGATTCGGAGCCGATGCATATAGTGCTATAAGTTCGGGGTGCCGCACTCATGAGAGTGTTCGGTCTTCTCACACCATGTTATGGGGTGCTTAAGCCCCTGGTGTATTGGCCGTACCAAAGTGTACGGTTGCATAATGTCATGACTGAACATATTTATATAAAAAATAGATGAGTACAATAATAGATAAGAGCTATGTATTGTTTATTAAAAAAGGGCTACTATGAAAGCAGAACGATACAAATAGTGCGATAAGCAAGAGATGGGATTATTTGACATTTCCCCCTCCAGGGGCAAGCTGCGGGACTTTAAGTAAAACAGGTATTAAGCTCGTTATAGAGACCTGGCTGTTGCATCGTGTGTTCGGCGAGTGTATTGCCGGACAGGCCTTCCGAATAGTTGGGTCCTGAAAGTATATATAAAAAAGAAAACGGCGGAATAGGGAGCCTCGAGTGCGGTTGAGCCGCATGCAGGTGTGCCGTGAAGTTGTGCCCCTCCCTTATGCCCATGGTATTTCTAAAGCGTAATTATGTACGCTGCGGTACCGATATCACCATCTGGCGAGGGCTGGGGTTGGGGCCGACCGCTATGCTTGCTCGAACGTGTCACCGGCTTTGTTGTAGGTTACCGGCTCGCTTGACGTTGTCCTGACGTTTAACACCTGGATTGGAGAATTGCCTTGAGAGGCTACTCTGTACTTCCGCCGCCAGGGCCGCCATGTGCTCCTCCGTTCGGAGAGGGCGTTCGGTGTTTCCATTTACCGTGATGACTCCGCGAGGTCCTGGCATCTTGAGCTTGAGATATGCGTAGTGCGGCACTGCATTAAATTTTGCAAATGCGGTTCGGCCGAGCAGGGCGTGATAGCCACTGCGGAATGGGACTATGTCGAAGATTAGCTCTTCGCTTCGGAAATTATCCGGGGATCCGAAGACCACTTCGAGTGTAACCGAGCCTATACAGTTGGCTTCTACACCTGGTATGACGCCTTTAAAGGTTGTCTTTGTGGGTTTAATCCTTGAGGGATCGATACCCATTTTTCGCATTGTATCCTGATAAAGCAGGTTCAGGCTGTTGCCACCGTCCATTAGGACTCTGGTGAGGTGAAATCCGTCGATAATTGGGTCTAGGACCAATGCGGCGAATCCGCCATGACGGATGCTAGTGGGGTGGTCCCTTCGATCAAAATTGATCGGGCAGGAGGACCATGGGTTAAACTTTGGGGCGACTGGCTCCAACGCATAGGCGTCCTTGAGAGCATGCTTCCGCTCCCTTTTGGGGATGTGGGTTGCGTAGATCATGTTCACCGTCCGCACTTATGGGGGAATCCTTCTGTCCTCTGTTGTTCGGGCGGCCGGGCTCCTCCTCGTCATCGCTTATGCAGCCCCTTGTCTCTCGGTTTCGCGCTTAACTTGCCTGCTTGAACACCCAACAATCCCTGTTGGTGTGGTTGGCTGGTTGTTTGGGGTGCCGTGTATCCGCACGAAGCGATCGGTATCCGGTCTAAATTGGATGGGCCGGAGGGTTTCTTTTGAATGGCTTCTTCCGCTGGCCGGGTTTAGAGCCTCTGAATCCGGCATTGACTGCCGTATCCTCAGTATTGTCGCCGTTAATGCGGCCCTTGTGCTTGTTGCGACGTGACCTGCCATTGTTGTCCTTGGTATTCGAATTGCCAGGGCTCTTGGTTATGTTATTGCTACGAGCTAGCCAGCTGTCTTCGCCCGCGCAAAAGCGGGTCATGAGTGTCATGAGGGCTGCCATAGATTTCGGCTTTTCCTGTCCTAGGTGCCGCAAGCCATTCGTCTCGGATGTTGTGCCTGAAGGCTGCAAGGGCCTCGGTGTCCGGACAGTCGACTATTTGATTTTTCTTGGTTAGGAACCGTGTCAAGAATTGTCTGGCTGATTCCTCTGGCTGCTGGATTATGTGGCTTAGGTCATCGGCGCCTGGTGGTTGCACATAAGTGCCCTGGAAGTTGTCAAGGAATGCGGATTCCAGGTCCTCCTAGCAACTAATTGACTCTGCTGGCAGGCTGTTAAGCCAATGTCGAGTTGGTCCTTTAAGCTTGAGCGGGAGGTATTTGATGGCGTGTAGATCATCACCACGGGCCATGTGGATATGAAGGAGATAATCCTCGATCCATACCGCGGGATCTGTTGTGCCATCGTATGATTCGATGTTTACGGGTTTAAATCCCTCGGGGATTTCATGATCCATTACTTCGTCTGTGAAGCATAGTGGGTGTGCGGCGCCCCTGTACTGGGCTATATCATGATGCAGCTCAGATGAGCTTGGTCTGTTGTATTCGGCCTGGCCGTATTTATCATATCCGGCGTGACGGTTATCGTCATGTGAAGCGGGGCGCCCACGCGATCCGTAGATCGATCTTGTTTGCCTTGCCTTATTCTCCAATATGTCTCGCAGGTCTGTTGCGTCTCCCCGCACTCTGGTATTTTTTGAGCGGTGCCGGGGTGCGGCTTGGGTCGAGGGCCTGAAGGCCTCTCTGTCGCGGCCACGGGGTGGCCGATCGGGTGCATCGTACGCTGGTGATGTAGGTTTAGTTGCTTCCTCCTCAAGTTGGGGTAGCAGCCTGCGCTTTGGGTAGCTCTTGGAGGGGCGTTCGAGTTTATACTCTTCGGCCACCAGGACTTCGGTCCATCTGTCGGCTAGCAAGTCTTGGTCAGCTCTAAGTTGCTGCTGTTTTTTCTTGAGGCTGCTTGCCGTGGCCATAAGCCTGCGTTTGAAACGCTCTTGTTCGACGGGATCCTCTGCACGACGAATTCGTCGTCGTTGAGGCTTGCCTCGTCTTCGGAGGGAGGCATATAATTGTCGTCCTCGACCTCTCTGTCGGCCGCTCTCTTTTGAGGGCTGGCTCCTTTGTCCTCTGCCTTTGAATCCTGCCGAGAGGGTTGTCTTCAGCACTGTCCGGCATTTTGTTATCTCCGTGCTGGAATCGCCGCTTTTGTTTTGGCGGGATTTAGAGCGGCGCCGCTCACGTCGGGCGCTTGGGTTGCTTCTTGGAGGGTCATCCTCCGCTTTTTTCATCAACATCCTCGCTTTGGGGGTGTCCACCATGTATATGTCATATGACGAGGTGGCTTTCCAGTTCCCTATAGGTGCTGGTTCTTCGTAAATCTCCTTCATCGGCGTCCATACCGTCGATGTCTTCGAGTCAAAGTCGAGCATGTCGGTTAAATAAATCGCCGGTGGCTACCAAGTGGGTGGTGGGTGGGTTTCGAATTTCTTCGTCGTCCACATTCCAACCATGCTGACCGTAATCCGTCCAGGGCTCTCCTGACAAAGAGAGAGACTTTAGTGAATTCAGGATATCGCCAAAGGGCGAGTGCTGAAAGACGTCCGTGGCGGTGAACTCCATGATCGGAGCCCAATCGGGTTCAATCGGAAGAGGTGCGGAATATACGGAGTCCGGAGCGGAGTCCGGCACCTTGGAGTCACGGGCCCTACAAAGGACTAGGCTGGTATTAGGCTCTATCGCCGTAGAGATTGCGGCACCTGGGGCAGCGTCCAACCGTCCGTCCCCAATTGGCGCGGTTAGCTCCGAGCTAATGGTCGGAGCGGGCACCTGAGCGACACTCTGGGCGTTGTCCGGCGGCAGAGCTAAATCATGCCCATCGTGACGATTAATGGCGTGCTCGGCCGTCGTCGAAGATCAAGTCCCCGCGGATGTCGACCGTGTAGTTTAAACTTTCGAACCTGACCTGATGGCCAGGGGCGTAGCTTTCGATCTGCTCCAGATGGCCAAGCGAGTTGGCCTGCAGTGCGAAGCCGCCGAATACAAAGATCTGTCCGGGGAGAAAAGTCTCACCCCGGACCGCGTCGTGGTTGATGATCGAAGAAGCCATCGGGCCTAAAGGTGACGACACAGAGGAACTCTCAATGAAAGCACCAATGTCGGTGTCAAAACCGGCGGATCTCGGGTAGGGGGTCCCGAACTATGCGTCTAGGCGGATCGTAACAGGAGACAAGGGACACGATGTTTTTACCCAGGTTCGGGCCCTCTCGATGGAGGTAAAACCCTACTCCTGCTTGATTAATATTGATGATATGGGTAGTACAAGAGTGGATCTACCACGAGATCAAAGAGGCTAAACCCTAGACGCTAGCCTATGGTATGATTGTTGTTCGTCCTATGGACTAAAGCTCTCCGGTTTATATAGACACCGGAGAGGGCTAGGGTTACACAGAGTCGGTTACAATGGGAGGAGATCTTCATATCGTATCGCCAAGCTTGCCTTCCACGCCAAGGAAAGTCTCATCCGGACACGGGACGGAGTCTTCAATCTTGTATCTTCATAGTCCGGGAGTCTGGCCAAAGGTCATAGTCCGGCCATCCGGACACCCCCTAATTCAGGACTCCCTCACCGGGGGTGCTTAGACTGGGATGCTGAAGCTGGCTCTTTCAGCCACCAACATGGATGATTCAATTCATGGGACCTTTTGGTGCAGTTCACCTAAAATGAAGCAATGTCCCATGAGCTAGCAGCTACTTCTACAAAAAATTAAGAAAAGGGCACCAGCCCGGTTCCATTTCCATCGTAAAAGCGAAACCCACAGAGCTTCTTCTTCATTAGTTGCAATAAAATTGAGCAACATCAAGGTTGGTTGTGAAGCTCCTGGAATGCTCAACTATAATTTGGATATCATTTGTGAAGTTCAACTAAGATCGAGCGTGAAATGTAAATCTCTATTTGCACAAAAAAGGTGGAAAGGAGGGTTACTAACAAGTGATGAAACATGCATCAAATGAAAAGAAGCATGTTCCTTATCTGAATGGCAATCCTACAAGGACAGTAGCAATTTCTAAAGCAGTGGCATTGCTAGATATTAGTGTGGGCATTAGGATTAACTATGACAACCGTTAAATACTTTGGGCACGGGAGAGTAGGCGGACCAGGACAGTTGCATTTCTAACGAAAAGAACCAACTTATCTTAATGGGAAATTTTAGCAGGACATGTAAAGAAGTGCCATTGATTCATATTACTGGAAGACATTACATTGAAAACAACATTGGTTTAACGTGTCCTTACTTTTAACAGTGCGAGTGCTACACTTTACAAGTGGCATTACATAAGAGTGGCTCGGGGCAACAAACATCAGAACAGGATATCTGGGTTGGTCCCATTTTTGCTCAGTATAGCCACCTTATACTATGTGAGGCTAGCAAATCTAGTGCTGGACTTACTCTGTTGACTTGTCCCCCAGTCCCCACTTTCTTTCCTTTTTCAACCAATAGATCGGGTTTATATTGAGTTTGTACTGCGTTTCCCTTTATTTCCCTATTAGACCTAGAGACCAGATGGATAGCTACCGCTAATTTTCGCCCCCATTATTTCCTCTTTCGACCAAGTCCTAGATTCAGTAACAAATCCTCCCACACCCACCAATTTTCTTCATTGTTTGAACCAAGTAGTACTAGATTCGAGTGCATGAACTAGTTTTACCTCTTAAACGTAAAAAAAATTACGTGGTTTTCGAACAGCCGATCGATCCTATCTACGAGGGGGCCTGAGAAATAGTAAAAGATACAAATGCAGCGATGTCAGGAGCTTGGGAAGTAGAGAAAGTCATGTTTCGAAGGAAGTTATACATGATGGTCGCAGGGGTGTCGCTAGGTGGGCGACGGGAGGCCAGATCTGCCCACACTACAGCAGCTAGGAAGAAGGGGTCAGAGGCCCTCCCTCGCCAGCGGTGCTTGGGAGAGAACGGCAAGGCAGGCTAATCGGGACACGCCCAGCAGTGGGTAAGAGCTGTCGCCGAGGACGACCGCGTGATAGTTGCTCCTTCTCACCTTCCCCGGCGGTGAGTTTCGGGCTGGATATATGACCAGCGGTGAGCAGAGAGAGAGAGAGAGAGAGAGAGAGAGAGAGAGAGAGAGAGAGAGTGGCCACCCCTATCGTGTTTAGATCTAGAGAGGCCGAGACAGTGTGAAGAGAGCAACACTAGCAAGCAAGCGCGGAGGCTCCTGCCTATATAGTGGAGTAGTACTAGTTTTGTTTTGTCTACCGGAGCCGGCTTGACCTCGTCAATGACTGTCGAGAAGTCTTCATGCACGTGGCCCGGAGGCGCAGTTGTCGTCATTTTGATCTGAAGCGCCGGATTATAACATATAACACGAAAAAATGCCACATGACAAGAAATCATAACCTCAACGCCTAAAGGAGACAACATGAATCCCGACGGACAAACTAGACGAGGAACAAAGCTCAAATTAAAGATAAACTCGTAGAAAAGGGGTCCGTCGATAGATGTCCTAATTAACATAGCCGGCTTGACCTAGATGGCAGCCGAGTAGTCACTGTTTGTGCATGTGCCCCCAATGACTAGCCCAACTCAGTTGTCACTGTTTAACCCTCGCAGTGATCCGAAGCACATGACACCTAATTTTGTGAGATGACAAGAAACCTTTTTTTAGATTTCTCACCACAACTACAGCCATGTACAACATAGCATGCACGATATGTAGACGATAGCCAATCCAGGCGTGTCTGCTGGAGTCTGGTCACATGCATGGATGAACTGATCTTCCGTGTCTTGTGGATCGTCCGTGCACCAAAGTAGTACAACACTTCTCTAGTACTATCGCCGTCTCCCTCTTCTATTAAGTCACCCGACTTGCGGGCCGGGAGTGTGCCTATGGTCGGTTCTCAATTTTCATCCCACATGTGTGTGCAAACGCAATATGACTCGTGTTCCATTCGGAGAGCAACGTGCTAGACCGACCGACCGTCTGGGGTGCGACGCAAGCGCGACGGGCGTGCTATATACTCCGTACATGTGTACCGCCATTTTCTAGATGCTTTGCTCCATGGCGCGGGCGCAATCCATGGATACAAAATTAGTATAGTGTATACTATTTAAAAGTCGAGGGAGTGGTTTTTCCTACGCGGTAGGCGGCGGGGCAGTTCCGCCTAGTCGGTTCGACAGACACGCGAGAAGACGAGGGAGTAGGCTGTCGCAAACGTAGGGCTATGTGATTTGGCACCGAGTTCCCGCTGGACAGGTGGGGCCTCGTGATTTGACTTGCCATTATCATTTTAATCAAGGCGCACGACCGGCGTGAGTCTCCCGATTCCTGACCACCTCCATACAGGTGCCTCTCTCAATGCTCCACCATGTAGTAGAAGCTGGCTCTTGCATGACAGCCCACTTCTCCACTTTTTCCTTACCTCTCTTTCCTCCACATATGCAAAAATGCCATGTAAAGCTCACTATTGTACTTACTTTTACTTGCTCCTACAGGTGCTAAGCTTGCCACATAGGCATAAAGTCTGATGTGGAAAGTTAATCAAGAAGAGAGAGACTAGTTTGGTGACCCAAGGAATAAACGGTGCTAAGCGCTGCGTGTACCTAGGTGAAAAGACAATTTTGAGTCTATAGCTAATTAAATGAAGCAAACTTAGCAACACCATTTCATTGGAAGAGGTCACTCCTTGGCAAATGCAATAAATACTAGTACTCCTGTGTCCCATAATATAAGAACATTTTTGCACTACACTCGTGTCAAAAAACTTTCTTATATTATGGGACGGAGGGAGTACGAAGAAAGAGATAGAGAGAAGTAAAAAAAATACACTTATAGCCAACCTTGTTGTAGTATGAGTGACTAAGTGATGACTATGTATGACATGCCAACATCAGATAGCCTAACGCACCATGTTAAATCACCAAGGGCGCGATCGCGCGAGCAACACGACGGTCCTGGTAGGCGCGACCATGATACGGGCTGCTGGCAGCCCTTGGATCTGAGATCAAATGGTCGCATGCTAAGTTGCTGAAAATTTGCAGAATAACCCTTCAGGATAGGATATTCACCCATAGGTCTAGAATCACGCCATGCAACTGTTCGATCTCAGATCCAAGGGCTCTCGGAAGCCCGTATCATGGGAGAATGGAAAGCTACTACCCCGCTGCTCACACGGCGGCAGTTCGCTTCCTACTCGTCCCCTCAAGACGCCCTTTAATACTACGGAGGTTTGCTCCTAGTCGTCCGGCCCATTCACATTACGGCAGTTCCACTAATCCTAACCCTCCTCCCAAATCCATGGCGTCCCAAATCTCCACGATCGGCGGTGAGTACAAGGTTAGAACCATCACCGCAATGAGTTCGATGTCATCTACACCCGCTTCTTCCGCTGACGGTGAAAGGATGCCTTTCTCGCTTCAGATGCATGTTCAAGACTCGGATGATGAGCGGTCGCTGGGCTAGATGTTGAGTACACCACAGTCCTGGAACGAGAGAAGGATCTAAAGGACGAAGAGAGGAAGAAGCCCGCCGTGATCCAGGTTTGCATGCATGACTTATGCTTGGTCTACCACATATGCCATGCCGACGTTGAGTGCCAGGATTTTAAGGACTTCCTCGAGAGCAACCTAGTCAAATTCGTTACTGTAGACTTTGGTAACGACAAAGAAGTCTTGCGTCGGATAGGCCTCGTTGTAGGCAACACCTTCGACCTCCATAAGAATCGGCTAGTGTCCTCTCGTCAGCCTTCAATGCTAACCCTGGCAGGAGCCATGGTTCATCCTTCGTACGGTAAACTGGATAAACCTCCATACACGTTTCATCATCATGCATGGCAGCGGAATGTACTAGATATAGACCACATCCACTATGCTGCAATGGATGGCTACCTTTGCTTCAATAACTACAAGGGTTGGATGAAGAGCAAGAGCCAAGTGTGCGGTTCAAGCAAAGAAGTATCGGCCAAGAGGAAGAGGGACAAGGACGAAGTCGTGGACGTGGACGAGGACTCCGAGTAAGGTGGCAGTGTCGTTGCTCATGGTGGTTCTAGTGTAGTGTCTACCGGAATAGTTGCAAAGTTTAATTTTAGGTGTGCTTAATTTAATTTGAGGGGTGTGTTGTGTTGAGCCCCCGGCAGAACTATGTTATGTTTCTTCTTGTTACTTTAACTCTTCAGTACGTACATACTAGTATTTCTTACATTTCATCTTTTAGTTGGTATAGTACTACCACTCGTTTCATCAATTTATATACGTAAAATATATATGGCCACAATCATATAGCCAGCAGTTTAGTTGTCAAATAATTTCTGGGTGCTTTGTTTTGGAAAATAATCCCATGGTGCTTAGTTTTATTTGAGGGGTGGGTTGTGTTGGACACCATTATTGTGACTAGCCTTTTTAATAGTACTATATGCATAATTTGGTGACGAGAGCTCTCTATAAGTACCACCTTTTTTTTAATTTCAAGTTTTGCTCCATGGCACAATCCATCGATACTACTGTTGTACAAAAGTATACATTTTTTAAAAGGCTAGAGGGCGGGGCAGTCTAGCTTGGTCGGTTTCACGAGAGGCGAGGGCCTTTGTGATTTGACGGCTCATTATCGCTGGAAGGCGGGGCCTTGTGATTTGACTGTCAGATAAATGCACCGACGACCTGATCGAGGAGGAGCAAAGAATCATGCGGTATACTCAAGCTTTCCAATTGGAGTAGTAATCATGACGGAGGAGCACGAAACATGACAGCCCAAAGGCCATATGGCGATAAAAAATGATCTAATTTGCTAGTCATCTCATTGTTAGCATTGTTCTATTCATTCCTCAAAAACCATTGTTCTATTCATGCCTCGCAGAGAACCCGACACGCATGATTTAAACACCCGAAGCAAAAGATGAAACAGAGGAGCAAAAGAAGAAGGAAGATTATCACCCCCAAATGATCTAATTCGCCGCGGAGTCGTAACTGCTTCTTCATCGCCTCCACGACCTCCATCTCCTTGCGCGTCTCCTCCGCCATATTCTTCATTATGTCCATGACGCGGGATTTCTCGACGCGAGCCCATCATCTGTTCCATAGCCGCATTACGTACCTTGACAGCAGCCGGGTGCTCGATGTGGAGCTTCGCCAACTCCTCCTTCTGTTCCATGACGAGAGCCTGCAGCATCTTCATCAAGGAACTACTATTATCATGCAGCTTCTTCCAGCCGGCGTTCTTCTCCTTCAACAGGTCGATCTTGTGGCAGAGCTTCGCCTTGTCCTCCTGAAGTCGCAGGATTTTGCCGGTCTCCTTCTTCTCCGAGGCAATGCACTTCTTCAGCAGCATCACCAAGCCGGCGGTCAACTCCCCCTGCTGATTGAGCTTAGCGGGCATGTCGTCGAGGCTCTCCTTCAGCAACTCCATCAAGCCTTGGATGAACTCCTACATATTGAGGTGCTTATGGAGCTGATCGGGCATGCCGTCGAGGGATAACGACTCCAGCTCCGCCGGCTCGGCATGTTCGCCTCCGCGGCTAGGGCGCTCCTGGGAGCCATCGCCTGCCCGTGAGAGATCTTCCGAGGTTTCTACGTGGCAGCGAGCCCTCTCTTTTTTTTCCGCAACCTTGGTTGCCGCTCCCTTGTTACGAGTAGTTCTCGACCTAGAGCTCTGCTCACTGGCCATGACAACGACGGACGAAGAAGAAGCACTTATGAGGAGGAAAGGTAGAGTAATTTTCGGTTAGGTAGTTCCCCTTTTTATAACCTAAGTACTAGCACTAGTACTAATACCTGCATAGTGGGAACACGTTTAGGTTTGGTACATACTAGTAGGTGTGAGCAGGCTTTCGAATGTGATGGGAATAAGGTAAAGATTAATTGATGGTTTTGGTTTCGAGGTTCAAACGGCTCCCCGATGAGTTTAGCGGAACATAAATTTCAAGTACTACACTGCTCAAATGCGTAAATATTATGTTACTGTCAAAAATTGGCACAAAATACGAAGGAGACCAATGGAAGTACTACTAGCAACCCACGATTTAACTACTCGCATGTGCACAGTGGAGTAATAATGTCTTTCTTCCGCCCTCACGTCCACTCAATTTGCATGCGCTGTATTAATTGACCATCAATGAAGTGAACGACTTTACACGCGTCAAATTATCACATGGGGTGGATCTTGGTACAAAATTGCGTCCGCCCGTGTACCAGCGATGTGCGTGCAAGGGAATGAGTGCGTGTGGCGGCGTGCACACCTTCGCTCAGTGCATGTACCGCCAAGATGGCTCGTGGAGGACGAGTACATTCTTCCGGAACCAGCAAGACGCCATCGCGTGATCAATCCACGCAAGGAGGTCGCGACAACGCCTCCACATGTGCCACGTAGCTTCATGAACTGTAAGAGAGACACTGTCTAGCGTGCCATTGGTATTCTAATTTACGTGTTTTGCACATACTGGAAGTACTAGTAAGGTACACGTGCATTGCACGCATCAGATTTTGCAACCAAATTATGAATAAATACCACACTATAGCATGTAAGCTCTGAGTCATATATGCCTCGATGTAGCCCTTCGCTTAATTCTTATAGTTCATCTCATTCAAAATCAATTAGGGCTCCTTTGGTTCATAGGATAGGAATAGTATAGGAATAGGAAAATCATAGGAAGTGAGATGACATGCATCTCAAATCCTATAGATAAAGAGATGCCATTTGATGCATAGGATAGGAATTTTTCCATTGAGTCTAGGCTAATGTTTTTTTTTCCTTTGAAATGTGAAGGATTGATTCCTATCCTACATAGGAATAGGAATCCATTCCTACAAACCAAAGGGCTCCAAAGGAATTTTTCCTACGAAGTTCCTATCCTTTGCAATTCCTACAATATACCTATGAACCGAAGGAGGCCTTAGTTTTTATAAAAAGCTAAGAACGCGGGAATAGGAAAAACATGGGATTTTAGTGGAATGTCGTCTTGAATCCTACAGGATTGTACGAGTGTTTGATTGTGCATAGAAAAAACGCAGAATTCTTTCAAAGAGGTTTGAGTGGATGGGATGTTTCCTATGAAATCTAGTGCAAATGAATCATATGGAAAAATTCCTATGGTTTACAATCCTATGAATCAAACAACCAAGATAGGAAAATTTCCTAATGATTAGAATCCTCCAAAATTCCTTTGAGAATCTTTTGGATCAAAGAAGCCCTTAATCTATTTTATGATTCATGGAATTGTGCATTGTAAAGCATAAAGCAAAAACAAATAATGGCAATTCAACTAGAAAAAAAAATTGTGCAGTTATGATAGGGAAGATTCTAGAACAAAAGAGAACCACTGTTGTTTTGAGGTTTGTGCAATATGCTTAAGTTCAACCATGGAGTCTGCTAGATTGTACATGTGGCAAAATCCGTGGGGGCTAGAAGATGGTGCGAGGGGCCGAGTGGAGGGAGACTATGAAGGAATGCACAAGTGCGTAGATCGATATTTAGAGAGAGGGGCGAACACGCATGCGTTGTTGCAGCGATGCGGAGCCATGAAAATAAATGAGCTAGGGGCCAAGCATTGCTAATCCTTTATGAGGAGGGTCAATTCATGAACTTAAACCATTTTTAGCAGCAATTGTCTAATGATCACATTCATATTAGCCTCGATATATAGTGATGTTAGCGGGGCAGGGCCCTTACTGCCCCTATCTTTGCCATTGTGCACGCGTATGAGAGATGAAGCGGAAGGCATGGATGATGAGAGGGGGACGTTGGATATATAATTAATGTGGGTGTATTAGCTATATATGTTAATCCTATATAGAGAGGTATAGATTGATCGATGTGGACGTGGGAAAGAGGGTGAGACCTCACTGGATATATCGATTGATCGGTTTGTGTGGAAAACTATGAAAGACCTATCTATATAGACACATACATAGAGGAACGTCGATCGTTGCGCATGCACGCGTGAGAGATAAAGAATGCCCGATATGATGGAGAGGGGGATGTGTGTGGGTGTGTGCCTTCATGGGAGACCGGCCTGAAGAAAAATATTGCATGCGTGCGATGGATAATGCCGACTGGTAGTGTGTGTGCATGCATGCACGAGAGAAAGTTAGTGGTACAATTATAAAGAGAAGACTATTGTGTGGGTGTAAAAGAATAGATGAGGTAATAATCAATGTAAAGTTGAATTCAAATATTTGAATAAGAGATCCAGATGTTTGAAACTCATGCATGCATGAATATAACGGAGATCATGCGGTGTGGTTTGGAACGAGCATGTTGTAATGTATACACATTGAACAAGGTCATACTGATTTGAATTTGAGATACCGATGGCGTATATCATTTGGCCACGTCGCATCCGTGCATGGACACACTATTATATTTGGAGATGATGGGCGTCTTTCGCATCACATATCTATATATATGCCCCTATATATATATATATATATATATATATATATATTATATTTTTTATATTGTGTGCGGGTAACTTTAACTTTGAAAGATGGTCGTTGGATGAGGCGAATCCGATGGTCCAAAGATGGCAAATTTGAGCATTACTGGCCGTTGGATATCATCTAGATTCCACCAGATTTCGCCACATGTATAATCTAGAAGACTCCATGGTTGAACTTAAGCATAATGCACAAACATAAAACACAAGCACTTCGTATTTGTTCTAGAATCTTACAGATCAGAATTGCCCAAATGTTTTTCTACATGATTTGCCATTATTTGTTTTTACTTTATGTCTTACAATGCACAATTCCATGAATCTTAAAATAGATTAGCTTTCTTATAAAAAAATAGATGATTTTGAATGAAATGAACTATAAGAATTAAACGAACATCTACATCATGCATATATGACTCAAAGCTTGCATGCTATAATGTGGTATTTATTCATAATTTGGTTGCCAAATCTCATGCGTGCAATGCACGTGTACCTTACTATAGTCTAAATGGTGTTTGTGTGTGTGTTGTGCGTGTTGAGGTGCAAATTGTCTTTTTTTTGTACACGTTAAGCTTGTTCTTCCGAAATTTCAAGCCGCGCCTTGTTATGCCGAAAATTCAAGCTAGCGTCTCGCTTCATCGTCTGCTTGAAACTCCTGCCTCTTCAACCCGCGCCTTGTTAGCCCGAAATATTTAAGATATCTCGTTGTGCTCTGAAAACTCCCTCCATCTCAACCCACGCCTTGCTATTCCGAAATTACAACGCGCGTGAAAACTCCAACCTCCTGTGAAATCCCGACACGTGAAATGCCCGTGGTACCCCTGAACCGAAAGAACCGCCTCAAATCGGTGGGGGTACTTTTGTAACTTACCCCACATTTTGGACAAGCGCGTCTCTAAGCCATGGTTCCCCACTGCCATCCCATCTGCCCACCCATTCAGACATCGAGGCCGCGAAACCCGCGATTTAAAACCCACACCTGCTCCGTCCACCACCCAGCCGGAGCCTCTTCCCCGACGACGTCATCCACAGCAACACCTCGACGTCCCTCATCCACCATACCGGATAAGGATATGTCGTCGATCTCATCGTCCCGCCGGTTCAGCCACCCCGTCCTCCACTTCCAAGGAGCTGCCCCGACGTTCCCCTCGTCTTTCACACCACCTCCATTCCCACGCCGCCGTCTTCACCTGCACCACCGGAAGAGCATCATCATCACCGTTTCCTCGGATGAATGCCTAATCGGTGCCAACAAAGAGATTGTACACTAATCACCGCATTTTCTTCTTGATTCGATCTCACGGTATTGCCGGCGCTCGGTCACGAGCCGACACGGCACGCCTCCATCCACGGCGGCGTCGCCGGCCACTTCCTCCATGACGTCGCTCCCTTAGCGGCGACGTCCACATCAGTAGGAGCTGCTGCTGCTTTAGCTCTCGCTCGCGCTGCTGCTCTGCTCTTGCTCTCGGTCCCCTGCCTGGTCTGCTCTTGCTATTGCTCTTGCTCGTCTGCTCTCGCTCTTGCTCTTGCTTGCGATGCTTTGCTCGATTACTTCTACACTTGATCATTGAATCAACTTTTGGGTCAGTCGATTTTCAGGGGGTGGGGGGTCACCGGGGTGAAGGAAGAACCAGCCACAGCAGGGAGGGGGCTCGCCGGAGAGGTACCCTACTATCTATCTTGGGGTTCAGGATGGGGGCGGTGGTCGCCGGCGGTGGCGGGGCATTGGCAGGACGGTGGCGTGGGGATCGCCGGAGAAAAAGCTCGGCACGGGGGGGCCTAGAGGGATGGCCGGGGCTGCAGTGGACCAGCGGTGGGGAGTGTTTTCAGGGCGGCGCACCGACGGCCGCGGGCGGCGGGGGGCTGCTGTTTGGCCGGTGGTGGCTGGCGGCTCAGGGAGTGGAGGTTGAAGATGAACCGCAGGCCCTTGATTTTGTATCCAACGGCTGCAAAATCGACTTACCAGAGATGAAAAAGTTAGTCGACCGACGTGTAGCCTCACCTTGCTAGTGCGTTCAGTTTTGACAGCAAAATTCAGTTTCGACGGCAAAATTCAGTTTCGACAGTTAAGTTCAGTTTCGACAGTTAAGTTCAACTTCGACAGTTAAGTTCAGAGACGAGCGGCTGATGTATTTTACATCTAGCACTTTGTGGTTATGTATTTTACGTCATGTATTGGAGATGCTATTAGAATTCCACTCAGGTTAACGTTGTTTGTTGTCTCTCTTGTCCTGCTTCAGTCTCGGTCTCGTACAACTCACCGGAGCTGCTCCAACAATGAAACCCTCCATCACAGCGGAGCAGTACCTCGGGCTCCATCTCCAGACGCCTAAGATCTTCTTCCCCTCCTCCGACAGCCAAGTCAGCCGGAGCATCCTCACCGGCCAACCCAATCACGCTGAGATCGGCATGGCTTCGCCAAAGAGGTTGTACACTTATTGCATCTCTTTTTTACTCTACATGTTATATATATTGTCCATCGAGCACTCATAGTAACGGGAAATACGATTATTTTATCCTACTATATGACAAGCAGTGAGGTACCAGGCAACTTAGCTATCCGTGATGGACTCTCTTGAATGCCATCATTATTTATCTCTGCGCGTTTGAGCTGTGCATTTTTCGATGAGCCTGGGAGTTGAGCTAGTATGGCAGTGCCTAGGGTCCAAAGTAATAGAAGTAGCACAAAAACATTTTTTTAGTGTAGGATTTTCCTTGCTCAAGCCTGCCTACTAGAATCGCCAGTGCTTGAAAGGAAAAGTGAATGAAAAACATAGGAATTGGAAAGTTTCCTATGGTGCTACTTTTCATGAATTTGGTGCAAAGGAATGGAGCAAAAGAAAACTGTAGGATTTGTTCCTTTAGTGTCTCCTTGAAAGAAAAACCGTAGGAATTCTAATTTCCACTTCTCCTCCTTTTCATATTCCTATTCATCAAGCACAAGACTAAGAGATAGTAGCATAATAGCATTATAACCGTACATCTTCTTGTGGTTTGACTTAATCTCACCATGCTTTTTTGCATCCTGTGATCTTCCAATTGTTGTGAATCAAACACCCAAATTGGCAGAAATCCTGTGTTTTTAAATTCTCTGTTTTGCACGTGCATTCCTATCCTATTCCTGTCTATTTCATATCCCTGCATTGTTAGAATCCTCAAATTCAAACAAGCCCTTACTCAATTACTTCTATTACAGATATGTGTCAAAGAAAACCTTGTGTGGTTTGTCCTGATCCTGCGGCGCTGTGTTCCACCCCAGCTTAGCTGCTCCAACGACGGAAGGGTTGACCACAGCAGGGATCCGTCTCCAGACTGTCTTTCGCCGCCTCGGATCTTCTTCCCCGCCGCCGGCAGCCACGACAACTGCATTACCATCATCAACTGAGAAGATGACCTTGAGGACTACACGGGTCCCCAAGAGAGGTCGCACTCTTCCGTGTCTGCTTACGTTATGCGTCGCTTAATATGATGACATGCTACATTATCGTCGTGTTCACCTATTAGATTCCGAGTCAGGTCCAATCTAATGCTGAAACTTGAGTTTTTAAATGGTTGTGGGGTACATATTGGGGCAGCAATCAGTACTATCATCTACTATCTGGTTAATCTCCGGTGTCTACTATGAGTTTCATGTTGGGTGCAAACAAACATTAAAGGAGCCATTATCTGTTTTTTTGAACTATAGCTATTATCTACCTGCTTTGATGGGTTTTGGGTATATCCGCAGTTTGCTACCATCACTCTGGATTTGTGTATGCACTCCTTACATAATCTCACTATGTTTTATTCCTATTCATGCCAGTTATTGTACACAATGGAACTGATCATGTAGAGCAAAAGAGACGAGCCTTACGTGGCAATAAAATTTCATGCAGACGTCGTTCCATGGTGGGCGCAAAGGCAGCCCCCCTCCACCCATTTCGGATCGTAATCAAGAGGAAGATAATTGTTTTGAGGGGGATTCAGAAGGAGAAGACCACTCCTATTTAGCCGATGAGGTCTTCGCTCTAACTTGGCATGCTGATGTTGGTAATATCATGCATATGGTGCCTTGCATTGCTTACTGTATACATTAAAGATGTCATCTTCTTAGTTTAGACATGCTTTGTGTCAATGCCATATGTTTAGTTTCTTTATCGTATATGTGAATCATGCAATGCCATCTTGTCTAGCCAGGCATCATATATGTGAATTTTGCAATGCCACCCTGGTTAGCCAGTCATCTTATATGTGAATTATATCATGCCATCATTTTTTATTACGTGTTAAATTTGTCAACAATTTTAGTACATTCAATTACTCTTCATGTGCATCAGCCATTCGGCACGGTCATGGAGAAATCTGGAGTGGAAACAAGGTCTTCAGCAGACAATGCTATCGTGAAGCGCATGTCTTGCTGGTTCTTGATAGCTCCTCGGAGGAGGATTCAGAGACAGATGACCGTCATATCCCCCGAGATGCATGCCCTAACTTGGCAGGGTTATGTTGCTCATATCGTATGTATGGTATCTTGCATTGCTATGTCATTTGCTTAGTTTAGACATGCTTTGTGTGAATGCCACCTGCTTAGTGTCTAATTACCATATATGTGAATTATGCAATGCCATCTTGTTGCAAGACATTATATATGTGAATTATGCAATGTTATCTTGTTGCAAGGCATTATGTATGTGAATTATGCAATGCCATGCTGTTTAGGCAAGTGTCATATATGTGAATTATATCATGTCGTCCTTTTTTTGTATTTCTCATTGCTTTTGTCGACAATGTTTGTATATTCAACTGCTCTTCCTGTGCATCAACCATTTGAATTGGTGATGGAGAAATCTGGAGTGAAAACAAGGTCTTCAGAGCAGACAATGCTACCTGCTGAAGCAGATATCTTGCTGGTTACAGATAGCTCTTCAGAGGAGGATTCAGAGGCAGATGGCCAGTCCTATTATCCCCCTGAGGTGTATGCTCAAACTTGGCAGGGTTATATTACTCATATAATGCATATGTTATATTGCAATGCTTAGTTTTTACATCATATACACAATATTGAATGCCATCTCCTTAGTTGACACATCATATGTGCGATTGCCCTCTGCTCACTTCCTTAGTATATAAATCATATATTTGAATTATGTCATGCCATGATGTTTACATAGACATGCATGTATCTGAATTATGGCATGCCAACCCATTTTCTAAAGACATAATATAGTTATATCATCTCATCATGTTTACATAGTCATCATATTTTAAATTATGTCATTCTATCCGTGAATTATATCATGCCATCATGTTTCGGCATGTTTGTGATTTATGGCATGCCAACCACTTTAATAGACACAACGTATAGTTATATCATGTCATCCTGTTTACATAGTCATCATATTTTGAAGTATGTCATTCTATCATGTTTAGTTAGCCATCATACATGTGAAATTGTGTCATGCTATCCTGTTTAATTAGCCATCATATATGTGAAATTATGTCCTACTATTATGTTTGCTTAGACAACATAAATGTGAATTCATGCCCTGTTTTCTTCCCTACTATCCATTGCACCTATCTATCTTACAATGTCTGTACATACAATTACTTTTCGTGTTTATTAGCCATTTCAATTGGAGGGAGTGATGGCAGTATCGTGGGGAGTAAAACACGGTCTTGAGAAAATATTGTGCTACCTGTCGATGCAGATAGAACCACGGTTGTACTTGCCCAAGAACCAGCCCCACCACACATAACCCACACTCATGCAGATTGTACCCCTACCCGGTTGGATGGAGAACCAGCTACACCCCTTCTAACCCCAACCCTAGCAGATAGACACCCAGTTCCCATTGACACAAAGCACCATCTCCACCACAGAGCACACAAACACGAAGCAGTTAGTAAGGCAAATCAGAGTGCCCAAATCACGAGGACCACCACTCGAACTCAAGTCAATGCTTAAAGCAGAAGAAGAATTGTTCTCAGTCAGGTTTCGTAGCTATGCTTCATACTACTTTGCTCTTGCATCCTTTGTATTCTTGATACCAACTAATTTCAAATTTGAAGGATGCAATTGAAACTCCAATGACGCAATGTGTATGTTTTAAACCTGTTTCTTCAACGTGTTTGGTTGTTTGCTGTTGTAACTTGCTCTATGTTGATTTCAGTTTCAATTGAATAAACAGTTATGTTCTCATGCCATGCACATTACAAGTGTTGTTATTGCTGTAGTTTCCCACACTTATATTCATCTATGCTGCTTTGTCTTAAATAGATATGATTCGAACTGTATCTATCTTGATTTGGCAACATAAACTAGAATGATATAGACCATACTGTGACCATACTACATAGATATATGTTTGTTTCATGTTGTTATCCCGTCCACCTTACTACCGAACTGGTTTACCAAAATGAGTTTCATATACTACATTCTAAACCCGAGATGTGTTTGTTTGTTTCTCTTTTAGAACGCGGATAAAATATTGGAGAAGAGTACCTGTTATGCAATGGTAAAGGAAGTAATGCATATAAGGTCCAAGATAGTGAGACATCCTTGTTGGTCTCCAAGAAAGCTGATAAAAACTATATTGAAGACACTGAGACAACCCCAAAGTCCTGTCTTAATGTAGTGTTCGAAAGCATCGGTTACCTTCTTTGGCACCACTCTTGAACTCGTTGCTGAATCAGTTCGGCTTCTTGAGTCTCAACTTCAAGTTGAAAGACATCGATCGATGTTATGCGACGAGGAAGTCAAGGACCGAGGAAGTCCCTCGCAGAATTCAGATGCATACTTTACGGTGCAACACAAGCTACTGGAGGACTTAAGCACCAAACAAGAGAAAGTTAATAAGCTTTCTAAGCATCTTGCTAGCATTATGGGTACCTGTGATATTGTTTCTTGAGCTCTTGAAGTGGATTCAGTTACGGACTTGTTTTGTCATGGGTTTATATGTTGTTGTGTTCCTATATTTGCACCGGTGGCGAACTTTGATGCCCAAAGTGGAAGTAATATGTAATAGCCGTGATAGCCTAGTGTAAGTTGCTTGCTTATTTATTTCCTTGTTGTCTTGTTTATTTGTTTGCTTGTAGTCAGTGCAGTTCTTTTTCTGCGGTTTGCTAGTGGCTGCAATAACCTATTTCTTAAAACTAGGCCACAATAACCATGGGCTAATATTTACTGTAGTGACCTTTGGGCCTCCCACGGGTCAGAAAGCGATGGGCCTTCTACGGGCCAGATATAAGGCACCTTCTACGGGCCGTAGAAACAATGGGCCTTTACGGTCAGAGAAATATGGGCCTTCTACGTCAGATCATCAATGGGCCTTATACGGGCCGTATGATCGACACAAACATGGGCCAAACAGACCGCGATTCGCCGTAAACGGGCTAGAGTTGGAATTGTCCGTTCATGGGCCGACCATAACGGGACATCGTTAATAGGTCGTGTTTGATGACGCTATGAAAACGCCCAACGATTAATGGACCACAAACGGGCCGATTGTAACCACGGGCTGAATTTGGCCCTGGCGAAAAATGACAAGAACGGGCCGTAAGTAAACAAATCCGGAAATGAGCCCAAGAATAAATGGGCTCGAGAAGGCCGAAGATAACATGGGCTGGAAACGATTAGCGAATAACGGGCGTTAATGGGTATAAAGTGATACATCGTTCTTTACGGGCGCCACCACGGCCGTTAATGGGTGTAAAGTGATACACTGTTCATTACAGGCCAGTTTCACCATGGGCCGTTAATAGGCCAAGAGTTACATAGGGCCTCATATGGGCCGAAAGACGTCATGGGCCATACATGGGCCAGAGGTGAAAACAGGATGGAATCATATTGAATGGCCCAGATGACGCTAATGGGCCTAATTCAATAGGGCGTAATGGGCCTTGGGTTAGCGGTACGTAAATGGGTTATATGCGAATAGGCTGTTAACAGGCTTTCCATGGGTCGGCCCGCCACCTTTTGACCAAGTCAAACGGGCCGGCCTTTTCACAGGAATGGGCCTCTGTTGGGTCGTGCCACGTGTCGACGTTTCATAGGCGCCTTCTGTCCAATGAGTGGATGACATCCGTCCCTGTGATGAGTCGACACGTGTTTCCTCCAGCCAATGATGATTTTACACGTGGAAAATCCCCATTGGTTGGGGCTGTTAACGGGTTATCGGATCCAAAACCCGACCCGATAGCTTAACGGCGTTCCGTTACGGTGGATGCCACGTGTCGGTCACCCTTGACGAAAGCACTTCTGTGATGCGCGATTTATCGTCATGGAAGTGGAAACTTCCGTGATGATAATTTTGGTAATGTCATGGAACACTTCTACGACAGCACAAGTATGACTATCTTGATTCTGTCATAAAATCGTCATGGATGTACATGCATGACAGAAAACGCGACCTACTGTGACAAACACGTATCATCACGGAAGTGTATTTTTTTGTAGTGTCAATTAGCGATTGGGGGCTACCAGTATCTTCCATGCTAGGTGGGTTATTCTCATGATGAGTGTTTATTCACTTGTCATTCAGGAGAAAGTAGCTAGTAATCGGGAAGCCCAGTCCTATGATCAAAATCAAATTATAATAATGAAACAATACTACCCCGGATTGTTGTTCGTATGGAGGGTACCCGAGGAGTCAGCTAGCCATGGCTTGTGTTTGTTGGTGGAGGGGAGTAAAACTTTACCTTTATGTTTGGGAACCGCCTATAACGTGTCTATCATGGAAGATAGTGAGATCTCTTGGTTGTTGCGTTGACAATGAAAGCATACCTCTCAAAATTATATTCATCTCTGCTTTTAAAAGTTTGAGAGCTCGGCACCTCTGCAAATCCCTACTTCCCTCTGTGAAGGCATGTCTATTTACTTTTATTGTTGAGTCATCATCTTCTTATCAAAGCACCAGCTAGAGAGCACCATTGTCACTTTTATGCTTTGTGTTAGTTGACGTTGAATATGACTGTGACTGGATCTCTTTTGCCATGAATTACAATGTCCAGTCAGTCCTTGAAATTCAAAGGTGCTCTACATTTATGTTTTGCAGTCTCAGAAAGGGCTAGCGAGATACCATTCGACCATATTATATTATGATTGTTTTGAAAAATTGTTGTCATCCGAGAAATCTTATTATTGCTCACTAGTTGATTATGCTATTGATATGAGTAAATGTGAGACCTAAGTGTTATTGTGAATATAGTTAGTTCATAATCCTGGCTGAAAACCTGAACATCAGTTAGACATATTTGCAACAACAAGATCAAACAGAGTTTGTAAAAGTTTTCCTTTGTCACTTTTAGTTTGTCAACTGAATTGCTTGAGGATAAGCAATGGGTTAAGCTTGGGGGAGTTGATACATCTCCATCATTTCTACTTTTCCAAACTCTTTTGCCCTTGTTTTGGACTCTAATTTGCATGATTTAAATGGAACTAATCTGGACTGACGTTGTTTTCAGCAGAATTGCCATGGTGTTATTTTTTTGAAGAAATCAAAGTTCTCGGATTGACCTGAAAATTTACGGAGAATATTTGTGGAATATATAAAAATCTTGGTGCAAAAATATACGGAGGGGGCCAACCAGAGCCACAAGCCTGGGCGCGCTTACCCCTGTATGCGCGCCTCCTGTGCTTGTGGGGGCCTTGGAGCTCCGGCAACCCTAACTCCAACTCCATATATACCTATTCGTGGAGAAAAAAATCAGAGAGAAGGATTCATCGCATTTTACGATACGGAGCCGCCGCCACCTCCTGTTCTTCATCGGGAGGGCTGATGTGGAGTCCGTTCGGGGCTCCGGAGAGTGAAAATCGACTTCGTCGTCATCATCAACTTTCCTCCATCACAAATTCCATGATGCTCACCGCCGGGAGTGAGTAATTCCTTCGTAGGCTTGCTGGACAGTGATGGGTTGGATGATATTTATCATATAATCAAGTTAGTTTTGTTAGGACTTGATGCCTAGTATCCACTATGTTCTGAGATTGATGTTGCTATGTATTTGCTATGCTTAATGCTTGTCACTAGGGCCCGAGGCCATGATTTCAGATCTGAGCCTATTATGTTTTCATGAATATATATGTATTATTGATCCTATCTTGCAAGTTATACGCATCTATTACGTGTTATCATTTGCATACCCCAAGGTGACAATAATTGGGATTCTTTCCGGTGATTATCGTAGTTTGAGGAGTTCATGTATTCACTAAGTGCTAATGCTTTGTTCCGGTTCTCTATTAAAAGGAGGCATTAATATCCCTTAGTTTCCTTATGGACCCCGCTGCCACGGGAGGGTAGGATAAAAGATGTCATGCAAGTTCTTTTCCATAAGCACGTATGACTATATACAGAATATGTGCCTACATTACATTGATGAAATGGAGCTAGTTGAGCGTCGCTCTAGTTTATAACTGCTACCTGATGAATATTATCCAACACAATTATCTCGTTGATCCAATGCTTATGAGCTTTTCACATATTGATCTTTGCTAAGTTACTTTCGCCGTGCTACTGTTACTATTACTACAAAATTGTTACTTGTAACATCCCAAATTTTCAATTTGGAATGTTATACATAGGTCATTTACACATATCATATTTTATTGCATTTCGTTTCGCGATCCTCGAAATTCTAAGAAACTCAAGGACCCGCAGAGAGAGTTGGAGATTTCATGTTTTTCATATTTGATTTTTATCAAATATCGAAACTAGGATCATTTTGGTTTTAATTAATTTTCCTCTCCGAAAATATTTCATATTAAAATATATGAGAGGAGATAATATGACTTCTCCAAGATAAGTGAAATATTGGAGGAAAAACATTAAAATCAATAAATAAATTTTATTTGGATTTTTGTTGCTATTTTATTTGAATTAGGAAAAATATGCGTTTTTCAAAATTGCATTAGAGGCCCAAATAAATGTTCACCTTGTCCGCTATATTTTTAGAGGACGGGGAAATTTTATTTCAGGATTTTTGGAGTCCGTTTAGTATTTCATTTCTTTGTTTTTCTGCGTGTTAGAATTATTTTAAAAAAAGGAGTAACCGACTTACCGGGCCGTGTCCGCCCAGGACTCCGACCCGGCCGGCCCTTTTAAAAGGCTGAAGGCCCGAGCCGCCAGCCCCCACCCCCGAAACCCTAGCCGCCAGCCCCGCCGCTCGATCCGCGCCGCCGCCGCTCGATCCGACGCCATTGCTCGCCGCTGCCGACCCCGCCGGAGGTAGCCGCCGCCGCCGCCGGTTTTCGCCAGAAAACCGTTCGGTTTTTCTTTCAAAACCCTAGATTTCGTTTTTTTATTTTAGATCGGTTTTTCTCGTTCGATTTATTTAAATAGCGGACGTTCGTCCGTACATTCGTTTTAATGAACGGTGTTCACTCGTTAGCCGCAGACAACGAACGTTCGTTCGTTAGCCTGTTCGTCAGTTTTTTTTTCAGGGTTTTTCCGGGATTATTTCCGATCGCGATTTCTGCCCTAATCTTCGATCTAGTATAACTGTTCGCTCGTTTATCGGATTCAGGTGATTCAAGCGCCTAGTTCTTTGTCTCGAAGCCCTCTTTTTGTTTAACCAACTTGAACAAGATTTTGGTACTGTAAAATTTGACTTTAGTCCAGATTAGTATTCGGATCTTGTTTCTTTCGCCGTTTGAGTTTTGTTGCTCTGTTTGATTTGATTCTTTTTGCAAACCGGAGTTCTTCAGTTGAACTTTCTAGTTAGATCTGCTTATTTGAGATTTACCCGTGCATATTTGCTTGATTGCTTATGTATGCTATTGTTTGTTTGCGATAGAATTCCCAGAGTGCGAAGCGTGCTACTACGAGTCTTTAGGTTTTGCGGATCGTCAGCAAGGCAAGTAACACATTGATCATACCCCTTTATTACCCAGTTTTTATGCATTAGTTTCAACCTTCACACATTGCATGAGTAGGATCTCTTAAGTTGTGGGTTGGGAAGTAGTTGATGAGGTAGAACCTATTACATGTTTTATTATCAAACCCTTGGGAGTTACTTCTACGTTATGCTTATTATGCCATGCTATGCTCGTAGACGTGGTTTGGGTTTAAGAGTATCCATGACAGATGTAAGTTTGTTAATTAATGGTTCAACTTAAGGTGGCAACTTAAATACACATCTGGGTGGATTGCTTGAGGCACCCTGGAATACCTAGTGGTTGTCAGGGCACCTGGAGAATCCAGTGTTGCCTAGGATATTCCGGAGTACCCGTGTGATCACCCTACGGTCCGCCACCCAGGCTCAAAGGGATCATAATATTATTCATGCTAGAAACTTCCGTGTGCAGCCACAAGCCATTATGGGCTCTGGCATAGTTGAGTATGTTGCATGACCTCTTTTAGTGGTAGGCTAGCAGATGTAGAGGGAAAGTAGGTGTAACTGTCTACCCAGAGTAAAGAGTTAGTGCTTCTGAAAGACTGTGTCTTGGTCATCCGTTTCTCAAACACCATGTAGTGCGAGAAATCCAACGGAGGAGATCGAGTCTTGTGGGGAAAAGTGTGCAAACCTCTGCAGAGTGTATAAACTAATCATGATTAGCCGGGTCCCCGGTTATGGACATCTTGAGTATCTGGTACTTGAATCATTGATTTGATCTCATCACTCTAAATTAATTTGTTGGGTTGTTAATGATTACTTTAATTGGGATTGAGTTGGAGGAACCTTCTCAATGATGTTTCAACCACCATGATAGTTAAATAAAATCTATTCCTTTGTTGTAGGGAAAAATTTGCTTTTCGCAAAAACATTGTAACCATAGAGCCTCCACCAGCCATATATGCATGTAGTGATAGCATTTATCTGTTCATTGCTCTACTGTGTTATATTGCCAGCATATTCCATGTGCTGACCCGTTCTCGGGCTGCAACATATCATGTTGCAGACTTTTCAGACGAGGAGTAAGGATCGCTAGGTCGTTTCTCGTGCACTTAGCTATGTTGTTGGAGTTGATGGACTCACTTTATCTTCCAAGCCTTCCGCTGTTATCGTATTAGATGGCCTTAAGCCATATTTATTGTAATAAGTTCTCTTTTGAGACATTCGATGTAATAAGTGTGTGATTGCTACTCTGTTATAAAATCCATTCGAGTACTATGTGTGTCAGCATTACCGATCCAGGGATGACACTGAAGCACAGAGACTTGACCGTTTGAGGTCAGGTCGCTACAAGATGGTAACAGAGAACACGCTGAATGTAGGACACGACCACTAAGATGAGCCATAGGTCACTCTTCTCTACTCATTTCTGACTCCTCACCATTTTCTACTCTATAGGATGGCGGACTCAAGGAACAAGTTTGCACAACCGGATGAAGACACACCTTTTGGACGACACTTGAAGGAGGTCACTAGGTACCTGAACATTGGAATACCAAGCTTCACCGGGACCTACACCGCCACTTTACCAGAAGAGGAGCGATGGATGATCCGAGTTCAAGTTCCAGGAAGGACATTCACGCCAGTCACTGAGCCCATAGAGTTTTCCTTTGATGCACCCACCTGGAGTCTAGGCAAGAGCATGGCAGCCCACATCGCCATGGGACGTATTGGAGAAGTCTACAAACAGGAGTTGAAGGACACTATCTATCAGATATGTGGGCGCCGAGATGAGCAATGGGAGATGACCAGCACCAGGAAGGACAGGTCCATTGCAGCTTTGATCCAGGAGTTAAACCAACACATTCGACGCCAGGAGAACCAGATGTGTGCAGGCATGATAGAGTTGAAGAAGGCAATGACCAGGATCTCAGAGCTAGAAGAGGAACTCAAGTCTACACGTGATGGATATGAGGAGGAAATGACGATACTCGTGGAGAAGAATGATGACCTAACGAGGAAGCTAGGAGTATTCATGGGAGACCCCGCGCCAGGAGGAGAATACGACGATTCCACTTGCCCGGAGAACTACATCATCATCGACGACACCGACTCCGACCCTAATGATAGTGATGACGACTATGAAGACGAAGCTAGAGCGGATATCATGGAGTCTTCCACCGATCAATATTTCTAGAACAACAGCAACAACAACAACAACAACAACAACAAAGAATAACAAAGAATAACAAAGAATAACAAAGAATAACAAAGAATAAAGAATAAAGAATAAAGAATAAAGAATAAAGAATAAAGAATAACAACAAAGAATAAAGAATAAAGAATAAAGAACGTGCATTGATGCTTGCACCACGAAACCCTTCCCCCCCAAAACGAATTATAAAGCACGCAAGCAAAACAAAAAATAAATAATAAAGCACACCCAAACAAAACCAGGGTGGTGTCGCCCCTCCTCCTCGCCCCGCCCCCGCACCGCCTCGCCCCTCCTCCTCGCCCCGCCCCCGCACCGCCTCGCCCCTCCTCCTCGCCCCACCCCCGCACCGCCTCGCCCCTCCTCCTCGCCCCCGCACCGCCTCGCCAGAACTCGGAGGGGGCGAATCGCCGCGGCGTGGTGGGCGGGCGTCGTCGTCGCACGCGCGGGAACGGAAGGGGCGCCGGAGTCGAACCCTGGGAGTGAGCGCACCCCAAGTACTTGGACCGCCGCGGCGCGGGGGCGGGCGGTCGTCGTCGTCGTCGTCGTCGTCGCACGCGCGCGCGTGCGGGAACGGGAGCCGGAGTCGAACCCCAGAGGCATCCCGAGGTCGAGCCCTTCAAGCACTGGGTGGAGGTCGACCCCAAGTACTTCGGTCGCGGCGGCGCGGGGCCGGTCGTCGTCCTCGCCGCACGCGCGCACGGGAAGGGGAGCCGGAGTCGAACTCCAGAGGCATCCCAAGGTCGAGTCCTTCAAGCAGCGGGTGGAGGTCGACGAGTTCATCCACAACTCCTGGAAGAGAAGATCGACGGTCCCATCGGTGAGATTTGATCTTACAGTTTGGTGACTCTAATCTGCTTTGCTTAATTTTCCGTGTTAAATTTTGGTGCACGTAGAATCGGGGAGACCGACTATAGATTGTGTTGTTGGCGCGGATCCAGACTAGTCGCTAGATTCTCGGATCTGACATGGTTTCTGTCTTTCTCGAGAGTGTGTTTCTGTTTCTTACGTTCTGTTGGATGATTGATATGAAGGAAATTACTAAGGCTTTGATTCATCGGCAGGTTATCTGTTAGTAGAATATCCTATGCATGCAGGTTTGTAGTGTTTTGTTCGGACATTGGGATTTGCTGACCTGCTGAGAATTGAATTTCGGTTGAAATGAATTGTACGGGCTTTGGCATTTGTTGTTTAGAAATTGAGATGCATTGAGACTTGAGAAGCTGTGGATTTATCACTTTGGTAGAAATGAGTTGCGTGGGTTTTGCTGTGCTTGTGTGTTTTTGACTTGCGCAGTCTGTAGTTGTTCAGAAATAGGAATGTGCTTGCTCCGACAGTGAAGTATTTGTTCAGAAATAGGGATGTGCTTGCTCCGACAGTGAAGTAGTGCTTAATTTTGGTCGAAATTAATTGCATGAGGTTTTGCTGCGCTGGCATGGCTGTGCGAGCAAATTGTATTTGCTGCTCGGAAAGTGGGATGTGTAATGTGTTACTCTGATCGTAGTTTTGAGTCGTGGATGTAGCGATTAACTTTTGTAGATTTGCATGGGTTTTACCACGCTGGCGTGGCAGTGAGTTACTCGGGTTTGCAATTGTCATCAGAAATATGTATGTCTTGCCCTGGTTTTGTTTTGGAAAATTGGATTTATTGCATAGTTAATTAGTTGTGCATGTATTGACCTGCCAGTGTGGCTGCAATGCCGTGTGACCATAATATTACGCTATAATTAATTTATCCATACATAATTACAAGGAATGTTACCTTTAAGTTGCTCTATTTTGTACTGTTAATGTGTGGTGTGATTGAAAGGCTGGATGAAGATGTTTTACATGCTGGTGTTGTTGCATGGGTGTCGAGGTGCATCTAGTTGTTACCAAAAAAGGGTTGGTGTTGAAAGCATTACTGTAGTGTGTCGTAATGTATCCAAAGGTTGGTGTTGAATTCACTTGTTAGTTGTTACTGTAACCTTGCAACTCAATAGTTGTACACTCAACATCGAAGACTATCACAGCAACATTTGTGTTATGGTTTCTGCAACCAGAATGTTCTTTCTGAAATTGACTCTTGTGCCTCTTAGAAGCGAAGGATTTTACCATGTGATTGATACATCCTACTTATTGCTTAGGTGTTTTCATATGGTCATACCTATTTTATATTAGTTGGTTATCACAAAATAGCCTTGTACAATTGTACATTACCTTTGCAGCCTTTACTTTGACTATGTTATGGCGAACCGTTATTTTTCCTTTGTATTGCAAGGTATGCTTTAACTAGTACGAAATAGAGAGATACATGGTAGGAAATTGAAGAGCAATTATTTGATAACACTGGATAGTTCGGAACGTAAATCATATAACTTGTCTGCTTTTTTTTTAGTTCACTGAAGAGCCATTACACTTTTCTACATAACAAACTGTATGAATGATTATTTTGTAATTTCAGATCATGAGGATTGCTCGGTTGGCGCTCCAGATCCGGTCATTGCTTACAGGCAGCCCAAGTCCTCGGAAGCCTTTTCTGTCTCGGCATCTCTCAAGCTTTCCTAAATGGGACTGCACCCCAGCAAGCAATAGAAGGTAAGTGTTGGTCCACTTAACTGTTTGAGGCACGCCACAGTACCATAATTTTGGCTACCAACCATCTTGTAGGTTCATATGGGGCCTTTTGCCTGCTTCATTGGAAATACTAGCATATTAGATCTTTGTTTAGACGAGTAATAGTGAAGGTCTTGTTTGGGACGCATGATCCTGGGTCATTTTGTTATGTCTTTTTGCATTTAGATTTGCTAATCAATAGTTGTTTCATTTCTGAAATTAATCAGTGTCTATGTTTCCCTATGTTGCGGCACTAGCTCTTTAAAACATGTGTTTCTCATGTGCAAGTTATTTTTTCTGTATAGCTGGCACTCAAGGGAAATAGATGTTCAAGATCTCGAAGATCCAATCAGCTTTTACCAGAGAAACCCAATCTTCGATAATATTCTGACGAACAAGCTTGTTGGGAGACCAACAAGCAAGAAAGATAAGACAAAGATCAATGAGTTTCGTGCAAAGATATGTCGGATGGATCAAGAAATACTTTCTGAATTGGCTGCATTCGGGATCAGGTCATTAGCAACAGGGGTTCTGAGACATCACGTTGGGGGTATCCATTTAGGTGATGCTGTGAATCTGTCCAACTTAAGGATATGTAAATCTTCTGGGGAGTGGGTCTTGCTAAACTCAATGCCAAAGGAACCGATGGAAACTCTCACTTTGAAGCATAGATCTGAGGATTGGATTGCGATAAGGAAGCTTATCGAGGATGTTGTAGAGGCTGTCTGTGGATCTCAGATTGTCTATCCAGTAGACTTTCAGCATTGGTTGGATCAATTAGCAAAACCAAATCCAAGGATATTCCTGATATTATATCATACTGTTTTCCTGAGATTGAACCCTAGGTTTTACTATCACATCCAGATGGATCAGTTTCTAAGGAAGGAACCAAACTACATCAAACATAATCTCCTTGAAGAATCTGAGCTGATTGAAATGCTGTGCAAACTTGGTGATCTGAGGGGTTTGCTCAGTTTTGCTGAAATGCATGAATTGCTTAAGTCATGTATGGACCACTATGATCGAGCTGGACCAACTGCTGCAAGTGAATCAAAGAGCAAAAGTGGAGCTGTAGCAGCAACTGCAACCCCAACAACTGCCTCCAAGAGAAGAGGGAACAAAGGCAAAACTGTAGAACTCAATGCGACAAGCAAAGCAACTAATGCTGCATGTCAAGGTCTGTCTCAGTCTCCTGTTGCTCTTCGGAAGGGCCACAAACATTTCAAGGGTGGTAAAACGGCAACAAGGAAAAAAAATGCAACTAATTCTGCAGGCAAGACTGTTTATGAACAGGAAAAACTCGATGGCGGACGGAACTTGGTCGCGGTTAACCGCAATGGTCCAATCCATGGCTGTCAGCAATCTTTCAAGTTCTTCGAATTTACAGACAGATCAATGCTGAATAGGCAGGCAATTATTCAGTTGCTCTACTTTATATTTCTCCCTTTCGACCATACCGCTCTGGAGCTATTCTGCAAGAAGAATATTCACCCAGCTCTTGACATGGAGGGTCTTTTTGGAGAGACACCTGCCACATGGAGAGCAGCGATCAAGCAGCAAGAAGATGATGACATACTCTTACAGCAAGCAACCAAGTCTGAGATCTGAAACAAGTCTGTTCTTGTTGTGAGCATCAGGTATGATTCGTAACAAGCCCTTCCCAGTGACATGAAGGAGCGGCAGCAAGGATGAACAACTGTCCCTGTTGGAGCCGTTTTCTTGTCCTAAATGCTGTTCCATTGGTCTTGTCTTGAAACTGATTTGATGATGATGTTTGTACAGCGATATAATGATGTTAAAACGATCACGTACGCTTGTTGAACACAGCAAATTTTTCTGTTGTTTTGTGATGTTTTGCGGTAGAAATGTTAAACGGGATGATGTTTCGTTGATCTTGTCTTGAAACTGATTCGATGCTATCTGCCCACCGATGTAATGATGTTAAAACTATAATGTACGCTCGTAAATGTATCTGCTTGTTGAGCTGAAAGTACAAATGTTTTGTTGTCTCCAGTTTATTGTGATTTTTTGGCAGCGGTACACCAGTCAGTCGATGACCAAGTCGCCACTGACTGGATTGCGTCTCAGCTTTAGTAACGATGGAGCCAAGAGTGTAGATTATACTGTTGGAGACAACCCCATTTCTTTTGTGCAAATGCATGAGGTAATGTAGTTCAAAATTTTGTTACCATTTTCCATGCAAGTTTCTGCCTTAAATGCCGAAAATGATCAAAAGGATATTTGCGTTCTTACAAATCCTTTAGAACTTTTCCAGGGTTCCCATCATATCAGAAGATCAGCCCCAAGGGAATTCATCTTGACCAGCAACAAAGATAAAACCAAAAATCAATGCCAATTGATGTGAACAAGTTTCACTATTGCAAAGTAACTTCCCAGCCTAACTTCTCTTGACTCGTCTTCTTTTTGACTGAAGAGACACGAACATAGCAAATTTGACAAAGTTTGGCAGCACAGAATGAGCACACGGAGCTCTTAATGCCACTTTCTGTAGCTCCACGCGGTGACTGCGTCGATGGCAAGCCAAAACGCTGGTCACCCCCACTGTGCCGCGCCGTCCGCGCACAGTGACCTCCCCTAGCGTGTCCCCCTATCCCCCTGCTCTCGCCAAAGCACTTCGTTGCTCCTCCCCTGTCTCCAGGAGCTCGCCGGACCCCGACCGCCCATGTGCGGCACTGCTCGGCCGACCACCAGCTACCGCCGTCGCTTCGCCGCTTCTTCCGAACAATTCCCAGCATAACCGCTTACGCGATCCCCCTCTCTGTGCTGCGTCCAGTCCTCCGCCCTCTCCACTGTCGCCGGCAATCACGCACCCCAAGGCGCAATCATGGCGTCCCCTCGGCCCCGGCTATTTAAGCCACCCCTGCGCTCGCACGCATGCAAGATCCCATTACGATCCAAACTAGAAACCTCCCCGTGCAGGAATAGACCCATGCATGTCCCCTTCCTTCTTCCTCTCCGGCGAGATCACCGCTCGAAGCGCTTCCCCTCGCCAGTTACTTTACAACACGTGATCCACTGGTGAATTCGTAGCTCCCCATAGACTCATTTACTCCGAGGGATGACCGGGACCTCGACATCGACCTCGATCGGCCGATGAGCTCCTCCGCGGGAACCGATGCCGCCGTCGCCTAGGTCCTCCCCTGCGTACGTGAAGTATTGCGTCTGATGCGCCTAGACTTTATAAGAGCGCTGATGCCTGTCGCGCCGTGGGAGATGGTCGGAGTCGCCGGGAATCGTCGTCGGCGTCGTTGCTGACGTCACGCGCGCGAGGTAGACGACGGCCTCGTTAAACCCGACAAGTGGGACCACATGGGCCCAGCTCGTCAGCCTCTATACCGGCTTCCCCCGTGGCGCCTTCTCCTTTTTTTTTTTTGATCGCGGCTTTCCCGCAGGCCGGCGTATTATCTATACAACACCATCCAGTTTCGACCCAGTTCGGCCCATCTTCGGAGAATTGCACCCGTGCCTGCAGTATTGCAACAGTGCACTTTCTGATTTATTCGCAGAAGAAATCGGACCCAAAGGTGAATATTTATTTTACAGATTGGCCCTGGCATTCAAACTGCAATATCTTTCAAAGCCCACGTTCATACTTTTCTGAGGCCGGTGCAATGCAATCCATTTCATTCATGTTGCAAGTCTCTAAATTCACACATGTGCACATATTCTTTATTCTTTATTCAGTCATTCTCCAAATTATATTTTCAGATATTATCAATTCCACCGGCGATCATCTATCTTTCTAAATGATCTTCACCCCAGATAATCCAATCAACTAGGCTATGCCCCGTAGCATTGCTCCTGATTTTTTTTACATGATCTTTGTCTTGATCTACATGCTAGAAGTGTGTATATGGTTTATGGATTATATGGTTATGCTTTATGAGCTTGCATGGTATATATACATATCCTTATATGCTTTGATTGCTAGATGAGTACTAGAGATGTGATATGTGTGTATGAGTATGGAATGTGATGATTCACTCTAGTCAAATGAATAAACTTGTCGAAAGTACATAGATGCCAACTTAAAAATAATGGTGCACGAGACCTTAACCGAACACTTACTTTATTTGCACCTGTTGAGCCCCCGTGCCTAGCTTGGACATGGATTAGATACATTCATACTTTCTTGCAGTTATTATGCCTCACACTATGTGGTAGTGATTGTTGATAGCTTACAACAATTGTTATATACATTGATTGCACTATGACTATTATCCTCAGATGGAGTGTGGTTGTTATGTTATATATTGATGTGGTCCTTTGTCATGATTATCCATCATTGTAAAAATGCGATGAACCTGATTTATTTGATGTCATGATAAAGAACACACCTAATCAACACAACCTCCTCCATCAGCTAGATCTAGTCATAGTGTCGCTCAACCGAGCTAAATAAGTGTGACCACATTTGCTTTACCTAGGAAGGCCCTAACGTAATATATCACCGTGCCTTTTATTTTCATCCTCATTGGATACGGTTAGATCACGTGCATCGCCTAGGCCAGGTGAGCGACGTCTAACTTATGTGTGCGTTGGACAAGTAGTTGTTATTGAGTACTCGAATTTTGTTAAACCGGTCGTGTTCAGGAATGCTCTGGGTCATTGGGTCCATATATGCGCCCCCATGACATTGTTGTCGATGATGCTATAGAAGTGTTATGATGGTAGAACCGGATTGTTGGAGTAACCCTTCTCCACCCGCGAGGGAAGTGTATCGAGATACAAGACAAAGAGGGGGACTTCATGGTGTGGGTAAAATGTACAACCTCTGCAGAGTCTTAACCTATTTGAATAGTTGCCTCCTTGGTCATGGACACAATTTGCAATAGGCCACACTATTTATTTCGTCTATGTCGAGTTTGGAGGTATGAACATCTTTAAATATAAGATTGCACGTGAACAAACTTGAAATAGGGGATATGTCATAATTTTGTGCAGGAACTGGATGACATGATATGTCATGACTTGGTATATTAGCCATGAGATGGCTAGGAGACTGGTGATATTGATTGGTAGGAAAACATGAGAATGATCTTGCGTGATCATAAGAGTAAACCTAAATAAGATGCATTTGCAGGAACATGCTTTATCCTCATTATATTATATTTAGTTCAGTTATCTTGGCAGATATGTTAGTGATTTCATGATAGCTAGACTTGCCATGACACTATTTATGCTTACTATGCCATGTTAACTATAGTTGTTAAGTTAAATTTTTGTACATTATATTGGTAGGTCATGTTTGCTTTGCTTGGGATATATGTTATTTGATTGAGCTTGCAGTACATTCAAAGTACTCACAAGACTTTTAACGTGGGCATCTTCAACTAATATGCAGCTAGAGTGCTCGTGTGCTAGAAGATTAATCCAGCTAGTCATGTGCGTTTATAGAGCCCATCCATGAGCCATTGTATCCACTGAAGGCTTCCGTTGCGATAATTTAAACCACTGGTCTATTACGACAATGTCGTATAAACAATCTTGCAATAGCTTTGTAAACCTGAGAATATGTTGTCGTTAGCATTTCCATGTCATGAACTCAGTCATGCATGCCCGTTATCCTGGGCTAAGGTGTGGAAGTGCCCTCAAGGGTATGAGACAGTCACCATCGTTCGAACCGATGAAGATCGGTAAAGGGATTTCTCCCAAAGATGCCTTGACACCAACTTCCCGTACCGGCCACAAAACGGATTCCCCATATTGTGGATGAACATAATTGTGTCTACAGAAAAGGAAAAAACATTAGGTTGTGTTTCTAACAAAAAAAAGTGTGCACCAACGCTCACTGCTCTTCTTCCTTTGACCTCCACGACCACGAGGCAAGTGGATCCAGCTGTTGCTGAAGCCATGTACGAAGGTTCATGTATAACGAGTACATGCCTACTGTCAGATCCTTGTATCTTTTTTTGGTAAAATATGCGTGTGGTTTCCCACAATAATATCTATGGAAACCCAAGTACCTTCAACGAGTAAGATTTTTTTGTGGTTATAATGACCGAAAAAAGTATCTTAACTAAGGATAACTTGTTGAGATGAGTCTGGAAAGGAAGTAAAATCTGTGTTTATTGTGGACAGGGTTAATGTATTGATCATTTGTATTTTCAGAAGGCTAACTTGGAGCCTCATGAAATGTGTTTTTGCTCTTAATTCTACTCTTGTTAACCTGAGTGGTTGTTCTGGTATGACCTGCAGCAATGTTTTGGATGCTTTGGGGATGTCGAAATGATATTATTTTTGAGAGAAAAATTATATCTAATCCAATGACTATGATCAAGATAATGTGCTCGTGGGTCGTCGATTGGTCTGCTCTGCAGATAAAGAGGCTACAACAAAGGGTGTTGAAGCTGAGGAGAGTGAGGTTTATCGAGCAGCACAAAGCTGGAGACTTGGAGTTCTTCGAATTGGTGGCTAATCATGGACCCGAGGGTTGATTTGCTTCTCTTCGTCTTTGGCGAACGGCTTTCCTTGCTCTGTTGCTTTGACGCTTGGTAGTTTGTTTTGTTGTTTCTAGTCCGAAACTTCAAACTTGTTATCATGTGTCAAAGTGTTCGGATTCTTGGAAGGTTGTTCCAGCTTTGTTTGCTTCCTTCTGTGGACCTTGCATGATCATGTTATGCGTTGTGGAACTTCATTTCTCAGTGATGTAAATTGAAGTTGCTAAGTAATGCTGCTTTTGGCTCCGGTGGAGTTTTTTTTTTTTTGAGGGATTAGTTTGAATTGCTTGCCACATATGTCACGTGGTGGATCTGGTGGAGTTAGGTTGGTCTTTAGATTGAGAGTGGCTTCTTTATATGAAATTGAAGTTGGAGGCCTCTTGGTTGCTCAAAAAAGAAAATAACTAGTAGTACACGCAGATAAGGATGAGGAAGAAACCCCCGCCGTCGAGGCCCGAGGATATCATCGACGTGGCCGGTTGCGTGATGTTGCTGGCGAAACCAGACTTCCATCCATGCCCTACTGTGCCTTTTTCGGTTTTCAAATTACAGTTCGTCTTGTCTGTGGTGTGAACAGTTGTCGTTATGGGCACGCGTCCTTTTACCGCGCTATAAACACTACAACACGGTTGACAATAGGAGGCATTTTGGTGAGGGCGTTTCTGTAAGTGCCTCCAAAACTGTATATAAGAAGGCGTATCTGAAAAATGCCTCCGATGGACGAAGCTTTCAGGGCATCTTCTGAAATTGCCACAAAACAGACAAACTGAGGCGTTTCTGAAAATGCCTGCAGCTAGATTTCGAGGCATTTCTGAAAAATGCCTCCTGATCTATCGAGGCGTTTTCTTCAAATCGCCTCAACGCCGGCCACGCGTACAGAGCCGGTGCGGCAGATTGGGTGAGCAGGTGCAAGCTGGTTGTATTGCTGAGCTGCTGTGGCGCATGCTTTCACGGTTGGTTGCAGGACTGTCTGCCGCGCAAAAGGGACTCGACGGCGAGAGTAGGCGACGAGCAGCTGCATGTGGCCATATATGAGAAATGCACTGACGAGCGTGGCTCAAACTCTAGTTCCCGTCGCCGTCTTAGCGATGCGTAGCTGATTGATGTGCTTACCGGCCGCCGGCGATGCGTAGGTAATGTGATTACCGAGCCGGCGATGGCCGATGCATGAGTTGCATGGCTTTTAGCATACAGTCGATTTCGTGGTGTAGATATTGTGTTTAAGTCCTGCTCGTCCGAGAGCTCACACTTCAACCAGTTTAGTCCCATACCGCTTAACGAATGAAAGTTGGACCAACTTATAATAGGAAACATGTCCCCTGTTTCGAAGATCACAACGATTCGCTAATGGGCTTAGATTAGAATAGAAATAGATAGATAGAAAGATTTGATTGGCAGGCTTTTCCTGCCAACGGCCCGATTATACATGTCGAATACACAGGACGCGTGGGCCAAGGAGGAGGGCTAGAGGGACACAGTAATTGGAATCCAGCGACCCTCTGCTAGATTTTTGCATTCTAGCGTTTTCGAGAAACGCCACACATGACATTTAAAGGCATTCCTATGTCTTTTACAGGCAATTTAGAACGCCTCGCAATATCCACCGTGCTGTAGTGCGAGGGACAAGCTTTTTATGGAGTAATATAGAAGCTGTAATGATACTACGTTCCACACGCAGTTGTCCATCAGTCCATTGTCGTCCAGCCCGGTTAGGATACCTGGCTTTCACCCAGGCGACCCGGGTTCAAATCCCGGCAATGGAGATTTTTTTTTCTTCCAGTTTTATCCTTTTTACTATTAATAATAAAACACGAGGTCGTCGGATCGGTGCAGAGCTGAGCCAGCGCATCGCCTGTAGCTTTGCTCGGCACAGACACCCGCACCGTTGGTCCTCGTGCCAGCGCAGGCGGGATGCGGTGGAGTGAGGCGGTGGAGTCAAGCGGCGGAGGAGGAGATGGTCGTGCGCGCCCACAAGAGCTTGCACTTGTAGTGGCCCGCGGGGAGGAGAAGATGGAGCAATATGCTTCATTCCATTTTCTAGCAGCTTACAATATTGTCAAGGGTCGACCTCAACTTTGTCATGTCGTGTAAAAAACAGAAGAAAATTTGCTGGGATTTGGTGTGGCATCCTGACAAAAGTTTTTGCACTGAGAAATGTCAAGCATGGCAGAGGAGAAGATGGAGCAATGGCCACTCGAACTATTATATGCTCTAGAAGAACTATATGCTCTTGAAGATGGAGCAATGGCCACTAAGAAACGTCAGCCGTCACCTCGTTTTGTTCTCTACCTATTATTCAGTTGGGTTCATTGATGAGTGCTAGTTTGCAGGGTCCTATTTTCAGTTTGTAATTCTAGTCATTCTGTCCAACACTTCTCATGCGCCATGAGGAGGCCACAACTGGGTGGTCGCATGACGCATCAACCGGAGGCGCTGGACGAGGTCATGGTGCCGCGCTCCGCCACTCTCGGCACCGACGCCAGCGCCGTGCTTCCGGGCAAAGATGGTGGATGCACACTTTCGTGCCCCGAAGCCGCCGCCCCTTGTCATCCCGGCACGCGTCCGCAGCTTGCGCTCCCCTTGACCATCCGGGCCGCCGACACCCACGCCGGAGGCCACTACCCTCGTGCTTACGGTGATGTATGTTGGCCGATAAAGCCACGGCGATCGTGTCGGGTGCGCCGGGCGCGGACCGGACCGAGCCGGGTCCGTGGCAAGGGGGTGCGCGTGTGGGTGTGCGTGCGTGTAGTAGCCTGGAGTGCGCGCGCGCGTGTGTGCACCCAGAGGGCGTGCGTAGGATTAGGTGCAGGCAGTTAAGGGATCGCGAGGCGGGCGTGATCGCCGCGAGCCGTGCGCGTTCGTGCGCGTGGTGGCCGCGAGCGGAGCGGGCCGATCGGGGCGCCGGCTGGATAGGGAGCGCGTGGGTCGTGCCCAGCGCAGGCCCAGCTATATAATATAATGCCTCGAGCCGATCATTGTGACTGTCCTGGTGGGTCGAGTTCGTGCTCGAGAGAAACAAGGATCGCCGTTGCTGCGGCGGGGCGTACGTGCGCCAGAAACTCCACCGTGTCCACTGCTCCTTCTCATTGCTCCTTTCTTCTTCGTTGTGCGTCTGAGAGAGAGAGAGGGTGAGAGAGCTCCGGCGAGCGAGCGAGGGAGAAGGCTGCGGCAACAACAATGTAGAGATGTATTCGTGCACCTCATGCCCATATCCCAAGAGCACGCCGTGCCAGGGCCGGCTGCGGGCGGACTCCAGCCCCAAGAGCGTCAGGCAGTCGACGGCGAAGACCCTCCTGGAGGCGCCGGAGCTCGTGTTCCACATCCTTCGGAGCCACAACGCGTATGTGTGGCTGCTCGCGCGCGTGTCCAAGGCCGACGCGTCGGCGTCCAAGCACGGCCGCCACGGGTTCGGGCGCCTCCTGGCCGACCGCGAGGCGCAGGAGCTGTACGCGGCGGACGTGAGGAGGCCAGGAGAGCGCGGCCTCCAGCTGATCCGGCGAGAGCGCGTCACTGCCGTCGATGTGGTGCTGCTGAGGTTGGCAACGACCCGGGCGCCGAGGCGCTCCTTAAGGCGAGCAGTCCTTCCCCTCGCAGCGGAAATAGCATAGCAGCAGCTGGAGAACCGAAGGCCATGGCCGCCCTCTTCCACCTTCCCGTTCTTCTCGGCGGAGCAGCACAATGGTCGCGGCCACCGTGCGTGTCATCCTACAGTTCCTTCACAAGACGGCAAGACGCCGATCATCGCTACCTTGTTCGCCGTTGTATGGTCAGCTGCTGCTGCTGCTGCTGTCCTTTCCCCTCGCTTGGTTGCTCCGGCCGGTGGCGAGGCGGCCCGCATTGCTCGTGCGCTGGCGGCCGGGAGAGCATGCCGCAACATAGGGAGAGGAGAGAGAGATGTGGTGACAACATATAGATTACGAGTATTTGACAAAAAAACTACTACCACATTTCACAACTACTGCCACATTTCACGTGTCCGTCCCACAAAACTACCACATTTTAAAAACTGACCAAAAACTCCAGACTAGTGCTGATTTCGTGACAAAAAACTACCAAGTTCACTTGATGACACATTTAACCGTTTTAAAAGCAAATCTGACAGGGCTGGCCCACCGGTCAGGACGGCAGCCGCGCTAATGGCTAACGGCGCTCGCCTGCCGCCCGTTAGCCTGATTAGTGCTGATTTCTCCCGTTTCTTGTTTCTTATTCACTGTGGTTTCGTTCCTCTGTTCAGTCACTGTGGTTGCATCATTTTTCAGTCTCGTAGTCATTGTGGTTTCTTCAGTCTTGGGCCTCTCTTTCCTTCTTTTTTTTTTTTTTTTTTTGAAACGGACTTTCCTTCAGTTTTCCAGCTTCTTCTGTTTGTTTAATCTTCTCCTGTCCTCAGCCGCTTAGTTGAATCACACTTTTACCCCTCTTTCTTTAGCTTCTCAGTGTACCTACCTAATTCGCTTAATTTCTTTTACTCAGTGTCTCTTTTTTTTTTTGAAAGGACTCGGTGTCTCATTTTCGTTTCTTACTCTTTAATCCTTTGTCATTTGCCACTGATCATTCTTTGTCCAGTCGCTGTTTCTTATTTCTTCAATCTTCATTCCTCTTTGCCTTAGTCCTCAATCTCTCTTTGGTTGGTTGGTCGGTCTTCACTCTTCATATAAGCAGATAGTAAGCATGTGTTTTCAGGTGAATGACCCATTATTATTTCTCCCTTTTATCTTCACTCTTCACTATTTTTCTTACTTCTCAATCCTTCTCTTTGGTTATTCTTATTGTCTCTAGTTTTCAATGTCCTCTAAAGAATGTAGAGTGTTCGATCTATCTGGTATCATGGTGCAAACTTGTTTGGGGACTGTTGCGGGCGTGCTACGGGAATCTAATCCTGTGGGTGCGCGATTACGTACATCAGTTTCTCATGCCTGGCACGTCCTACCTCCTTTTTTCTCTTCCTTCGTTGCCTGTCTTTCTGTGTGTTTTAAGACTATCTCCGATGGTTAAACAAACGTCATTCCAGACCTGAGGTGCAGGTATGTTTCCCTGCTGTGCTCTTTCCCTCTCGTTCTATTCAGTTTTAAACAACATCATTTTTGAACATGACAGCGTGCTAACAGTTAGAACATGACAGCAGTCTCCAATAGGCCTACTCATGAATGGCCCAATATTCATCTGCCGTTTGTTCTTTTATTCATTACCATTTGATTTCTCCTAGGGAACTTCACTGCCGTTTGATGGGAGCCATGGCATTCATCACAAATCCATGGAATTTCCAGGAGGCAAAACCTCTCTAAGGAGGCCCATGAACACTTTAGGGCAACTCCAATGGCCGACCCATTTGGTTCGGTCGTGTCTGTTTGGGTCCGCACGATGCAAACGCATATTTTATCCGCTTCATATCCGTGTGAATTCATTTTTGGCCTCAAATTTAGAGTCGATTTGCATCCATATTCCCGCAAAAAAAAGAAACTTGTGTTCGCCTCGGACTTGCACGTCACCACCCAACCACCACCTATCGGTCATGTTTAATTTCACGTGTGCGCTTGGACCCGCTCATCAGCCACATAACCCATTCCATGTGTGTCCTTTTTAATGCCACGCCTGCGGTGGGAGTGGGGCGCCCAGTCCACTTCCTCAACAACCCTCTTCCCTCTTCTTCCCCAGCCGCCCGACACCAACCCTTGCCGCCGCCCGACATGAAGCGCGGCAAGCATGACTGCGAGGTCGGCTCCTCGTTGGGGTGCCATGCAACCAACTTCACCATGGCGTCGCACCATGCTGAGTCGTCAGCATGCCTTCGCCTCTGCGTCCATGTCCACCGCTGCAAGTACTTCTGGGAACATGGCATGCTGGTGCAGTGGCCCAGTATGAACGTGATGAACGGGTGACATCTCAACCACGACAGGGTTCCGGTGCCGGCGATGCTGGTCTCAGACCGCGCACGGCTGGCAAAGGTCTGTCACCGTCATGCTCAACTCTCGGTTGAGCTCCACCACGACATATCGTATGCGGTGGACTCGCCGAACTGGGACGTGTGGTTCACCTCCGAGCATGACTTACGCCACCAGTTGAGCTTCAAGGGTACGCCCCGTGCATCGCACGAGCTTGCCGCTCCACCACCACCGTTGGTGGTGCATGAGGAGGATCGGGCGGTCGAGGATGCCTACATTACGGACCGCGAGAAGGCCACAAGGAAGGCCATTGAGAAGTCCGAGCTTGAGGAGCTCGCCAGGTAGCCTGCCTTTCGCAAGTCCTGGCCTAATCGGCGGGTGGAGTGCAGCTGAACGCACCCCCACTGCCACCAGCCCTGCCTGCGCCCGAGCCAATCGAAGAGTGGTGGGAGCTGGAGCACTTGTCTTGGTCGTGGACAAGCACGGTGCCCTGTTCGCCCATGCACGTGGCGTGGGCGCGTCCTAGGAAGAGGTCAAGCGGCACGCGCTGGCTGAGCAACAGACGCTGGCAACGCTCTAGGAGGCGTTTTCGTGGATCCAGACGCCGGTCTTCGTCCTCCTAACCAAAGAGGATGACGACGACGACGCATAGTTTTTTTTTAAATGTTTTTAGTTTAAATTAATGTAAGACTTGACATGCTGTCCGTTTTCTTAAATTCGAATTTGCATCCAAATGTGCAATGTGTCCGTTCATGTTGGGCGCATTTATGAGCCGGCGGACAAATCAGACTTTGGTGTTGGTCTAGCCGACCCAAACGGAAAAAAGTGGATAAAATTCGCTTTCATTTGGGTCTCTCGTTGGAGTTCCCTTAGAGCATCTCCAGTGGATGGTGTATATGGAGGTGGATGCTAAATTTAAACTATCAAGATCAAAAAAGCCTTCCTAGTGGATCGTGTATCACGTCGTGCAAATTTAGACGTCGCTACCACGAGCGTTCGGCGTGGGAGTAAAGACGACCGAGCCACGCCAGGCTCGCGCTCCCGCTCCCACGATCGAAAAACTCCCGCCTCCGCTCGTTCTCTCGCCGCCTCCCAAGGTCACTGCCGCCTCTCCGGCCGCCGTCCAAGGTCGCCGTCGCGTCTCCTCTCCGGCCACGCCCAAGGTAACCATTTCTTCCTCGCGAAGCGGAGCAGAGGCGGCGGTGACGCCTGCAGCCCGATCTGGCGGCGGGCGGCTGGGGCGGCGGGCAAGCGTCGGGCGGGCGGGCTGGGGAGGGAGATGCAGGGCGGGCGGCGGCGGCGGCAGACGCCTGCATGACCGATCTGGCGGGCGGCCTGGGCGGCGGGAGATGGAGATGCGGGCGGCGCCAGACGCCTGACCCGATCTGGCGGCGGCGGGCGGCTGGGCGGCGGGGCGGCCTGGGCGCGGGAGATGGAGATGGGGCGGCGGTCAGACGCCTGCAGCAGCCTGACCGGGCGGGCGGGGCGGCCTGGGGCGGCGGGAGATGGAGATGCGGGGCGGCGTGGAGGAGATGCAGGGGGGTGGTGGAGATGGAGGAGATGCAGGGGAGATGGAGGAGATGGAGGGGAGATGGAGATGGAGGGGAGATGGAGGAGATGGAGGGGATGCAGGGGAGATGGAGATGCAGGGGCGATGGAGGAGATGGAGGAGATGCAGGGGAGATGGAGATGCAGGGGAGATGGAGGAGATGCAGGGGAGATGCATAGCTGTGGTCTAAAATTGTCAATTTGAAGCCAGATTGTGGTCTAAAATAGCTGTGCATTGGTTGCTTGCAGATGGATATTGACCAAAGCTTCTTGGACATCCTTGGTTTTGGTTACACGCAAACACAACTAGAAAGTCCAATTGGAGAGCAGGCAACTCCATCAACTCAGCATCGTTCTGCAATAACAGAGAAAGGAAAATCCAACAAAGGCAAAAATTGGTCTAGTGATGAGGACAAGGTTCTCATAGCAGCATGGGCAAATACAAGTTTGGATATTGTTGGGACAGATCAAAACCGGATGCTTATTGGGATAGAATTTCAGAGTACTACAACACACACAAGGAATCATCATGGCCGGAGCGTAATGCTAATGCAATCAATTGCCGTTACACAACGATTAACAGAGAGACCTCTAAATTTTGTGGTTGCCTTCAGCAGATTTTAAATAGGCAAGAAAGCGGAAGGACTATACAAGAAAAGGTATGCGCCTTTCTTGTAATTCTATATGTGATGTGCAATATTCTATATGTGTTGTGCTTATTTTAACAACATATTTATATGTGCAGACAAACGATGCACACATTTTGTTCAAGGAAATGGATCTTAAAAAAAAAGCCTTTCACACTGATGCATTGCTATGTAGAGTTTTCGAAGTATCCAAAGTGGCAGACAAGAGAAGTTGAAACTTCTCTTAAGAAACAAAAGAAGACCATTGATGCAAGTCCAGGCACAGCCACCAATGATCCGGCTGATGCATCCTCAGATGCGTCTTGATGCTACCTCGATACACACCGATGCTCTTGAACATGAGAAAAGACCTGATGGTGTGAAGAGGGACAAGAGAGGTAAAGCTGATGACAGTGCTTGCAAGCTGTCATTAGAAACTGTGTGGGCAGCAAAGCTAGAGAAGGATGAGATCAAAGAGGCGGCAAGAAATGCTCGCTACGCACAGCAATTGGAATTGCGAAAAGAGGAGATTGCACTCAAAAAGAATGAGGATGCACGAAACGAGAGGGAGGATGCACGGAGACAGTTTGAATTAGATGAGAGGGTCATGCTCATCGACACAAGTGGTATGACTGATGTTCAAAAGCAGTTCTACCAAGCTAAGCAGAAGGAGATCCTTGCTCGCGGCCTAGGGTAATGTGAGCTATATGTTGTAGTTGTAAGAACTATTTATTGCTTTCTGCTAGTTGAGGACATGGATTACATCACTCATTGCATAAATATTTTTATTGATAGCTGCATTACAAAGACATGGATTACATCACTCGTTTCCAAACTTTTGCCAGACATGGTCAATTAGATCAAGTTTAAGCTGATCATGTTCATCGAAATTTCTAATCCGATTAGTCATCTGAATAAAAGAGCTCAGTTCTTCCGCATGAGTACGAGAGACTGTGACTCTTTCTCCCATTGCCTCAAAAGTGCAGCTTTGCCGACCAGTTTGTCGCTCCTCTTCAACTATCATATTGTGCATTATGACACAAGCTTTCATGACATCAGTGATTTCTTTACGTTTCCATCCTTTAGCAGGTCCACGAACAATGGCAAAACGGGATTGCAGAACTCCAAAGGCTCGTTCCACATCTTTCCTAGCCCCCTCTTGCTTCTTGGCAAAAGATTTTTGCTTTCTGCTAGTTGGAGCTGAAATGCTCTTCACAAATGTTGCCCACCGTGGATAGATACCATCTGCAAGGTAATACCCCATTGTGTACTGATGGCCATTGATGCTATAATTCATCGGAGGAGTTTGGCCTTGGCTAGCTTTGTAAAAACAGGAGAACGTTGAAGAACATTTATATCATTCAGAGACCACGTAAACCAAAATAAGCATGTTAAATCCAAAGATCTTGTGAAGCAACTGCTTCCAAGATCATAGTGGGCTCGCTCACATGGCCTTTAAACATGCCATGCCATTTTTGGGGCAATTTTTCCACCCCCAGTGCATGCAATCTATGCTCCCTAACATACCGGGAAATCCTCTTTCCTCCTCTATTGCAAGTAACCTAGCAATGTCTTCTTCATTTGGAGATCTCAGGTACTTTTCCCCAAAAACTTCACAAATTTTGATCACAAATTTCTTGCAAGACTCTAAATTAGTAGACTCAGCGGACCGGATGTACTCATCAACATAATCACCTGCTATTCCATATGTTAGTATCCGCATCGCCGCGGTCATCTTTTGCAAAGGATGTAACCCAAGAGCTCCGAAGCACTTCTTTTGCGTAAAATAATCATCATAGTCATGCTCAAGTATACCATCAGCTATGCGGTTGAACAAAGTACGCGACATCCTAAATCTGTGCATAAAAATTAAATGAGACAGGGAAATGAAAAAGGACCAAAGCAGAGAAGTGTACTAATTACGAACCTTCGTCAAACAAATGTTCAGAAAGCGAGGAACTTCTTTGAAGTAGTCATCCCATAAAAGAAGAAATCCGGCATCTCTTCCTCGATCGATTGACCGACGTCCATGCTTGGAACCGCCATGGCGTCGGCGTTCTTCCTCTCTTCCTCCTCGCTCGGCGAATCGCAAAGTATGAGTTCATCGTCGCCAGATGAAGATGACGAAGAACTCATGTCCCAAGTGGATGTGTTCATTGTGTTGCGTGAGAAACGATAGAAAAATCTAGGTGAGAAGATAAGTGTCTTTGGAAGAGGTGGTAGGAGTGGTTTATATAGATCGGAAATATGGCCGTTGGAAATATAGCCGTTTGAAAATATAGCCGTTGGAATATACACGTCCAAATTTACACGTTCCACTGAAAAACTGGAAGGTGTATAATTTAGCAAGGTGTACATGGACGTGTATATGGAGATATACACGTTTAAATTTACACGTTTCACTAGAGATGCTCTTACAATATAGGCATTTCATCGACCACATGGAGCCGGTGTTGCACTAGCTGCATGGAATGGAAGCCCCCTAGCTTGTGGCGCCGTCCATCCCCTTGCATCGTCCCATGTCGCGGTCACAGCATCGCTCCTCACCTGTCGCAGCAGCCGCGCACCTTTGCCGTAGCCCGTAGCCGCCCCACCTCGTCCTCCTGTTCGCTCACCATCGGCGCGCCCGCGGGGTCGCAACGTCGTCGCTCGTCGGCTTGCAGTGCTGGCCCACAAGGGAGACGCGTGCGAGCGTGGGAGCGACCGCTCGCACGCTGCGATCCGCCAGCCGATCCTAGCCGTTAATTCACCTTCTCTTATTACACTGCTCTGCTCTGTAGAAGAAGAGAAAAAACGGTCTCTCGTCACTGTCTGAATCGAAGAGGAGATTTTGGAGGCGTACAGATATGAAATGGGTCGTTAGGACTCCCACAGACCTACTTCTGTTCTGTGCCCATTTCATTTGGCTTCTCAAATGTGAAAATCGATTCGACGGTGGTGCGAACAGATATCGTTACGTCACGGCTGCCTACGCGTGTATAGTGCATTACAATAAATAAGTGTCAACATGGATGTAGACACCAATCCATTGTCGTCCAGCGGTTAGGATACCTGGCTTTCACCCAGGCGACCCGGGTTCGATTCCCGGCAATGGAACGTTTTTTCCCCCTTTTTTTTTTGGTTATTCTCTAGAGCCGCGGTGGTGGTATCTTTTTTTCTTCGTAGCATTTTGTTCTTCCAAATTTCATCAGAGTTGCCAACGATTCTTTTGTTTCTAATAAAGTGCTTACAGCTAGCACATGACAGCAGTCTCCCGGTACAACTAGCTGACGAATCAGGACTCGGCATTTGCTCAATATTCATCCTTCTTTTACATTCTTATTGACGGGAGCCATAAAACTGATCACAAATTCATTGGAATCTCCAGACAAAAACACCTTGCTACGAAGGCCCATCAACACTTTACAATGCAGTATCCTCCTTCCTTCCAACACCAGCTAAATTTCCAATTTCCATCCCAGATGCAAAATACCCGATCGAGCGTGCCACTCAAACTACAGAAGACTAATACAAGTACAGTAGTGATAACCACAATGACAGCTGAGCTGTGTGTAACGGGCCAAAGGAATGGATGAATAAGACGAACTGCCGCTGTTCATGTGCAAGAAAATACGACGGACGGATGGTGATATAAAAGAAAAATGCCGGACGGGCAAAGGGTAGATGACCCCGCAGAGGCTCTTAGACCTAGGGCCCTATGCAGGCAAAAGCTTTGGAACCGGTGTTTGGTTTGCTGTGATAGCTCGCTGTGCAGAGCGGTTGATCAACCCCATTTGACGATAGCCGAACCCCAGGTGAGTCCAGCTCCGAAGCCAGATGCTGCAATGATGTCGCCCGTCTTCACCTTCCCGCCGCGAACAGCCTCGTCCAGTGCTAATGGAATGGATGCCGCGCTGGTGTTGCCGTAATTGGCAAGGTTTGAGATGACTTTTTCCGATGGGATGGATAACCGATTGGCAGCGGCATCGATGATCCGCTGGTTAGCCTGTAAACATCGATGGGGTCAGTTAGATCGATGCTTCAGGTCAGAGAGTTTCATGGTCGATAGGCTAGGATACTCACTTGGTGAAGCAACAGCCAATCTATACTGGAGGCAGGTAGGCCGGCCTCCTCTAGCGCCTTCTCGATGGACTGTGGGACACAACGTACAGCAAAGCGGAAAACCTCCTTTCCGTTCATTTCGATGCAAGAAAAGTTGGTCTTCTTTGGTGGGAAGCCAGGGACACCATTGGTCTTGGATAAGATCGAGTCGGCGTTCGACGATGAACAATGCAGGTGCCTACATAAGTATAATCAGCAAACATAAGAAAGTGACCTACTAGAAATGTAACCTCAACACTTTCTAGAAAGAAGGCATACTTTTGCCCATGGCCATCGCTTTGCACGCAAAAACCTAGCAAACCATCTTCATCAGCATTGCACGACTGCAATATCGAGGATTTTAAATTAGACAAAAGAACTTGCACAAGGATCTTGCAAATTACAATGCCACACTACTACCCAACAGTGCATCCCTATAATACACTAAATTGCAGTGTCTTTATCCAATAGACTATACAGAAAGACTACAGCCAACTGAACCATGGAAAGCAGACCAACATTTCAGCAAGAAAGAACAGATACCTGGACCAAAACAGCACCAGCAGCATCGCCAAAGAGGATGCATGTACCTCTATCTGTCCAATCCACATATTGTGAAAGAGCATCTGCCCCAACTACAAGGACATTTTGAATACCTCCACCTACAATAGTGGCAGATAATAAATTATTAATCAACCAGGGCGCTCAATAACAACCTATTGTGAATATTTAACAAGGGAATTACCTTTGATAAAACGAGTAGCTGTAATTAAACCAACAATGAACCCACTACAGGCAGCAGTGATATCAAAGCCAAATGCATTTGTGCACCCCACCTCCGCCAGCACCTGGTTTCATTTTATCCCGATGTTATTTTATGCGAAAATGGGCATATAAAATGCATAAAAGCACTAGAACAGAGTGGCATTGATGATTAGAACAACTAATTTACTGATAGACAAAACCTAATAGTACTACTAAACAGGGAAAAAACTTGAATGAAAATACAAAAATGGAAAAACCATTACATAGTTTACATTATTTCATGACTACGTTATTATCAAATATAGGCTGCTCCACAAAGTATGCCAGTGAAACATTTTTAGTTTTTACTATCAAATATAGATATGTAATAAGTTCGAAGTACCAATATAGTCATCACATGAAACATACTATCATCATATATATTCATAGTCATGCTTTACAACATACTTCCTTAGAAATCACTTTTCTCCGTTCTAAATACATCTCATTCCAGCTTCTGGATTTTTGTTCCGAAATACATGCCAATTTACAAGTTTGAGGCAACTACAGCGGTACTGCCATTGTTTGCTTCGCATATCCCTAACATTCATTAATATGCTCCTAGATTAAAACATAACATCCAACATTCATAAATGAGCTAATTATGGAGGCAAATGTAGTGTGTTGTATACATGCCTTAGTTGGAGTGCCCTAAATTACAGCCCTTCAGGAACAGAGGGGGTATTGTTCAAAGACTGAACGTAGTACTTTGGAGACTCAGTACTGAAGTGGAAAAAAATTGCTGACAGAGATCATACTAAACATATGCAGTCACTCAAACATATCATTATTTTAAATAACATTAGTTTCCACACAAGTATGGCAATCACTGTATTCCAGAGAAAAGGCATGAATGACAACTAATAGAATGATTTAATAGATGTGCATAGCCATACCTGACCAGCGCCGCCAAAGAGATCATCTGGTGTAGATGTGCAAAAGAGAACAAGGTCAACAGCTTCGGGTCTTACTTGGGCCATCTCAAGTGCCCTTTGTGCTGCCTGTACTGAAAGCCCTCCCAGTGTTTCGCCTCCTAACACATTTGAAAAGAACAAATTACTCCTGGAACATAAACAAATGAAAATATGCCTCCAAAACGGAATCGTTGTGACTCGTAAGCTTTCTTCCACAAAATCTGATACTCTGTTACCTGCCTACTTACACACAGTGGGGCCAACTCCCAATGATGTTATTCACATGTTTTATAATCAGATATGTACATTTTTTGCGGGAAAATTAGATGTGTACATTGACTTGAAAACATGTGAAAAGCGATGTGCTTATTACATACTCCCTCTGTAAATAAATATAAGACGTTTTAGATCACTAAAGTAGTGATGATCCAAAACGTCTTATAAGCCAGCCAGGAATTAGGTAAGATACCAGAACATAAACTTATCAGCATTTGTATTTATTCTTCTAAATTAGTTCATTTATTATATTTACAATAGCTCGTGCCCACGTCACATGGTGTTGCTAGTCCTTAACCATGTATACAGAAGGGTGCTTTGCGACAAATGCTCATTTACAATCATTAATTGAATCGACGTGCGTTCATTAAACTACTTGAACCACCAACAACGATGTGACACACATATCATCCACAAGTTGTCACCTAGCTAAGAGAAGAAAATAAATACTCAGAAGTAACCGGTATACATCATGCCAGAGGGGCCACAATTCGCCTGAATCAGGCTAGCTTAGCGAACGAGGAGGGGGAGAAGTGTAATAGAAAATACCTGAAAGAACCCGCCTGTTCCGAATCCCAGTCCGCGCCGCGATCCATTCATCAGACGTTTCAACAAATTTTGAAAGGTCGTCATTTGAAATACAAAGTGATGGAGTGGCCGATCCGCTTCCGATGAGCTTTGAGCCCATGCCAACCACCCTGCAATTTCTCATGGCCGTTAAGAAATTTTCTACCACAGTAAATCCTAAATCATGTTAACAATAATTGAGATGAGTGACCCCAGCAACACAGTTGGATCAAAGACGCAAGCAAATAGCATTGTGGCACTGCCTACTGCACAGTGAGCTACAAAAATAGCACCATCTGCCGCAGCATTTATGAGCAAGCTGGGCAGATCCCTATGCATCAACTCATGGTCATGGAAAGCACGAGCTACCAGCTGCACAACTCTATGCATGAGGGCGACCTATTCTGGTGTCTGTAACACTAGTGAGAACAAGCATCGTGGCACCATGGCTATAGACTATAGCACCAAAGAGCAGAAGCTTCTGAACAGTGATGAGCATCCGATCTGACTACATAGAACTGCTTCGTTTCGATCTTAAAATTCCCGTATAAACCCGTAGCAGTACCAAAAGGAAGGCCCCAGAATAACCAAATTCTGCAGCGCGAGCCAACGCAGACTAATAAATGCCAAAGAGCCGCAGATAAGGGTAGTAGTTGAACCTGCTACCGGAAAGCCACTCACCGACTAACCAAATCACATAAACGGGCACCTGACTGAAACCAAAACCCGAGCCAAATCATGCACAGATCAACTGAAAATTGCATCATCACCGCAAATTCATCTCAGAATCAGGCAATGGGGGGCGGGGAGGAAGATCCTTGGTGAAGGAACAGCGCAAGCATCACGCCTCCGGCGCGAGGACAGACGAAACTCGTGTTAACAGAGATTGGAGAAGCAGAGCAGGAGCAGTCACTGACTGAGTGATTCGCATCTCGGCGCGTCGCCGTTGCAGGCAGTGAGGCGCGTGAGCGGGGGCAGTGGCGTGGCGTTACCTGGGGAGGCGGGGCCTGGGCGCGGCGGGCGCGACCACGCTGTCGTCGACGGCGGAGGCGCAGCACCGGACGGAGGCCTTAGCCTGTGCGGGCACCGGAGGGGATCGGAGGAAGCCGGGCCGGTTCCCCGCGCGCGCCCGCGCGCAGGTGGATACCGCCGCGGCCCGCGGCGGCGCGATGCCGGAGGCGGCGACCATGGCCGGAGATCTCGCTGCGGCCCCGAGTAAGAGTGAGGAGGGAATCAGTGGAGGGTCGGCGGCGGGAGCGAGGGGGAGCGTGGCATGCGGGGGGCGGGCGGAGTGGATATAGGGGCGGCGGCGGTGGGAACGGTGGGCGGTGGTGATGGTTGCGAGGTGGGTGGGGGCCGCGGCGCAGGTGGGGAGGGGAGGGGGAGGGGGAGGGGGAAGGGGAGCTTCGAAAGCTCCGCCCGGAGGCGAGGGAGGCCTTTTTTATGGGGAAGGCGATGCCGATGCCGATGCGGCCCGTGCCGTGGGCGACTGACCCCGACTGACTCACCCACACACCCTATGCGGACTGCCTTGGCTGGCCTCGGGGTTGGACCGGTGGTGGAGCACCCCACGCCGTTCCCCCCTAGTTCTCGACGGAAACCGGCCACATCGTCGGGGATACCGAGCGGAAAGGGAAAGGGGCCTGCCGTCTGCGGTGACACGATGCGGCGTGTACGTGCAGTACCGTGTGATCGTGGCGGCCGTGCGGTGGAGGACTCCGCCGACCGTTGATTCCTACCGGTCATCAGCGAACCACCAAACCGCTTTCCCTACAAACTTCGACATGTCGTGTTTTTACCGAGTGGCCAGCTTGGTAAGCTATCAACAAAAAATTGCAATCAAGTATTTTTTTTTTCTTTTTTTCTGCGTAGAGACGCTATCCTCACATTCTTTTCTTACACTAGTGATTAATATGATATGGGCGGCACCCATGAGGCCACGCGGCACATCTAAGGTGTTGTTGCGAGCTTGTTATGTGAATTGATCACACTGACGTGCTGCCGGTTTCAAAAAAATGTAGACACAGCTAGACATAATTAAGTTACTATAAATGTGAATCCCAACCATGTAGCCCATTGGTATCGACATCAATTCACGGCTGATATCACATCTCAATCCTAGGATTCAAAAATCCAAAATTGATAAGCGCAAAGAGAGTAGGAGTATCGGTTAAGAAGGCTAACTCCACGCGTCCTCTGCATAGTCCATGTATATGGCATGCCACATATGAGTTGCGCGTCTATGTAAGTATGTTGGTTGCTTCTTGAGTGAAGTTGGTATATGAAATGTTGGACTCCCTCCGAAGACAATTATCTTGTAAACGAACGTACATGTCTTAATTTGGAACCACAAATGAGAAATTGTACCGTTCGATATCATCCTTTTTCGGAATATTGTATCCAAACTAGAAGGTTGTACACCAACTCGGGGGGTGAGAATTCTCGAGGTAGAAGAGCTATGACATTCTCAATTACTCGGTAAAAGGGAAGTAAATGTCTTAATTCAGAACCATAAATGAGCATTCTACCGTTCAAACTAGAAAGGTTATACACCAACACTGGTGAGAGTTGTGGAGGTAGAAAACCTACTATGAGATTGTCAATTATCCGGCAAACAAAAATAAATGCCTTAATTCAGAACTTTTGAGGTAAACATCAGGACTCGGCTGTGTATTTCTTATTGATTTTCAAAATAAAAGATACAAAGTAAGGTTCTCAAAGAATGAAAAAAAAATCTATACAAAGAGACAACAAAACCTACGAAAAGAAGAAAAAGATACAACAACAATTACAGACAACAGAACCAGGGGTGGAACTATCTAAATGAGTTCACCCATGATTCAAAACTGTGATAGGACTACCTTGAGCTCTCGAAAAAAATCCACTTGAGCTCCTACTTAAACTTCATCCTGCATCTGTAGATACTAGGAGCCACACCTTTGAAGATAAAATAATTTCTTGTGGTCCATATTGCCCAAGAGGCTAAGATAATTAGCTCTAATGCAAATGGGATAGCTAGAGCTCCCTTGAGTTTTCATGTTGAGTCCCTTGGTATGAAGGTTCCCAAGCAGGACAGAGGTATTTCCAGCATAGTTGGGCAAAAGGGCAGCGTAAAAAAGGCGATCCATGTGTTCGAGCATTTGCATTCCACACATGGAACAACTGTAATATTCAATGAAGAAGTGTTTTCTTTGCAACATTGCCCTTGTGTTGACTATGTTCTAAATCAATAGCCAGGAAAAAAATATGTTTTAATTGGCATAATGTTTTCCATAACCATTTTAGAATAGGAAGCACCTCAAATGGTTCAGCATTTGTGCTAGCATTAACCTCACTCTTGGATGCCTTGGTCATGATCTAGTCCACATCATCCTCCCTTCCTTCAAACAAAACCGTCCTCGGTTTTGAGGTATTTTTTTTGGGGCTTCTTCACTTGTGGGAATTGCTCAACCTTGAGTACTTGATCCACCATAGGTTCCAAGACATGGTTCACTCCTTGATGCATGAAAGAATACTTGTTAGACCTCCCATGGTGAGTAGCATCATGATCAAACTGCCACGGTCTTCCCAAAAGAAGATGACAAACTTGCATTGGCAACACATCACATACCACTTTGTCCACATAACTTCCCACTGAAAATTGCACCCTAGCACGATGTGTAATCTTCAGCTTACCAACACCATTCAGCCACTTCACATAATATGGTTGGGGCTGCCTCCATGTTGATATCCCAAGAGCATGCACAAGATCACTATTAATGATGTTGTTGTAGCTGCCTCAATCGATGACCACCTTGCAGTTTTTGTCCTTGATCTTGCAAATGGATTGGAACACATTTTGTCGCTGGCCCTTCTCAACAATAGGAGCATCATCATGAGCCACTTTGCGAACCATGAGATTAACACCATCTCCTCCATCTGAACTCAGAGGTGCTCCGGACTCAAAAGTACAATAATTTGCATCTTTCTTCTCAGATTCAGATTTGTCACTTGAGTCATCGGTGACATATCCATCATTTGTGAGTAAAACCTTCTTGATTAGGACAATCCTTCTTGAAGTGACATCTACCCTTGCATGTATGGCTTGAATATTACTAATGCGAGTGGCGGGAGTATTGGAAGATTCAACCTTTGATGCATTAGCTTCTTTTGTAGTCATCTTGTTGTGTGAGCGAAAATCTGCAGCAACACTTTCGTCTACTTCTCGCTGAACTGAACCTCTCCAAGTGCTTGATGTATAGGTTTGGCTGCGATTTTGGCGACGCTTCAGCTGCTGCTCTACACGAATAGCTTGATGCACAAGTTCTTGCAAATCTTGATATGTAACCATCTCTATCCTTTCTTGCACATCTTCATTCAGTCCATGAAAGAATCTTGACATTGTGGCCTCCTCTGGCACATTCATCGCTGTCCTAATCATCAAAATCTCCATCTCTTTATAGTACTCATCAACACTAGAATTACCTTGGCGCAACTGTTGGAGTCGATTGTACAAGGTTCTTGTGAAATGTTCAGAAACCGTCTCCGCAACAGATTTTTCATTTGCACCCATGTCTCCGGACGACCTCCAGCACGACACAATTGGTTCCACCAAATCAAAGCATATCCAGTAAACTCAATGGATGCATATCGTACCTTCTTCTCCTCCGTATAGCGGTGGCTGTCAAAAATCTGATCCACCCGCATCTCCCACTCCAAATAATCATCGGGCTCGGTTTTCCCATTGAACGATGGTATGGTAAGTTTGAATTTACCAATCCCATCATCTTCATGGTCACGATGAGCACGCCCATGACCACTTCCTCCCATGGCAAAGCCTTCTTGGCCTTCTCCGCGACGATCATGATGAACACGCCGTGGTCGAGGCTCGTAGTAGTTTCGAGCATCATCGGAGTGGTCGCCCAATGCTCTCCATGGTGGTCCCGCTGTATGGGGAGTTGTCGATGTCGACCCGTGCGCAAGCCCATCTCGTGGTGGCGACGGTGGCGCCCAAGTAGCACCTCTACGGTCAGCGAGCACGCCGAGGTGGTGCAGCGTAGTAGCTTTGAGCATCACCCGAGTAGACGTGGTTGTGCTCTCCATGCCCCTCCTCAAGGTGGCGTTGGCCATGTTGTTCGGGGTTTTGTCGATGTCGACCCCGTGCAGCAAGCCTGTCTCGACGGAGTTCCTCGGTGAGGGAGTCGATTCTCCGGCCAAGGTTGGTCTCCACGGCCGATATGCGCCTCTCCACCTTGTTCAACACATACTCGTGTATCCTCCAATGCCAACACATAGGCGGGCTGCAAGCTTGGGTCAGTACATGGGAAGTGGCAGCTCCTCCTCCACGAGGTGCCTACCTCCATGCACACCATCAAGACCTTCTGGATCTCCTCGAACCCATGGAAGCTTCTCAAGAACAAAATCAGCAAGAGAGAAAATAGCACCGCGAACAACCTAAAGCTCTGATACCAAGATGATACGGGACGCCTCAGAAACGATCTTTCATGGTGCCAAAGAACTGACAAGGAGCAGTAACAAACTCACTCGAAACTTGTTTCAACAAACTTTGTTTCTCTCAAGTGGCAAGAACAAGAGGAAACACTCTCAGATAAATTGCAGCGGATAACTAGCTTGGTTTACAAGGATGCAACCCAAACCATGAAGCTTGTGAACCTATGAAGAATCACAAGAGGGAACCACAAGGATCCTATATGAATTGAGGACAGGCCTCCAATCCACACACATGAGCTAACACTCAACGATACTAATGCTCACAGCACAACACAACCTCACCGGCTGTCTACAAACATAAACTCAGAAATCTTATCCCCCTTCACATGGAACAGCTGGGGAGTATTTATACTAGAAGCACTCACTAGTTAGGTGTGAAAACAACTCAAAATGAAGGGTAAATTCGTGAGCCCCAAGCTGTAGCAGGAGCAAACTTGTTGAGCCTCGCGCTGTAATAAATTCTTGGACAGCTTGCATGGAAACTTGCACAACTTTTGACTCAAGACCTCAAATGATGCACCGTTTTTTTTGAATGAAAGCTGACTTCAAAGACCATCTTTTCTAGCCTCTATAAAGTGCTAGAGACTTCCATAATTAATTAGGTTTAGGTGGGAAGTTGCAGCTGGAAATCTGATGTGTCATTTCTCCCAAAATAGGCACCGGACGCTTCCCAACTAAGATAATGGTTTTTCCCTTGTCTTCCTTTGGATGATCTAATGGTTCAGCATTTGTGCTAGCATTAACCTCACTCTTGGATGCCTTGGTCATGATCTGGTCCACATCAATCATCCTACTTGAGAATATTTTATCCAAACTAGAAGGTTATACACCAACGTGTTGTGAGAACCGTGGAGGTAGCAGAGTTATGAGATTCTCAATTACCTGGCAAATGAAAGTACATGTCTTAATTCAGAACCATAAATGGGCAGTGCAGCGTTCAAATGTTACTCAATTGTTAGGAGTTACAATACCACTATCATCATATCTGGAAAATACTTATCCAAACTAGAAAGTTATAGACCAACGGGTGGATGGGAGTTTTAGATGTAGAAGAGCTATGCGATTTCTCAATTATCCGGTAAACATAAATGTCTTAATTGAGAAATCTCACTTATTTTGGTGTATAGCTTTCTACTCCCTTCCTCCCAAAAGTTAGTAAAACTCATTTTGGGACAGAGGGAGTAGAAGTTTGTACACCAATGCGAAGTGATATTTGTCGAGGTAAAAAGAGCTATGGTATTCTCAATTATCTGGTAAACGAAGGTAGTGTCTTAATTCAAAACCAAATTTTAATTGAACCGCTCGAAGGATAATGGTTTGTTTTCATCAAGTTTAGGTAGCTTACCACGTGTGCCACATGGTAGGATATTGGTCCGTTGGAAGTTAAAATATTGTTGTCGTCGTTTTGGGGAATATTGTATCCAGACTAAAAAAGTTATACACCAATGTTGGGTGAGAATTGTGGAGTTAGAAGAGGAGCTGTGAGGTTCTATACCGATATGTGACATCTTGTGTTGGTTGTCATGGTAGCTCTTTGACATAATTGAAAAAGATGAAGTTCTTACTTCTAGGGTCCCGATAACTGCCACACGTGTGGCATGGATAGGAACCCGCCCGCACGCCTCGTGTGGCATGGACAGGAACCAGCCCGCACGACCACGTCCGCACAAGACAAAGCACGGCCCGCACGTCCGGTGTATGGCAACCCCGCCCGGACGTGCGGGCCAGAGGACCCAGCAGCCCGCACGATCCACCCGTCCCGGCCTCTTCTCCCACCTCCCGAATCCCGACTGCCGCCATCTTCTCCCACCTCCCGAATCCCGACTGCCGCCATCTTCTTCCACCTCCCGAACCCCTACCTCCATCGCCGGCCTTCTCTGGTTGCCATGGCAACCAGAGCAGATCCGTAGGCCCTTCCCACCGCAAACCACACCCCACACCCCCCGCACCCCCACCCACCCCTCCCCCCCACCCCCAATCCAACAACGCCCTCCGAAGACGACCAGCTAAAAGTAGGTGAATCTCCCGATCTCCCTAATGCTTCTGATCCTTCTACGTGGCACAGAAAATTGCAAAATTATCGACGAGGTTGGCAACTAGATCCATCCTACAGGGGTAATACACTACATGGGTTGTGTGTCTCGCAGATTGCTGCAGAATACACTAGATCCGCCATGTACTACGTAAGAGATAACCGTAAGTTCTCACTAGATTGATGCACGTAGTTGGTAAATGAATGGATGTGTATGAATCCATAAAAAGGTAGAGAAAATTGAGGAATTTGGAATAATGGGGGGTGTGAAAATTAATTGCCACCGGTGTCTAACGTCAGTTGCCACCTATCATTGTTGTCAACTGCCACCATGTCAACTTATTGCTTGCCATCCTATTGTAGTGGTTGTTGCCATCTAATCGAACGGATAGCTAGCACCCAAAAATTTAGAAAAAAGAGTGTCCATGTGCATGTCCTACTTGCCGCGATGTGTTGGTTGCCTACACATGAAAATGTAATAACACTGACGTGTTATCTTCTATGTGCAAGCAGCGGAAGAATGCAATTCTTCTGGATTGTTGATGCATTCTTGTTCATGCAGTGATTGAGAACACATTGGAAGAATCGAGACGGAAAAAATGAATCACGAAGATGGCGCCGATACTTGGGGTTCTCAAAGGCCGAAACGCCCCTTTGGGATGCATCGTAGTCTGATCAACTCATTTCTGCAGGCCGTTCTGTCGCCACTACTAGAACAGATGCGTGCATTGGTATGATGCATGATAACAAAAGAAAAGAACAGTTGCCATGTTCGCAACGATGAAGATGACATTCTACTTATGTCGTACAACTGTCATTTTTTCGCAGGTTCTTATGACCAAAACACACTCAGTGGGCCTCTGTGGCAAGTTCAGTCACATGACGCTAACACTGACAAATGTACGGGCAGCCAACTTCAACTAGCTAATATGGCTAATCAAGGTAACGCATACGAAAAAGAACACATACTGGTCTGGACATGAAAAATAAACTTGCAATAGTTGGCAAAAAGACTCACGAGTTATGACGAGTGAAAATGCAGAACCTTCATGCAAAGACGTCAGATCAGGCAAAGACCCATGTACCGCCATCGACGTCATACATGTGAGTTCATAAAAAAGTGAAGTTGCGGACGGTGAATTAGCGAAAGGAGCATAGTTGACAACTGCGATTGCCATGACTAGACAACCGCAATTGCCATGGATAAAAACTGCAGCTGTTGCCATACCAGGCAAGCTAGCTGTTATACTGTGGCAACTGCGATTTAGCATACCAGGGCAACTGCAGTTGCCATGCTAGCACAAACTGCATTTGCCATGTACTGACCAACTACTACGATGCTTACAGGTTATTACGGTGGTGGTAACCTGGCAAACGTCTCGTGGCAAGCTTCACAGATTGCAGATAGAGCACGCGTCAATTTGGTGTCACAGAACACACATGATGGTCACATGCAGAACAACAATTTAAGGAAAAAAACGAACCAAAAAAGTGCACTACATTTGTTTTTGTGGCAAAAAAAGCACGTGACAAAAAAGAAGATTTGTAGCAGTGATGGTGGACAAAACCAAGCATAAAACGCTAACAAATGGTTGTGTGTAATGAGTCATGTATTGTCTTCAAAAATTTGCCAACTGATAAAAGCATGTGTGCAAAGACTAATGGTTGATCGCATTTGCCTAGTGAGATCGGGCTTAGAATGCAATAGTTTTGATGCTAGAACACAATGGTTGCCATGTGTTGGTAGCGATTTGCCATGTATGCAGGATCGCAATGCCATGCATATGTAACCCAAGTTTTCGTACTAAAAAGGAGCTGGTTGTCGTGCATTGGCAAACAATAGTTGCCATGTTTGTTGGATCGTAGCTGCCATGATCGGACAACTACGGTTGCCATACATGTCCACGCCAGACTCACGGCTTGTCGCTTGAAATGATGTCATGCCAAATCACTCGAAGTTGATGTGATCCGCTATGATAAACATGTTATTCAAACAAAAATCTTAATCTCGTACTGTTTTTTCTATGACAGGGCCTACAACTACAAAGTGAACAGCCGGGCGCTGGGACATCTATCATGCGGGAGCTCGAGCGCCGGAAGACGTTGCTCCACCAGCCGCCAGACAATCATGCCGCAAAACAATGTCGAGTCAGTCGGAAATGGCAATCGCTCCAAAGAATGCCGACAAGCACCCCTTTGAACACAAGCAATCGACAACACTCAAGTAGATAGAATCTGCCGCCCGATCAAGTGAATGATGAAACCGATGATGACGCACAAGGGGATGAAGATGGTGGGCAATCGAGATCGTGGGTACCTCGACCACCGTGACGTTGGGCGTAGATTTGAATCGCTCGAAGAAGCAAAGGAATTCTACCAGACATATGCAAAGTTCCATGGATTTGCGGTCAACACCGAATACCATAGGAAAATTAAGAAAACTAACGAAATCGCAGAGGTGAGATGAGGTGCCACAAGGCACGGAGGAACAAGAAGGGAAAGGTGTTGCGCTGGCCGTTCCGGAACGAAAGAGAGGTATCATTCTCAAGATGTAATGCCCTGTCCGGTGTAAGCTAAACGTAGATGGAGCACAGTGGGTGGTCACTGAATATTTTGACGAGCACAACCACAAACTCATAAAGAAGTTCGACCTGGTAAAATTTCTCACCGCCCATAGAGGATTCACCCCCGTCGAAAGGCAATTCGTAAAGCTGCTACATGATTGTAACGTCGGTCCATCAAGAATGGTCCAGATACTATCACTCATCCACAGCAAAAAGGGACTCTGAGTAGCATGCCCTACATACCAGCTGACGTCACAAACCTACAGGCAAAGTATCGTAGAGAGAGCAAGTTGGCTGACATAGAGGCCACAATGGCCTACTTCGATGAGAAAGCGAAGGAAGATCCAGATCTCTTCTACAGGATAAGGTTGGACGATGAGGACCGTGTCAGGAACATGTATTGGGTGGATGGTGCTGCAAGGAGAGCCTACAAACATTTCCAAGATTGCATTTCATTCGACGCGACGTATCTCACTAATATGTACAAGATGCCATGCGCTCCGTTCATAGGAATAAATAACCATAATCAGTCGTTGCAGTTCGGCTACGGGCTAGTTCAGAACGAAGACACGGATGGGTACGTTTGGCTGTTCAAGACCTTCTTGGAGTGCATGGATAGACTTGCTCCGATGAACATAATAATGCATCAGGATTTCAAAGATGCGTGCGTGCATAGAGGAGGTCTTTCCGTTGGCAGTGAACAACCACTGTAGGTGGCACATTATAAAGAAGGCAGAGGAGACGCTTAGGACCGTTCTTTGCCGACCGGCCAAGCTGCACAAGGCATTCGAAGCTGGCGTGGACCACAGCTTGACGGTGGAGGAGTTTGAAAAGAGCTGGATGGCCATGGCTGAAACACATCAAGTCCAAGACAACAAGACTCTTGTTAGCCCGTGGGAGAAGCGAATGTCTGGTGCCGGCCTACTTCATGCGGTGCTTCTTCCCCTTTCTGCAGATTCACGTATGACAAGGGGTTCAATGCTGTTTTGAAGCGGCACGTGAGCCCCGGCAACTCATTGTTACAGTTTGCCAAGCAAGATAATCGCTTTGCAACAAAAATTATGGGATCTGAGCTACAAGAAGAAGCGACCACAACACTAAAGCAGCCAAAATTGCTAACGTTTTTACCGATGGAGAGGCAAATGAGCAAGATATACACCAACAAGATCTTTAACAAGTAAGTCGATATGCATACGGATCTTATTTGCGCAAAAGCACTAAGGCAATAGGTGCCATATAGAGTGCAATGGAGTTGTCATGATATGCAGTTGCCATGTTTAATGAAATACTGTTTGCCATGCTTACTCAGCTGCAGTTGCCATGTTCAATGAAAATTCTGTTTGCCATGCTTGCTCGGATGCATTTTCCATGTTCAATGAAGTGCAGTTGCCATGTTTAATGCACTGTACTTCCATTGGGGCATGTTGGTATGCAAATGCCAATGTCAACTAAAAAATGTTATATTGTCGACACATATCTTTGAAATGCAGTTGCCATGTTTACTAAAATGCAACTGCCGTGTTTGTTGAAATGCAGTTGCCATGTTTACTCAACTGTAGATGCCATGTTTAATAAAAATGCAGTTGCCATGTTTTATGCAATGTGCTTCCATTGGGGAATGTTGGTAAATGACGATGTCCAGTTGAAAATGTACTACAGTTGCCATGTCTAGTGTACTGCAGTTGCCATGTCTGGTGTACTGCAGTTGCCATGTCTAATGTACTACAGTCGCCATGTTCAAGGTACTATATTTGCCATGTTCAATGTACTATGTTTGCCATGTTCAAACAAAATGTATTTCTATTTCCATGACAACATAAGGTGCTACAAAAAAGAGCGCATTTATAGTTTAACGAGAAAACACACAAAACTTGCAGATTCCAGGAAGAAATAAAGCGTGCGGCATGTTCACGGCTTTCGGTGGACGAACATACGCTCAAGGTGTGTTCTATTTTGGGCATGTCGATTCGTAACACGAAGACCCGGACAAAGGAAGGAACTACTTCGTCAAAGCCTCGATAGGCGAAGGCGAGTACTACTGCCAATGTTGCAAGTTTGAACGGGACGACATTGTGTGTTGTCACATACTAAAAGTAATGGACATGAACGCTGTGACACGGATGCCCCGCCATTTCATAAGGCGGCGATGGACTTGGGACGCTGACGACGCGTTGGCGCCGCAGACAACACACGCGGTTCTGGCTGTGCATGACGAGAGACCTGAGTCAACCATGGAAGCCGTGAGGCACGTAGGTCGACAAAGAACTCGCTGAGCTAATTGATGAAGCGTGCAAGAGTGATGAGACAATGAGAGTCACAGAAAAACACAGGAAGGCCACGAAAAGAGAGCTTGATGAGATCAAGAAGAGGAAAGCCGAGGAAGCCTTACACGGTTCCCCGCACATCAAGTGTGCCTTCATCCACAGGGCCATCATCCGAAAACTTCGGAGATAAGATCTGTAATAAAGAAGCACACAAACCCAGTCAGAACCCACCCTGCTCCATCACAAAGGGTTGTCCAAGAGAGGTAAGGTACAAGTCGGGATTGGAGATTCAAGCAAAACACAAGAAAACGAAGAAAGGGACGGGCAATCCATAAGCAAAAATTGGGGCGCTGTGACATGGTCCTTGTGGACATTTTGTTTTGTACCCTAGATGTTGAGAATTTTTTTTTAAAATTGGGAGAATGACTCTTGAGGGGCATCAGAAGTTGAAGGAAAATACATTGAATGGATAAATGCAGTTGCCATGTTATGGGTACTTAATCTGCCATGTTATGTGTAGTTAATCTGCCATGTTATGTGTAGTTAGTCTGCCATGCTATTTTATACTAAATATGCGATGCTATTTTATACTAAATATGCCATGCTGGTTGTACTGGATCTGCCATGTTAGTTGTATTGGATCTGCCATGTTAGTTGTACTGGATCTGCCATGTTAATTATACTGGATCTACCGTGTTGTTTGTACTGGATCTGCCATGTTAGCTGTACTGAAAATATGCCATGGTATTTGTAATGACTCTGCATGGCATATATTTCCATGACAATTCGACGCGGTTTAGTGACACATAGTGTGTTGTGTGCAATGTATGGGAAACAAGTTGGAAAAAGCGTAACGTGCATAAACCGCAACAAAGGTTGTGGCTACATGATCATCCTACCCATGCTAGCCGGTGCATTTAGCGATGAAAAAGAAGAAGCAAAACAGCCAAAATGAAAAACGATGATGACTTTCACTGCCCATGTCTGATGAACTACATTTGCCATGTTTTAAAACATCGTAGACGCATTCGAAACAGCAAACTGGTGCTAGAAATGATGAAACCATAGTAATAATGATAAACATAAAAACATATCTGTTGTAACGCCTAAAAAGGTTCACATCCACACATATATTACAAAGACTATTCAAATGTCGCTCACACACCACCACTACATAGTAGGCTACGCGGGGTTGCAGTCATAACATAGCACACGAGCATAGTTTTTGACGAGAACAAAGAGATATTACCTTACATTCCTCGGCAACGGAATGTAAGGTATGCGTCCGGTGTGTAATTCCACGTGATCACTTGTACTTCTTGATGACTTTCTTGACAGCTTCCTCCATGAACTCGCGTGCTCCGGACCGCTTGTTGAAATCTTCATTCGTCAACCGGTTCCATGTGTAGATTTTCCGGAGCTCAACGATCGTTGCAGCTGTGACAGCGGGGACAAGTCTACCTTCCCACTTTGCAAAGTATTCCAACGTGTGAAAGCCACAGTCCGTCCTGCACAAGAAAAAGAGTCAGGTGAACTCGCAAAAAGGACAGACATAGCAATGATAGACTTCAATTCAGATGTAACAACAAAAGAGGGGTTGGATTGATGTAAATGGCACATGGAGGGGGGTAAGAATTACGTGTTCCCTTGCTTCGCAGTTGCCACGTACTCAATCGGGAAATGCCTGATCTGGACCTTTGAGTGTTCGTAGTGACGGTTCCATGTCTCTTTGAGGTTGTTGATGAAGAATTCAGCACGCGTAGTAAGGTCTCAGATCACCGCCGAACGGATTGAATCAAGCACCTCAAAACGTTGGTTCTTCGTGTCAAGACAGATCGCATAGTGGTGACCACACTTGTCGTGTGGGTCATGTGGTGCAAGCTCCTGGAACATGGGGAACATGACCTGCATTTAAAAGTGAAGGAAATGAGAAGCAGAGTTCACATGAAGAACAACAGAGGGACAAAAGAAGTAGAATCACGTATAATGTTTGGTTATGGGTGGGGGTATTTGAAAGAAAGTTGTCGTCCATGTATGAACAAAATTTGCCGTGTATTTTACTATGAAGTTGCCACATAGTTTGCACGGGATGCAAAAATCAAAAAGTTAGTTTGCGCGGCAGCTATTGCCACATGAAACATCTGCCGCATAAACAGAGTGCAGATGATGGCAAAAAACCATACCATGTGAAAAAGAAAGTGCAAACATGGAAGGAATACTCGTGTTGAGCAAAATTCTTCCTCGGGATTTTGTGGTGGAAGTCACCATCCCATATTTTGCAGGTCACACTGTAATGCATGATTATTTTGTCAGCACACACATCCGTGTGATTGTTGATGTAGTCGATCCCGCATGCTACTACATTCGTCGATATTTTACCGTTTGGCCTCACGAACTCGGCAAGATCACCCAGGTCGACGTACGTCGCTTCGCATTGAATGACCTTGATTCTGTCCAAACATGAGCTGTATGAAAACGATATAACATGAAAGAATCATGCCTACTAAGTAAAAAAGTGAAAGAACTAAAATGTAAGCGGATCATGTATAGAAAGTACGAAGAAGATGAATGGTAAAAAAGGATCAAAGAAAAATGAGAGATTATGGGGTGTGGTCATTTACGCTTTCAACTCCTTCATGTGCTTGCTGCTGGCCCTCGCATTTCCAAACCGCTTGACAATATCGAACAGCTGGGTCTGTTCCTTAGTGGCCCTGAATTCGGGCTCGTAATCTTCCGCGGGAGGTGGCCCTCTGCTGCCTCACAGAACCAGGGGTGGCACTCCTAATGGTATCCTCGACATCAGATTCAGAGGCACGTTGGAACTTGACCGCCCTTGCCCTCGTGAGGACCTCCTCTGCAATGTTGCCTCCTCGATCCTGCGGTAAGCTTCATCAAGTGACGGTGAAATCTCCTCAAGGGTGGCTGCAAGGATAAAAAAAAGTGGATTAGGATACCTAGAAATCAAAAACAGATGGATTATGAGAAGATAGGGTGCATGATGTGAGATGTAGGTACAAAAAGTGGGGAGTTGCCATGTGTGGTGCAACTACAGTGGCCATGTCATAGCAACTACAGTTGCCATGTAGTTGCAATCAGAGTTGCCATCTAGTTGGACTTGTAGTTGCCATGTCACAAAGCAACTTCTGATTTGCCATGTTGTGTGAACTCCACTTGCCATGTGCTTGCCGTATGGAAAATGCACGGTGACATGGTGCGGCAAATCCGGTTGCCATGTGTATTGCACTATATTTTTCCATGTGACAACAACTATAGTTGCCATGTTGAATAAACTTGGTTGCCATGTGGTTGCCCAATGTAAAATGCAACATGGCAGCAAAAAAATGTAGGTGACATGGTGCATCAAATCCAGTTGCCATGTCATCACATGTCAGTTGCCATCACAAGTGAGAACCCCCCAAAAATATGATTGGGACAAAAGTCAAACTACAAAGATGTATACAAGAAAATCATAAGGACATGATAAATGTACCTTGCACTATCAGCTCTGCGAACTTGACAGCCTTCCTGCCCTCGACCATTGGCTGCGCCATCATTGCGGGCATGCCTCCCGGGAAAGCAAAGGCAACTGACATAGGATCTGGCACCACTGGTTGATCTTGGTGATGCCAAGGTCAAGCTCGGTGGGGTGAAGGCCATTGGGTGCCTCTCATGCCCTCTTGGCGGACCACGAACAACTTGCGGGCCAGAATCCAAGGGTGAAAGATCGACAAACATATCTGAATCGGCCGCTACAGAATGATCGGGCTTATTTGTATGGCGGGGCGTGTTGTCAGCGGTATCAGCCGCAGCTTTCATGACAATCTTCTTGTTTGGGCTGTAGGGGACACCCACATTGACTGGGAGCCTGGAAGTGCGCAGATTTAAGCTGGGGATTTCCACTGCGGGTAAAGGCGCAGTCTGCTCCAGGCTTTCACCTGCGTCACTCGTGCCCGACTTGACACCTGCATCAGTTGTGCTCCGGTCTTCCGGTTTCTCCATCACATTGCTTTTGGCAGGTGGCGGGAACAGTGTGGACGCAGGAACATAACCAGACTCGTCTCTGCTACTCCTAGCTACAGCCGGTGCGTCGGGTATGTCTGTTGATTGCTTGCGGGGGCTACGACGCCTAGGTGGAAGACCAGCACGCGAAACAGTTGCCTTAGCAGTATCTGCACCGATAGGAGCTAGAGCTGTTGTGCCAGGACTCTCACCTGTAGATGGCATATCATTGTGAACTGCCGCCTCAGCCACTTCTGTCGTGGACACAGGAGTGCCACCACACACGCGCTTGGAATCAGTGTCAGATGAGCGGGAATCTTCCTTGCTTAGGTTGGTCTCGGAGCGTCCACTTCAACGCTTAGCGATGGGGTGGCATGGCTCACAAAGAAGCATCCTTCATTGCCGTAAGAGTTGGCAATATTTCGGTATCTGGTAGATACCGACTCGTCACTCCCCGATGTACGGATGCTGTTGTTCTAGTTCCGCACATCTCGCAGGGCGGAGATGGTCGGCCACTTGCATCGAGTTAGTGGGAGCAGCTTGACGCAGCGGCGAAGATTGTCGCCTGGCGCCTCATGTACATCTGAGTTGCCCCCTGTTGACAACTTTGAATGCAGGCGATCGAGTGGGTCCTTACTGATATGCTTGGCCCCGCGTGTAGTAGTCTTCTTCACCCTGCAAAAAAATAAAGCACATGAAAAAGGTATTAAAATATGAACAAAAATATGTTTGCCATGGTAGAAATCTTGAAAAATGAAAAACAAGTGGAAAAGCTGGTAGTTGCCATGTAAGGGGAACATGAGTTGCCATGTGTCATAGTTAGCAGTTGTCATACAAAATCCAGCAATAGTTGCCATGTTAGCCAACTTGAAGAATGATAAAAATGTCCGATCTGCCATGAATGCAATTCCAAACCTATGTATGGGATGAGCACACAAGCCAACGGTAAAGATGGCAGTTGCCATTAGGTAAAGTAAAAGTTGCCATTTGGCCTAGATGCCAGTTCCCATGTAAAAACCAATAGGAGTTACCATTTGGCCTAGATGCCAGTTGCCATGAAAAAATCATTTGAAAAACAGCAGTTGCCACGTGGGGGGGGGGGCGATGACAGAAGACCATGTGACAAGCTGAACGAATGCATTGGAAAATCAAGAAAATATAGCACTATGTCAATGAAAGCGCATGGAAAAACCTACTTCTTAACTGCCTTCCTCAGGTCTGGCAACACGACAGGATCCCCGGTGTTGGTCGTAAATGACGAGGAGATGACCTGGTGGAAGGGTGTCACCGCAATGGGGCGCCTTTGTTCAACCGAAAGCGTAAACACGGGTTGGCGTTGGTGCTGTTCTTAGAATCGCTTTCGTCCACCAAATATCGGCTCATTTGTCGTATGAGATGGAGGGAAAAAAAGGTGGCAACTGTCGGACAAAGAACTCGTTGCCGCGCTTGACAAAAACAAGTGCAAAAAAGGATGAGTCTGTTCCAAGAAAATAGACAAAGCAAAAAACTAAAATTAAAGTCGAACCTCCTCCTGGCAGCTACGGGATCGGTCCTAGACCTCTTGCCAGGAGAACCCTGCCCAACACCCTCTGGAGCCCTCCACCTCTTTGATGGCAACACCCCCTCGCCTCTCACAGCCGTATATTCTTTGACTTTCTCCGGTTGGGGGACATCTGTTGCATCCTTGCCCTTGTTACCACCTGCGCGAACTTCAGCATGTTCATCATCATCGGTGTCCTGTTGCACATTCTCCATGTCATCGTCGTCATTCTTGCTGAGACCAGCGTCTCCATCTAGTTCATCTTGTGTGTCAGCAGGCTCTTGGGAAGCTGTTGTAGTCATACCGCCACGGCAACCGGTTGGCCGATGTGTACGCTTCGGGACAAATGAAGTGAATCGCCTGCAACCGCTGTCATTGCCGAGCCACTGAGGGACGTCCACCCCTCAACCAACTTCCCGAGCAAGTCGGTCATTCCGGATGCAAACTGCCATATTAGATGCTCAACAGGCGCCCTCGCATGTGCACGAAACAAAGAAGCATCAATAACCACCCGTATTGCAGTCGCTTGCGCGCCATAAAAAATAATCCACGGCAAACCATAGATGTAGATCTTTTGATTACCTCGGTAGGGCAAGACGGAGCTAAGTGCACGTCCATCCATTTTCCAAAGTTTTGAGGCTCCCCAAACACGCTGTAGTCTATAGCATGCTTGGCCATCAGCTGGAAAAAACAAAAAAACATAGCTAGGACGTAGAGAGAGAATGTAAGTTTCAGCACGAATGAAAAGAGTTGCCATGTGGAGTGAGACATGGATACAATACGCAGACATCCATGGATAACAAAGGTAGTCATCTCTTATGAACCACAGACGGTTGCCTCATGTCAAATTTGTAAGCATGCCGTGTGGACAAAGAAACCGTAACTAACCTGCAGCTTTTCCATATTTGGTGTCGATTACCTGTCTGCGGCAAGCACAACCTTGACAGCGTTGATAGTCCATGCGTAAACAAAGAAACTTGTGTGTAGGCGGCGGGCCTCCTGTCCCAGTGAAACCCACGGTGAACAGATCAAGACAGTCGACGTACATGAGCTGATATAAAACAATTTTAAAAAGAAAGAAATATCAGTTGCCATCATGGGTACTTTGTAGAAAAAAACAGGATAATCTATGTTCCCATGATAATCAAGTTGAGGTGCATGAAGAAGAGAAGAAAAGAAGAAGTTGCCATCTCAGATGTGCTAATTGCCATCATAGTGTGATGGCGGTTGCCATATTGCTATGATGGCGATTGCCATCATAGTATGATGACAGTTGCCATAATAATATGATGGCGATTGCCGTATTGTCATTATGGCGCTTGCCATCTTGTTATGATCAAAGTTGCCATGCATGAATAAAAGTGTGTTAAAAAAAGAGTGTTCACAGAAAGGACTGGCAAAAAAATACCATTAAATGCAGTCGACAACCCTTTTGGTACATCTTGCTTGAAAATGCATCGTGCAGGAAGTCGGCAATAAACTTACACCAATTCATGTTCTTCACATTTTTCAGATCCGCCTGCACCGCACAAAATTTCAGGACAAAAAGGTTGCCGCATCAGAAATCAAATGGAAAAAACATCAAAAACAGCGGCAGTGACTAGCTTTACACATGACATCGGAGCCAAAAGATTGAAAGAAAATAAAGTAGTAAAGATGGATCATTCACCAGGATGGGGAAGCATTTGTTGCTTGGGCGAATAGAAGTGGTCGGCGCAAAAACAGCTGACATGAGGTACATGAGTAGCTTCATCTTAAAAATATCTCCATGCATCGTCATGGCTCGCAATGAATCTGCCAAAGGCGGACATGTTCGGCATGGATTCCAACCCGTGAAACAAACGGGGAACAACGCTTCCTCGATCTCGTTATTGACCTCAGACGTGACTTTGATATGTCCACGAGGCACACCCAAAGTGCGTAACACGGATTCCTCGCTCAACGGTAGTCTTCCACGCCCCGGAATCACAAATTCCGGAGGCGGGTCGTAAATCTCACCAAGCCAGTCGCATACGGGGTTGACAAGGTTCGTGCAATCGGACATTCATCGAGCTCGTGCATACCAATCTCGGCAGAACTCCCTTCCGATCGTCGGTAAATTTGTCACCAACGTAGTCGAGTCGTTCTTGGGAGGCTCTGTTGCGAATACGTTTCTTCTTCTGCAAAAAAAAACAGACAAAAAGTGATCAGTTGTTGCCATGTTTTGCAATGTCATGAAATTTTAGTTCACGACAGACGATTGCAAGCTCGAGGTGGCAACCAGTAACATAAGCAGGAGGAGGGGGGGTGGACAGTTACCTCATCACCCTCTTTTCTCCGTCCACTTGCCCGATTATGCTGTGTGGTGGATCCATGAAATCATCATCATCATTTTGATGATCACCATGAGCCATTCTGCTGAGATAGGAACATACCAAATTGTCACGGTGGAAATGAAAATGCAAGATGTAAGTAGTTGCCACCTAACAGAAAATGTCAACTAGTGAGTGCAAAATATCACATGAACACACACGCACCCCTCCTGTGATTGTCGAAAACATAAATGTGGCAAGTAAGCACATTGGTTACATTTTCAAAAAAAGTGTACAGATCATAAATGCACTTGAAAACAAAATATTGAAGTTGCCATGTTAGCCCAAGATAGTACGATAGAAAGTCATAAAATCCTCCACATCACAAAAACTAAGATGTGGCAGCTCACACCCTGTCTTAAATACACCAATGAAATGCCATGTGTTCAGCGACAAAAAAGTGCTAGGTTGAAATTGACATGTTAAAATGCAACACATAATATAAAAAAGCGATGAAAAACATCTACTCAAGAACCTGAAAATTGCCACAATGTGTTCAGATATCACAAGTCATTGTGGCAAAACACAAAAAATGTGTCTGCAGTACAATGAATTTGCCACATTGTCTTGTGTAACATAATATGGCAATGACATAATGTGGTCAGACAAAAACTTGCCACACGGAAAGCATATATATGGCACCTGACACAATTAATATGCAAAGTTGGTTGCCATGTTATGCAGCCAATTTGCCACATTGTCCTGTCTACAGTATGGCAACAGACACAGTGTGTACATATTCTATTTGCCACAAAAATATACTATCCATGTGGCAACAGGCACAGTTGATGTGCACATTAGTTGCCGTCCAGAGCAGTTGGTTGCTGAAACTGCATTGACTACCGATTTACTACACTTTACCATTCATACAGTGTGGCAACTATCACAAATCATTCAGGAAAATTAGTTGCCACAATGAAAAAGCATGTTTGTGGCTACTATCACAGTAATTCAGCAAAAAAGTTGCCACATGGAAGAGCGTGTGTGTGACAACTATCACAGTCATTCAACAAATTAGTTGTCGCATGGGAAAGCTTGTTTGTGGCAACTATCACAGTCATTTCAGTAAGTTAGTTGCCGCATGGGAAAGCATGTTTGTGGCAGCTATCACATTCATTCAGGAAGTTAGTTGCCATACAATCATGATAGTTAATCAAACTACCACGTTTGCCTCATACTGCAATTTCAAAAACAACTAACTAGATCTAGGGTTCAATGGCAACTACAGTGACTTCAAATTCAACCTCAAAGTTCTCCCCCGAACTGATTGCAAACACCAATTCGAACCAATGCGCAACTAACAAACCGGAGACACTGCCCAATCCCAAGGCACAACTAGTGCGTGCCTCGACAGAGCATAACCATTATCGACGAGAAGGCCGCCGGGCGGCGCATTTAAACTGCCCAGTGCCACCGAAAACGGCAAGTACAGGACTCCGCCGCCGGCGGGACGCCGACGCATCGCCAAATCGCTTGAATCTCTACGAACCTCGAGTGAGAAATCGAACAGGGAGGGAAGGGGGGGAAATGCATGAAGGGATTGTCAGAGTTGGAGCGAGCATTACCTTCAATCCGCAGGCGCTCCGGCGAAGCCGCTCCGTTCCGGCGAGCACCACCGACGGCCGCGAACACCGTCGATTCTTCCGCCTCCGCCGTCGCCTTCTCCCCTCGTCTTCTCCTCCAATGGTTTGAAATGCGAAGTGCATTGTGCCTGTAACTGCGGGGGTGAGTAAATGGAACCGTGAGGGAGAGAGAGGGGGAGATGCGCGACGTGTTTGACGTCAACCGCGGTCGCCGCGTGGCGTGCGGGCGCATAGCAGTTCCACCGCACGCCCCCGAGTGGCAACCGCTGACCGCGGGAGGGCAACCAACGTGCGGGCGAACTGTCTCGCACACCGCACACGCGCCTCATCCTACATGGCGCAGAAAAACGACCGGATTGTGCCAAGATTCGTGCACAAAATATCTAACGGTGATCGCTGCGTGTAGTCGAGATGGTTAACGCCCACACGTATGGGCGTTAACATTTTTGTACTTCTATGTCAAACCAATGTGGCAATAGTATCGTGCCCTGGCTAACTGTGCAACAATATTATTTAACAAGAAACAAATAGTTCTTTGAAGCATGTCTGCCGCAACTATGAGCGCAAGCAAATGCTTGACGTACATATAAACCAGAACTTGTTTTTTACACGGAGTAGCTTATATTAATCAACAAAGTTGTTTACCGAAGCATTGGGTCGTGTAAATACGAATCATGCCTTTGGTCTTAACTATTTTTTTTAAGACTCAAATCTGTTATGCTACTATAAAAGTTCACCAAAAGTATAAAGCACTTCAAACATAATAAAATGAAAATTAGATCCCTAAACAACTGATTGACATTGTCGCCGTCAGAACGAGCTGCCGACGCGCCGTTATCGTTACTCCTATACCGAAATTGTCCTGACCATGACAGACAAGAAGTCTTCGTGAATGTACCCCTAAGAACCAACACTTCGGAGATGCACTCGTGGTTGTTGAACTCTTGAATAGTTCTCAAAACCCGACACCAAATAAATCTCGCTGTCACATATGTACGATGAGAAAACCTAACTTCACCGTCTCAAGGAAATGACGGGTCGCCTGATCCTTTCAACGGAAAAACTTGAGGAGAACCGTAAACCAAAAGACTGACTCAAAGAAGCGGTGACATTCGTCCAAGTGTCACCCATGCAAGGACTAAAACCTAAACTATCTGCTAGCCGAAGATGAGGCATCGAGATTTCCCTCTCCACCACCAACCGCCAAAGCGGCAGGCAGATGAGAGGCAAATACACAGGCTCACTGATGAAGATCAAGGAGAGGAAGACTTTTCCCTGGTCGCCTAGCGAGAGAGGAAACAAAGGCATGGAATGGTTTAACTCTCTTCCCCTAAACAGATGCAAGATTAGTTTAGTTTGATTTTAGCTAAATACTGTATTTCTTAAATTTTAGCCAAATCTTTTTCTCAACGTATTTGTCTCGACGAATCTGAAGATTTTACACCACGAGCACTTTCGCTGACCCCCGGCAATCATCGTGGGGCTGGCTGATCGGACGCCCAGAAATCGTTGACAATCCACGTGTCCTCTATCCGACCATCAGTCCCCTCCCACCCAATCCCCAAATCCACACACCCTTTCCCTTCCCACGCATCCAAACCCCAAACCCCCACCCGCACCGGCGTTCGCCGGAGAACCTCCCCGCCGGCCGCCGCCATGCCGCCGCCTCTCCAGGCCCACCGCATGCTCCTCTCCCACCGCCGCACATCCCCTATCCCGCGCCGCCGGTTCACCGCGGTCTCTTCCCTCTCCTCCGCCCCCGCCAAGACCCTGGCCCCGGGCCCGCCCGCCTCCTCCATCCTCTCCATCCGCGAGTCGCTCCTGTCCGGCGAGAGGACCGCCGCTGACATCACCTCCGAGTACCTCTCCCGCCTCCGCCGCACCGAGCCGAGCCTGCGCAGCTTCATCCACGTGGCCGACGCCGCCGCCGAGCGGGAGGCCGAGGAGCTCGACCGGAGGATCGCCTCCGGCGGGCGGGATGCGGTGGGGCCGCTCGCCGGGGTGCTCGTGGGCGTCAAGGACAACCTCTGCACCGCCAGCATGCCCTCCACCGGCGGGTCGCGGATACTGGACGGGTTCCAGCCCGCGTACGACGCCACGGCCGTGCGGCGGCTGCGCGAGGCGGGCGCCATTGTGGTGGGGAAGACTAACCTCGATGAGTTCGGCATGGGGAGCACCACCGAGGGCTCTGGGTTTCAGGTACGGAGGCTCACTGATCAGATCCTGTACACTGTTTTGTCCCAAGTTCGTTGAAGTTTGTATCATCTGAAAAAAGTGCTAAGACTGGTAGTAGATGCGTATTTATGCTGGTCCGTAGAGGTCAATAAAATCAAATTTGGTTAGTTCGTATATTGAATTGCAAATACATGTTGCAAGTGTTTAGTTCTTTGAGGTCAATGAAATCAAAACTTGGGACTAGGCGACTCAGTTCATATATTGAATTGCAAATACATGTTGCAAGTGTTTATTGATGTGAATGGAACTTCTTGCTGCTTCCAACTTTCTTAAACATAACCTCTAGTTTCCTCTGTTGCATAATAATTACGGCCCTATGGGATGACATAATATTAACGGATAACACTGATGGTATGCAGGTGACGACAAACCCTTGGGACGATTCGCGCGTGCCTGGGGGATCCTCAGGTGGTTCTGCTTCTGCCGTTTCTGCTAGACAGTGTGTGGTGTCCTTAGGGAGTGATACAGGTGGAAGTGTGAGGCAACCGGCATCGTTTTGTGGTGTGGTAGGGTTAAAGCCAACTTATGGCCGGGTATCTCGTTTTGGCCTCATGGCTTATGCTTCATCACTGGATGTTGTGGGATGCTTTGGGTCATCAGTTTTTGACACTGCAACCATATTGTCCGTCATTGCTGGCCATGACAAAATGGATTCAACCAGCAGCTCTCATGTAAGGAAACTGAAACTTAACCTTAATGTACATCTTCCATTTTTTGTTGTTGTTTCAATACAGATATGTTTTCATCTGATTTGGCTGGCAATCGCTTATACTTTCCTTAGGTTCATCGAGTTCAATAACTATGACTAAGAAACAGCCTTTTAGCATGCAAGCATGTAGTACGGAACATGAAAGGAAGTCATATGGCTATTAACTTGCCTGAGCGACCTTATCTTGTGTTGACAACTGTCATTCTTAATGAGGAGGATTCTCTCCTTGTACGTTTCCTTCTCATGAATCATGATTTTTGTGTCACTTGTTTGATGCACTTATGGTGTTGAACTGTTGCCAACCACTGTGAAATGCTATTGCCCATTTACTTTGGGAGGGCAGAAGGACTACACACTGCTGCCCATCTCAACCATATAAAATGCTAATGCAATTCACTATGTGTAAGAAAAAGTGCAATGCACGCTTGTAGTGTTCCTTTGCAAGGTGTTATAATTCTTCATTCATTTTGTTCTGGATCCACATATATGCATGCGGACCGGAGCCAGTAGGTCTCGAAGCAAGACGGCAATAAGCTTGGTTCATCACTGCTCAATCCGATCTCTTGTATCACTTTCTCAGGATGTTCCAGATTATAGATCAGACTTGGCATCTCTAAGTTTACTAGAATCAAAACCATTAAATAATGTGAGAATTGGGATTATCCAAGAAACTCTTGGAGAGGGTGTGGATGCTGGAGTCATATCATCAATCAGGTCTGCTGCTTCGCATCTGGAACAGCTGGGATCAGTAGTGGAAGAGGTTTGTTGCTTCCCTTTTGCTGGAAAAAGAATAAACATAAATAAAGATGGATATTTTTTCTTGTTCTATGAGGGATTTCTGAAAGATAATAAATAATGAACACTTATCAATGCTTTTCAGGTTTCGATGCCTTCATTTTCTCTTGGCTTACCAGCATATTACATACTGGCCTCTTCTGAAGCCTCATCTAATTTGTCACGCTATGATGGCATCAGGTGGTACTTGAACCTCATCCTTCTCCAGTTATTTTTCCTTTCTATCAATATTTATGTTCTTGGAAAGTCATTTTCAGGTATGGGCAGCAGGTTTCAGCTGATGACTTGAATGAGATGTATGGAGATTCCCGGGCTAATGGTCTCGGTCATGAGGTACAGTGCCTCCACCGGGCCACCCAAGAGCCTCCTCCCTACTTCTCAGTATCTGTCCTTATTGTGAATAAATGAACATTAGTACTATGGAAATGGAAGCATAGAAAGCTATCACACCTGTTTGTTATGTATGAGTTTAGAAACCTAATTTGACCCATCATCAAGCAGAGCTTTCAAGTTTAGTGCCGGTGAGTGCATATACATGCATAAATAAACTTCTTTTGTGTGTCATGACCATGCTAAGCTATGTAACCCAACCAACTCTGCACATTTAACTGTTGGCGACACCATGCTAGTTGGAATGGTAATTGTATTGATATCATGTGTAACACGCCAGCTGAACCTATAATACCTAAGCAAGGAAAAAGGATAATAGTTCTGTATGTGGTATTACTTATATATTTTGTGTTTTAAGTGGACTACAGTAATGGTTTGCAGTAAATCACATGAAGTATAATTTTGATTGCTCTTTTCAGGTCAAAATGAGAATTTTGATGGGAACTTATGCATTATCTGCTGGATACTATGATGCATACTACAAGCGAGCGCAACAGGTAACCACAGGAAGGGAGCACCCAGTGCGAATTTGCATTTTGATCGGTTTTACTTTCTCTTAACTGACAAAAATTACACTGTAGTAGGTGAGGACGCTGGTTAAGAAAAGCTTCGAAGAAGCTTTGGGAAAATACGATATTCTTATTTCACCTGCTGCTCCATCAGCAGCCTACAAGATAGGTATGGTATTATCTGCTCACCTGTAATCCTGTCCTCCCTAAAAAAGAAGCATGGTCCCTTCTCTGCTTTCCTCTCACATTGATAACTTGACCCCATTTGGCAGGCGAAAAGACAAATGATCCATTAGCTATGTACGCTGGAGACATCATGACGGTAATAAATTGTTGAATGTGCTTTTTAACGCATAACTGCAGACTTATCTCTGTGTTTCCCTTAGCTCCAAGCTTTTTAACGCATAACTGCAGACTTATCTCTGTGTTTCCCTTAGCTCCAATGTAATAACTAATAAGTAGTAATGTTGCCTGCCTCACCATGCACCTTTTAGTTTCTTGCAAAGATAGTTTGGCATATTCTTAAAACTACCAGCCGAAGTAGAATTCTTTCCACTGTCATTTTGCGTGTGGTAGAAGTTTCCATGGTAGTGATATCTTCTTACAGACCGCAGTGCGAATCTGATATGACTGATGCAGGTGAATGTCAACATGGCTGGGCTTCCTGCATTGGTCGTGCCTTGTGGATTCGTCGAAGGTGGGTCTGCGGGTCTCCCAGTCGGGCTTCAGATGATCGGATCTCCTTTCAGTGAGGTAAGATAGCGACTTGAATGAAATAGCATCATTCCAGGACGAGTGCAGTCTCCCTTTCAGTTATTTCTACCGGCTTTCTTTCATCAATTGATTCTATTCATGATCATTTTTGTTCTTCATAATTTACAGGGGAATTTGCTGAGAGTAGGCCACATCTTCGAACAAACGCTGCAGGATCTCAGCTTTGTTCCACCACTGCTGGCAGAGGGCTAGCCAGCCGCATCGGCCCCGTCCTTTCTGTCTTTGATTTAGAGCTTCTCTGCAAAGCAGTTGATAGGGCTACGTGGGTTTAGAGGGCCCTCTTTTCATTCATCATTCCTAAAGTTTTGAGAGAGATATATATTTCGTTTCATGGTTGTATGCCGAGGAAGCTGGTTGTGCACATGTTTCCCCCCGTGGGAGTGAGCAGTTGGGGACCGAGTCAGTCTGAGACGCCATGTGCACATTCAATATGGGCCGACATCGATGACATATTTTTTGTAATCCCGGTTCACATCAGCGATATTTTGCAAATCCTTTTGACTCGACTGATAACAGTGCAAGCTGTGCACGGCTACTTTCATGTGCATCACACGCCCTCCCTGTAACCATAACTGATTAGAGTGGACTGGTACGGGAAACATAGGCATAAGAAAAACGCAGGATTTGAGTGGTATGTGCACACATGAATTTTGTAGGAATTGACAACCTCGGGAGTTTGCACCAAAGCACCTCAGGAAATAAAGAAAAGATGTTTTGAGTGGATGGGAATTTTCCTCCAGAGTACCAGAGTGCATCCTAAAGATTCATGGCTCCTTTGATTCACAGGGTTTGAGAAGCGTATGAATAGGAAACGTACTGTCCACTGAAATCCTACATTTTTTTTTTCATGAACTAAGAAGTTCCTATAGGATTGGTTCACGAGGAATGCAATCCTGCGAATCAAACAACATGTAAAGGAAAAATTCCAAAAGGCGTCAATCCTGTAAAATTCGTATGCAAATCCTGTAAATCAAAGGAGGCCTCAAACTCTCCCAAAAATCATATACAATTCCTTTGAACCGAAGAAGCCATTAAGAAACAGTCACCAAGCGAATCCGTGCTCTCAACAGTTCACGTTCTTAGGTTCAACATTGATAATATCTTGCAAATCCTTCTGATTCACTGATGATAGTGCAAGCTGTTCATGGGTTCATGTGCATCACGTTCTTGTGACCATCAGTGATCCGTCGGCCCGGTTCTTTTTTTGAGAAACAGTTAAGACTCAGCCAACCTGTGCTTTCAACATACTCCCTCCGTAAACTAATATAAGAGCGTTTAGATCACTATTTTAGTGATCTAAACGCTCTTATATTAGTTTACGGAGGAAGTACTAATTTATTTCAAGGTTCACAACAACCTAAATCTTATTTTATAATGCCTCCATCCGTCCCAAAATATAAGACGTTTTTACAAGTTGTTTTAGCTTGCAAAAAAACATGTAATATTGTGAGATGGGGGGAGTACTTCACATAAATTGAGAATTTATTATTTATCTTGGTGCCATGTTATCACGCAACATCTATTTCCTCTAGGAAAAAGTCGAGAAAAGAATACAGTAGATGACACAGAATACACGGCCAAAGAAAAGGATACAGCCTGCAGCAGAGCAGGTTCACAGCGAAGCATGCCGAAATCCAGATACACATTGTCTGAATAAATATGCAACTAAAACGAGCGTGCAGGGAAATGAAATACAGTAATACGGTACAAAAGAATTTTTACTACTGCACATAGCCACTAGTTTCACCAGCAATGTTTGGTTCCCAAAAGTACACAGAGAGAGATTATTTTGGGTCTTGGATGGCCATAATTTAGGCTGCACACAGCCTGAAACAAAAACCTCCGCCACTCTATAAACAGATGCCATTCTGGAGCTCCAGCACCAGAACTTATTGTTTCCACCGCTGCAAGGAGAAGAAGAAACATGCCGTTAACGAGTCAGAAACAAAGTCGAGCACCACGAGAATAAGCACGCAGCGTGTTGAAGAATCGCAAACGGAGCAGGACAATTCCATCACTAAAATGCACATTTACTCCGGCCGTCCCTTGATTTTCGGCAAGGTAAAGCGAGGATTGGATGCCTTTCTTTCGAAGGACACCCAGACAACGGCTCTCCTCCCGTACCAAGTACCACCTAGTCAGCTAGCAAGTAACGCTAAGAAGAGGAAACAAACTTGCTCTAAGTTGCTCCCACACGTGATCGGGAGACATATCTCAGCAACAGTATTGTGGTATTACCGACAAGCACAAGGCTGCACTTATGCCTAAATAGAGTTCCAGCAAATAGGGCTTCAACTTTATTTGTTGCTACGAAAAATGGGCCACATTCAATAAATTCATACAGTTAAAAGAAGACTTGAGTATAATGAGCAACATACATTTGCTTTCCAAAGATACAACTCAGATACTTATAACCAGAGAACTTATGGTTCAGTCAACCTAACGGAGGGAGTTAATCATTGAGAGCTACATATATCTTGCATTGAAAATTCAAGGATCAGCCTACAGTCAGGATCAAGGTACTGCACTGAACACGCGTCCTGATTACCACTTCTCGCAATCAGTCAGGATTAATGTAAAGAGAAGTCATTAGCTTGTTGCTAGTGCTACTTCCCTCCCCAGCCCTCCCCTGCTCTCTGAGATACCAACCTACCCCTAACTCCAGAAGTGGTTACCAACAAGCTATATGTATCTTGGAGCTAATCATGGGTACTACAGATTAAGCTAATTTTCCTGAGAAGCATAAGATCTTCCGTAATAAACTATTACATATACGATATTATGGATTATTAGTACATCATTTGATTAATTCCTCAAGACATTTGGTCTGGACAAAGAGATAAAAGAGGATACATCTGAGGGTCTTTGACTTCCTCATCCTGCAAATGACTTTCTGAATGAGTTAGAAATATTTTGTCTGTCCAATATGAATACGTGTGTATATATAAGAGAATTGTGGTTTTCTCTTTTCTACCACGTTTGTGATGTGCTAATATGTTTGTAATGTGTTCTCGCACTTGTTGGGTTAACAGCATGCCACATCTGTCTTCTTCTTCTGAGGAGGAGCACATCTTATTTGACTAATCTATATGTATATTTAGCCTTCCCTGAACTACATGTGTTTATCCTGAATCTACATGTATCTAGCAATAGTGGGTAATCATCTAACAGACTAGGCTAATTTTAAAGATGCATAGCATCCTTCGACAAGAACTAAACTTGCCTGTCCTATATCTGAAGTTTTTTGCACATCACTAGCTTGTGTGTGTAACCGGTCTTCTCTTTTCTACCGTGTTTTGATGAGCACATGGAGCTAGTTTGTTATCTGATTTTGCTAATTTGTTTATGATGTGCCACCCATCATTGATTTGATAGTATGCCCTATCATCCAATTCTTTCTATGGTTACTGTCTCAAAATCAGATTATGACTAGCGATAACCTGAGAAGGAGGGGATCCTTAAGCCTTTAAAACGTAGCCATTGCAAAGAGATTAAGTCTGTGAAACATCTGTTTTTTGATTGCATACTAGCACAGCAGCTGTCAGCTGAGGTTGCAAAGAGAAGGATGGGATCCTTAAGCCTTTAAAACGTAGCCATTGCAAAGAGATTAAGTCTGTGAAACATCTGTTTTTTGATTGCATACTAGCACAGCAGCTGTCAGCTGAGGTTCAAACGCTTTTTGGGTTTGAGATTCCTCATTTCGAGTCTTTGGCTTCTAAATGGCTTTGCAATAAGAAATTTGATCACTCGAAGGTGATCTCTGCTTCAACCCTGTGGGGATTGTGGCTTTTTAGGAATGAGATTGTGTCTAACCGTAGCACATGGTTGAACAAGAAGCAGGTTGGCGCCTAGTGCTGAAGAATCTGGAGTATTATTTTCAGGAGCCAGGAATGTACGACGCTGGATATTCAGAACACCTTGTGAGCATACTCAGGACTCCTTCGCTGCTGGATACGGGCTAAAGGAATGCAAGAACATGGGATTCTGTGCTTTCCTGGGGGAAACCTCACTTGCCTCGGATCATGGTGGGTATGCAACAGCTGGATTTTCTACGTCTACACCCTTCGGAAGACTGAGCACGAGGAGGTGGCCACTGAAAGCTAACAGCCGGGCGATCTTTTGTTTGGGGCAACTAGCTTTTAGTTTCCATCAACTTGTTTCCTTTTCATGATATGAAAATGTATATCCTTTTAAGTGTTGTAGTTCGTGAACCTTGAAACTTTGCATCTTTGAACATGATTTCATTTCGTATTGATTGGAACTGGGGATATATCCCCTGATGAACTAAAAAAGTACCATGCCCTATTCTGATGTTCCGAGGAATGCATCGTAGATGACTAATCTGCCAGTGGGCCTAACACAGTCATCTAAAGACCACTTTCTTTGGGTGGTAGCAAGTTGAAGTTAGAGCACAGAAACAAGACAAGAGCAAAGTATAACGCCCATGAAATCTTATTGGCTAGTGATTACTAAGATAAGTTCAGAACCTTATTTAGTTAACAGTTTTTCGAACAAGCTACCGCAATGCAAGGCTAGCAATATTTCTAGGTGAATAATGCGAAGATTGAGGATAATATAATGCAGCACACACTTGTGAGTCCATATGTTCTTTATGTTTGTAGTCAATACTATGGCACGTCTGTTTTTCTGTACTGAAGAGTTGAGTCCTATTTTGCCTAATTTATATGTATCTAGGAGACCAGTCTTCCTCTAGCTCCAGGTGCAGTTATCCTCAATATATATATGTATCCACGCTAATTTATATGAGAAGCATAACGTTCTTCAATAGAAAAAATTGCGCGTATGATATTTGTGGAGCCTTTTGCACATCACTTGCTTTTTCCCCCCAATATTAATATGTGTGTGTTGTGAGTAGGCAGTCCTACTGTGAATTGATGAGCACATGGAACTAGTTTGTTGCTGATTTGATTCCTGATGAATGCATCATAGGTGACTAAGAAAGAAGACAAAAGAAAAGTTTAATGCTCATGAAATCTTATTGGCCAGTAGTGGTTTAACATTAGAAGTTTAGAGCCGTATGGAGTAAACAATTGTTTGATAAGCTAACCTAAAACAAGGCTAGCAACTTTCTAGATTAATGTGAAGATTGGGGATAATATAATGAAGCATGCACTAGTAACTATATATGTTGTTTATGTTTGACAGACAGTCATCTAAGGAAACTATTATTCCCAAACCGTAATCCTTGTTCAATACTACAACTAACTGAACTAAAGTAGCAGAATTAGTGAAAGACAGCATCAACACATCTATCTACGAAAGGTTTCTAATCCTAGATCCAAAACATGTGCACAAGGCATGAACGCTGCTCACCGATTGTAGGTGACTAATCTGCCAGTGACCTGATGCAATCATCGAAAGACCACTTTCCTTGGATAATTAGCACTTAGAAGGTAAAACACAGAAACAAGACAAGCACGAAGTATAAAGCTGTGAAATCTTATTGGCTAGTGGTTCCGAACATTAGAAGTTAATCTTATTGAGTCAACAATTGTTTGAATAAGCTATCGTAATGCTTGGCTAGCAAACTTTCTAGGTGAACAATTTGCAGGTTGAGGATAATATATGTTATTTATGTTTGACAGACAACTATCCACCTAAGAATCAGCCGCGCCTTCACCACCCCCAGCATCGTCACCGTCGGCACCATCTACGAGATCAGCCTTCCCCTAGCCCCAGATGCAGTTATCCTCAATCTACATGTATCCAGGCTTATTTATATGAGAAGCATAACATTCTTCAACAGAAAACAAGACGAGCAAATTTATAACGCTCATGAAATCTTATTGGCTAGCGGTTTAACATTAGAAGTTTAGAATCTTATGGCGTAAACAATTGTTTGATAAACTACCGTGATACAAGGCTAGCAAACTTTCTAGGTGAACAATGTACAGATTGAGGATAATGTAATGAATCATGCACTTGTGACTGTATATGTTGTTTATGTTTGACAGACAACAATCCAGCTAAGAACCATTGTTCCCAAACCACACAATCCTTGTTGGATACCACAATCAAATGAACTAAATCAGCAGCATCTGTGAAAGAAAGCATCACAGCTAACACATCTATCTATCTATGTCCAAAAGGTTTCTTTCTAATCCTAGATCTAAAACGTGTGCACAAGGTAGGTAACAAACAGCGATACTCACCGATTGAACAATTGGATAGCAGGGGTGGGGGATCAGAAGATGATGTCTTCGTCCTTGTCGCCGCCGCCGACAAGTATGTTGGTCGCGGACCCCATGGAGACCCCCCTCTTGAGGGCGAGATCCTCAGCGAGCTGCTCCTCGGCGAAGAGCTTGGCGGCGGCCATCTGGCGCTCGACCTCCCTCCTCTTGTAGCCCTGGATCTTCTTGAGCCGGAAGAAGTCCTCGCGCTCGAGCTCGTCGAGCTCGCCCTTGATGTAGGTGATGGTGTTCTCGAGCCTGGGCTTGACGACGTTCTCGAGGGCGTTGACGCGGCGGTTGGTGGTCTTGATGGCCTCGTCGAGGGTGAGGAAGGAGGTCTGGAGCGAGGCGAGCTCGACGAGCACCTCGATGGCCTTGACGTGGGCGGCGCGGCAGGCGGAGACCTGCTGCCCCCCGCGGGCGAGGCCGGTGAGGCTGGGGGAGGCGCCGGAGGGCCCCCCGGAGGAGGCGCCGGCGGGTCGACGAAGTGGGTGAACTTGGGCAGCTTGACCCCGGCGACGTTCTCCTGGTGGGAGCGGACGCGGAGCGAGGCGGAGCGCACCGACTGGAGCACGACGTGGCGCACGCCGTCGCCGGCCACGTACTTGGCCTCGGCGAGCGAGAAGGAGGAGGCGCGCATGGCCTCGCCCATGGACTCCTTGGTGGCGACGATCTTCTTGAGGATGGCGCGGAACTGCACCGTGAGCGCGTCCGACTTCTTCTTGAGCAGCGCGTGGCCCCGCGTGGCCCCGATCAGCCGCGCCTTCACCACCCCCAGCATCGTCACCGTCGGCACCACGTTCAGGCGCTGGCTCTGCCCCGACATCTCGGCGGGGCGGTGCGGGGCGGCGGTCGGAGATCTGAGCGGGGGGAGACGGGGAGGAGGAAGAAGGGGATCGCGTTGGAGGGGCAGGGATTGGAGTTATTGCGTCGTGGGTCGGATCGGATCGGAAATTTGTGTTTTTTTTTTGTGGGTCTAATATATTAGTTGATGAAAAGAAAAATCTTAAATCGTTCTGGTAAATAAATAGTAGTTGGATCGAGACACGTCTCCGGTTCGTGAGTTGCAGCAGAGGATTGTCCGTGCGCTGGCGACAGATATAAATTATAAATATTTTATTATTTTCTTTTGCTGTATATAAATATATTTTAGTAATTTTTTAGAAAATATGCTTGTATTCAAATTATGAAATAATACAAAGTCCTTGGCCATACAATCACACTTTAAGGCGACTTACACACGCACACACACAAATAATCAGAATAACAAAGTACTCCCTCTGTAAATAAATATAAGAATGTTTAGCTCACTACTTTAGTGATCTAAACACTCTTATATTTCTTTCCGGAGGGAGTACGCCTAAAACAATCATTAAAACATGAAGATCTTGAGAGATCTATGTCATCATCCATGAAACTTGCTAGAAGACCTCTGCAACCAAACCCGATCAACAAAAAAAAACCCAGACTCAAGCAGGTCATCATCTTCAACCATGACCTCTGCATCAGTGGAAAGAGCTTTCTGAGCTATGAGTATAATCAAGACTGAGTTGAGGATTAAAATGAGTGACGATTGGCTGAATTATAGAATGATTTGCTATATTGAGCGAGATGTATTTGCAAGTACTGATGATGATGATGATAATGATGATGATGATGTTGGAAATATGCCCTAGAGGCAATAATAAAAGCATTATTATTATATTTCCTTGTTCGTGATAATTGTCTTTTATTCATGCTATAATTGTATTATCCGGAAATCGTAATACACGTGTGAATACATAGACCACAATACGTCCCTAATGAGCCTCTAGTTGACTAGCTCGTTGGTCAACAGATAGTCATGGTTTCCTGACTATGGACATCGATGTCATTGACAACGGGATCACGTCATTAGGAGAATGACGTGATGGACAAGACCCAATCCTAAGCATAGCACAAGATCGTGTAGTTCGTTTTGCTAGAGCTTTTTAATGTCAAGTATCTCTTCCTTAGACCATGAGATCGTGTAACTCCCGTGATACCGTAGGAGTGCTTTGGGTGTACCAAACGTCCACAACGAATCGGGTGACTATAAAGGTGCACTACGTGTATCTCCGAAAGTGTCTGTTGGGTTGACACGGATCGAGATCGATTTGTCACTTCGTATGACGGAGAGGTATCTCTGGGCCCACTCGGTAACGCATCATCATAATGAGCTCAAAGTGACCAAGTGTTTGGTCACGAGATCATGCATTACGGTACGAGTAAAGTGACTTGCTGGTAACGAGACTGAACGAGGTATTGGGATACCGACGATCGAGTCTCGGGCATGTAACGCATACCGATTGACAAAGGGAATAGTATACGGGTTACTTGAATCCTCGACATCGTGGTTCATCCGATGACATCATCGAGGAGCATGTGGGAGCCAACATGGGTATCCAGATCCCGTTGTTGGTTATTGACTGAGAGCCGTCTCGGTCATGTCGCAGATGTCTCCCGAACCCGTAGGGTCTACACTTAAGGTTCGGTGACGCTAGGGTTATTAGGAAGACTTGTATGTGATTACCGAATGTTGTTCGGAGTCCCGGATGAGATCCGGACGTCACGAGGAGTTCCGGAAGGGTCCGGAGGTAAAGATTTATATATGGGAAGTTGTCAAACGGACACCGGAAAAGTTTCGGGGCATATCGGTATTGTACCGGGGTCACCGGAAGGGTTCCGGAGGTCCACCGGGAGGGGCCACCTCCTGGGGGCACTTGGGCTGCGTGGGAAGGGCCAGCCTGGTGGGCTGGGCGCACCCTCCCTTGGGCCCTTGCGCCTAGGGGTTGAGGGGAACCCCAGAGGGGCGCCTTGCTTGGGGGGCAAGCCCCCCTCCCCTTGGCCGCCGCCCCCCCTCTAGATGCCATCTAGAGGGGCCGGCCCCCCTCTCCCTCCCCCCTATAAATAGAGGGGTGAGGGGAGGGCTGCAACCCCAAGCCAAGGCGCAGCCCCTCCCCTCCCCAACACCTCTCCTCCTCCGCGTGTGCTTGGCTAAGCCTGCTTGGAGAATCATCACTCCACCATCATCACGCCGTCGTCACTGCTGGAGCTATCTTCCTCAACCTCTCCTTCCTCCTTGCTGGATCAAGACGGAGGAGACGTCGTCCCGTCTGCGTGCACGTGTGTTGAACGCGGAGGTGCTGTCCGCTCAGCGCTTGGTCATCGGTGTTCAATCACGGCGAAGTACGACTCCATCATCACCATCCCCTTGAACGCTTCCGCACTCGATCTACAAGTGGTATGTAGATGCAAACTCACTCACTTGACTCGTTGCTTAGATGAACTCATAGATGGATCTTGGTGAAACGGTAGGAAAATTTTTAATTTTCTGCAACGTTCCCCAACAAAGGGCATCATGAGCTAGGTCTATGCGTAGTTCTCTATTGCACGAGTAGAACACAATTTGGTTGTGGGCGAGATCTTGTCAACTTGCTTGCCGCTACTAGTCTTATCTTGCTTCAACGGTATTGTGGGATGAAGCGGCCCGGACCAACCTTACACGACGCTTACGTGAGACCGGGTTCCACCGACTAACATGCACTAGTTGCATAAGGTGGTGGCGGTGGCTGTCTCTCCCACTTTAGTTGGAGCGGATTCGATGAAAAGGGTCCTTATGAAGGGTAAATAGAAGTTGACAAAATCACGTTGTGGTTATTCGTAGGTAAGAAAACGCTTTTTGCTAGAACCCAATTGCAGCCACGTAAAGATGCAACAACAATTAGAGGACGCCTAACTTGTTTTTGCAGCAATTGTCATGTGATGTGATATGGCCAGAAGTTGTGATGAATGATGAATGACATATTGTGATGTATGAGATCATGTTCTTGTAATAGGAATCACGACTTGCATGTCGATGAGTATGACAACCGGCAGGAGCCATAGGAGTTGTCTTTATTTTTTGTATGACCTGCGTGTCATTGAAGAACGCCATGTAAATTACTTTACTTTATTGCTAAACGCGTTAGCCATAGAAGTAGAAGTAGTCGTTGGCGTGACAACTTCATGAAGACACGATGATGGAGATCATGATGATGGAGATCATGGTGTCATGCCGGTGACAAGATGATCATGGAGCCTCAAGATGGAGATCAATGGAGCTATATGATATTGGCCATATCATGTCACTACTATATAATTGCATGTGATGTTTATTATGTTTATTTATCTTGTTTACTTAGAACGACGGTAGTAAATAAGATGATCCCTTACAACAATTTCAAGAAGTGTTCTCCCTAACTGTGCACCGTTGCTAAAGTTCGTCGCTTCAAGCACCACGTGATGATCGGGTGTGATAGATCCTTACGCTCACATACAACGGGTGTAAGACAGTTTTACACATGCAAAAACACTTAGGGTTAACTTGACGAGCCTAGCATGTACAGACATGGCCTCTAACACGGAGACCGAAAGGTCGAACACGAGTCGTATGGAAGATACGATCAACATGAGAATGTTCACCGACGATGACTAGTCCGTCACACGTGATGATCGGACACGGCCTAGTCGACTCGGATCGTGTAACACTTAGATGACTAGAGGGATGTCTAATCTGAGTGGGAGTTCATTAAATAATTTGATTAGATGAACTTAATTATCATGAACTTAGTCTAAAACCTTTGCAAATATGTCTTGTAGATCAAATGGCCAACGCTCATGTCAACCTGAACTTCAACGCTGCTCCTAGAGAAAAACCAAGCTGAAAGATGATGGCAGCAACTATACGGACTGGGTCCTAACACGAGGATCATCCTCATAGCTGCCAGGAAACAATATGTCCTAGAAGGACCGCTGGGTGACGACCCGTCCTCGAGAACCAAGACATTATGAATGCTTGGCAATCTCGTCCGATGATTACTCCCTCGTTCAAAGGCGGCATGCTTTACAGCTTAGAACCGGGGCTCCAAAAGAGTTTTGAGCATCACGGAGCATATGAGATGTTCGAGGAGCTGAAACTAGTTTCCCAAGCTCACGCCCGGCTCGAGAGATATGACATCTCCGACAAGTTCTATAGTTGTAAGATGGAGGAAAATAGTTCTGTCAGTGAGCACATACTCAAGATGTCCGGGTTGCACAACCGTATGACCCAAATGAATATTAACCTCTCTCGATGAGGCAGTCATTGACAGAATCCTTGATCGCTCCCACCAAGCTACAAGAGCTTTGTGATGAACTACAATATGCAGGGGATGATGAAGACCATTCCTGAAGTATTTTCAATGTCAAGTCAGCAGAGGTTGAGATCAAGAAAGAACATCAAGTGTTGATGGTCAATAAGACCACTAAGTTCAAGAAGGGCAAGGGCAAGAAGAACTTCAAGAAGGACGGCAAGGATGTTGCCGCTACCGTAAGCCGCCATCGGGAAGAAGTCAAAGAATGGACCCAAGCACGAGACTGAGTGCTTTTATTGCAAGGGAAGGGTCACCGAAGCGGAACTGCCCCAAATACTTAGCGGATAAGAAGGCCGGCAACACCAAAGGTATATTTGATATACATGTAATTGATGTGTACATTACCAGTACTCGTAGTAACTCCTGGGTATTTGATACCGGTTTCGTTACTCATATTTGTAACTCACAGCAGGAGCTGCGGAATAAGCGGAGGCTGGCGAAGGACGAGGTGACGATGCGCGTCGGGAATGGTTCCAGAGTCGATGTGATCGACGTCGGCACGCTACCTCTACATTTACCTACGGGATTAGTTTTGAACCTTAATAATTGTTATTTGGTGCCAAGTTTGAGCATGAACATTGTATCTGGATCTCGTTTAATGCGAGATGGCTACTCATTTAAATCAGAGAATAATGGTTGTTCTATTTATATGAGAGATATGTTTTATGGTCATGCTCCGATGGTCAATGGTTTATTCTTAATGAATCTCGAGTGTAATGTTACACATATTCATAGCGTGAATACCAAAAGATGTAAAGTTGATAACGATAGTCCCACATACTTGTGGCAATCGCCGCCTTTGGTCACATTGGTGTCAAGCGCATGAAGAAGCTCCATGTCGATGGACTTTTGGAGTCTCTAGATTATGAATCATTTGACACATGCGAACCATGCCTCATGGGCAAGATGACCAAGACTCCGTTCTCCGGAACAATGGAGCGAGCAACCAACTTGTTGGAAATCATACATACCGATGTATGCGGTCCAATGAGCGTTGAGGCTCGCGGAGGATATCGTTATGTTCTCACTCTCACTGATGACTTGAGTAGATATGGGTATGTCTACTTGATGAAACACAAGTCTGAGACCTTTGAAAAGTTCAAGGAATTTCAGAATGAGGTAGAGAATCAACGTGACCGAAAGATAAAATTCTTACGATCGGATCGTGGAGGAGAATATTTAAGTCACGAATTTGGTACACACTTAAGAAAATGTGGAATCGTTTCACAACTCACGCCGCCTGGAACACCTCAGCGTAATGGTGTGTCCGAACGTTGTAATCGCACTCTATTGGATATGGTGCGATCTATGATGTCTCTTACAGATTTACCGCTATCATTTTGGGGATACGCTCTAGAGACAGCTACATTCACTTTAAATAGGGCACCGTCTAAATCCGTTGAGACGACACCGTATGAATTATGGTTTGGGAAGAAACCTAAGCTGTCGTTTCTAAAAGTTTGGGGATGCGATGCTTATGTCAAGAAACTTCAACCTGAAAAGCTCGAACCCAAGTCGGAAAAATGCGTCTTCATAGGATACCCTAAAGAAACCATCGGGCATACCTTCTACTTAAGATCCGAGGGCAAGATCTTTGTTGCCAAGAATGGATCCTTTCTGGAAAAAGAGTTTCTCTCGAAAGAATTAAGTGGGAGGAAAGTAGAACTCGATGAAGTACTACCTCTTGAACAGGAAAGTAGTGCAGCCCAGGAAAATGTTCCTGTGATGCCTACACCAATCAAGAGGAAAATAATGATAGTGATCAAGGTACTTCGGATCAAGTTGCTCTTGAACTTCGTAGGTCCACAAGGACACGTTCCGCACTGCAGTGGTACGGCAACCCTGTCCCGGAAATCATGTTGTTAGACAACGGTGAACCTTGAACTATGAAGAAGCGATGGCGGGCCCAGATTCCAACAAATGGCTAGAAGCCATGAAATCTGAGATAGAATCCATGTATGAAAACAAAGTATGGACTTTGACTGACTTGCCCGATGATCGGCGGCGATAGAAAACAAATGGATCTTTAAGAAGAAGACGGACGCGGATGGTAATGTCACCATCTATAAAGCTCGACTTGTCGCTAAGGGTTATCGGCAAGTTCAAGGGATTGACTACGATGAGACTTTCTCTCCCGTGGCGAAGCTTAAGTCCGTCCGAATCATGTTAGCAATTGCCGCATACTATGATTATGAGATATGGCAGATGGACGCCAAAACAGCGTTCCTTAATGGTTATCTTAAGGAAGAGCTGTATATGATACAACCGGAAGGTTTTGTCGATCCTAAGAATGCTAACAAAGTATGCAAGCTCCAAATGATCCATTTATGGGTTGGTGCAAGCATCTCGGAGTTGGAACATTCGCTTTGATGAGATGATCAAAGCATTTGGGTTTATGCAGACTTATGGAGAAGCCTGCGTTTACAAGAAAGTGAGTGGGAGCTCTGTAGCATTTCTCATATTATATGTAGATGACATATTTTTGATGGGAAATGATATAGAATTCTTGGACATCATTAAGGCCTACTTGAATAAGTGTTTTTCAATGAAGGATCTTGGAGAAGCTGCTTATATATTAGGCATCAAGATCTATAGAGATAGATCGAGACGCCTCATAGGTCTTTCACAAAGCACATACCTTGATAAGATTTTGAAGAAGTTCAAAATGGATCAGTCCAAGAAAGGGTTCTTGCACATCTTTGCAAGGTGTGAGATTGAGCTCAGCTCAATGCCCGACCACGCAAAAGATAAAGAAGAGATGAGCGCCATCCCCTATGCCTCAGCCATAGGATCTATTATGTATGCCATGCTGTGTACCGGACCTGATGTAAACCTTGCCGTAAGTTTGGTAGGAAGGTACCAAAGTAATCCCGCAAGGAACACCGGACAGCGGTCAAGAATATCTGAAGTACACGAAAAGGACAAAGGACATGTTTCTCGTTTATGGAGGTGACGAAGAGCTCGTCGTAAAGGGTTACGCCGATGCTAGCTTCGACAATCGATCTGGATGACTCTAAGTCACAAACCGGATACGTGTATATGTTGAATGGTGGAGCGATGAAGCTGGTGCAAAGCAGAAGCGTCGTGGCGGGATCTACATGTGAAGCGTAGTACATGGCAGCATCGGAGGCAGCGCATGAAGCAATTTGGGTGAAGGAGTTCATCACCGACCTAGGAGTCAAACCCAGTGCGTTGGGGCCGATCAAACTCTTCTGTGACAACACCGGAGCTATTGCACTTGCCAAGGAGCCTGTGTTTCACAAGAAGACCGAGCACATCAAGCGTCGCTTCAACTCCATCCGTGAAAATGTTCAAGATGGAGACATAGAAATTTGCAAAGTGCATACGGATCTGAATGTCGCAGATCCGCTGACTAAACCTCTTCCGCTGGGCAAAACATGATCAACACGAACTCTATGGGTGTTCGATTCATCACAATGTAACTAGATTATTGACTCTAGTGCAAGTGGGAGACTGTTGGAAATATGCCCTAGAGGCAATAATAAAAGCATTATTATTATATTTCCTTGTTCGTGATAATTGTCTTTTATTCATGCTATAATTGTATTATCCGAAAATCGTAATACACGTGTGAATACATAGACCACAATACGTCCCTAGTGAGCCTCTAGTTGACTAGCTCGTTGGTCATCGATAGTCATGGTTTCCGACTATGGACATCGATGTCATTGACAACGGGATCACGTCATTAGGAGAATGACGTGATGGACAAGACCCAATCCTAAGCATAGCACAAGATCGTGTAGTTCGTTTTGCTAGAGCTTTTTTAATGTCAAGTATCTCTTCCTTAGACCATGAGATCGTGTAACTCTCGGATACCGTAGGAGTGCTTTGGGTGTACCAAACGTCACAACGTAACTGGGTGACTATAAAGGTGCACTACAGGTATCTCCGAAAGTGTCTGTTGGGTTGACATGGATCGAGATCGATTTGTCACTCCGTATGACGGAGAGGTATCTCTGGGCCCACTCGGTAATGCATCATCATAATGAGCTCAAAGTGACCAAGTGTTTGGTCACGAGATCATGCATTACGGTACGAGTAAAGTGACTTGCCGGTAACGAGACTGAACGAGGTATTGGGATACCGACGATCGAGTCTCGGGCATGTAACGTACCGATTGACAAAGGGAATAGTATACGGGGTTACTTGAATCCTCGACATCGTGGTTCATCCGATGACATCATCGAGGAGCATGTGGGAGCCAACATGGGTATCCAGATCCCGCTGTTGGTTATTGACCTGAGAGCCGTCTCGGTCATGTTCGCAGATGTCTCCGAACCCGTAGGGTCTACACACTTAAGGTTCGGTGACGCTTAGGGTTATTAGGAAGACTTGTATGTGATTACCGAATGTTTTTCGAGTCCGGACGAGATCCCGGACGTCACGAGGAGTTCCAGAATGGTCCGGAGGTAAAGATTTATATATGGGAAGTTGTCAAACGGACACCGGAAAAGTTTCGGGGCATATCGGTATTGTACCAGGGTCACCGGAAGGGTTCCGGAGGTCCACCGGGAGGGGCCACCCCTCCCGGGGGGCCACTTGGGCTGCGTGGGAAGGGGCCAGCCCCTGGTGGGCTGGGCGCACCCTCCCTTGGGCCCTTGCGCCTAGGGTTGAGGGGGAACCCTAGAGGCGCCTTGCTTGGGGGCAAGCCCCTCCCTTGGCGCCGCCCCCTCCAGATGCCATCTAGAGGGGCCGGCCCCCCCTCTCCCTTTCCCCTATAAATAGAGGGGTGAGGGGAGGGCTGCAACCCCAAGCCAAGGCGCAGCCCCTCCCCTCCCCAACACCTCTCCTCCTCCGCGTGTGCTTGGCGAAGCCCTGCCGGAGAACTGTCACTCCACCATCATCACGCTGCCCGTCCGCTGCTGGAGCCATCTTCCTCAACCTCTCCTTCCTCCTTGCTGGATCAAGACGGAGGAGACGCCGTCTGCACTGCACGTGTGTTGAACGCGGAGGTGCTGTCCGTTCAGCGCTTGGTCATCGGTGATCCGAATCACGGCGAGTATGACTCCATCATCACCATCCCCTTGAACGCTTCCGCACTCGATCTACAAGTGGTATGTAGATGCAAACTCACTCCCTTGACTCGTTGCTTAGATGAACTCATAGATGGATCTTGGTGAAACGGTAGGAAAAATTTTAATTTTCTGCAACGTTCCCCAACAGATGATGATGATATTGTGTATCACTTTCAATCATATAGGTCTTGCAAAGGACTTTTAACTCATCTAAGTGGCACTGATGAAGCAAACCATTGTCTTGAAGGTGTTGACTCTTCTTCCACCGTTGATGATGTTATGCGAAGCTAATCGATGAAGCAAACCATTGATTTGGTACTCCCTTTTATCACGTATTCTTCTTTGTAGCTTTTGTCATTTTTTAAATCTATTTTGTTGTATTGCTAAGTATTGAGTTTAAATTCTGAATTTTTCGTGCAATTGAGCCATATTTTGTATGGGGCTTATTTTAAGGTATCTAAAAGCCTTATGAATGTTAAGTTTTTTCCTCGCAGCAAATTTTTTTGTGCCCGAGGCTTGCTCCAATCCTGACTCCGCCACTAAGTACCCCTGTATGTGTCCCTTCCAGATGGGATACAACTAGGATTCGGTTTTGGTGCCGCGGCCAGGGCAACCACCTGGGCAAACCAGGACATCCCTCCGGTAGCAACATAATGAAAGAGGAAGAACAACATCAAAAAATCATACTGACTAGGAGGAAGAAGAATCTCCGTCTTCACACAACCAACACATATACTAGGACCAAACCACCGAGTGTTGGTCGACCTCCAGACACCATAGCCCGTGACCTCAACGAGATCCGGGGATCTCCCACCCTGCTGGCTCCTAGACGAAGGTAAGAGCCCCGCCCGGCGTGAACAGAAGCCAGGGAAACTTATTCAGATGCGATGTCATCGGCCTCGGCAACGTCTCCCTCAACCCTAACCCTACCAAGAGCCCACCCGACACATAGATATGAGGTTCTCCAACCTCCCTCCCGCTACTTGTGCGTCATTGCACCACAACAGCAACCGTCGCCGTGTAGATCCGAAGGATACAACCTGAAGACACACGAATGTAGACGAACGGCGAACAGATCTGAGCAGATCCACCAAAGATAGATTCGCCGGAGACACATCTTCACATGCCCACCAACGGTGCTAGATGCACCACCGGAACGGGGACTAGACGGGGAGAATCTTATTCCGTCTTCACGCAGCCGCAGCCTTCTCACCTTTCTGAGTAGGACACAAACCCTATCAAAACTTAAAGTAACCTTTAAAAAAAGGAGCCCTCGCATCGACAAGGGCCAGGTTCCTCCGCGCCTCCATGGCCCTAAGGCCAACCAGAGACGAGGCAGATCGGCGACGGTGCTGACGGGAGGCAGAGAAAATCTATGTTTGGGAGAGAAGGCGGCGACTACGTGAAGGATTAATTAACCAATCCATGCCTCACAAACCTTGGCAGTGAAAAAGTCTTCTTATAATACATACCAAAGAAAAACTGAACAACGGAAATCGCACAGGCAAAAGACCCACAAGTGCGCTACTACGGTTTAGCTACATGTCATTCAGCTGATTTTTTGATTTTGGGTCAGCCGAATTTCTGGTTGTTCGATTTGTGCTTTAGTTTTTTCCTGTTCTGTATTTTGTGTTTTGTTGGGCCTAGTTGAAATCGACTGACCGCTGTTTCTGGTCAGTCGATTTTGTATATGGGCTCGCTGAGCCTGGTGGGAGCCTGTTTTGTCCGCCCGTTAACAGGCCTCTCGCCTAGCGCAGCGCCCACCTGTCAGCGATGGAATCGCTAGCAGGCGTTTCCAAGCTTGGGTGCCTGTTTTGCTCGCTTGTTTTGTTCAGCAATGAAATCGTGCCTGTTTTGCTCGTATTTGTTTTATTGTTTTCATTCCCTTTATTCTTAACGGAAACCAATGACACTAATTCATCGCTTCTTAGAGAACTTAACTATTTTAATTTTGTTTAAGTTTTTATTTCATTTTTATTCTTCAAGGGTAATACCAATACCTCTAATTCATCCCTACTTAGGATTCTTTTTTGTGGAATTTCACTATTTGTGCTTATTCTTGCATATTATAAAAAAAGCGCAATTTCTATTCAAACCACTTGCAAATTTTTTTCATTATTGTTTTTTCTCTTTCTTTCTTCTTAAACGGTAATACCCATACCACTAATTCATTATTTTGGTCTAGAGAAGTAGAGACACCGTTGATCAAATAACAATGCCACTAATTGATTCTTTCTTTAGAAATTTTTTCTTTTTGCAAAACATTGACTATTATGTGTTTATTCTTTCTTATTATAACAAAGCATAATTTATGTGCAGATTGTGTGCAAATTTTGTGATTATTTATTTTAGCTTTTTATACCATTTTCTTTCCTATTTTAGGGTATTTTTGCTTCATTTTTAATTCCTGTTTTCTGTTTCTATGGGTTTTATTTTTCCCTTTTTCTTTCCTTTATTGGTTATTTTTTGCTTTTTGTAGGTTTTTGACTTAGTGTAATTATATACAAACAAATACTATATAATATGTGCCAAAATTTCATGATTATATGTACACTAAAAATGCGCAACTTCTTTGCAAATATTTCATTACTTGTTTTATTATTTTCAGTTCCTTTCTTCTTAACACGAAACCAATGCCACTAATTTATTGTTTCTTAGAAAACTTCACTATTCTAATTTTGTTTAAGTTTTTTATTTTATTCTCTTTATTCTTTAAGGGTAATACCAATACCTCTAATTCATTCCTACTTAGGAATTTTTTTAGTGAAATTTCACTATTTGTGCTTATTCTTGCGTATTATAAAAAAAGCGCAATTTATATTCAAACCGTGTGCAAATTTTGTCATTATTGTTATTTTACTTTTATTTCTTCTTAAATGGTAATATTGATACCAGTAATTCATTATTTTGATCCTGAGAAGTAGCGACACCATGGATCAAATACCAATGCCACTAATTTTTTATTTTTTATTTTGTTATAGTTTTCATTTTCTTTTATTTCGTAAAGGTAATACCGATGTCACTAATCCATTACTTTTTAGAAAGCACTATTTGTCGCGGAAATCTCACTAGTGTATGCTTATTTTGTATCGTAATAATACATTTTTGATATATATGTATTGAATGCATCTATAAAAATAAATATATATGTGCAAGATTGCAAATGTAAAAATAAATAATTCATTCCTTCTTAGAGAATTTAATTTTTTGCATAAATTCCACTCCTATATGCTTATTTTTGCATATCGTACAAATGTGCAATTTTTTGTGCAAGTTGTTTGCATTATTTTTTGTTTTCTATATTTTTGTTTTTGCTTATGGCACATGAAGTCTTGTGGGCTGCGGGTGGTTTTGTATGCAAAAAGACTTAAGGTGTGCTATAGCACTGAAATTGGCTGACCACAATTTTTGTTCAGTCGATTGGTTTTGGAATCGACTGACCCATTTCATAAAATCAGGCGACTGACCAGTAGCCGGTCCCGCGCTACTAACGCCACGACCCTTGCTATCGAGCATGAGTAAAGGAAGAGGAGACTTGTAAAGTTCAGTGTCGTCTACAAAAGGGATCTGGACGATCACGGGCGCTAGTGCACCACTGCTAAACAATTTCAATCCAAATTTTCGTTTCTTTTCCTTCAGATTCCTGTGTGCAGTGCAGTCCATCAAGTGGAAGCAGAGAGCACGCTCTTGACAAACTCCCGGGGCCGACAGACAGCCGCCAACGGCGTCGCCATTGGCATTGACAGCCCAGCACCTTCGGCCATGTCGATGGTGCCGCCTTGACCAACATCCCACTCAAAGCACTGCACGAGCGTTGCGAGAGTCAAGCCAACAAGGCGCATCGCCAGGCCCTCCCCGGGGCATCGCCTCCGGCCAAGCCCGAACGGCAGCATGGGCGTGGTGACCGTGTCTCTGTCCAAGAACCGCTTCGGCATGAACTCCTCCGGCGCGTCCCAGACACTGGCGTCCCGGTGGATCGCCCATGCGTTGACGAGGATCATCGTGCCGCGCCGGACGCGGAAGCCACCCACCGTGCAGTCCTCCATGGCCTCGTGCGCCGGGATGATCGGGCCGACGGGGCAGATCCGAAGGGTCTCCTTAACAACACACTGCAGGTAAGGTAGGTTGGCTAGGTCCAACTCGTCGACCAGCCGGCCCATGCCGACAACGGCGTCTATCTCGGCCCTCGCCTTCGTCATCGCTGCCGGGTGCCTCATCAGCAGCGCCATCGCCCACTCGGTGGTCAGCGCCGATGTGTCGGTGCCGGCAGTGAGGAGCACCTGGATGTGAGGATGTCAGTCAGCATGGACATGGCAACCATGTTGCTGTCACAGATCGCCAAAATGTCACGCATGCAGTTTGCAAGATATGGTGGATACTCACCAAGACGATGCCTTTGACGACGGTGTCGCTGTAAAACTCGGGATCGGTTTCTTGGTGCTCCAAGGGCACGTCGATTACGCCCTTCTTCTCCACGTCGTCTCGACCACCTGCGCTGCGCATCCGCCGTTGGTCATCGATGATGCCAGTGACGAACGCGTCACGCTTTGCCTGCAGGCTTGCAAGCGCCGCCTCGACGCCGCGGAGACGGTCGACCCAGCGAAGCGCCGGGAAGAAGTCCCCGAAGCTGGGAGCGCCGGTCACCGCAAACGTCTCCTCGATGATCTCCTGGATCCGGCCCACGTCGCCGGCATGCCGGCGCGCGGTGCGCGCGCGCAGCATCACGTTAAGCACCAGCTCAAAGAGCCGGGGCCGGAGCGTGATAGTCCGAGTCCCACCCCCGGCGCTGGCGGTGGCGTCCTGGAGCAGGTTCTCGACGAGGGACGCGACCTCGGCGTGGCGGTCGGTGGCGATGGCGGCGACGCGGGAAGCCGAGAAGAGCTCGACGGTAAGGAACCGGCGCAGGCCGCGCTAGTGCGCCCCGTGGGAGGCCCACACGACGGTGGTGCGCCCGTAGCCGAGGTGCTCCCCGGCGAGCATCCGCGGCCGGCCTGCCAGCGCCGCGTCGTGCGCCGTGAAGCACTCCTCGGCCGCCGCGTGTGTGGACACGACCAGCGCCCTTCGCGCGCCCAGCCGCAGCGACAGGAGCGGCGCCGGCCCGGCGAGCGCGGCCAGCGAGCGGTGCAGCGGCTTCTTAAGTAGGTGTAGGTGGCCGAGCAGCGGGAGCGACGGCGGGCTCGGCGCGCCGCTGCTCCCGTCCCCCCACCGTCGCCTCAGCCGCACATAGACGGCGACAACACCGGCGACGAGTAGGAACAGGAGTACGCTGCCGCTGGCCGTTCCCTCCGTGCCCGTGGCGGCGTCCATGGCTCGTGTCGGCGAGGAAAGATCCGACACGAGCATGGCTGCGGGAAGAGAAGGGAATCGTCCGCACATGCATGCGTGGACCAACCAGCTGCTGTTTCACTTTGATGGCTACACAAGGTCTCTCTCTTGCCGTAAGAGCATCTCCAGCAGCTGCGCTATGCGCCGCGCGTAAAAATCCTATTTGTCGCGCTGGCTGGTTTAATACGCGAAAGACCGGCTTCAAAGAATCACATGCTATACATACTGGCGCCCAAAGAGCTGCCAGAAATAAAATACAAGCGACTACTTTGGCGCCAAGCGTGACTTAGCTACAAAATGAGTTTGAAATAATTATCAAAATGCAATGAACATGTAAAATTTGTCACAAACATCTTCCAACACCAAGTTCATACCCACAAGTTCATACCCACAAGTTCATCCAACCAAGTTCAAAATGCAAAGTAAAGTTCATGACATAAATGAAAGACACATCAAACATCTTCCTCGTCTTCGTCCCCATCTTTCAAAGACGATTCTTCCGCCGTGGTCATCCGCGGCGGCAAGAAGAGGCTGCGCGCGAGGCCGGCGCTCGGCGGAGCTCCAGCGGTGGCGACGCCAACGCTACCCGCTTAGGGTTTCCGTGGGCGGAGGCGGGCGGGGGGGGGAGGGGGTCGCGTTGTACAGCCGGGAGAGCGGGTGCCGTGTGCTGGCCCATGGGTGGCAGAAGGCGCTGGCGCGCCTGGGCATAGGAGGAGGAAAGGAGAGAGTGCGCGCGAGCGGTCGAGTGTGCCTGTACCAGAAATAGCGCTCAAATACACCGCGTGGGATGGCGTTCCGATAAGCGCCTAACTCGGTATAAGCGCCAGCGCTGCTTTTGCTTGGCGCCGGTGAGCGACCATGGCGTTGCGCGCGCTCTAAAATCGACGAATTTGCGGCGTGGCGCTAGTTTAGCGCGGCTGTTGGAGATGCTCTAAGGCTAGTCATAGTGTGGAGTAACTTAGACTAGTGTCATACATATGACACTAGTCTTTGTTACTACCTTTATAGTGCAAAGTAACATACAAGTAGTATCATAGATGATAGCATTTATTATATTATAGACTTATTTGCTTTGGCTTGCGTTATGTTACAGTAATATATTATGTTACTTCAAACATCCCTTTCCTCATTAACTCTATATCATATAAACAAACATGTCTTAAAATGCGCCATGTTACTTGCTAAGTTACTCCCACTATAACCAGCCTAATGCGTTGTAGATTCTCCTTTTCTTTTCTTATCTTTTGTTTGGAGATGCCGTAGAATCTGGTACTTCTTGGATTCAGCTTCTCTTTTTCTTTAGCAAAATGTCTTGGACCCATCTGATTGGATTGGATCCACTGCTAGAGTTAACGTCCGTCGGAGGACCGAAGGCTTGCTAGCTAGCCTAGGTTGACCGAAGCAAATATCTTCGACCACCATCTTTGATTGAATGTGGATTTGGTGATGTCCGTTGCCTTCAACCATGATTTCGTTGGAGGCTTTTTTTGACCTACAAATGCAAGGGGTCGTGATTGTTGCGCGTTATGTATATTTTTTGGGTTGACCGTGGGGTTTATATGTACCGTTTTTGTTCAGTTTCTCGTAAATTAATTGGATAATTCTTTTCTTCTTAACTAATTAACGAGTCAATTTTTTTGCCTCCGTTTGAAAACAAGCAAGACGTACGTCACTGGTGCGCCATTGTTATATACTCCTACTAGTCCCTAATGTGTGGCTTGGCACGCCATATGCAAGAAAAACTGGGTAAATGCACATGGGCATCTTCTGAAGCAGAGTCTTCAAATTGGTGTTGTTGAACCATTGTTACTAAGTGGTACTCAATTTTATATTACTTGGAGGCAATATTAGGTTACGCAATTGATGCACACCATCAGAGAAGAAATGTCTCCAAGAAGAAGTGTCTCCCAAAGTTTCAAGCCATAGGAATTTTATGGGAAATTAAAACTCTAACAAAAAACTCTTAACGCAGTGACTAGTAACATTATGCCTCACTGACAATGAAAAGGTGGTTGATACCCTTTAAGATCCGGTTTAGGTAGAAGAAAGATTATCTGCCTTTTTAAAAAGAGTGATTCTGAGTTATCGAACACATGAGAGGATACGCACTACGACAAAGACTGACAAGTAATTGCGAAACACATACGATACACATAGTGATGAAACACGTACATGCACTGGGAGTTCATGCTTACTGGGTACTCGTGGATTAGTCTAATCGGAAAACTGCTAATATTTCTAACAATCCAAAAACCTTATTTTAGGCACTTTTCGATTCAAGGCTTTACTGCTACTCTGAAACCAGAAAAGTTTACCGGGACGCGTTTTAAGTGTTGGCAAACTAGGACCACCTTGTGGCTCACAGCGATGAACGTGTTCTGGGTTGGTGGTGTGTCCCTCACAGAAACGATTGCTCCTGAACAGGAGAAGGCGTTTAGGGAGGCAACCACAATCTTTCTGGGAGCAGTTCTGAGTGTGATTGGAGACAAGTTGGTTGACGCCTATATTCATATGGGCGTTGCCAAAAACTTGTGGGATGCGCTTGAAGTCAAATTCGGCGCAACTGATGCTGCAGTGAGCTGTATGCCATGGAGCAGTTCCATGATTACAGGATTGTTGATAACCGTTCTTTAGTGGACCAGGCTGATGAGATACAGTGCATTGCTAAGGAGCTGGAGCTCCTGAAGTGTGAGTTACCGGACAAGTTTGTCGCGGGTTGCATTATTGCAAAACTCCCTCCTAGTTGGAGGAACTTTGCTACTTCTCTCAAGCACTTGAGACGTGAATTCTCTGTTGAGGATGTCATTGGTCATCTCAGTGTTGAGCAGAACTCGAGAGCAAAGGACTCACACGTGAAAGGGGCAGAGGGTTCTTCTAGCGCCAATGTGGTGCAGAAGAACTTCACAAGTTCAAGGGAAAGAACTCTGTCCAGTAGAATACTACCTTTAAGAAGAATGGTAAGAAGAAAGACAAAAAGAGAGACGACTGCTTTACTTGTGGTTCAGATGAACATTGGGCAAACAAGTGCCCAAATAAGTACAAGAAGCCAACACAGGACTCCAAGTCTGTGAATGTCACTCTGAGAACCAATGATGCGGCATCTGGGTATGGTAATCTGTTTACCAAACTTTCAGTTTGTCAGTCCACTGATTGGTGGGTTGACACTGGGGCCAATATTCATGTGTGTGCTGATGTGTCTTTGTTTTCTTCTTACCAGGTCGCACGAGATTGTTCCGTCCTGATGGGCAATGGCTCACATGCTTCTGTTCATGGTGTTGGCACGGTAGATCTGAAGTTTACTTCGGGAAAGATCGTGCAACTGAAGAACGTGCAGCATGTCCCTGATAACCCACAAGTATAGGGGATCGCAACAGTTTTCGATAAGTAAGAGTGCCGAACCCAACGAGGAGCTAAAGGTAGAACAAATATTCCCTAAAGTTCTATCGACCACCGATACAACTCCACGTACGCTTGACGTTCGCTTTACCTAGAACAAATATGAAACTAGAAGTACTTTGTAGGTGTTTTCGGGTAAGCTTGCAAGAAAGTAAAGAGCACGAAAATAAAACTAGGGGCTTCTAAAGTAAAGACACAACTAAAGCAAATATAGCGAGTGTGGAAAAGTGATGGTAGGTGTGGCGAAATTGTCCCTTAAGCAATTGACTACTTTACTAGACCGATAGCAAGTATTATGTGGGAGAGGCCACTGCTAGCATGTTATCCCTTACTTGGAATTCTATGCACTTATGATTGGAACTATTAGCAAGCATCCGCAACTACTAACGCTCATTAAGGTAAAATCCAACCATAGCATTAAGATATATTGGTCCCCTTCAATCCCGTATGCATCAATTTCTATGCTAGGTTGAAGCTTACATCACTCTTGCCCTCCAATACATAGTCCTATCAACATACAACAATCCCTATGGTGTGATCCACGCGCGCGCTCATATGATGGGCACCAAAGGACAGCAACATAACCACAAGGAAATTAAATCAATCATAGCAATTCATCAACCACCGATAGGACAACGAAAATCTACTCAGACATCATAGGATGGCAACACATCATTGGATAATAATATGAAGCATAAAGCACCATATTCAAGTAGAGGGTACAGCGGGTTGCGGGAGAGTGGACCGCTGTAGATAGAGGGGAGAAGGTGATGGAGATGTTGGTGAAGATGACGGCGGTGTTGGTGAAGATCGCGGTGATGATGATGGCCCCCGGCGGCGTTCCGGCGCCACCGGAAGCGAGGGGGAGAGAGCCCCCCTCCTTCTTCTTCTTCCTTGACCTTCTCCCTAGATGGGAGAAGGGTTTCCTTTCCCCTCTGGTCCATGGTCTCCATGGCGTGGGAGGGGCGAGAGCCCCTCCGAGATTGGATCTATCTCTCTGTTTCTGCGTTCTGTTCTGGCTCTGTTTCACCGTTTCGCGTATATATGGAGATCCGTAACTCCGATTGGCTTGAAACCTTCGCCGTGATTTTTTTCCGAATATTAGCTTTCTTGCGGCAAAAGAAGAGCATCAACTGCCTTACGGTGGGCTCACGAGGGTAGGCGGCGCGCCCAGGGGGGGAGGCGCGCCCCCTGCCTCGTGACCACCTCGGGCACCGTCTCGCGTGGATTTTTCTTCTGAAATTTTCCATATTTTCCAAAAATAACCTCCGTCCGTTTTTATCCCGTTTGGGCTCCGTTTGATATGGATATTCTGCGAAACATAAAACATGCAACAGATGTGAGGCGACCTTTGAGCCTTTGGATCAATAGTTAGTCCCAAAAATAATATAAAAAGTTGCCAAAAAGTATATGAAAGTGAATAATATTGGCATGGAACAATAAAAATTATAGGTACGACTGAGACGTATCAGCATCCCCAAGCTTAATTCCTGCTCGTCCTCGAGTAGGTAAATGATAAAAAAGGATAATTTTTTATGTGGAATGCTACCTAGCATAATCTTGATAATATGTCTAATCATGGCATGAATATTAAGACACGAGTGATTCAAAGCAATAGTCTATCGTTTGACATAAAAAATAATAATACTTCAAGCATACCAACCAAGCAATTATGTCTTATTGAAATAACATAGCCAAAGAAAGCTCATCCCAACAAAATCATATAGTCTGGCTATGCTCCATCTTCACCACACAAAGCATTCACATCATGCACAACCCCGATGACAAGCCAAGCAATTGTTTCATACTTTTGACGTTCTCAAACCTTTTCAACTTTCATGCAATACATGAGCGTGAGCCATGGACATAGCACTATAGGTGGAATAGAATATAATGATGGGGGTTATGTGGAGAAGACAAAAAGGGAGAAAGTCTCACATCGACGCGGCTAATCAATGGGCTATGGAGATGCCCATCAATTGATGTCAATGCGAGGAGTAGGGATTGCCATGCAACTGATGCACTATGAGCTATAAGTGTATGAAAGCTCAACAAAAGAAACTAAGTGGGTGTGCATCCAACTTGCTTGCTCATGAAGACCTAGGGCATTTGAGGAAGCCCATCGTTGGAATATACAAGTCAAGTTCTATAATGAAAATTCCCACTAGTATATGAAAGTGACAACATAGGAGACAATCTATATGAAGAACATGGTGCTACTTTGAAGCACAAGATATGAGACTCACTACATGGAAGAACATGGTGCTACTTTGAAGCACAAGTGTGGAAAAAGAGATAGTAACATTGCCCCTTTTTATTTATTTTCTTTTTTTTTCTTTTTTTTGCGGGCTTCTTTGGCCCCATTTTTTTATTTAGGCTTCTTTGGCCTCTTTTTTTGGATGGGGCAATGCTCTAATAATGATGATCATCACACTTTTGTTTACTTACAACTCAATATTACAACTCGATATCTAGAACAAAGATATGACTCTATATGAATGCCTCCGGCGGTGTTCCGGGATGTGCAATGATCTAGCGTAGCAATGACATCAAAAAAACAGACAAGCCATGAGAACATCATGCTAGCTATCTTACGATCATGCAAAGCAATATGACAATGAATGCTCAAGTCATGTATATGATGATGATGGAAGTTGCATGGCAATATATCTCGGAATGGCTATGAAAATGCCATGATAGGTAGGTATGATGGCTGTTTTGAGGAAGATATAATGAGGCTTATGTGTGACAGAGCGTATCGTATCACGGGGTTTTGATGCACTAGCGAAGTTTGCACCAACTCTCGAGGTGAGAAAGGGCAATGCACGGTACCGAAGAGGCTAGCAATGATGGAAAGGTAAAAGTGCGTATAATCCATGGACTCAACATTAGTCATAAAGAACTCACATACTTATTGCAAAAATCTAATAATCATCGAAACAAAGTATTACGCGCATGCTCCTAGGGGGTAGATTGGTAGGAAAAGACCATCGCTCGTCCCCGACCGCCACTCATAAGGAAGGCAATCAATAAACACCTCATGCTCCGACTTTGTTACATAACGGTTCACCATACGTGCATGCTACGGGACTTGCAAACCTCAACACAAGTATTTCTCAATTTCACAATTACTCGACTAGCATGACTCTAATATCACCATCTTCATATCGCAAAACTATTGCAAGGAATCAAACATATCATATTCAGCGATCTACAAGTTTATGTAGGATTTTATGACTAACCATGTGAATGACCAGTTCCTGTCATCTCTCTAAATAGATATAAGTGAAGCACGAGAGCATTCTACAAATGGCGGTTGTCTATGTAAAGAGAAACAGGCAATCCAAACTTCAAATGATATAAGTAAAGCACATGAAGCATTCTATAAAGCCATACTCAAAAGATATAAGTGAAGTGCATAGAGCATTCTATAAATCAACCAAGGACTATCTCATACCAGCATGGTGCAAAAAAAGAAAAACGAAAACCTATCTGCAAAAGACGCTCCAAGACTTGCACATAGAATCCGAAAACATACCGATATTTGTTGAAGAAAGAGGGGATGCCTCCCAGCATCCCCAAGCTTAGACGCTTGAGTATCCTTGAATATTTACTTGGGGTGCCTCGGGCATCCCCAAGCTTGAGCTCTTGCCTCTCTTCCTTCTTCTCACATCGAAACATCCTCGATTAGACACTACATCCACACAAAACTTCAACAGAAAACTCGGTAAGATCCGTTAGTATAATAAAGCAAATCACCACTCTAAGTACTGTTGCAAACCAATTCATATTTTGTTTTTGCATTGTGTCTACTGTAATATAACTTTTTCATGGCTTAATCCACTGATATAAATTGATAGTTTCATCAAAACAAGCAAACTATGCATAAAAAACAGAATCTGTCTAAAACAGAACAGTCTGTAGCAATCTGAACATTCACCATACTTATGATACTTGAACAATTCTGCCAAAATTAGGACAAATAAACAATTTTTACAGAAAGACAGTGCAAAAAGAATCAGAACCATTTGACGTTCCAGTAAGAAATTAAAAATCGCGCACTACAGCCAAAGTTTCTGTCCTGCACCGCACAAACCAACAAGCATTGTAAACATCCTAAAGGCAAACCTTGGCACATTATTTTTATAATACAATGGAATTGTACAAGGGGATAATTATTTTTATTGAAAAGTTTCTGTAATTAAGATTCACAAAGTTCCCATGGGCCTGAACAAGTTTAAGGACGTCCCCCACTTTCACAATGCTTGTCTATCTCACTTTCACTTTTCTTTTTGAAAAGGCTTTGGGTTCCCCTCTTTATTTTTGTTGTTTTTAAACTATATAAAAGCACTCAACAGAAATAAATGACTCTTTAAAACTTCCGGGTTGTCTCCCAGGCAGCGCTTTCTTTAAAGCCATTAAGCTAGGCATATAGTGCTCAAGTAGTGAATCCACCCGGATCCCAAGGTATATCAAAGCCAATTTTAATTAGCAATGATTTTTAATTTAGTAGTGAGCACAAAGTAACATATATCATGTAATGACGAAGTCTAACTCTCTTCCTATGCATCGGCATGTCATAAAAAGAACAATTCATGCACACATAGTAAAGGCCAATGCATAGTATAAACAGTTTCTTGCAATTTTATCATATTGGAAACATAGAGAGGTGGAGATATAGTTCCTCTCTCATAATAATTGCAAGTAGGAGCAGCAAGCACATGCATATTATATTCATCAAAATCATCATGTGTAGTAGTAAAAGGCAACCCATCAATATAATCCTTAATAAGTGCAAGCTTCTCCGATATAGTGTAGTCGGGAGAATTCAAAAAGATAATAGGACTATCATGCGTGGGTGCAATAGCAACAATTTCATGTTTAACACAAGGAAATATAGCAAGTTCATCTCCATAAGCATAATTCATATTGGCATCTTGGCCACAAGCATAGCAAGCATCATCAAAAAGGGATATTTCAAAAGAATCAACGAGATCATAACAATCATCATAGCAATCATCCTTCGGTAAGCACGAAGGGGTATTAAACTGAGTTGGAGGGTTACTCTCATTAGAAGGTGGGCACGGGTAGCTAATCCGCTCTTCCTCCTTTTGTTCTTCGCTCTCCTCATCATCTTTTTCATCCAGTGAGCTCACAGTTTCATTAATTTCTTCTTCCATAGCTTCCTGCAAAATATTAGTCTCTTCTTGGACAACGGAGAATTTATTCATAAATGCATTAATATAGTAATTGTATTCATAATTTTTATAGAAATATCTAAGTATAGCAAGATTTTCAGGCCTATAAGCATCATCATCTAAAGCTTCATACTTTTCAAACAAAGATTCAATTTCATAAGCAGCCTTAAAAGCAACAAATTCTTCTATTTGTTCCACATCATAGTAATCATATACACCATTAGCATAAGAAGCTAAGGTTTCATTATCATTAAATTCGCATGAAAAAAGGAAGGTGTGGAGCCTCCATCCTAGAGCAACAAGTATAATCATATTCCAAGCATAGTTGTCTAGCATACCACTGCAACATAATAAATTGATCCCATAATATTTTCCCTTTTTGTGTCGAGCGATAATCCCTAAAGTATTCACGTTGATCCAACGTGTCTCCCATTATAAATTTGAATGGGGTTTTCTCAGGATTATCAAAGTAGTACATAATATTTCTCACATAATGAGAATCAGGGGTTTTAGGAGTTACCCCATCCTCATGAGTAGCAAGTACACCTAATTTTTTTGGTATTTCGTGTACCATATCCATAACTAAAGATAGAGAACAACTAAGAACAACAAATAAAAATTACTTAGTGATAAAGCAAACAAGCACACACGAGAATATTCACCCCACGCTATGACTCCCCGGCAACGGCGCCAGAAAAAGGTCTTGATAACCCACAAGTATGGGGATCGCAACATTTTTCGATAAGTAAGAGTGTCGAACCCAACGAGGAGCTAAAGGTAGAACAAATATTCCCTAAAGTTCTATCGACCACCGATACAACTCTACGTACGCTTGACGTTCGCTTTACCTAGAACAAATATGAAACTAGAAGTACTTTGTAGGTGTTTTCGGGTAAGCTTGCAAGAAAGTAAAGAGCACGAAAATAAAACTAGGGGCTGCTAAAGTAAAGACACAACTAAAGCAAATATAGCGAGTGTGGAAAAGTGATGGTAGGTGTGGCGAAATTGTCCCTTAAGCAATTGACTACTTTACTAGACCGATAGCAAGTATTATGTGGGAGAGGCCACTGCTAGCATGTTATCCCTTGGAATTCTATGCACTTATGATTGGAACTATTAGCAAGCACCCGCAACTACTAACGTTCATTAAGGTAAAACCCAACCATAGCATTAAGATATATTGGTCCCCCTTCAATCCCGTATGCATCAATTTCTATGCTAGGTTGAAGCTTCTGTCACTCTTGCCCTCCAATACATAGTCCTATCAACATACAACTAACCCTATGGTGTGATACACGCGCGTGCTCATATGTTGGGGACCAAAGGACAGCAAAATAACCACAAGCAAATTAAATCAATCATAGCAATTCATCAACCACCGATAGGACAACGAAAATCTACTCAGACATCATAGGATGGCAACACATCATTGGATAATAATATGAAGCATAAAGCACCATGTTCAAGTAGAGGGTACATCGGGTTGCCGGAGAGTGGACCGCTGTAGATAGAGAGGGAAGGTGATGGAGATGTTGGTGAAGATGTGACGGTGTTGGTGAAGATCGCGGTGATGATGATGGCCCCGGTGGCGTTCGGCGCCACGGAAGCGAGGGGAGAGAGCCCCTCCTTCTTCTTCTTCCTTGACCTTCTCCCTAGATGGGAGAAGGGTTTCCCATCTGGTCCATGGTCTTCATGGCGTGGGAGGGGCGAGAGCCCCTCCGAGATTGGATCTATCTCTCTGTTTACGCGTTACATTACGGCTCTATTTCACCGTTAAGCGGATATATGGTGATCCGTAACTCCGATTGGCCTGAAACCTTCGCCGTGATTTTTTTTCCGAATATTAGCTTTCTTGCGGCAAAAGAAGAGCATCAACCACCTTACGGTGGGCTCACGAGGGTAGGCGGCGCGCCCAGGGGGGAGGCGCGCCCCCCTGCCTCGTGACCACCTCGGGCACCGTCTCGCATGGATTTTTCTTCTGGAATTTTCCATATTTTCCACAAATAAGTTCCATCCGTTTTTATCCCGTTTGGACTCCGTTTGATATGGATATTCTGCGAAACATAAAACATGCAACAGACGAGGCGGCACTGCACCTTTGGATCAATATGTTAGTCCCAGAAATAATATAAAAAGTTGCCAAAAAGTATATGAAAGTGAATAATATTGGCATGGAACAATAAAAAGTTATAGATACGACAGAGACGTATCAGTCCCCGCCATAAAGAAGAATCTCGTTAGTGGATCCCTTCTATGTAAAGAAGGGTTTAAGTTAGTATTTGAGTCTAACAAAGTAGCCGTATCTCGGTATGGACTATTTTTTGGAAAAGGATATGATTGTGGTGGTTTGTTCCGCCTTTCCCTGGAGGATCTCTGTAATAAAGTCGTGAACCAAATTCATTCTAGTGTGAACGAATCTGAGGTTTGGCATTCACGTCTTTGTCACATAAATTTCGGTTGTATGACGCGGCTAGCTAAGGTGGACTTAATCCCGAGTTTCACTTTAGCCAAAGGCTCTAAGTGCCATGCGTGTGTGCAAGCAAAGCAACCTCGTAAGCCTCACAAGCTTGCGAAGGAGAGACACCTGGCACCATTAGAGCTCATACATTCAGATCTCTGTGAGATGAATGGTGTGTTGACTAAAGGTGGAAAGTAATACTTCATGAATCTGATTGATGATTCCACTAGATTCTGCTATGTGTATTTGTTAAATACTAAGGACGAGGCTCTACACTACTTTAAAGTCTACAAGGCTGAAGTTGAGAACCAACTTGAGAAGAAAATAAAACGAGTTCGGTCTGATCGTGGTGGAGAGTACTTTTCTATACTCACCCCAGTCAAACGGGGTTGCCGAAAGGAAAATCCGTACTCTAACTGATTTGGTTAACGCCATGTTAGATACATCGGGTTTATCCAAGGCATGGTGGGGGGAGGCTGTATTGACATCATGTCATGTCCTGAATAAAGTTCCCACAAAGGATAATGAGACTACTCCCTATGAGCAATGGGAAAAGAAAAGAACTACACTCTCTTACTTGCGCACTTGGGGCTGTTTGGCGAAAGTCAACGTGCCGATAATCAAAAGCGCAAGTTGTGACCAAAGATCGTGGACTGTGTTTTTCTTGGCTATGCCAAGCATAGCGTTGGCTATAGATTTCTAGTGGTGAAATCTGATGTACACGACGTGAAGGTCGGTACGATCATGGAGTCTAGGGATGCTACATTCTTTGAGGATATTTTCCCCATGAGAGATGTGCAAAGCATTTCTAGATTGGAATCTGATGAGACTCCTGAACCTGCTATTCCAATGGAATATTATGAACATAAAAGTGATGAGAGTTCCACGGAGGATGACGAGGAAGCTCCCGTTAGGAGCAAGAGACAGAGGACTGCAAACTCCTTTGGTGATGATTTCCTTGTGTACCTCGTGGATGATGATACTCCAAGTTCCATTTCAGAAGCTTATGCATCTCTAGATGCTGACTACTGGAAGGATGCGGTCCGTAGCGAGATGGATTCCATCTTGGCTAACGGGACATGGGAAATCACTGATCGTCCTTATGGTTATCGACCATTAGGATGTAAATGGGTGTTCAAGAAGAAGCTTAGGCCCGATGGTACTGTTGAGAAGTACAAGGCTATGCTTGTGGCCAAGGGTTATACCCAAAAGGAAGAAGAGGATTTCTTTGACACTTACTACTTTGTGGCTAGGTGACAACCATTCGAGTGTTACTCGCTTTGGCTGCCTCGCATGGTCTTCTCGTTCATCAGATGGACGTTAAGACGGCTTTCCTTAACTGAGAGCTAGACGAGGAAATTTACATGCAACAGTTGGATGGCTTTGTAGTAAATGGTCAGGAAAGAAAGGTGTGTAAGCTAGTGAAATCTTTGTATGGCCTGAAACAAGCGCCTAAGCAATGGCAAGAGAAGTTCATCTCGACTCTGACATCTGCTGGCTTCGTTGTGAGCAGAAGGCGACAAATGTGTATACTATCGCTATGATGGTGGCGAAGGAGTTATACTGTGTTTGTATGTCGATGACATACTGATATTTGGGACCCACCTCAAAGTCATTGAGGAGGTCAAGGCTTTTCTATCTCATAACTTTGAGATGAAAGACTTGGGCGTGTTGATGTTATCTTGAACATCAAGCTCTTGAGAAATTACGAGGGTGGAATTACACTTTTGCAATCCCACTACGTTGAGAAGACTTTGAGCAGTTTTGGATATTCGGACTACAAACCTTCTGCAACACCATATGATCCTAGCTTGCGGATTCAAAAATTCGAAGGCACGACTGTATATCAATTGAGATATTCTCAAGTGATTGGTTCACTCATATACCTAGCTTGTGCTACTTGTCCTGACATCTCATTTGTTGTGTGCAAACTGAGACGGTTTGTTTCCATTTTGGGAGATGTGCATTGGCATGTTGTTTAGTGAGTGATGCATTATTTTCATGGTATGCTGCGAACCATGGAATTCACTAATGCAGGTACCCGGTACTTGAGGGGTATAGTGATTCAATTGGATATCTGATGCTGATGAGATGAAAGCCACAAGTGGACATGTCTTCACACTTGGTGGTCGTGCTATTTCCTGGAAGTCTTGCAAGCAGATGATCTTAACTAGATCGACTATGGAAGCAGAACTCACAGCATTAGACACATCATGCATCGAAGCAGAATGGCTTCGAGAGCTTTTGATGGATTTGCCGGTGGTTGATAAACCAGTGCCGACTGTCCTTATGAACTGTGACAATCAAACGGTGATTGCCAAGGCTAAGAGTTCAAAGGACAACATGAAATCCACAAAGCACATAAGAAGAAGATTGAAATCTATCAGAAAATCAAGAAACTCCGGAGTAATAGCGTTGGATTATATCCAGACGGCTAAGAATCTGGCGGACCCTTTTACGAAAGGGCTATCACAGATTGTGATAGAGAATGCATCAGGGAGATGGGTATGAGACCCACGTAACACTACTAGGAAAAGGCCTACTAATGGCGCACCTAATTTGGCCATTAATGGCGCATTAGTGGTGCGCCATTAGTGCCACGCCATTAGTATATTTTACTAATGGCGCACCACTGGTGCGCCATTAGTATTTGGTATACTAATGGCAGACCTCAGATGCGCCATTAGTATATACAACGATCGCCATTAGTATGCCTCGAGGGGCCATGTATACCAGTGCTTTGGCATACTAATGGCGCACAACAACAAGATGCCATTAGTAACCCGGCATACTAATGGCGCCTTTGATTAATGATCGCCATTAGTTTCCTTTGGCATACTAATGGCGCTATGTGATGTGATGCGCCATTAGTATGAATATTAGGTTTTTTTTAATTTTCTGTTTTTGCACAGGTTACAAAATGTATAATTGGACAAAATATAGACAGCACACATCAACAACAGATTCATCGAATACAATAGAAGATTAGTCTCTGAATACAATTCATCATATTAGTCTCCGAATACAATTCATCATATTAGTCTCCGAATTGAAAAGACTGAACAAAGATAGAACATTATATTACAAGTCTCGAGACCGCGAGTAGCGAGTTTGTCTTCACATTACAAGTCGATATCGATCATCTAAACTACCATCACATAGAAGAGAGCTGCGGTCACCACGATGAGCATCATCACGATGAAACTCGTCTTCATCCGGTTCCTCCAACGCTCCCTCCCCTCCCGCTAGATAGCGGGCGTATCTAGATTCGGCCTCGGCCCTAGTGGTGTACCCTTTGTAACTGTTACCGCTGAATCGGTGAACCTGTCTCCGACACTCCTCCCGATCGTCAGAGACTCGGGAACCTTACCCTTGTACACGACATAATGACGGCATCGCTATGCACTAGCCAAACGAAACGTTAGTACCAATTCACAGACAATACATAAGCAATATATAAGTATGCAATGTAACGATCGGAAGAGAAAAGCAAGACATTAATAGCATCGATTACATCTAAGTTGAACGACTCTCGAAACCAAAGAGACGCACTACAAGTTCATTAAAGTTTAATTACAACATGAGCCAATCGATGTTTCAGAACTAGACACAGCATCACTGCTTTCGACTCGACTCAAGGGACCGGAGCGTGGATGAAGCCGCCGTCTATTGTGGGAGTCATGAAATAACGGGCGTTGTCAGCCTGCATTTGTAGCATTGTGTCGATGTCATTATTGGACAGTTGATTTCTGAGGTAGAACTGCCCGAGGTACGAAGGACATCTTGATGGATGATTTCCGCAAACTCCATTTGGATGCGAAAGAATTCTTGTCGATGTCCGCGTCTGGATTGCCGACACGCCGCGGCCCAATCTTTGAGTTTACTCGATAGCGAAGTTGATGATGGTCCCGCACGATCGCCCGCATGTGATGGATGGCGTAGTAGGCACCCTTGACCGCCCGGCTGCTTGACGCAGCGAGCGTCGTATTGTGGGAGAACACGTGCTTGCCGTACTTACGAATAGGCCTGGTGAAGGTGCCTCCAGATTTGGCGTGGCTGGGAGAACATCATCAAGAACCATCTAGACATTTGTGTAGTCTACGTTCGACTGACGGTCCAGGTCGAAATACATGGCCATGGAATATTTGGGGCTTAGGAGGATGAACGTGCAATGTGTGTCACTGCAGAAAACACGGAATGTTAAAAGAAAAACGATCGAAATCTAAGAATTCATATGTTACGGGCCGGTTGAGGGGAGGACTTACTCGGGAAAGTAAGGCACGAGGAAGTTATCCTTATCTTGGTTTGCGAGAATGGCGCCTTGAGGTAAGAACTTCGCGACTTGCCGGTCCCAGCGCTGCCAAGATCTTGGCACGCATGTAGAAGGGGTCGACTATCACGATGTCCGGGTCTTGTCGCGAATGATCCGCATCTCCATACTCAGTGAAAATAGCCGGACGAAGGTGTAGTGCAGCGGATGAAGGTTCAACATAGCGTGGATGTCATCAAACCGCAGGACGATCGTGACGCCCGATGGAGTTATCCACAAAGCCCTTGCCCTCTGGCACCTTGGCCGAAAAACCGGGTATGCCACATCCTTCTCTCGAGACCCCGCTTTTCCAAAGAAAGAACAACATCATGCAGACTCCGCATAGCACCGGTTGCAGCATTGAGAATATTTGTCGGTAGCATCGCCCTACCCGCCACATGCACCCTCCTCGAGATATCCTTAGGTGAAGGTGGCCCGTCCCGAGCACGGATCGTACTTGGTGCCGGCTGGCTCGCACCCTTGTTACTCTTTCTTTTGCGTGCCTTCTTCTTCTCCTGTAATGGGACCGAGTTCTGCTCACAGACCGCCTTCTTGAGTGTGTTGGGGCTGATAATATTTCGCACCTCGCCTATCTGAGGCTCGGTGAAGTGGGCATCTGGAGGCGTCTCCTGAGAGCTGAGCAGCGGGCGACGCTGTTGCAACTTGGCTTCTCCGCGGTACCAGCTAGATCGCGCCGTCTTTTGTTGGGTTGGGTTCTTGAGAAGGAGGCCCCATGAAGTCGCCATCGTACCCATGATCGGCAAAATCTTGATCGACGTTGCCAAATGTATCGTCGTCGTCGTCGTCGTTACGATCCCGTGCCATATGCATGTTTGGATCGATGACATAGGGATGTCCGGCACCGTTCTATGGGCGGTCTTGCCATGGGGCCGACTTGGCGGCACGACCGGGCGGTGTTGTCTTTGGGGTGGTGTCCCCGCCCCCAAACGAATCTGGCTCTTCGCCAAAGCGAGGGCCAGCTCAGGCGGCGGCGAGGGTCATCACGTCATCATCGTCGGCCCGGCCAGGTCGAATCGGAGGTAACAACTCGTCGCCTTTGGCAGCACCGAACCAGGTTGAACCCTAAACAAGTTGGGTGGCTTCGGGTACCGTGGAACAAGGTTGCCCGGTTGAACGATTTTGCCCTTGGCGACATCGACCAACTCGTTGTTCACGAAGTGCGGAGAGTGCACGGAACGTCGGCGGCGCCTGCGAAAACATGTAGGGCGTCGGGGATGCCCGATCAAAGGCAAGGAGATGAAGTCCTTGGCGAGAGAGGCTTAATTAGTTACCGTGATGATGGCGCCGAGCTCGGCTAATGTCGAGGCACCGCCAACGGCGGGCGCAGATTGACGGAGGGGCCGCTTGCTGCAGAGGTGCCGGCGGCGTACACCGGGTGCATTAAGCTCCGTGCGGCGTCGGAGACACCAATGCCGCCTCCGCCGGAGACACCAATGGCCCCGCCATCGCATTCTGCGAGTTGCTGGCCGTGAAGCTAGGAATCGGGGGCGTCCCCTGTTGACCGCCCGCAATCCACGCACTCAACCCCTCGATCAAGGTAGGCACAATGGCGGTGATCGTCGCTCCGAGTTGTTGTTGCACTTGCTCTTGGACAATCTCCGGAATCCGCGCCACTGTGCCTTGAGTTCTTGAACCTCGTCTTTGGCTTTTCGAGCTGGTCTTTTCTCCTTTCGCCCACCATTGTTATAGTATGACGACCATTTTGTCGACAAGCCTTTGCCGCCACCACGACCAGGTGACGTCGCCTTATTGAGCTTATCCTTGTTCTTCATTACATTCAACGCCCTATTTAGAGTGGTGTCCCAAGGGTTGCTCTTAGTCGACCCAGCGCTCTTGCTTTCGATCGCTGCGGAAGGAATGTGAACCATTTAGAAATTTGGCTTCATTAATTAGAATGCAACCATATGGAGCTAATTACGTGGGGTGTATTCCTTACTGTAACAAGCTCAAGCGCCCTGGTCTTCGGATCCGTGGTAAGCTTCTTTGTTTTCGGGTCCTTCTTGTACCGGGCCACGACAAAGTTCCTGGTCTGCTTGTCACCGTATTTATCGAAGAGGGGCGGTAGGCCTTGCTCGGCACGCAGTCCGCCTCCTCCTTGTCCCATATAGGCTCCGCCACTCGCAACCGCCAGGACCGAGTGTGTGTTCCCTAAGTTCAGCTCCCGTGATTTCTTTGCCCCAATCGACTTGATTGGGAGTTTGCGGTGCTCAAGCAATTGATCTTGAAGTCGTTGTAGTCATCTTCGGTGATCGAAGGATTTTTCTCCTTGATCTTATCATAACTCTCACCTTTCTCGATCATTCTCTTCACATTGCTTTTCCAAGTAGACGGGCCTTGCTCATCTTCGTGAGGGCAGCATTGTTCACTTTATTCCCTTTGAGGCTTGTGTTTTCAAATTCAGCGGGAACTTGTATCGCTCGTGCAGCTTCGTGAAGAGGAGGTTGCGCAAATTCCCTCGGTCAGGATGCCTCGGGTTCTCGGTGTTGATCGAGACGGTGCTCGGAGAATGCACCCGAGCTGAAGCGAGTACCCCTTGACTATTCGCTCGGCGCCGTTGGATTCCGTCGGAGTCCACTTGATAACTTCCTCCTTGAGGGTGCGAACGCAGTCGGTGCCGATCCTTCCGTTGCCTCTTCGGTTGGCCGCCATCTCAGGCGTGCGCCCGCCATCATCGATGGTGGCATCCTCGGCGGCACCATCAGTGGTGGCATCAGTGGGGTCATCCTCGGCGGTACCATCAGTGGTCTCAGGATCGGTGGGGAAGGCGGCGTCCTCATACAAGTGAGGTTGTTCCTCCATCTCCTGGGACAGCTCCCAGAATGCCTTGCGGCCCGAACCCCCGGCCTCATCGTTGTTGGCCATGTTTCTCTCTAAATAGGAACAAAGTTTGGTCAAAAAGTTGGTTATTGTCAAGGAACAAGATCATGGTCTCATCATTTAGGGTTTGTCGACACCGAGGCATCCTAAAAGCTAAGCTTTTATCATTGAGGGTTTTTCGACGCCGAGGCACCCTAAAAGCCTAAGCTTTCATCATTAGTCACAAGTACCCCGGCCCATGCATTAGTCACAAGTACCCCATATGTCCTATTTTTAGCAAAGTCATGCTAAAATTCACGGAAAATTTCAGCATGACCTTTGCTGAAAATAGGACATATGGAGTACCAATTCTTTGGAACGGAAGTTAATCGACATTCCAGCAAACTCAAGGGCCTCTCGGTGGACAAGGCAAAAAGGCCTCCATCACAACATGGAAAATATGTTGGCCTGTGAAGAGGTGAAACGATATATTCATCTCCAGGCAGTATCATTCAACATTTTGGACAAACCACTAGAAGCAATACTGGATCAGATACAAGAAGAATGTGAGAAAATGTAGACAAATACTAACAGATTGAGGTGTTTAACTTGTGGTGCTCTCGTGCTATTAACATTTCAAGTCAAAACCTTTTACGGTTAGTAAGTGTTTCTTGAGCATATGTATGTAGTAAGTGTTTACGCTCTCGGTGTTTGAGAACACATATTTTAGCTACCTAGTACCGGTGCTATTACCCAGCAGTTAATTAGCTTTTGCTTTTGCTTTTCAATTGCCAAATTCTAGCTAGTACCAGCAAATTAACATCTAGCAGCAATCATTTTCAAATATATATACACTGCACATTTTAATATTAACCTAAGGAAAAATGAATAGTTAGGTTAATTACCCTTTATTAGTTATTCAGTCGATGCTTTGTTCTACACTTTGATGCAAATTAGTATATAGAAGAAGCTATTTACTAGCAGTACCATATATAAAAGACATTCAGTCTGATGCTATTTACTAGCAGTACTAGCAGTTTTTGTTCTTCTTCAATAACTGTATTGTCCATCAGAATGTATTGGCCATATATAAAAGACATTCAGTCTGATGCTATTTACTAGCAGCAGTAGCAGTTTTTTTTCTTCTTCATTAACTGTACTAGCAGTTTTCTTCTTCTTCATTAACTGTATTAGCTATTTACTAGCAGTACTAGCACTTGGATCATATGCTAACGCTACATTGATACATCATCATGCTGGGTAATATTAAACCCAAGCAACTTTATAATCAACCCAAGATACATCAACTACTGCACTGTCCTGCCTAATAAAAACAGTCATGCCAGCATATAGTATATAAATCTGAATTTGTGTTTACAAGAAGAGTGCCCATTGCAATGTAAACCTGAGAACACAACTCACCTCAAGTGCAGGATATAGCAGACACCTACTTCTTCAGTCAAGTGGAGTAAAAGACCGTTTGCAGAACCTGTTTAGTCAGAGTTGAACATTAGAATCCATACTATGCTCTACTATGCTTGTAAAGGAACACCTGCTAGCTAGCTCTTTGTCGAGTTGCCAGCATTAAATCGTCGATGAAAAAAAATGAAGAAGAAAAAAGGCATGCATGCACTGGTTTGCCAAAACAGAGCACTTTAGTCCTCTGTTTTTGCTAACACTTACACATACCCCCAAGTGAACCACCACAACATCTAAAAGCTAACAATTGTTTTTTGCTTATATAATCAGACTTTTTGTGCTAAAAAAACCATAGAACAACTGCTCCAAATTTCTAAATAAACTGCCATTTCATTTTATTCAATAATGAACTGTACTCTTTATGGGTTTTTTAGTTAAATGCAGAAAATCCAAAGTTAATTCTAAAGTTAATTCCGCCGGCCTTTTCTATGTTTTTTATACATAACTGCTAAAACCCTAGGAGTTAACCGAGCCACCAACAGAATGTGGACTTAAAAAGAGAGAGTCACGGACAGTGACATGATACATTTTCATAAAATTAGCTAGTTTTACTTATGGTGCACAAAGGAACAAGTACTGCAATGCACTTAGAAAAAAAATGAAGGAACTTCTCTCTACCACACGTAATCTGATTCTTTCACATTGCTTGTCTTTTCCTTTTTTTACTCAATAACGGTAAGCACTAATACTCTTAACTGCACTATAGAAACTGAACCAAATGAACTCCATGGGTGCTGCCATCTCACCCGTCATTGACGGCAAGAATGAAACAATTTTTATAACTGGTGTTTGTTCTTCTCAAAGTATATTCCTTAATCGCAATGGCTAACTGCTGAAACTATACGTAACAGTCAAAACACAAACAGAAAGAACCAGATTTGAGAAATTCAGAAACTGTAAACTATGTAACTGCTGAATTATACACAACCGCTTCCAAGGCCTACTAGTGTTTTTCAGAGAGAACAACCATGTATAGTTAAAAAATGGTAACTGTGTTGGGGGGAAGTTGATGTTGCTCGATGCCTGAAGTGAGGCCGGCTGATTTAGGGAAATTAAATTCACCATTTTTTCAGGGGCGTCGAGGCGGCGGGGCAGCGGCATCGAGGCGTCGAGGCGGCGTTGGGGTGGCGTCGAGGCGTCGAGGCGGCGGCTGGGCGGGCGTCAAGGCTGGGCGGCCGAGGCGGGGCAGCAAGGCCGGGAGAGGAGAGGGAAGGGATCGAGAGCGAGGGCGATGGAGAGAGAGGGATAGGTTTGGGCGGGAGGAAATATGGATGGGGCGGCACAATACTAATGGCGCACCACACCTCAGGCGCCTATAAGTACAGCATCCATACTAATGGCGCACCTCACCACGTGCGCCATTAGTATTTTTTTTTTTGATTTCTGCTCGAGCCAACAGGTTATCTTCCACGACCTGATCCACATCAAGTTCCTCTACTAGCTCGACTCACAAGAGCGGCCAGTTCTCACACCAGAGGTCCTCGGTTCGATTCCTGTGCTCCACAATTTTTTTATGCATTTAAAATGCTGTTTGATACTTATTTGTGTTTAAATATGTTCAAACTTGTTTAAATCATAACAGTAATATTTTGTATAAGACAGTTATATTATTTTTAAAAATATCATCAAACAGTAATGCCGGTGGAGCGGGGGAGGGTGCGGGGGTGCGGGGGGTCGGCGGCGGTTGAGTAGGGAGGTGCGGGGGTCGGCGGCGGCAGTGGACCGGGGGTGCTCAAGGTGAGGGGGACCGGATCTGGCGAGGTGGGATAGCGATCGAGATGGAGGGGGACCGAGATTGAGTGTCCATGAAATTTAAAAATATTCATGATAGTTCAAAAAGTGCCCATGAAATACAATCGAGAAATGAAGGGTACGATTTAAATACAATCGATCTTAGCTAGCTATCTGTTCACAATCTTCTTGCCCTTCTTTTTCGCAAATGGAGTTCTTCTGTGGAACGGACGTCCTTTAGGTAGGGTGGTCCTGCTTCTTCTTGTGGCGTATGCTGCTACTTCATCATCGTCATCATGTTCGATCCTCGGTCGCCAGATTACTTGTCAAGTCTTGCTCATTGGCTACTCCATCCATTCCGATGATCTTCCTTTTGCCTCTCCTCACGACAACACGATCGGGCTTTGACGGGTCGGTAATGAAGAAGCATTGGTCAACTTGGGAAGCCGGTACCCATGGCTCATTTTTCAAGGGCGACGTTTGCTCATGATCTTGGATTTGGCCGGGTATAACCATGGTGGTGAAATACCGGTCTTCTTTTAGGACGCTCTTCGCCCATCCGACACGGAACATCGGGACCTTCTCTCCAGGCGTAGCTCAGCTCCCAGATCTCCTCGATCCTTCCGTAGTATCTGTCCTTGTCATTACCGTGTAGGATTCCATCGTTACCCGGAGTTACGATAACCATCGGTTTTCATGTCATTGGCCTCGCTGTAGAATGTGTAGCCGTTGATATCACACTCCTAATAGGTCATCAGGTTGTGCTCGGCGCCCTATGACAAGGCGAATATGAGTTGTTCTTCCGCGGAAGAATCCTCATGTAAAGGGTACGACAGAAGCTTCTGCTTGAACCAACGCGTGAAACATGAGTTGTGCTCTTTGATTATATCGCCGTCCGTCCTCTGTTGGCCTCGGTCATTGTACGTCTTCTTAATAAAGGTTTTGTGCTCTACCACCCAAGGATCGACCACGTCTATGTGTTGTAGCGCGACTAGGTTTGCTCTTTCAAAGTCGGCGAGTCGACCCTCTAAGTCGACATGCATTTCATGGCGACCCTCACGGTGACCCCATCCAGCGAGCCTGCCGAGGTGCCTGTTGACGGGCAGACCAACAGGGTTCTCGATGCCTAGATAATTCATGCAGTAGGAGATGCACTCTTCGGTCAGAAAGCCCCTGGCTATACTTCCCTCTGGACGTGACATGTTGCGAACGTATCCTTTGATGACACCATTCATCCTTCCGAACGGCATCATGCTATGCAGGAACGTCGGCCCGAGTTGGATGATATCCTCCACGATATGGACCAGCAGATGCACCATAACGTCGAAGAATGCGGGCGGAAGTACATCTCAAGCTCGCATAGTATCACCACGATCTCTTCCTCAGAGCCTTCGAGTTGCCTCACGCCAATCGACTTCCGAGAGATGACGTCGAAAAAAGTTGCATAGGCCAAATAGCGTTTCACGGACGTGCGGCCCATGATCCCACGGATTGCAATCGGAAGTATCTGCGTCATCAGACGCGTGGCGGTCGTGAGACTTCATCCCATCGAACTTCGCTTCGCTGGGTCTAGGTATCTGCTTATCTTCCTGCGTAATCAGAAGGAAGTTTTACTCCTAGGAGGTAGGTGAAAACTGCTCGATCTCCTCGACTTAGAGTGAAGCACGGGAGGGTAGTCATTTCCGGTCTTCTTGGCCTTTTTGCCTTTGCGACGACTTTCATCGTGGTCCTGCTTCGCCTCATCATTATCATCATCATCATCATTAGCGTGAAGCTCCTGCACGATGCCCATTGATTTCAAGTCCGCCTTGCTTTCGCCCATCTTTGGTCCTCTACGGCATGTTGAGCAGGGTACCAAGCAGACTCTCACACACGTTCTTCGTGATATGCATGACATCAAGGCTGTGAGACACACGGTGGATCTTCCAAGACGGCAAGTCCTTAAAACAGACCTCGCTTTCCATACCTTCAGCAGCTGCTCTGGCGCCTTTCGCTTCTTTCCGGCTCTGGCGCCTTTTTCTTCTTTCCGGCGGTGGGCAGTCTTTCCAATTTTTCAACAACTTGTCTATTTCCTCGCCGCCTCGTGACATCGGGCGTTTTCGGGTTCGGTTTCACCATCGAACAGATCCTTGCGTTTCCTCCACGGGTCATCGCCGCGAAGCCACCTTGATGTACCATGAACACAGTTTTCGAAGACCCGGGATCTCTATCTAGGCTGGCGTACGTTGTGTCATCCATGCACCTTACGCATCCGTAAAATCCGTGGACTACCTGCCCTTGAGATATCCAGAATCGAGATAGTCGTGGCACCGTCGTGAGCGGTGCCACTCTCATAGGGAAATATTCTTTCTGCGGCGTCCCACGTATTGGCTGGCGTTTTCCACAGCGTGTCAAGCTCCTCTTTCAGCAGCCCTAGATACAGATTGGTGTCGTTCTGGTTGTTTCGGTCCTTCAATTAGCATACTCATGTGAATGTACTTCCTCTTCATGCACAAACTGTGGGGAAGGTTGTACATCCACACAAACACAGGCCAGGTGCTATGTGTGCTTCTCCGGCTGCCAAACGGATTGACTCCATCGGTGCTCGCGCCCAAAGACGATGTTCCTTGGATCGTTCCCAAATTCTAGGTCTTGAAGTTCAACGCTTGCCACCGGCTCGCATCCTTAGGGTGACTCAGCATCTTGTCTTTTTATCTATCTCCGGATCATTTGCGTCATCTTCTCGCTTCTTGTCCTCCCTATCCGCGTGCTAACGCAGGAGCTTTGCTACCTTAGGGTCCGCGAAATACCGCTGCAGACGAGGAGTGATCGGAAAGTACCACACCACTTTTCGAGGAGCTTTCTTCCTCTTCTTGTATCGAGTGACGCCGCACACCGGACATATGGTAGACTCCGCGTGCTCGTCCCGATAAATGTTGCAATTGTTCATGCACACATGGTATTTCACGTGCGGTATATCCAGAGGACACACGATTTTCTTCGCCTCCTCCAAACTGGTCGGGCACTTGTTCCCCTTGGGAAGACGTTCGTGCCAGAATGACATGTTCTCGTCGATGCATGCGTCGGTCATTTTGTGTTTTACCTTCATCTCCAGAGCCATGAGCATTACTTTCAGGCGGGTATCCTCGGGCCTGCATCCTTCATACAATGGAGTAACCGCGTCTAACTCAAGTTGATCCATCTTGGCTTTCTCTCGGGCGACAGCTCTTGTTGGGGAACGTTGCAGAAAATTAAAATTTTTCCTACGGTTTGACCAAGATCCATCTATGAGTTCATCTAAGCAACGAGTTAAGGGAGTGAGTTTGCATCTACATACCACGTGTAGATTGAGTGCGGAAGCGTTCAAGGGGATGGTGATGACGGAGTCGTACTCGTCGTGATTCGGATCACCGATGACCAAGTGCTGAACGGACAACTCCTCCGCGTTCAACACACGTATGGTATGGAAGACGTCTCCTCCGTCTTGATCCAGCAAGGAGGAAGGAGAGGTTGAGGAAGACAACTCCAACGGCAGCACGACGGCGTGGTGTTGTTGGTGCAGCAGTACTCCGACAGGGCTTCGCCAAGCACGTACGGAGGAGGAGAGGTGTTGGGGAGGGGAGGGGCTGCGCCTTGGCAGGTGTTCAGCCTCCCTCACCCCTCTATTTATAGGGGAAGGGAGAGGGGGCGGCCTCTAGATGCATCTAGAGGGGCGGCCAAGGGGAGGGCTTGCCCCCAAGCAAGGCGCCCCTCTAGGGTTCCCCCTCAACCCTAGGCGCAAGGGCCCAAGGGAGGGGTGCGCCCAGCCCACTGTGGGCTGGCCCCTTCCCACGCAGCCCAGTGGCCCCCGGGAGGTGGCCCCTCCCGGTGGACCTCGGAACCCTTCCGTGGCCCCGGTACAATACCGATATGCCCCCGAAACTTTCCGGTGTCTGTTTGACGACTTCCCATATATATATCTTTACCTCCGGACCCTTCCGGAACTCCTCGTGACGTCCGGGATCTCATCCGGGACTCCGAACAACATTCGGTAATCACATACAAGTCTTCCTAATAACCCTAGCGTCACCGAACCTTAAGTGTGTAGACCCTACAGGTTCGGGAGACATCTGAACATGACCGAGACGCTCTCAGGTCAATAACCAACAGCGGGATCTGGATACCCATGTTGGCTCCCACATGCTCCTCGATGATGTCATCGGATGAACCACGATGTCGAGGATTCAAGCAACCCGTATACCATTCCCTTTGTCAGCGGTATGTTACTTGCCCGAGTCTCGATCGTCGGTATCCCAATACCTCGTTCACCTCGTTACCGGCAAGTCACTTTACTCGTACCGTAATGCATGATCCCGTGACCAGACACTTGGTCACTTTGAGCTCATTATGATGATGCACTACCGAGTGGGCCAGTGATACCTCTCCGTAATACGGAGTGACAAATCCTGTCTCGATCCGTGTCAACCCAATGACACTTTCGGAGATACCTGTAATGCACCTTTATAGTCACCCGATTACGTTGTGACGTTTGGTACACCCAAAGCACTCCTACGGTATCCGGGAGTTACGATCTCATGGTCTAAGGAATAGATACTTGACATTGAGAAAGCTCTAGCAAAAGCGAACTACACGATCTTGTGCTATGCTTAGGATTGGGTCTTGTCCATCACGTCATTCTCCTAATGACGTGATCCCGTTGTCAATGACATCGATGTCCATAGTCGAGGAAACCATGACTATCTGTTGACCAACGAGCTAGTCAACTAGAGGCTCACTAGGGACGTATTGTGGTCTATGTATTCACACATGTATTACGATTTCCAGATAATACAATTATAGCATGAATAAAAGACAATTATCATGAACAAGGAAATATAATAATAATGCTTTTATTATTGCCTCTAGGGCATATTTCCAACAGTCTCCCACTTGCACTATAGTCAATAATCTAGTTACATTGTGATAAATCGAACACCCATAGAGTTCTGGTGTTGATCATGTTTTGACCGCGGAAGAGGTTTAGTCAACGGATCTGCGACATTCAGATCCGTATGCACTTTACAAATTTCTATGTCTCCATCTTGAACATTTTCACGGATGGAGTTGAAGCGACGCTTGATGTGCCTGGTCTTCTTGTGAAACCTGGGCTCCTTGGCAAGTGCAATAGCTCCGGTGTTGTCGGAGAAGAGTTTGATCGGCCCCGACGCATTGGGTATGACTCCTAGGTCGGTGATGAACTCCTTCACCCAAATTGCTTCATGCGCTGCCTCCGAGGCTGCCATGTACTCCGCTTCACATGTAGATCCCGCCACGACGCTCGCTTGCAGCTGCACCAGCCATCGCTCCACCATTCAACATATACACGTATCCGGGTTTGTGACTTAGAGTCATCCAGATGCGTGTCGAAGCTAAGCGCCGACGTAACCCTTCTGACGAGCTCTTCGTCACCTCCATAAACGAGAAACATGTCCTTCGTCCTTTTCGGTACTTTAGGATATTCTTGACCGCTGTCCGGTGTTCCTTGCCGGGATTACTTTGGTACCTTCCTACCAAACTTACGGCAAGGTTTACATCAGGTCCGGTACACAGCATGGCATACATAATAGATCCTATGGCTGAAGCATAGGGATGACACTCATCTCTTCTTTATCTTTTGCCGTGGTCGGGCATTGAGCCGAGCTCAATCTCACACCTTGTAGTACAGGCAAGAACCCTTTCTTGGACTGATCCATTTTGAACTTCTTCAAAATCTTATCAAGGTATGTGCTTTGTGAAAGACCGATGAGGCGTCTCGATCTATCTCTATAGATCTTGATGCCTAATATATAAGCAGCTTCTCCAAGGTCCTTCATTGAAAAACACTTATTCAAGTAGGCCTTAATGTTGTCCAAGAATTCTATATCATTTCCCATCAAAAGTATGTCATCTACATATAATATGAGAAATGCTATGAGCTCCCACTCACTTTCTTGTAAACGCAGGCTTCTCCATAAGTGCGCATAAACCCAAACGCTTTGATCATCTCATCAAAGCGAATGTTCCAACTCCGAGATGCTTGCACCAGCCCATAAATGGATCGCTGGAGCTTGCATACTTTGTTAGCATTTTTAGGATCGACAAAACCTTCCGGCTGCATCATATACAACTCTTCCTTAAGATAACTGTTAAGGAACGCTGTTTTGACGTCCATCTGCCATATCTCATAATCATAGTATGCGGCAATTGCTAACATGATTCAGACGGACTTCAGCTTCGCTACGGGAGAGAATGTCTCGTCGTAGTCAATCCCTTGAACTTGCCGATAACCCTTAGCGACAAGTCGAGCTTTATAGATGGTGACATTACCATCCGCGTCCGTCTTCTTAAACATCCATTTGTTTTCTATCGCTCGCCGATCATCGGGCAAGTCAGTCAAAGTCCATACTTTGTTTTCATACATGGATTCTATCTCGGATTTCATGGCTTCTAGCCATTTGTTGGAATCTGGGCCCGCCATTGCTTCTTCATAGTTCAAGGTTCACCGTTGTCTAACAACATGATTTCCGGAGAGGGTTGCCATACCACTGCAGTGCGGAACGTGTCCTAGTGGACCCACAAGTTCGGTAGCAACTTGATCCGAAGTACCTTGATCATCATCATTAATTTCCTCTCCAATTGGTGTAGGCACCACAGGAACATTTTCCTGAGCTGCACTACTTTCGGTTCAAGAGGTAGTACTTCATCGAAGTTCTACTTTCCTCCCGATTACTTCTTTCGAGAGAAACTCCTTTTCGAGAAAGGATCCGTTCTTGGCAACAAAGATCTTGCCCTCGGATCTTAAGTAGAAGGTATACCCTATGGTTTCCTTAGGGTATCCTATGAAGACGCATTTTCCGACTTGGGTTCGAGCTTTTCAGGTTGAAGTTTCTTGACATAAGCATCGCATCCCCAAACTTTTAGAAACGACAGCTTAGGTTTCTTCCCAAACCATAATTCATACGGTGCCGTCTCAACGGATTTAGACGGTGCCCTATTTAAAGTGAATGTAGCTGTCTCTAGAGCGTATCCCCAAAATGATAGCGGTAAATCGGTAAGAGACATCATGGATCGCACCATATCCAATAGAGTGCGATTACGACGTTCGGACACACCGTTATACGCTGAGGTGTTCCAGCGGCGTGAGTTGTGAAACGAGTCCACATTTTCTTAAGTGTGTACCAAATTCGTGACTTAAATATTCTCCTCCACGATCCGATCGTAAGAATTTTATCTTTCGGTCACGTTGATTCTCTACTTCATTCTGAAATTCCTTGAACTTTTCAAAGGTCTCAGACTTATGTTTCATCAAGTAGACATACCCATATCTACTCAAGTTATCTGTGAGAGTGAGAACATAACGATATCCTCCACGAGCCTCAACACTCATTGGACCGCACACATCGGTATGTATGATTTCCAACAAGTTGGTTGCTCGCTCCATTGTTCCGGAGAACGGAGTCTTGGTCATCTTGCCCATGAGGCATGGTTCGCATGTGTCAAATGATTCATAATCTAGAGACTCCAAAAGTCCATCGGCATGGAGCTTCTTCATGCGCTTGACACCAATGTGACCAAGGCGGCAGTGCCACAAGTATGTGGGACTATCGTTATCAACTTTACATCTTTTGGTATTCACGCTATGAATATGTGTAACATTACGTTCGAGATTCATTAAGAATAAACCATTGACCATTGGAGCATGACCATAAAACATTTCTCTCATATAAATAGAACAACCATTATTCTCGGATTTAAATGAGTAGCCATCTCGCATTAAACGAGATCCAGATACAATGTTCATGCTCAAACTTGGCACCAAATAACAATTATTAAGGTTCATAACTAATCCCGTAGGTAAATGTAGAGGTAGTGTGCCGACGGCAATCACATCGACTCTGGAACCATTCCCGACGCCAAGATCGTCCACCTCGCCCCTTTGCCGGGCCTCCGCTTATTCCGCAGCTCCGCTGTGAGTTACAAATATGAGCAACGGCCTTTGGTATCAAATACCCAGGAGTTACTACGAGTCTTGGTAAGGTACACATCAATTACATGTATATCAAATATACCTTTGGTGTTGCCGGCCTTCTTATCCGCTAAGTATTTGGGGCAGTTCCGCTTCGGTGACCCTTCCCTTTGCAATAAAAGCACTCAATCTCAGGCTTGGGTCCATTCTTTGACTTCTTCCCGGTAACTGGCTTACCGGGCGCGGCAACATCCTTGCCGTCCTTCTTGAAGTTCTTCTTGCCCTTGCCCTTCTTGAACTTAGTGGTCTTATTGACCATCAACACTTGATGTTCTTTCTTGATCTCAACCCCTGCTGACTTTAGCATTGAAAATACTTCAGGAATGGTCTTCACCATCCCCTGCATATTGTAGTTCATCACAAAGCTCTTGTAGCTTGGTGGGAGCGACTGAAGGATTCTGTCAATGACCGCCTCATCAGGGAGGTTAATATTCAGCTGGGTCATGCGGTTGTGCAACCCGGACATTCTGAGTATGTGCTCACCGACAGAACTATTTTCCTCCATCTTACAACTATAGAACTTGTCAGAGACGTCATATCTCTCGACCCGGGCGTGAGCTTGGAAAACTAGTTTCAGCTCCTCGAACATCTCATATGCTCCGTGATGCTCAAAACGCTTTTGGAGCCCCGGTTCTAAGCTGTATAGCATGCCGCACTGAACGAGGGAGTAATCATCAGTACGTGTCTGCCAAACGTTCAAATCGTCTTGCAGTGCTGGGAGAGCAGGTGGGTCACCTAGCGGTGCTTCTAGGACATATGCCTTCTTGGCAGCTATGAGGATGATCTCGGGTTCGGACCCAGTCCGTATAGTTGCTGCCATCATCTTTCAGCTTGGTTTCTCTAGGAACGTTGAAGTTCATGTTGACATGAGCGTTGGCCATTTGATCTACAAGACATATTTTTCAAAAGTTTTAGACTAAGTTCATGATAATTAAGTTCATCTTAATCAAATTATTGAATGAACTCCCACTCAGATTTGACATCCCTCTAGTCATCTAAGTGTTACACGATCCGAGTCGACTAGGCCATGTCCGATCATCACGTGAGACGGACTAGTCATCGTCGGTGAACATTCTCATGTTGATCGTATCTTCTATACGACTCGTGTTCGACCTTTCGGTCTTCGTGTTCCGAGGCCATGTCTGTACATGCTAGGCTCGTCAAGTTAACCCTAAGTGTTTTGCATGTGTAAAACTGTCTTACACCCGTTGTATGTGAACGTAAGGATCTATCACACCCGATCATCACGTGGTGCTTCAAACGCATTTAACTTTAGCAACGGTGCACAGTTAGGGAGAACACTTCTTGAAATTGTTGTAAGGGATCATCTTATTTACTACCGTCGTTCTAAGTAAACAAGATGCATAAACATAATAAACATCACATGCAATTATATAGTAGTGACATGATATGGCCAATATCATATAGCTCCATTGATCTCCATCTTCGGGCTCCATGATCATCTTGTCACCGCATGACACCATGATCTCCATCATCATGATCTCCATCATCGTGTCTTCATGAAGTTGTCACGCCAACGACTACTTCTACTTCTATGGCTAACGTTTAGCAATAAAGTAAAGTAATTTACATGGCGTTCTTCAATGACACGCAGGTCATACAAAAAATAAAGACAACTCCTATGGCTCCTGCCGGTTGTCATACTAAATCGACATGCAAGTCGTGATTCCTATTACAAGAACATGATCTCATACATCACAATATGTCATTCATCATTCATCACAACTTCTGGCCATATCACATCACATGACAATTGCTGCAAAAACAAGTTAGACGTCCTCTAATTGTTGTTGCATCTTTTACGTGGCTGCAATTGGGTTCTAGCAAGAACGTTTTCTTACCTACGAATAACCACAACGTGATTTTGTCAACTTCTATTTACCCTTCATAAGGACCCTTTTCATCGAATCCGCTCCAACTAAAGTGGGAGAGACAGACACCCGCCAGCCACCTTATGCAACTAGTGCATGTTAGTCGGTGGAACCGGTCTCACGTAAGCGTACGTGTAAGGTTGGTCCGGGCCGCTTCATCCCACAATACCGTTGAAGCAAGATAAGACTAGTAGCGGCAAGCAAGTTGACAAGATCTACGCCCACAACCAAATTGTGTTCTACTCGTGCAATAGAGAACTACGCATAGACCTAGCTCATGATGCCCTTTGTTGGGGAGCGTTGCAGAAAATTAAAATATTTCCTACGGTTTCACCAAGATCCATCTATGAGTTCATCTAAGCAACGAGTTAAGGGAGTGAGTTAGCATCTACCTACCACTTGTAGATCGAGTGCGGAAGCGTTCAAGGGGATGGTCATGACGGAGTCGTACTCGCCGTGATTCGGATCACCGATGACCAAGTGCTGAACGGACAGCACCTCCGCGTTCAACACACGTACGGTACGGACGACGTCTCCTTCATCTTGATCCAGCAAGGAGGAAGGAGAGGTTGAGGAAGACATCTCCAATGGCAGCACGACGGCGTGGTGTTGTTGGTGCAGCAGTACTCCGACAGGGCTTCGCCAAGCACGTACGGAGGAGGAGAGGTGTTGGGAGGGAGGGCTGCGCCTTGGCTTGGTGTTCAGCCCTCCCTCACCCCTCTATTTATAGGGGAAGGGAGAGGGGCGGCCCCTCTAGATGCATCTAGAGGGGGGCGGCCAAGGGAGGGCTTGCCCCCAAGCAGGCGCCTCTGGGGTTCCCCCCTCAACCCTAGGCGCAAGGGCCCAAGGGAGGGTGCGCCCAGCCCACCAGGCTGGCCCCTTCCCACGCAGCCCAAGTGCCCCGGGAGGTGGCCCCTCGGTGGACCTCGGAACCCTTCCGGTGGCCCCGGTACAATACCGATATGCCCCCGAAACTTTCCGGTGTCCGTTTGACGACTTCCCATATATAAATCTTTACCTCCGGACCCTTCCGGAACTCCTGATGACGTCCGGGATCTCATCCGGGACTCCGAACAACATTCGGTAATCACATACAAGTCTTCCTAATAACCCTAGCGTCACCGAACCTTAAGTGTGTAGACCCTACAGGTTCGGGAGACATGCAGACATGACCGAGACGCTCTCAGGTCAATAACCAACAGCGGGATTTGGATACCCATGTTGGCTCCCACATGCTCCTTGATGATGTCATCGGATGAACCACGATGTCGAGGATTCAAGCAACCCCGTATACCATTCCCTTTGTCGGGGCGGTATGTTACTTGCCCGAGACTTGATCGTCGGTATCCCAATACCTCGTTCAGTCTCGTAACAGGCAAGTCACTTTACTAGGAACTTAATGCATGATCCAGAGACAACACCCTTGGTCACTTTGAGCAAATTCTGATGAGGCACTACCTATTGGGCCCAGTGATACCTCTCCGTAATACGGAGTGACAAATCCTGTCTCGATCCGTGTCAACCCAGCAGACACTTTCGGAGATACCGTAATGCACCTTTATAGTCACCCGGTTATGTTGTGACGTTTGGTACACCCAAAGCACTCCTACGGTATCCGGGAGTTACACGATCTCATGGTCTAAGGAATAGATACTTGACATTGAGAAAGCTCTAGCAAAACGAACTACACGATCTTGTGCTATGCTTAGGATTGGGTCTTGTCCATCACGTCATTCTCCTAATGACGTGATCCCGCTTGTCAATGACATCGATGTCCATAGTCGTGAAACCATGACTATCTGTTGACCAACGAGCTAGTCAACTAGAGGCTTACTAGGGACGTATTGTGGTCTATGTATTCACACATGTATTACGATTTCCGGATAATACAATTATATCATGAATAAAAGACAATTATCATGAACAAGGAAATATAATAATAATGCTTTTATTATTGCCTCTAGGGCATATTTCCAACAGCTCTTGCGTTATCCGTCTGCTTGAGAAGCAGCTCTTGAATATGAGGGTCCTGCACCCAGCCCATTGATGGTCCAGCGTCGTAAATGCGCTCCGGCATCATCATCTTCATGATCATGCCCGTAAATGGGCTCCGGCATCTTCCTCATCATCATGTCCTGCATCTTCTACATGATGACTGTGTACAACATCACCGTCGTGATCATCTCACGGGATTCTTCGTCTTCTCGCCTACCGAGCCGCGGTGGTTGTCTTGCTGCCCTCCTCATTTCTTGCCCGGCCCCCATGGACGACTTCGTAGTCATCTTCATCACCTTGCCACCGATAGCCATCCATGAAACCACGCAAGAGCAGGTGGTCCCAAGACCTGCCGGAATCTGGGTCCGCAATAAGGCTCTTTAGCTTGCATCTTCGACACGGACATCTTATCTCCGTCTCGTTCTTTTGAAGCATCTCGGCCTTCGCGGACCTCAAAAACCATGGTCGCCTGCGGGGTAGAGCAAAACGATATTTTAGAACCAAGAAAAAATTTGGCATGACTTTCCCTGAAAATAGGACCAAAAAGAATGCTTAATGCCAAAATTCTCGCCGAAACGGAAATGAATCAACATTCTGGCAAAATATTGGCAACTATCGCATTTCAAATACCGTACACCTCCAAACACAAACACATATGCAACACCACAAACATATGCAACACCACGAACATACATAGATCTAGCTATGCCATAAAAAGTGCATGTGCACATTGTTGTAGGGAGAACAACATAAATATAGCTTCCCCTTACTTACCTATCAAAACAAGGTAATTTAACCACTTAATTTGAATGAATCTATGGTGGAAATGAGGTGAAAAGAGGAGGCACCGAGACAAGGAGGAGGTGGAGAGAATGAAGTGGGGAGAAAGTGAGTGTGGGTAGGAGAGGCTGTCCAAAATATCTTGTTGCTGCCCACTTACTAATGGCGCACCAACTCTAAATGCGCCATTAGTAATCCAGGTTACTAATGGCGCACCTTCCGGTGGTGCGCCATTAGTAGTTTTGCAAAAAAAAACATACTAATGGCGCACAATTCTGTAAGGCAGGCTGATTTTTGTCTTAATGTGTTCCAAAGCTTATGTAAGCAAGATGCTAACCTACAGAGCATTCTTTGGAGGAACATACCTATGTGAGCCCGACTGCTGGTCACAGTCTATGAGATTAGGTAATATCTAGTAAGCTCATGAGAAGGTACGGAGTATGACTAATAAGCTCCATCCGTGGGGTTTAGCCTTCGGCAGCCACATATCAGCTGACATTAGGCGAAACTTCTGCACGCCAAACTAACAATTCAAGGCTTAGTCCATTGTTCAGTTGTGAAGAAGTCTAATCCTGTTGCTCTAGGTGGAAGTTCAACTTAACAGTCTCCACTGAAATTTCTGATATATCAAACATTGTTTGGAACAGTTGACAAACTTATGTGCCTCGAGATCTGGCGGGGGATTGTTGGATTAGTGATGGGCTTAGGCCTATACAAGACACTAATCCCTGGTTAATCTCTAAGGCCCATGCATGTGTATGGCAAGTGGTGGGAAGTGTGGGAAGTTTAGTCCCATACTGCTAAAGTAAGAAGAGTGAGACCTCTTTATAAGGGCTGCTCTACCACTTGCTATTGTGAGCTTGGGAATAGGAGCTGTACACGCGCGCTCCTCCTCCTCCGCCGCCCGCCTCGCCACGCCTCGCCTCGCCTCGTCACGACGCGCGCGCGCCGCGGTTTGCGGTTTGCGGGTTGCGCGAATGAGCCGAGCCGAAGCTTATTTTTGCCGCCCAGGAATGGTTAATTAATTAACAATTAACGAGTCGCTTACGAAAGTGCCACCGTCCGAGACGTTGGACCGTGGGCTGTTCGCGGACTCGGTCGTGGGCCTGGCCCATGCCCATCTATCTGACGGCCTATATAAGAAGACGCTGGCCAGTGGAGTGAACCCTAACTCAGTTCACTCACCCCCTCTTGTACAACCCTAACCGTCATCTACTATTCCTCTCTCTGTGCTGCCTCCGGCGATCCCATCCTGATGACCGTGTGCACGGTTGGTCGGGAGAGCAGGTGCCTCCGGAACCCTGTCGTTCGAGATCCTGCCCGGGAGAACGGCAATAAGGTTTTTGGGGAGTGTCTCGACGCGACTGCTCCCGATCCGTCCCCAACTCGGTCCGCCTCTGCTTCCACTACTTCCCCTGCATCGACACCATGGTCGCCGCCGCCGCCGCCAAGAAGAAGGCCACGGACGACGCCGAGGCTGCCGCTGCAGCCGCCGCGTTGGCCTGGCCAACCGGAGGGTATGATCTGTTCATCCCTCGTTTGCTCATACTTATGCTAGCTGTATATGTGCTGCTCATAGATGATGTGATTCTATGTTCTGTACGTGCTAGTATGCTTAGGTATCGCTATGAGATGCATACCTTTTATGCCATGCTTACTGTATACTCGTGGATAAGTCTAATCGGAAAAGTGCTAATATTTTTAACAGTATGTAGTTGTAGAGTGTAGATTCACTCATTTTGCTTCGTATGTAGTCATTTGTTGGAATCTCTAAAAAGACATATATATTGGGAACGGATGGAGTATGATGTATCCCTCGATCATGCATGGGCTCGTGCCAGCACTATTTCTTCTTGTGAACGTTTTTTTTAACGTGGTTGACGAGAGCCGCCCGACGCCAAGATGAATATGCACACAATATATAGTGAATGAACCATGGAAGAAGAAGAAGAAGAAGAAGAAGAAGAAGAAGAAGAAGAAGAAGAAGAAGAAGAAGAAGAAGAAGAAGAGAGAGAGAGAGAGAGAGAGAGAGAGAGAAAATCGGCAAAAACACGTTACACTCTGCCAAAATTCTTGTAACTCCTCTCATGGCGTGCGTTTTCCCCCTTTTCAAAGAAGGCTTTTTTGCCTTTTTCGACAAAGGATGAATTTTATTGACTTAAAATAAAGCATCAAGAAGGCTTTTCTGCTGAACCCGAGTGGTGCTCGATTTTATATTACTCAGCGCAATTGATGCACGCATAAAGTAAGCAAAGTCTCCAAGTTTCAAGCCATAGGAATTTTTATGGGGAGTTTTTGATAACACAACTAGAAAACAAATAAAAACTAGAGTAAAGATGAAACAATAAACTGAATAAAAACTCTTAACGCGGTGACTAGTAACATTATGCCTCACCAACAACGGCGCCAAAAAAGGTGGTTGATGCCCTCTAAGATCCGGTTTAGATAGAGGAAAGATTATCTTTTTCCCAAGGAGTAACTCTTTATCGATCTCATGAGAGGATGCGCACTATGACAAAGACTGGCAAGTTATTGCGAAATAATTAAATCCCAGCTTTTCAACCGGATCTCTAAGAATCTTAGGGGTGTAAACACTAGAATTATAACGGTGATGGGTATGAGGTTTTTTTTTCTTTACAAACTTATGTATACTTAGTGTGATCATGATATTAATTTATGCGCTGGACGACAACCGTTAAGATGTGCTTGCGGCGCGACGATGTGAGGGACGTGTCCATACTATGTCTTGACCAGTGTACGACCTGCATTAAGAGTCATTCCGTCTCGCGGGGTTACCTCTATTAAGAATAAATATTCAAACAAAACCACAATACTAACCCTTTCTCTCACTGTTGTTCGGGTTAGTGTTCCATGTCCTCATTGCTCTCTATCTGTTCTTTGATCGATCTCCGGGTTCCTACGTACCTGCAGGGCCTTAAAAACAGAAATAGACAAGAGACAACTCCGGTTCAATCGGGCACATACATAACGTCAAATAATTGATGTCATTCCATTGATCCTATCAAATACATCGGGTTGCAAGGTGGTGCCTCAACCCACTACCTTACTGAATTACTCACACATGACGATCAGATTGCAAGATGAACTCATTGAAGAAAACATAAAGAGGAATTCTCTATTGATAAGTGTCGGATGCGATACACGATTACAAGTATGGCTAACTTGGAAAGGGATTGCTGCGGCGTAATGGTGGCGGCGGCTATGAAGTTGAGATGGGAAATGATGGTGACTAGGGTTGGAAGATGGCTTTGTTGTTTTGTTTTGTGAATGGTGCTCTCCCTCTTGGGGTTTTGGTGTTGGACCCTCTATAAAGGTTGGTTGCTTGGCCCTTCTGGAGCCGTGGTCCCCTGACCAATATGGTCTTGCGTTCTGTCTCCTCTGGTACGCCTCCAATTCCTTGTTCTCTTCCACCAATATTCTTGTTTCTTCCCAAGTGATGATTCCTTTTCATGTTTAGGACCTCTTCAGGCCATAAACCCTTGGCCGGGAACACATTAAACAAAGAATTTCGTGATCTCTCGCATTCATTAGTCATTAATAGCAATATCAAAGTGATTTATGAGGAGAAGGAGTGGAGCGGGCCCCGCAGACACCCCTGGCGGCATCGACACCAACGGTGGAGGCCGAAAGAAGGCATGAGCCGAGGCCTGGAGGCGGCAACGGGATACCACCCATGTCGCCCTAGGGTAGATGACGCCCGCCGGGGCAGGAGGATATTTTTCACCGCTTCTGGATTTGGAGTATTATGTTTTTTTTCCCAGGGGATATGGAGTATTATTATGGATAGTAAACTAATCTAAGCCAATATTTCCGTCAAGTACTGTAAAACACAATTTCTCGTGATTGGTCTGGCTAGCGTGTTTTCTAGTTTTCTTCGTGAGAATATATTTTTGTATGCAAAAGCTCCACGATGGTTTGGACACGTGTCCTCCCATGGTTGGTCTGGCTAGCGTGTTTTCTATTTTTCTTTTCACCACGACTATAATATATACTAATAAACTAACCAATTTTAGCAGAGAATAGATAAGATGGTTTGCCCTATTATTTGTTTTGTTTGTTAGGGTTTCTCCGTCGGGTGAAAGAACTGACAGCGTATATATACCTATCTCTTCACACGTACGTGCCCTTCGTCGGTTCCGCGTTGTGCTGGATTCGTTGGACAAGTCATGGACCAGGTACGCATCGAAGAGGTCTCCTTGGAATCGCTCCGGATCGACGACTCCTCGCCGCCGCCGGCGCTCGACGAGCCTACGGTCCCCGCGTTCCAGGTGCAGGGAAGACCGCGGCACCAACCCGTCGCCGCCCGCACGGGACCCTGGCCCGTAGCTCTTCCGTCCGCTTTCATGGCGCCAGCCGCCGCCCACGACGGCCACGGTGGTGAAAGCAGTCACGACGCCCACGTCGTCGTCGGTCAGGGTCAGCCCAGATACGGCGATTCGGCGGCGCGGCAGCAAATCCGATGGGAGCCGAAGACGATGACGTGCCACCAGTGCCACACGACGGAGACGCCGCAGTGGCGGACCGGCCCGGACGGGCCGGGCACGCTGTGCAACGCATGCGGCATCCGCTACAGGATGAGCAGGGAGAAAGCTTGGGCGCAGCTGGCGTCCAACGCCGGCGAAGTTCCCCGCCCATGAACCCGCAGCTAGCTAGCTGTGCATGCCATGTGTGACATGCGTTTGGTCAATTTGTTTGCAAACCACAAGGATTGCCAAGTATTAGGAGGTCTCTTTTTTGTTCTATATGCATGTTTAAAAGTTTGGCCATAGCTAATTTAGGGTCGATTGATTTCGCTGCTGCAAGTTAAATATGATCAAAAACAGTCTTGCTAAAGCACATCTAGATGTGTTATACGTATCGAAAAGGTGCAACGGCACACGGGAGTCCCGACCCCCGTTTATCTGGTCCGCTCGGTCACGCTATGATTCGTGCTGGTGTCTATTCAGGAGCAGAACATTTGCAGTCTGAGGGTATTAAATCCACAATTTATTCAGACAAACAGTGGCGCTCCTATGCTGTCGCTGGAAGGGTAGGGCTGTCAGGAGGGCAGGCGGTGCATGGGAGTAGGCGCGGCAGGAGGTCAGCCGGGTAATGGTTGAAGTGACAACCCGAGTAAAAAGAATTGAAGGGACAACGTATGTGGTGCATGCGCTGTATCGCATGCAGGTGTATCTCGCCACGTATTACTTAGGCCAGTCAGAAGGAAGTGAGGCCCATGGTTTTTACATCAGCGCCCCGTTCTTGTTTTATTTTGAAGAGTAGTAAAGCGTTCAGGATAAAGATCATGCAAAGGTCTGCAACATATATACAGTTTTAGACTGGCCGATATAGTCCATCAGGTTTCAAAGGCGAGATGTCTTTTCACTTGTTGGAGACACGGCCGACAGGTTTATACTTTTTCTGTATATATAGCAGTCCGACATATCAAGTCAGTTTTAGACTGGCCGGTCACAGGCTAGGTGGATTCTTCTTGCGATGAACAGTGCGGGTCCTAGACCTGCTAATCAAATTAGTGTTACAGGAAGTGGTACCGATCTCTAGGTCATGTTCTTTACAGAGACGGTCAGGATAAGAGGGTGCCTAGGCTCCCGGGTCTTGAAAGGCCACTCTCTATACGTATTGCACTGAATCATATCTCATTAATTTTACACGGAGATCGTGTGTGTATTTTTTCTTGTTTATGCTTGATTAGACCACTTAGATGTGCAATAACTAGGGCACATCATTGAATATCGCCCTCGCGTCGCCTCGATTGGGGCGACACAAGCGGCTCCAAACCCTAGCCCGCCGCCGGCCCTTCCCCTCCTCCCCATCTCCCTCGTCGCCTCCGGAGGGGACCGCCGGTTTGCCACACAGCTGTTGGTGAAGGGGGCGATGGGTGGGTCTCCGAGACGGTGGCCCTTGCTGCGTGGGTATAGAGGATGCTGGTCGTAGCGTGGGGGGTTGCCCTCTTCTTCCCCATGGCCAGATCTGAAGACGACCACTTGTTGCAAGCTGCTCACTCCACCGGCTGGTCTCAATCTTCGGTGTGAGATCTGGCGTGGTGGGAGTTGGGCTTGGAGCTTTGTCCAGGGGAAACCCTTGTCTGGCGGTCGCGGCCACGACATAGCGGTGCTATGGGCGCCGGATTCCCTCTTGTGGGCGATGTTGAGGTCCATCTCCCGTGCTACCACCTTCCACTTGGCCTGGGTGAAAACCTCGAATCGTTGGGATTGGGCGGCGGAGATGCAACAACGTCGTTCCCACCTTTGTGGTGTCGAGTGTGCGGTGCGGCGAGCTCGGGTGGTTCCTGGAGGCAGCTCGGTCCTCTTGTTCTTTGGCCGTGACTTTGATGGCAATCTCCATTTTGTTGCTTGTCTATGGTGTGTCATGTGCTTTGGGCATCAGAGTTGTTCTTGGGCTCTTTGTGTGGTGAGAAAGTCGTGACCGATGTTGCGTATCAGGGAAGATTGCATGTGTCCATGCATGCTCCAGGTAGTCGACGGTGTGGCGCCCTCCGGTCCAGGCGAGAAGATAGTGGTCTTCTTCGGTAGTGGAGGTGGATGGCACTGTGCTTGTCTCGCCATGTGGGTGTGAACTGTGGATGGCTCTTCCTCCGGTGGCTTCATTATCCTCCGAACTTCCGTACGCCCTTTGTTTCATGTGTGTAGATGGTCTTGACTATGATGTTGTAACTTTACATTCTTGTTCGTAGTCTCTGGCCTCCCTTATGTACTATGTACCTGCTGCCTGGGGTTGTGTTCTCCTTTTCATTTAAGTTCCTTGTCTAATGTGGCTGGTTGTAATCATTGCTGGTTAATGGCTTTGTTAATTCAAAGTCGGGCAAGGTTCGAGCCTTTTTTCAGGCTCGGCCCGCGCCTTTTCTCTATAATCAGGGCACATTTAGATGTGTCCCACACAAACACTATCAAAATATAAGACGAACTAGCCTATAAAAACTTCTTGTACTTTTGTACCAAGGTAATAGCTCATTGTTTGTTTATATTAAAGTTTTTTTTATGGAACACAACACATATAGATACTCGGTTTACCACTGAAAAAATGAAGGCGTATACAAAGTCTAGGACTTGAATCTATAGGAACCTAGCCAACTGAGTTCACTTGTTTCTATCAAACTTGAAATCCATACAAACCGCCTTCTCGTCTACTTGTTTGGTTTGAGACTAAGTTTGTCAAAGCTTGCCACATCTAAGGTTAGGCAAGTTTGACCAACTTAGGTGTGTGTTTGATTCAAGCCATATCTTAGGCAAGCCACACTATGGTCCCACATCACATACACACAAAAAATGTGACAAGATTTTCTTAGGTTTGCCAACTTATGACTCTCATTTTTAAAAACTAACCTTAGGCAAGTTTGGCAACATTGTATGATAAAGTGTGGCACTCCTAGGCCTAGAACTAAACAGCCCCTACACATCTCCGTATCCGGCTGGCCTGGACGGACCTCTTGTAGGTAGTCAAACACGCACACCCTATATTGCACATTTAATTTGTTGGATATTATTGATATAGCTTGTCTTTTATGCATCAGATTGTTTGTTATCATAGTGAAAAAGAACATATGGTAAGGATAGATACTCATCATTGATGGGGTCGACGTGCAATGATTCATGCAACAGTCGTGATAGGCAATTGTAAAAATAGAGAGACAGTACCTGGGAGAAACCTTATCCCCTTCTGCGTCGCTTCCGCGGGCGACAGGGAGGGCGACCTAGCCACTGCCGGCACCGCCCCCTCCTCCCGCCTCCTCCTCCCTCGCCGCCGCTAGAGGGCGGGGCCGGGCGAAGCCCGGTCGCTGCCGGCCGCGGCGGGGCCCCTTTCGTCCCCTTGTGCAGGGAGGCCGGCGCGGGCCGACAGCTCCGGACTGGGTGGTGGCGCTCCCGTGGGGCTCCTCTGCACGGCGTCGCACCGGCGCTGGTGGTGGCGCGCGGGTGCGGTGGTGGAGCGACGGGCCACGTCCTGGTGGTGCACGGCCGCGTGGTGAAGGCTGGCGGCTGGATCCGGTCACGGTGGCTGCAGGCTGCGGGTTGCGTGCGGTTGTCTCGTCATGGACTGGTGGCGGAGGTGGCGGCGCAGAGGGTGGGTCTCGGCATACCTCTCCTCTGATTTTGGTCAGGGCCGGAGGTGGGCTGTGGCAGGTGGAGGTGGGTGGCGGCTCACTTGTCCTGGATCTGGCTTGGGATCGGGGCGGGTGGCGCGGGTTGTGTAGGGGCTTGGCGTGGCTGTTTCTCCGGCCATGGGCGGCAGCGCGAGGAGGTCCGGCACATGGGCAGTGGCTTCTCGGTGGCGCGGCGGCTCCGCTCGCGACGAACGCCAGCTCCCGGCGTCTGCTCATATGCGGTCAGACCGTGTCGACCTTCGCTTCATCTTCTCGTCGTCCGGGCTCTACTTCTGTCGAAGGGCTGGCCCGCTCCCAGCTGCGGTCCATCGCTCGTCTCGCGTCCGGTGCGGCTGGACCGACATCGTCTCGCGCACGGTGTTGTAGGACCAAGCTCGTCTCGCGCATGTTGTAGCAGGACCCACCTCATCTCGCACATGGTGCCGCAGGACCGAGCTCGTCTCACGCCTGTAGGACGAGTCGATGGAGGCCCGGTTTGGCCGGCCTATTGTATCTCGGCGCTGGGGCTGCCCAGGGTTGGGAAAGGCGTGATCTTTCCGCTCGTCTCTTTGGTTGGGGTAGCGGCGGATCTCGGGTGAGGTGGTGTCAACGTCTTGGATGCCAGGGCGGCGGCCTGAGGGGTGATGTCGCGGTGCTCATGGGCAGAGCCTGTGGCTTGGTGCTACCCGGTGGTCATGGCCGTGTGGGCGGCGTGGTAGCCGGGGTGTGGCGATCGGTGGCGGTGAGTGTTGGCCGGTGTGAAAACCCGTTCTATCTTCGGACGGACCAACGGCGGCGGAGCTCGTTTCCTTCTTGAAGGCGTCGTCGCGGCTCTTGCTGCCCTTCGTGTGGTTCCAGGGGAAACTCTGATCTTCGGATCGGGCGGTGGCGGCGCACCGGTGTCGTTTTCTTCCTGAAGGCACCGCCTTGGAGCCCACGGTTTGTCGTATGCGGCTTCATCTCTTCGCGATAGTGGTAGGGGTGATGTTGCTGCATTCAGCGCCTATGTATCCCGCCTTGGGTGGTGCTTGTGTTGTGGCGGCGTGCGTTTGTATCGAATGATGATGATGATTTTTGCTTTATATATAAAACAGGATGGAAGCCTTTTTCGGTAATTATAAAAATAGATGTACACGACAATAACGAATGAGTCAACATATACTAGTGAGAGTCAAACATGGAGTACTTGGGATCGGCTATGACAAAATGTCGACCCAGTGATGAGATGAAAACCAATCCCTCGACTAGTCCTAACTTCCTTAGTGATCCTTCCGTCCAAGTTAACCGATCAGAGAAGAATTCACCCGACCCCACTATCTGAATGGAAGTGCAAAGCTAGAAAAACTTCACCCAAGCCATGTTTCTAAAAGTCACCTGAAAGAAGCTTTAACCTACGCCTTTGGTGAGACCTTGAGATCTCACTTCAAACGAGAGATGGCTTACACTGTGACCCATGGGGTGTTTTTCATAGGACATCGGACTTGTATCAATGACCACCAATGCCCTTTGGTGAGACCTTGAGATCCCACTTCAAACTAGTAGTCCAGGAAAATCTTTCTATCCAGGCAGCAAATTCTCCACTGCGACACGGGGCAAACCCTAGCCGCGCCGCCGGCGGGTACTCCCGTCCTCCTCCCCCGCTGCGCCGCCACCGGAGGGGGCGCCGGCGAAGCCAGGCGTGCCCTGGGAAGGTGGCGGCGGGGCGCTTTCTCTCTCTGTTGGCCCGGGAGGAGCTCGTGGCGGACGACGGTGGGGCGCGGCGGACGATGGTTCCGGTGGGGAGCGGCGGTCCGACGTTAGGTGGGCCGTGCTGCTCGCGAGGTGGCGTCCCTCTCGCCGCAAGGCCGCCCCTGGGTGGAGCTGGGTTGTGGCCTCACGGTGGCATGGGGCGGGCCAGATCTCGATCCGACATCCCGCCCCCGGTGCCCGGCTGGCCTGCAACGGTGGCGCGAGTTTCTCGAGCGGCATGAGATGGGTCTGGTCGGCGTAGTCGCGGGGTGAGTGGAGGTGGTGGTAGGTGGATGTGGCAGAGGTGGTTGCTGGTGGATGTGGCGGAGGTGCGCCGGCATGGAAGGCAGGGCCTGGGCGCCACCAGGTCCGGCGTGGGTGGGTTCGGCTCCGCCCCGGGCAGCCTTGTTGGGTTGCTGTCGTCCTCAGGGCGTGGTGGAGGGGGTGTGAGCTCGATCCGAGCAGATCTGGCCGGCGTGGTGCTACTGTGATGCAAAATGCGACTCTTCCGATTGCGGTGGTTGGTCTGCTCTCGCTGCTCCGATGGGTGATGGGTTCTACAATCTGGGTTGGGAGAAATCCCTGCTTCGAGTTGAGGCTGACAACGGCGACGCCCGCGGGCGCCGTTCCCTCCCTGGAGGCGTTGTGTTGGACCTGATCGTACTCCCTTCCTCAAGCTTGGGGGAAACCCTAGGTCCGGCCTCCGGACTAGGCGGCGGCGTCATGGCGTCGTTACCTTCTTGAAGGCGTCTTCTTGTTGCTTGAGGAGTCTCGATGGTGTGGCTCGAGTCAGTAACGACCGCTGCTTCGGGCATGGGCCTCCTGGGCACAATGTACGCCATCTCCAGTGCTCTCTCGACGGCACCTCCCCATGGTCCTCCTGAGCCCTGCCGTTCACCTGCCGACTTCCTCTTGGCACAAATGGGTGGCGGTACGTTGGATTGGGTTGGCCTTGGGTCTTGGTCTTGTTGTATAGGTCTCGGCGTTGGTTGTGACGTGGCTAGGTTGCTCTGTGGCTTGCCTCATTGTCCTTGACATGAGGTTGGACTAGAGAAGCTTGTATCTTAGTAGGTAGGGTGGGTGTGTGTGGTGGATGTGGAGGCTAATTCTTATGATTAGCGTTGTAATGGCCGAAAGGCCTTGTATCCGGCTTCTTTGCCTTTTTTTCTTTAATGCAATGATACGCATGTTTGTGCGTATTTGAGAAAGAAAAATTAAGCATAAGTTACATCCATGTTTGCTTTGACCTGCAGCTGTCCAGGAAATCACTAAGGAAATGTTATATAGACATGGTTGAAAGGCCCTTGGTCTATTTGCTCGCACTTTCAGTAAGTTACTGATAGATTGAGATATTGGAGAAGTAATTGTTGTATTGATTGGGGCCTCAAGGGCTGTTTATATAGATTACAAAGCTTGGGCTCCAAGACTAGACTAATAGAGATAGATTACAATACGAATAGACTTTATACTCTAAGATCCCCCCGCGGTCTCAACGTCAGGTGAAACAATGTTGAGACTGGAGCGTATGTCGGTGAACGATGCAGTCCGGAGTCCTTTGGTAAAAATGTCAGCAAATTGGGCACTTGTAGGAACATGAAGAACACGAACCTCGCCAAGAGCCACCTTTTCACGAACAAAGTGAATGTCAATCTCAATGTGCTTTGTGCGACGATGTTGAACTGGATTGGAAGCCATGTATACCGCAGAGATGTTATCACAAAGTAAACAATGGTAGCACGTGGGAGCGGACGATGAAGTTCAACGAGAAGCTGCCGTAGCCACACCGCGGCCACAGCGTGAGCAACCGCTTCTATACTCAGCCTCAGCAGAAGACACGAAACTCGCATGCCTTTTAGAACACCAAGAAACAAGATTATCACCCAAATAAATGCAAAATCCGGATGTAGATCGTCGAGTATCTGGACAACCTGCCCGATGCGCATCAGAATAAAGCTATCAAGCTTGTAGGTGAAGAAGAATTAATAAGGAGACCGTGATCAAGAGTGCCTTTTAAATAGCGGAGAATGCGTCGACATGAGCGGATGAGGAGCACGAGGATCATGCATAAAGAGACAGGCTTGCTGAACTGAATAGGAGATTTCGGGACGAGTAAGAGTGGCATATTGAAGAGCGCCAGTGATGCTACGATATAAAGTAGGATCAGAAAGAGGATCACCATCAGCCGACAGTTTAGCACCAACGTCGGCTGGAGTACGAGAGGGTTGACAATCATACATACCAGAACGAGAAAGCAAGTCCAAAATGTATGACCGTTGAGAAAGAAAGAGGGAAGATTTTGTGCGAGAAACATGAATACCTAGAAAATGATGAAGAGGACCAAGATCAGTCATGGAAAACTCCCGATTGAGAGAAGAGATGGTATGTTGAAGAAAAGAATCAGAACTAGCCGTGAGAATGATATCATCAACATAAAGCAAGAGGTAGGCGGTGTGAGTAGAAGACCGATAAACAAAGAGAGAAGAATCGATTTGGAGGGAATAAAGCCTATGGTTTGAATAAAAGTAGCAAAGCATTGAAACCATGCACGAGGAGCTTGTTTAAGGCCATAAAGAGATTTGTTGAGGAGACAAACAAAATTTGGAGATGAGGGATTCTCAAAACCAGAGGGTTGTTGACAATAAACAGTTTCATTGAGAGTGCCATGAAGAAAAGCATTTTTAACATCAAGTTGATGAATAGGCCAAGAAGAGGAAACAGCAAGACTAAGAACAACACGAATAGTGCTTGGTTTAACAACAGGAGAAAAAGTCTCATCAAAGTCAATACCAGGCTTCTGGGAGAAACCACGACACACCCAACGAGCTTTGTAACGAGCGAGAGTGCCATCGGAATGAAATTTATGACGAAAAACCCATTTGCCGTAAAACAATGTTAACACCAGGAGGTTTGGGAACAAGAGTCCATGTATTATTTTGCTGAAGAGCTCCAAATTCATTGCGCATAGCAGAAAGCCAGAGAGGGTCAAGAAGAGCTCGCTTATAATTGGTTGGAATAGGAGAGATGGTTGGGGTGGTGGTAAGATTGAGACGTTTGGTGGGGAGAAGAAATCCTCGTTTTCCACGGGTGCACATGACATGATCATTGGTGGGCGGTGGTATAAGAACGACATTGGGTGGCAGTGGGTTTTCGGTTGAAGAGGACGGTGAGGAAGAAGAATCAGAGGTGGTGGGTGTCGAGGGGGTTGCCATGGTAGGATGTGGTGAGAGAAAGACGGCTGGGGTAGAGGATGCAATTGCGGGAGAGGTGGGGGACGGGGCAGGAGGGTGGCTAACGTTGGGCGATTCCGGCTGAGAGACGGAACAAGATTCCATGGCAGCAGAGATGACCAAAGGACGAACTAGGGAAGGGGTTTTGGTGGTGGCGGATTGTGGTGAAATTGGTGTTGTGGTTGTAGTGACAGAAAAAGGAAAAGTATTTTCATCGAATGTGACATGACGAGAGAGAATGATACGACCAGAAGATGGTTCGAAACAACGATATCCTTTGCGATCATTAGAAAGACCAAGGTGAATGCAAGGTAGTGAGCGTGGTTCTAGTTTGTTGGAGGCGGTAGAGGCGATGTTGGGAAAGCATAGACAACCAAAAACACGCAGAAAAGAATAGTCAGGGTGGGAGAGAAAAAGAGATTGGAAAGGCGAATAAAGAGGGCAAGTTTTAGTTGGTCGAATATTAAGAAGGAGTGTGGCGGTGCGAAGGGCTTCAACCCAAGAACGGGAAGGAAGAGAGGCTTGTAAAAGCAATGTGCGAAGAACATCATTAATAGAGCGAAGACAGCGTTCAGCTTTACCATTTTGAGAAGATGTATAAGGGCATGAAAAGCGAAGAAGAATGCCTTGGGAGAGAAAGAAGGTGCGGTTTTGGGTGTTATCAAATTCACGACCGTTATCACATTGAATAAATCGAATTGGCAAGCCAAAGTGTGTGATTACATATTGTCGAAAGTTGAGAAAGATTGCAGGTACTTCAGATTTAGCGCGGAGAGGAAAGGTCCAAGTATAGTGAGAATAATCATCCAAGATCACAAGATAATGTTTATAACCAGAAACACTAGGGACTGGGGAGGTCCATAAATCACAGTGAATTAACTCAAAAGGAAAAGTACTAATGGTAGTAGAGATTCCAAAAGGTAACCTAACATGTTTGCCGCATTGACATGCATTACAGAGAGAGGGATTATGGGGACTGCTAGAACTAGGTATACAAAATTCTTGGAGTAAAGACGTCAAAGTGTTTTTGCTGGGATGACCGAGGCGACGATGCCATAGATCAACGGATGCGAGCATGGCACGAGGGGTGGATGTGGTAGCGCCATGAAGAGGATAAAGATCGCCTGCTATTGTACCGGCGAGGACCGCCCCGTTGTCGATTCTTCACAGACAAACCAAAAGGGTCAAAGGCCAGGATAACTTTGTTGTCAATGCAAAATTGTCTAACAGAAATAAGATTTTTGATGATGGAAGGAACCACAAGAATATTGCGGAGAAGAAAATTGGCATGCGAGGACAGGATGTAAGAGTGACGGTGCATGAAACAGGGATGGTGGAGCCATCGCCAATGGTGATAGTGGAAAAAGCAGAAGGAAAACAAGCTGACAATAAATTCATATTTGAAGACATATGCATTGATGCACCAGAATCGAAAATCCAATCCGTACCTGCGTCGTTGAGGACAAAATTGTTCATGGCGTTGATGAAGGCCGCTTGGTCCCAAGCCGGCTGTTGGGGAGGAGCAGAGGGGCCAGGAGCTTGCATGTTGACGTAGGGGATAGCGGATGGGTAGTATGCGATTGGGGCCTGCATGTTGCCGTAGAAGACCGGCATGGTGTTGGAGGCGACGGCGGTCTGGCGTGCCGGGTAGGCGGAGTGGGAGTGGCGGTGTAGATGTGCGCGGCGGCTCGGGTCCAAGGAGTCCCGGAGAGCCGGTGGCTGGACGAAGACCGGGCTTCACGTGCCTGCACGCAGGAGGGGCACCATATGGCGAGGGGCCGACCAAGGCATCGACCAAGCTCGGACGAGGCCAGTCCAAGGATCATGCCGAGGAGGCCATGACGACGGAGCTGGTGGTGGGAGCGGTGGGTGACGGGTTTGGGGGGGAGGTGTTTGGTTAGTTGTAGAGGAAGAGGTAGGGGATGGGGCGCCGGCGGCGCGGAACTCGGCCATGGAGAAGAGGGGCCGAATCGGCCGGAGCGGCGGCGCGAGTGGCGGAGCCATACCAGGTGCGAAAAACCTAGGCGTCAGATACCATGATAGATTGAATATTGCAAAAGTAATTGTTGTATTGATTAGGGCCTCAAGGACTGTTTATATAGATTACAAACCTTGGACTTCAAAACTAAACTAATAAAGATAGATTATAATACGAATAGACTTTATACTCTAAAAATTACCTTATTGTTGGGGCAAACCTTCCGACGAAGAACGCCGAGCAGTCACCGGCGACAAGTACGCCGGACGGATGAGACGAAGATTTACTGTTAACAAGATGAATTTGCCAGCGACGAACGCCACGGCGCCAAACGCCTGTATCTTGGCCTGTATTCCGAGTCACAAACATGGTGACAAACACCTCAGCACTTACCCCCATACGTACAAGGACTCGACGCTACGACTCACGGCGTCGACGTAGCCCCGGTAACAATGGTGGCTTCAGAAATTTGCAATCGGGTATTCATGTGTATTTATTTTATTAAAATTATTACTGTTTTTTAAAAATTATCACTCTTTTATTAAAATTAACATTATTTTATAAAAATCATGAGTATTTACATAAAAACCTAAGAATACTCCTAGCGCCGCCCTTGCCCAGCAACCAACACGGGCAAACACGACCCGAGAGACCACGAGAGAATATGTTGTTTCTCCTAGCTACTCTACCCTACACTTGCACTAGACTCACACTTAAATAGGCACGTACAGGGTACTCACACGCCCACGCCGACCACCACACTAAACTAGCTAACTAACCTCATCCAACTAACTACATGCACGCCAACGTCCAGCACTTGCGCGTCATCTCAAACGGCCTCACACCTGGTCGGCTAACAACACACACATGCAAACAAACTAAGAGCATCTCTAGCAGACCCGCATTCTACCGGCCCACAAAACGCGTTTGCAGTTCGCGGAAAAACTATTTTGCGGGCCGTCGCGAACGGCCGCAGATGCAGACCCTGCAATATCGATCCGTAAAAAAGGATATTCGCGGAATATGCTTTTTTACGGGTCGGCTTTGCGGGGTCTGGTCTGCTGCCGCTCCTCCCGGTCCGAAAAATCTAAATTTGCACCTCAATTTGATCCAACATAATGCATTTCTTTTCTTTTTCAACAACATTGGATACATAAAACATCACCAAATCTTTGCTAGAATAGTAAGACCAAAGAAAACGAGAACCACAAGTATGCATTTTAGAATATTTTCAACTTTCATAACTGCTCCCACTAGTTGGGTAATATCTTCTCCATGCATTCATTGTTAATCTGCGAATTCTTGGTTTTGCATTCTTCTTTCTTCATCTTTGGTTTGAAAGAGGTAGACGTTTCTTCCCCTCTAGTTGCACATGCAGCCACATCATTGCCTTTGATTCTACTAAGGAGTGCACGAACACCTATTAAGTTTCTTTCTATCAATAAATCAATGTATTCGCCTTCCCCAAACCAAAATGAGCATTCATCTTTCTACACACATGAATGACCATGTTTGAAATGAGCTACCACAATTGAACCAAAGAATGAGCTATCAAAATGAGCTACCGCAAGTGCACGAACCCCGTCGTTTTCGCATTTGAAGAACACCCATCCGGGGTGCTTCGGTGTGCCTGAAGTTAGCCGCACCACTGTCCGCGTGCAGTCGTCGCACTGTATGAGCGGCATCGGCGAGCCACGGAGCCGCTGCGAGCGCCGAGCCCGGTGGACGGCCGACCGAATCAATGCCCGCAAACCGTTGGCGGCGGCGGGAGGACGAACCCGTACCTGCATGCGGCGATGCGACCTTGCCGGGGCTGCGTGAGATGCTCCCCGACCACTCCATCTCTTGGCGTAGCCACCGGCGACCGGAAATGCCAAATCCGGCCGCCCGCGATGAAGGGCCGCAGATCCGCAGCTTTCCGGCCTGCCACCGCAGGAGGGGGTGGCGGAGGGCAACCTCGTGCGTGTGGCGGCCTTCCGGCGTGCTCCTGCCGGCTACTTTCGCTGGAATCTTGGGCGGCAGGCCGAGGGGGAGAGGGGAGGTGGTTGGTGGGGAAAAGCGTGATATGTCCATTTTGCATCATGCTTTTATATCGATATTTATTGCATTATGGGCTGTTATTACACGTTATGTCACAATACGTATGCCTATTCTCTCTTATTTTACAAGGTTTACATGAAGGGGGGGGGGGGAATGCCGGCAGCTGGAATTCTAGGCTGGAAAAGGAGCAAATATTAGAGACCTGTTCTGCACAACTCCAAAAGTCCTGAAACTCCACGAAAGTCATTTTTGGAATTAATAAAAAATACTGAGCGGAAGAAATACCAGAGGGGGCCCACCCACCGTCCACGAGGGTGGGGGCGCGCCCCGCTGCCTCGTGGGCCCCCTGGCAGCCCTTTGGTCACCATCTTCTGCTATCTGAAGTCTTTTACCCTGGAAAAAATCATAAGCAAGTTTTCGGGACGAAACACCGCCGCCACGAGGCAGAACCTTGGTGGAACCAATCTAGGGCTCCGGCGGAGCTGTTCTGCCGGGGAATCATCCCCCCAAGAGGGGGAAATCATCAGCATCGTCATCACCATCGATCCTCTCATCGGGAGGGGGTCAATCTCCATCGACATCTTCACCAGCACCATCTCCTCTCAAACCCTAGTTCATCTCTTGTATCCAATCTTTGTCCCAAAACCTCATGTTGGTACTTGTGGGTTGCTAGTAGTGTTGATTACTCCTTGTAGTTGATGCTAGTTGGTTTATTCGGTGGAAGATCATATGTTCAGATCCTTAATGCATATTAATACCCCTTTGGTTATGAACATGAATATGATTTGTGAGTAGTTACGTTTGTTCCTGAGGACATGGGAGAAGTCTTGATGTAAGTAGTCATGTGAATTTGGTATTCGTTTGATATTTTGATGAGATGTATGTTTTCTCTCCTATTGTGGTGTTATGTGAATGTCGACTACATGACACTTCACCATTGTTTGGGCCTAGAGGAAGGCATTGGGAAGTAATAAGTAGACGATGGGTTGCTAGAGTGACAGAAGCTTAAACCCTAGTTTATGCGTTGCTTCGTAAGGGGCTGATTTGGATCCATATGTTTCATGTTATGGTTAGGTTTACCTTAATACTTCTTTTGTAGTTGTGGATGCTTGCAATAGGGGTTAATCATAAGTGGGATGCTTGTCCAAGAAAGGGCAGTACCCAAGCACCGGTCCACCCACATATCAAATTATCAAAGTAACGAACGCGAATCATATCAACGTGATGAAAACTAGCTTGACGATAATTCCCATGTGTCCTCGGGAGCGCTTTTCTCTATATAAGAACTTGTCCAGGCTTGTCCTTTGCTACAAAAAGGATTGGGCCATATTGCTGCACCTTATTTACTTTTGTTACTTGTTACCCGTTACGAATTACCTTATCACAAAACTATCTGTTACCGATAATTCCAGTGCTTGCAGAGAATACCTTACTGAAAACCGCTTGTCATTTCCTTCTGCTCCTCGTTGGGTTCGACACTCTTACTTACCGAAAGGACTACGATAGATCCCCTACACTTGTGGGTCATCAAGACTCTTTTCTGGCGCCGTTGCCGGGGAGTGAAGCGCCTTTGGTAGGTGGAATTTCGTAACAAAAAATTTATATAGTGTGCTGAAATTTACTGTCACTTGTTACTATGGAAAATAATCCTTTGAGGGGCTTGTTCGGGGTATATTCACCCCGACCAGTAGAGCAAAGAGTTGCTCCTCAACCTATTGAACCTACTGAAAATGTTTACTTTGAAATTCCTTCGGGTATGATAGAGAAACTGCTAGCTAATTCCTTTACAGGAGAAGGAACATTGCATCCCGATTTACACTTAATCTATGTGGATGAAGTTTTTGGATTATTTAAGCTTGCAGGTATGCCCGACGATGTTATCAAGAAGAAGGTCTTACCTTTATCTTTGAAGGGAGAGGCATTGGCATGGTATAGGCTATGTGATGATATGGGATCATAGAACTACAACCGATTGAAATTGGAATTTCACCAGAAGTTTTATCCTATGCATCTTGTTCATCGTGATCGTAATTATATATATAATTTTTGGCCTCGCGAAGGAGAAAGCATTGCTCAAGCTTGGGAGAGTCTTAAGTCAATGTTATATGCATGCCCCAATCATGAGCTCTCAAGAGAAATGATTATTCAACAAATTTGTGCTCGTCTTTCTCTGAACAATCGCTCCATGCTCGATACTTCTTGTACTGGTTCCTTTATGATGAAGACTATTGAATTCAGATGGGATTTATTGGAAAGAATTAAACACAACTCTGAAGATTGGGATCTCGATGAAGGTAAGGAGTCAGGTATGACACCTAAGTTTGATTGTGTTAAATCTTTTATGGATACCGATGCTTTTTGTGAATTTAGCACTAAATATGGGCTTGACTCTGAGATAGTAGCTTCTTTCTGTGAATCATTTGCTACTCATGTTGACCTCCCTAAGGAGAAGTGGTTTAAATATAATCCTCCCACTGAAGTGAAAGTAGTTGCACCTATTAAAGTTGAAGAAAAGACTATCACTTATAATGATCCTATTGTTCCTACTACTTATATTGAGAAACCACCTTTCCCTATTAGGATAAAGGATCATGCTAAAGCTTCAACTGTGGTTCGTAAGAGTAATACTAGAACACCTACACTGCCTGAGCAAATTAAAGTTGAACCTAGTATTGCTATGGTTAAAGATCTCTTGGCTGATAATATTGATGGGCATGTTATTTACTTCTGTGATGAAGCTGCTAGAATTGCTAGACCAGATACTAAGAATAAACATAGACCTGTTGCAGGCATGCCTGTTATTTCTGTTAAAATAGGAGATCATTGTTATCATGGCTTATGTGATATGGGTGCTAGTGCCAGTGCAATACCTCATTCCTTATACAAAGAAATTATGCATGATATTGCACCTACTGAATAGAAGAAATAGATGTTACAATTAAGCTTGCCAATAGAGATACTATTTCACCAGTTGGGATTGTTAGAGATGTTGAAATCTTGTGTGGGAAAGTTAAATATCCTGCTGATTTTCTTGTTCTTGGTTCCCCACAAGATGACTTCGTCCCATTATATTTGGTAGACCCTTCTTGAATATTGTTAATGCTAAGATTGATTGTGAAAAGGATGTTGTTACTATTGGTTTGGGGGATATGTCTCATGAGTTTAATTTTGCTAAATTTTGTAGACAACCCCATGATAAAGAATTGCCTAGTAAGGATGAAATTATTGGTCTTGCTTCAATTGCCGTGCATCCTAATGATCCTTTAGAAAAATATTTGCTAGACCATGAAAATGTTATGTTTATGAATGAGTATTCTTTAGATAGGGACCTATTTTGAAACACAACTTGCCTGTTGAAATCCTAGGGGATCCTCCTCCACCCAAGGGTGATCCAGTGTTTGAGCTTAAACCATTACCTGATACTCTTAAATATGCTTATCTTGATGAAAAGAAGATATATTCTGTTATTATTAGTGCTAACCTTTCAGAGCAGGAAGAGGAGAAATTATTGAAAACTCTGAAGAAGTACCGTGCCGCTATTGGATATACTCTTAATGATCTTAAGGGCATTAGTCCCACTCTATGCCAACACAAAATAAAATTGGAGAAAGACGCCAAAACAGTTATTGATCACCAACGACGGTTAAATCCTAAGATGAAAGAAGTGGTAAGAAATGAAATACTAAAGCTCCTGGAGGCAGGTATAATTTATCCCGTTGTTGATAGTCAGTGGGTAAGTCATGTCCATTGTGTCCCTAAGAAGGGAGGTATTACTATCGTTCCTAATGATAAAGATGAATTGATCCCACAAAGAACTGCTACAGGTTATAGGATGGTAATTGATTTCCACAAATTCAATAAAGCTACTAAATAGGATCATTACCCTCTGCCTCTATTGATCAAATTCTAGAAAGAATATCTAAACATACACATTTTTGCTTTCTAGATGGTTACTCTGGTTTCTCTCAAATACCTGTGTCAGCAGAGGATCAAGAAAAGACCACTTTTACTTGCCCTTTCGGTACTTTTGCTTATAGACGTATGCCTTTTGGTTTATGTAATGCACCTGCTACCTTTCAAAGATGCATGATGACTATATTCTCTGACTTTTGTGAAAGGATTTGTGAGGTTTTCATGGATGATTTCTCCGTTTATGGATCCTCTTTTGATGATTGCTTGAGCAACCTTGATCGAGTTTTGCAGAGATGCGAAGATACTAGTCTTGTCTTGAATTGAGAGAAGTGCCACTTTATGGTTAATGAAGGTATTGTCTTGGGGCATAAAATTTCTGAAAGAGGTATTGAAGTTGACAAAGCTAAAGTTGATGATATCGAAAAGATCCCGTGTCCCAAGGACATTAAAGGTATAATAAGTTTCCTTGGTCATGACGGTTTTTATAGGAGGTTCATTAAGGACTTCTCCAAAATTTCTAGGCCTCTGATGAATCTCTTACAAAAAGATATTCCTTTTGTCTTCGATGATGATTGTGTAGAAGCATTTGAAATACTTAAGAAAGTTTTGATTTCTGCACCTATTGTTCAGCCACCTGATTGGAATTTACCCTTTGAAATTATGTGTGATGCTAGTGATTATGTTGTAGGTGTTGTTCTAGGACAAAGAGTTGATAAGAAATTAAATGTTATTCAATATTCTAGTAAAACTCTAGACAGTGCCCAGAGAAATTATGCTACTACTGAAAAAGAATTCTTAGCAGTTGTATTTGCTTGTGATAAGTTTAGACCTTATATTGTTGATTCTAAAGTAACTGTTCACACTGACCATGCTGCTATTAAATATCTTATGGAAAAGAAAGATGCTAAACCTAGACTTATTAGATGGGTTCTCCTACTACAAGAATTTGATTTGCATATTATTGATAGAAAGGGAGCTGAGAACCCCGTTGCGCATAACTTGTCTAGGTTAGAGAATGTTCTTGATGACCCACTACCTATTGATGATAGCTTCCCTGATGAACAATTAGCTGTCATAAACGCTTCTCGTACTGCTCTATGGTATGCTGATTATGCTAATTACATTGTTGCTAAATTTATACCACATAGTTTCACATACCAGCAAAAGGAAAAGTTTTTCTATGATTTAAGACATTACTTCTGGGATGACCCACACCTTTATAAAGAAGGAGTATGTCGATGTACAGAAGTAGGGGCACTACTTTGTACCCCTTTACCTGTGCACGGGCAGTCAGAGCCACGTCTGCGGCCACACTTAAGCGGGGCAGGGGCAGGGAATCAACGCCACAAGGCGGTCAAAGAAACGCCAAGACAGAGACACGAAGAGCAAGAAGGTGAGGTGGGTTCCCCCGGCAAGACCCTTGCCGGGGCGGCCTCCACGGCCCCGACAAGGACCTTGTCGGGGCAGCTTGCCCAACGCCAGCGGAGCGCGCCACCCTCGAGCCCAAGGTTCCCGACAACCACATTGGGACCAAGGCTCGGGAGGCGCCTCCATGATGGCATGCAGATCTTTGTGAAGACAAGAAGTACTCCAAATCAAATGAGGATTAGAAGACGACAAACCTCGGCGAGATCCTTGCCGAGGAAACCCACAAGACCTCCGGCAAGATCCTTGCCGGGGACGACCACGACGCCACGGCAAGACCCTTGCCGGGGCCCCGGCAAGGCCCTTGCCGAGGACATCCGCGGGGCCACAGCCAGGCCCACGCCCGCCAAGTTTCCACCGCCGCTCCCATGCAGCTGCCAGCCCACCAGCTAGGCAGGCACCTGCGTGTCGACGTGAGGCTTCCAAGCCAACTCAGCGCATGCCTACGTGGTGGCATGCAAATCTTCGTGAAGGCCCTACCACCGCGCCACTTCAGCATCTTGCCAGCCTACATGGCACTGACCGCCTCGCTGGCCCGGGCGCGTGTCGAAGCAGGACGAGCCGGCGGTAAAGTGAGGGGGACACCTAAGGGGCGCATTAAATGTGTCTTGTCCCGTAATGGCTAAGCGATAAGCTTAGCCACCGTACACCGATGCCACCTCCCGTGTGCCACTGTGGCGATCCCCTTGACTATAAAAGGAGGCCCGAGGCATCCAGGAGAAGGATTCGGACCCTTGGACAAGTTACACTCATCGTAGCTAGCTTAAGAACTCCAAGAACACTCAAATAGACACAAAAGCAAGACTAGGGTATTATGCATCATCGCAGCCCGAACCTGGGTAAACAACCAGCGCTTGTGCTGATTGCTGATCCCGCTCTTCTCATGACCCCGCGCCCCGCGACCGTAGTAGGGATTCTTGTGATCCCATAGGTGTCATTTCCACTGACATCTTTGGCGCGCCAGGTAGGGGGGCAGTCTTGGGAATCTGGTTTAGCAGCTAGTCGAACAGCTCTTCGTCACCATGGCTCGCAAGAAGAAGAAGACCACGGCGATCGGTTCATCTGGAACCGGACTGCCTGTACCGGTGCGGGCCAGTAGCGGGTTGGTCGCGGAAAGAACCCGTGGCGCGACCCGCGAACACCCACATCACCCTGGCAGTCCCGGACCTGGCGAGCGGCATCATTCGCGCGCCAGGCGACGGGCCGCACGCTGCAAACTACAGAGACGGAGTTGGGGCCCCTGCAGGCGGCGCAGGGCCCTCCAGGGGCGTCGCCATGCCGCCAGACGGCAGCGCAGCGGCCTCCAAGACACCAACACCAGCACCCACGACGCGTTCTTCCCAAGTTGTGTGCGATGAACAGCGCCACCCCACTGGTGACCCTGGGCGCCGCCCTAGGAAGAGTCCCGCATGTCCTTCACGGGACGAGGAAGGCCAATATGCACGTCGAGGTGCTGGTGGAAATGGCGGACAGCCGCAGGGCCGTGATAGAGCTCCTTCTAACATAGTTAGAAGTCGAAGCGCGTCACAGTCCATGCAACTTTCGCCGCCGCCCACACCAGCAGAAGCTCTGGCGCGCGCGCAGCTGCTCCTCGACTTTCCTCCTGCTGCGGAGAGGCTCGACAAGTGGAGAGCCACTGTCCGGAGCCTCGTCGGCATCGCCAACAAAGATGAGCCGTGACCAGCGGGGCCCGTAGGCTGTCGCTCCATCGATCCACCGCATGCCGACGGTGGAAGGGCCGGGGGCGATGCAGCCATAGTGCACTCTCCTCCCTCACGCCAGCCACCGCGGGTGTCGATCCGTCGGGATGACGCTTGTGATAATATTTCTATAGCATCGTCCGACCCGCGGACCCACCGCGACCAGCATCAAGTTCTTCGGGAGCGAGCCCTTGAAGATGCTTGAACCACCATCGAGCGCCAGCGTGATGCACGCCACCAATCAGACACGAGGGTAGGACCCACTATGGACCACCCGGCACCGCGAGGCTACGGTGGCCTACCCTACGAGGTGGGTTGTCCGGCCTTCACCCGTGAGCTGTGGCAGTTCCAGTTGCCCTCCCACCGCACGTTCAAGCCCGACGTCGGCGAGAAGCATAATGGCAAGACTCACCCGTCAGAGTTCCTCAACATCTACACCATCGCGATGCAAGCTGCTGGAGCCCGCGACGATAAGGTGCTTGCTAATTACTTCCCGCTAGCGTTCAAGCCCAATGTTATGTCATGGTTGATGCACTTGCCGGTGGATTCCATTTCTTCTTGGTCGGATATGTGTCATGAGTTTGTTGGCGCCTTCACTGGAGGCCATCAAGCTCATGGCCAGGCGAGCGATTTGCACATCATCCCCCAGAAGGAAGGAGAAAACCTGCGCAAGTACATCCAAAGGTTCAGCCGAGTGCAGTACAACATCCTAGATGTTCATCTCGCCGCCGTGATCAGTGCATTCCATCAGAATGTGCGCAACCGCAAGATGCGTGAGGAGCTGGCGATGAACAAGGTCAAGGATGTGGCCGAACTTTACGTCCTGGCCGACAGGTGCGCTCGGGCTGAAGAGGGGAGGAAGTACCCCGGCGAGGACGCCAGTGCGGAAACTGACTCCACACACGGCGACACCACCGCCCCGACAAAGAAGGGCCGACGCCGTAACAGAAAGCGCAAGGGCAAGACTGTGCTTGCCGTCGAGGGATCCGAAGACACCGGCACTGCCAAGAAGGCCAAGGCAAGCAACCTTGGCAAGGAGGTGGTCGGGTGTGCCGCTTGCCGGGCCTTGGCGGCCGCCGACAAGAGAAAGTAGCCCGCCGGTCTGCCCTGTACTAGTTCATTGACAACGTTCTGTACAGAAAAAGACCAAATGGAGTGAAATTGAAGTTCATCCCCCGGGAGGAAGGGCTGGAGCTGTTGGCGGAGATACACGGAGGCATATGTGGCTCCCACATAGGGTCGAGGGCCCTTGCCGGCAAGGCTTTCCGGCGAAGTTTTCTTCTGGCCCACTGCCCTCCAGGATGCGACGGCACTAGTAACCAAGTGTGAAGCGTGCCAGTTCCATTCGAAGAAGCTTCATCAGCCAGCTCAAGACTTGCAGACAATCCCTCTCTCCTGGCCATTCTCGGTTTGGGGGCTCGACATACTGGGCCCTTTTCCCCGCGTCGTCGGGGGCTTCGAGTACTTGTACGTTGCAATCGACAAGTTCACAAAGTGGCCGGAGGTGGAAGCAGTGAGGAAGGTGACCGCACAGTCAGCCGTCAAATTATTTAAGGGGATAGTTTGCCGTTTTGGTGTGTCGAACAGAGTCATCACGAACAACGGCACGCAGTTCACAAGCCACACCTTCATGCAATATATTAGAGACCTTGGCAGCAAGGTCTCTTTTGCTTTCATGGCACACCCACGGAGCAACGGCCAAGCGGAGAGGGCAAATGCTGAAGTGCTGTGTGGCCTGAGGACGAAGACTTTTGACAGGCTGCACAAGAGCGGAAGGCACTGGATTGATGAGTTGCCGGCGGTTCTTTGGTTAATCAGAACGACGCCTAATCGAGCCACCAGCCAGACACCCTTTGCCCTGGTATACGGGCCAGAAGCAGTTCTCCCCACGGAACTCATATACGGGTCACATCGAGTGCTCGCTTATGATGAGCTTGAGCAAGAGCGATTGCAGCAAGATGACGCGATGCTCCTTGAGGAAGATCGTTCGGGCGGCTGTGAGAGCAGCACGCTACCAGCAAGCCTTGCGCCGCTACCATAGCCACCAGGTTCATGCTCGAAGCTTTGAGGAAGGCGGCCTTGTTCTTCGGCACGTTCAGTCGGCCAAGAATTCCAACAAGTTGACGCCAAAGTGGGAAGGCCCTTATCGGGTAACCCGACTCACCAGGCTCGGCGCAGTCCAGCTGGAGACCAAAGATGCCATTCCAGTGAGCAACTCCTGGAACATCGAGCATCTCCGCAAGTTTTACCCATAAGGCGCGGCTGCCGGGCCCCCCGGCAAGCCACCTTTTGTACAAGCCTTGCCGACAGGGCATGTAACCCTTTGTACAAAGCCAAAGCACCACGAGCATAAATAAATGAAGCGTTGGCGCCCTAAGTTATAGCATGCATGCTAGGTTGAGTCTCTCCCTCGGTTAGGGTTGATAGTGCTTTGCGGCGACTAACCCCTAGCATAGAGGTCGAGTCTGCGTCTCCCTGTTCCTTTTCCATCTCCTTTGGTTCGCAGGAAACGTGAGGACTCTCGCCAAGCTGAATGGGGGAAGAAAGAACGGGCCGGCGCCCCAGCCCTGGCAAGCCAAGCTTGCCGAGGGTTGAAGATACAAGGGTCCGCTCCCAGCATACTGAGGTCGCCGGGGGCTGCAGATTCAGATAAGTTTTTCCTTCCCCTGTTTTACATTTCTGTGTGGGTTGGGACATGTGAAACCTAGTTTTGCTCCTAAGTTACCGTGCTCCCCCTTGCCCATGCCCGAGAATTATTCCTTGGGTCGGGGTCTGGTTGTAGCCGCGGTGGCGAGGAGGCAAGCGTGGGGCTTAACCCTACTTCACCCCTGTCTCTGCCAAGAGCGCGAGTATGGTCGAATGAAGAAAGGGAGCTGCAAGGCCTGTTGCCGGGCGACAATGTTTACATTAAATGTAACAAGGATTTGTTCCTTGGTATGGGCTTCGCTCACGCACAAAGAACCCGTCAAACACCCTTTTTCATTAATACACCCCACACAAGTATAGTTCGTACGGAATGTAAACATGAACAGGGGGATTACAAGTTTTAAATTTAACTAAGGCCCGTAGGCTTATACAAGCTAAAAAAAGATAAGGTGCCCGTAATCCCTTTCTTGTCCCTCTGCCCAGGAAACAGAACAAGAAGAAAAGAGGGCCGAAGGAGCGCCTAGGCGAGGTACGAGCAGCAGAAGGCGCCAAGAGAACATGTCGGCGGCCGCCTGAGGGAGGGCTGGTGATGATGGTGCCGGGAAAAGAGCTGGAAGATGAGGCAGCGGTCCGTCAATACGCTACGAAAGCGTCGGTGCCATCGTACTTCGACTTGACGGCCCGCCACCCGCCTTCTTCGCCTTCTCCGGCATCCCCGTGCCAGCCGCCCAAGGAGGCGACCCCGAGAAGTTCAAGGAGTCGGCCCCATAAGAGAAGAGGCCCGGTGCAGATGCTGCTGCTGCCGGTGCAGCCCTAGGGCGGCAGGTCTGACACCTAGTCGGACCCATCATCCTCTTGCCTGCTACCCTCATCGTCGCTGCCGCTGTCCTCCTCGTCACTCTCTCTCGAGGACGAGTCTTCGTCATCCGAGGAGCTCTCCACGCAGCACTTCAGGTGAATTCCGAAGTCGCCGAAGACCTTGACGGAGAGGAGGCCATTCTCCATTAGCTTGAAGTAGAGAATGAGCCCCGCCGTCAGGCTATGGATGTGAGCAAAGGTTTTCCAACTTCGACGGACATACATGACATGAGGGGCTGGGAAATCGACATCGGCCCATGTGCCGCTATTCCCACAACCCCTCATATACAGTCTCAGCGCCTGCGGCGGGTCGAGCTCCATCTCCCGAGCGAATGGTGTAGGGAGACGAAGACGACGACGCGCCGGCCGGCGCAGCCTGATGAAGAACTCGCGGGGCTGGTCCCCGACGTGGCCCTCCATTGGGGCAAGGACCGCTGGCGGAGGCGAGGCCGATGCGCCGCCCCGTCCTCCTCTTCCCCGAGCACCATGGCGGCCTCGGCCTCGCCCCTCCCCCTTCCGCTCTCGGCCGGCTCCACCGCCACGAGCTCTTGGGGAGGAGCGGCACGTTGTCGAGCGGAGACCCTCGCCGCCACTGTCGAAGCATCAGCACGCCCTCTCACCATGGTAGAGGGGAGGAAGAAGCAAGGATGGGAGGAGGCGGATGGCGAAAGACTGAAGGGTGCCTTCCCTCCCGCTCCTCTCCTTATAAAGGGGCGGGGTCAAGGCTCGGCCGCCCCTCTCAGCCAACCCAGCTCATTAAGATGACAGCGTGCGAGGCCGTCGACCGCCCTCCCCGCCCAACTGAAAGCGCGTGGGTATCGACCCTCACACACACGTCTTCCCATATTCCGCACACCTGTCACCCTCCCTGCTCCATGCATGCGGTGTACGTGACGCAAGGGGCGGGCGTAGTGGGACGCGTGGAACGACAGTTCCCATGCGAGGAGAGTAAATGAGCAGCGGCCCTGCGGTCTCGAAGGGACACGCAAGCCGCCTCTTTACTGTTCACCGCAAGATGACGCAAGCATGCTTCGATCACCCCCGCACATGATCCCCACTTCACGCGTTCCACGCGAGTCGTGGGGAAGCGCGGTAGACGGAAAAAGTTACTGCGGTAAAAATCAACCCCGCCTGCCCGCGCACCATTTTGGGCCTGGCCCAACAACGTGTTGCACTTATGTGTGGCCTAGACCCGGGGCTCCTGTCGGTGTACAGAAGTAGGGGCACTACTTTGTACCCCTTTACCTATGCATGGGCAGTCAGAGCCACGCCTGCGGCCACACTTAAGCGGGGCAGGGGCATGGAATCAACGCCACAAGGCGGTCAAAGCAACACCAAGACAGAGACACAAAGAGCAAGAAGGCGAGGTGGGTTCCCCCGGCAAGACCCTTGCCGGGTCGGCCTCCACGGCCCTGGCAAGGACCTTGCTGGGGCAGCTTGCCCAACGCCAGCGGAGCGCGCCACCCTCGAGCCCAAGGTTCCCGACAACCACGTTGGGACCAAGGCTCGGGAGGCGCCTCCATGATGGCATGCAGATCTTTGTGAAGACAAAAAGTACTCCAAATTAGATGAGGATTAGAAGCCGACAAACCTCGGCGAGATCCTTGCCGAGGAAACCCACAAGACCTCCAACAAGATAATTGCCGGGGACGACCACGACGCCACGGCAAGACCCTTGCCGGGGCCCCAACAAGGCCCTTGCCGAGGACATCCACGGGGCCACAGCCAGGCCCACGCCTGCCAAGTTTCCACCGCCGCTCCTATGCAGCTGCCAGCCCACCAGCTAGGCAGGCACCTGCCTGTCGACGTGAGGCTTCCAAACCAACTTAATGCATGCCTACGTGGTGGCATGCAAATCTTCGTGAAGGCCCTACCACCGCGCCACTTCAGCAGACTGCCAGCCTACATGGCGCTGACCGACTCGCTGGCCCGGGCGCGTGTCAAAGCAGGACGAGGCGGCGGTAAAGTGAGGGGGACACCTAAGGGGCGCATTAAATGCGTCTTGTCCCGTAATGGCTAAGCGATAAGCTTAGACACCATACACCAATGCCACCTCCTGTGTGCCACTGTGGCGGTCCCCTTGACTATAAAAGGAGGCCCGACGCATCCAGGAGAAGGATTCACACCCTTGGACAAGTTACACTCATCGTAGCTAGCTCAAGAACTCCAAGAACACTAAAATAGACACAAAAGCAGGACTAGGGTATTACGCATCCTCACGGCCCGAACCTGGGTAAACATCCCGTGTGCTTGTGCTGATTGCTGATCCTGCTCTTCTCACGGCCCCGCTCCCCGCGACCGTAGTAGGGATTATTGTGATCCCATAGGTGTCGTTTCCACCGACAAAGTAGATGGTGTTATTAGATGTTGTGTACCTGAGCGTGAACATGAATAGGTCCTACGCAAGTGTCACTCCGAGGCATATGGAGGACACCACGTTGGAGATAGAACTGCGCATAAGGTACTGCAATCTGGTTTTTATTGGCCTACTCTCTTCAACGATGCCTGTAAGTTTGGCTTGTCCTGCGATGAATGTCAAATAATTGGTAATATTAGTAGACGTCAAGAAATGCCTATGAATTATTCCCTTGTTATTGAGCCATTTGATGTTTGGGGCTTTGATTATATGGGACCGTTTCCTTCCTCTAATGGATATACACATATTTTAGTTGTTGTTGATTACATTACTAAGTGGGTAGAAGCTATTCCAACTAGTAGTACTGATCATAACACCTCTATTAAGATGCTTAAAGAAGTTATTTTTCCGAGGTTTGGAGTCCCTGGATACTTAATGACTGATGATGGTTCACATTTTATTCATGGTGCTTTTCGTAAAATGCTTGCTAAGTATGATGTTAATCATAGAATTGCCCATATCACCCACAGTCTAGTGATCAAGTAGAACTGAGTAACAGAGAACTTAAATTGATTTTGCAAAAGACTATTAATAGATCTAGAAAAAATTGGTCCAAGAAACTTGATGATGCATTATGGGCTTATAGAACTGCATATAAAAATCCTATGGGTATATCTCCATATAAAATGGTCTATGGAAAAGCATGTCACTTACCTCTCGAACTAGAACATAAGGCATATTGGGCCATTAAAGAGCTCAATTATGATTTCAAACTTGCCGGTGAGAAGAGGTTATTTGACATTAGCTCACTTGATGAATGGAGAACTCAAGCCTATGAGAATGCCAAACTGTTTTAAAAAAGTTAAAACATGGCATGACAAAAGGATACAAAAGCGTGAGTTTAATGTAGGTGATTATGTTTTGCTATACAACTCTCGTTTAAGATTTTTTGCGGGAAAACTTCTCTCTAAATGGGAAGGCCCTTACGTTATCGAGGAGGTCTATCATTCTGGTGCCATAAAAATCAACAACTTCGAAGGCACAAGTCCGAGGGTGGTGAACGGTCAAAGAATCAAACATTACATCTCAGGTAACCCAATAAATGTTGAAACTAATGTTATTGAAACCGTAACCCTGGAGGAATACATAAGGGACACTTTCGTAACGCTTTGAGACTTCAAAAGGAATAGGTATGTGGTATGGTAAGTAAACTGACTCCAAAACAGTTCTAATAGCAATTTTTCTCTGTTTTGGAATATTTAAGAAAATAGGAAAATAAGAAGTAGTCCGGGAAGGACACGAGGCGTCCACGAGGGTGGAGGGCGCGCCCCCTGCCTCGTGGGCACCTTGTGTGCTCTCCGGACTCCGTTTTCTTGCACGATACTTCTTTCGGTCGATAAAAATTCATTATATAATCTCCCGAAGGTTTTGACCACCGTATCACGCGAATATCCTCTGTCTTTGTTTCGAGCCGTTTTCTGTCATATTTGTCAGGGCCAGGCATCATGTCGTCGCCCTCCTCCAACAATGAAGGTAACGATGCTTGGCTAATGAAGATGGAGCTGAAGAGATAAGAACCCGGGGAGATCAACAAGGATGATAGGATCAAGAAGGTCAGAGAGGATCAAGCTCCGGTGGCATAAGAAGAAGACATCCTTCAACATAATCACAACCTTCTTACCCCAACTGAGATTGAAGCTTTCAAGATGATTGAGTGAACTCACATACAAAACAAGTATCTCACACGTGAAAATATTTTGTTGAAGGATCATATCACCGCACTCAAGGGCATTATCCGCAAACTGGAGGAACTCCTACGCTCGATGTGCGACTATCCGTCATCACCACCACCTTCATCACCTCCGAAGAAGAAGACATAATAACATGGGTATGGGCACTCCCCTTGGCAACTGCCAAGCTTGGGTAGGTGCCCCGGTATCGTATCACCATCACACTCCTATATTTACTGCTTTTCTTAGTTCGATCCTTTTTGTAATATATTGATCTAGTAGAATAAAGTTTTGGTATGATTTAGTTTTGAGTTTTGCCTTATGACCCTTCTATGTAATCGAGTCCGTGAGCTATATATAATAAATATTAGTGTTGAGTCAAGGGCTTTGTTATCTTGCTATGATCTTAAGGGAATAAAAAGAATAAAAAGCAATAAAAGAGATCATATTGATCTTATGGAGAGTAATGACTTCACATATAAAGAGTATGATGAATAAAAGTTGTTGAGAGTTGGCAAACATAGTTTTGGTCATCGTTGCAATTAATAGGAAGTAATAAAGAAAGAGAGGTTTTCACATATAAATATACTATCTTGGACATCTTTTATGATTGTGAGCACTCATTAAAATATGACATGCTAAAGAGTTGATGTTGGACAAGGAAGACAACATAATGGGTTATGTTTTCTTATATCTGAAATAAAGTATATTGTCATGGATCATCCAAAATGTTGAGCTTGCCTTTCCCCCTCATGCTAGCCAAATTCCTTGCACCAAGTAGAGATACTATATCTCAAGATCGTATAAAGCTTATTTTCTCCACACTAATAAGTCATAAATATTTAGAAAGCAATTTTTATTGCATGCAGCATGACAACTTACTTGAAGGATCTTACTCAATCCATAGGTAGGTATGGTGGACTCTCATGGCAAAACTGGGTTTAAGGATATTTGGAAGCACAAGTGGAAGCAATAAAAGCGACGGACTGCATAATAAAGGTCCGTATCACAAGTGGAAATATAAAGTGACGTTCTTTTGCATTAAGATTTCATGCATCCAACCATAAAAAGCACATGACAACCTCTGCTTCCCTCTGCGAAGGGCCTATCTTTTAATTTTGTCTTATGCATTATGCAAGAGTCATGGTGATCTTCACCTTTCCTTTTTATATTTTATCCTTTGGCAAGCACCTCGTGTTGGAAAGATCCTGATGTAAGTTAGCATGAACTATATATATGCAATTGGTTGTAAGTTAGCATGAACTATTATTATTGACATTACCCTTGAGGTAAAGGGTTGGGAGGCAACACTATAAGCCCCTATCTTTCTCTGTGTCCGATTAAAACTCCATACCCATAAGTATTGCGTGATTGTTAGCAATTGTGAAAGACTAAATGATGGTTGAGTATGTGGACTTGCTGAAAAGCTCTTATATTGAGTCTTTTCGATGTTATGATAAATTGCAATTGCTTCAATGACCAACATTGCCGTTTGTTAGTTTTCAATGAAGTTTATGATTCATACTTGACATTGTGAATAGATTGTTACTTTAGCATAAGCAATCATATGACAAAATACATTTATGTTGCTATTATAAGAAATGATCATGATGCCCTCATGTCCGTATTTTATTTTATCGACACCTCTATCTCTAAACATGTGGACATATTTTTTGATTTCGTCTTCCGCTTGAGGACAAGCGAGGTCTAAGCTTGGGGGAGTTGATACGTCCATTTTGCATCATGCTTTTATATCGATATTTATTGCATTATGGGCTGTTATTACACGTTATGTCACAATACTTATGCCTGTTCTCTCTTATTTTACAAGGTTTACATGAAGAGGTAGAATGCCGGCAGCTGGAATTCTGGGCTAGAAAAGGAGCAAATATTAGAGACCTATTTTGCACAACTCCAAAAGTCCTGAAACACCACAAAAGTCATTTTTGGAATTAATAAAAAATGTTGAGCGGAAGAAATACCAGAGGGGGGCCACCCACCGTCCACGAGGGTGGGGGGCACGCCCTACCCCCTGGGCGCGCCCCCCTGCCTCGTGGGCCCCCTGGCAGCCCATCGGTGACCATCTTCTGCTATATGAAGTCTTTTACCCTGGAAAAAATCATAAGCAAGCTTTCGGGACGAAACACCGCCGCCACGAGGCGGAACCTTGGCGGAACCAATCTAGGGCTCCGGCGGAGCTGTTCTGCCGGGGAATCATCCCTCCGGGAGGGGGAAATCATCACCATCTTCATCACCATCGATCATCTTATTGGGAGGGGGTCAATATCCATCAACATCTTCACTAGCACCATCTCCTATCAAACCCTAATTCATCTATTGTATCCAATCTTTGTCCCAAAACCTCAGATTGGTACCTGTGGGTTGCTAGTAGTGTTGATTACTCCTTGTAGTTGGTGCTAGTTGGTTTATTCGGTGGAAGATCATATGTTCAGATCCTTAATGCATATTAATACCCCTCTGATTATGAACATGAATATGATTTATGAGTAGTTACGTTTGTTCCTGAGGACATGGGAGAAGTCTTGCTATAAGTAGTCATGTGAATTTGGTATTTGTTCGATATTTTGATGAGATGTATGTTGTCTCTCCTTTAGTGGTGTTATGTGAACGTCGACTACATGACACTTCACCATTGTTTGGGCCTAAAGGAAGGCATTGGGAAGTAATAAGTAGATGATGGGTTGCTAGAGTGACAGAAGCTTAAACCCTAGTTTATGTGTTGGTTCGTAAGGGGCTAGCTGATTTGGATCCATATGTTCGGAAGGCATTAGGTTTACCTTAATACTTCTTTTGTAGTTGCGGATGCTTGCAATAGGGGTTAATCATAAGTGGGATGCTTGTCCAAGAAAGGGCAGTACCCAAGCACCTGTCCACCCACATATCAAATTATCAAAGTAACGAACGCGAATCATATGAGCGTGATGAAAACTAGCTTGACGATAATTCCCATGTGTCCTCGGGAGCGCTTTTCTCTATATAAGAACTTGTCCAGGCTTGTCCTTTGCTACAAAAAGGATTGGGCCATCTTGCTGCACCTTATTTACTTTTGTTACTTGTTACCCGTTATGAATTACCTTATCACAAAACTATCTGTTACCGATAATTTCAGTGCTTGCAGGGAATACCTTACTGAAAATCGCTTGTCATTTCCTTATGCTCCTCGTTGGGTTCGACACTCTTACTTATCGAAAGGACTATGATAGATCCCCTACACTTGTGGGTCATCAAAGTGCGGGCTGAAATGTCCTTCCCACCAACCGCTCCCGCTATATGCAGGGCACCGACATAGCACGGGGGGAGGGGGGGGCAAACCCGCGTATTTGCGGGTTGGGGTTAAGTTTTTGCCGCGCCCTCAAAACATTTTGCAGGCCGGCGGCGTTTGTGGGGTCTATTCGGCAAACGTTTGTATTCTAAGACAAAGATTTCCCACTTTCCACCCCTCTTTAGTGATACATCGTTCTTCAAAGGTTTATAAACATTGATTTTCACTGGAACTAAGAAATTTTCCTCAAAATCTTGGAACTTGGGTTCAACATAAACAAAGTCACCCATCTTGGCCGCCAAATATTTAAGCAGTGGGAAATAGCCATCACACAAGTCATCTATCTGGACAAAGATCTCAAGAGTCTCAAGCTTAAATGAGGAAGATTTTATGAATTCGTTGTAGGGTTCAACGATAACCGTGTTGCCCTGAAAGGTTCCCGTCCTTCTTCCATTACTCTTTCTCAATTACATAGAAAAATGCATTATGTACAAATTATGCTCCAACAGACTGGTCTGCACCTGTTGAGCGAGATCCCACGCCACACACATATTCTTAAAAAAACATAAATAATTGACTGTACGGTTTATCCATGTGAACCCTAGGTATGTCCATCTAGCTGGTCGCCTCCACCAACAATGTTTTTTCCTCTTCAACGATGACGTTGTCGAGATCTTCCTATGTCAATCCCAATCTATTCATCATGGCCTCCACATCGCTCTAATCCGAGCTTGAAGCCTTTGTATCAATATTCTTCATTTACCTGGATGATGTACTCTGCATCATGCACAACATTCTAGTGCACTAGCAACTTGTTCAATGGGGTTGTACGCGTTTGACGCTAAATAACTGGTTTATACTAAACAATTTTACTTATTTTTTAAGTAATAAAAACCAAAATTTCGAGTCATCGAGAACTTTGATCATGGGTGGCTATCATACACTCCCATGACCAAGTGAGCTTGGAACTTCACTTTATTGTATCTAGTAGCACTCTCACATAAGAATATTGATAAATATGATAACATAATTTATGTTATATATAATTCAAAAGCCTATCATTTGTTTTATCAAAAGATTTTCCAGTAAACTGAATTTTGTCTTAATATGCAGTGTAAGAAAAAATTAAATAAAAAACATATTTCTAATGGATTAGTTTACAATATATATATACTTGACGTACATACTACGATATTCTGTATGTGGTTGTGTCTACTTAAGTACCTTCAACTATCTTTGCTAGAGTGTTCTACAATGTACCCATGTACGCGACTATCAAATGTCTAATAGATGTTAGTAACAAAGGAACCACACACTACCTGAATGTGCACTTGAACCATTAGCTAGAAAAAAAGTAAATGATGACATGAACTCTTTGCAACATACGTCATCTGTTTCAAAATAATTGAAATTCTAGGATTATTCTAAGTCAAACTTCATTGAGTTTGATCAAATATATATCAATGTTAACAACGCAAAATTTGTTTCATTATATTCATTATGACATATATTGTCATATATTTGATATTGTCGGTCTTTGCAAAAAAACTGTAGACTAGGTCAAAGTAAAAAAGGCTTGACTTAGGAAAATTCTAGAACTTTAATTATTTTGAATCGGAAGGAGTAGATGACGGACATAGAAAGTATGTGCCCATGTTTGAACATATAACATACCTATGCAAACTAATATACCAAATTAAGAAGCATGTTTCGATGTTGCGGTCTATCTACACAAGGAGCACATACAAGACACCAAGGAGAGATTAGGAATCAAAATCTTAATGTTTTCATAGGTACAGAGTTAGCATAGAAGCATTGAAATTTCAAATCCAAAATCAGCCTTGCTTGCCAACAAGATTTCGGTGCAGCAATGCTTTGGAAAACTATAGACAACGGCATGCAAAAAACAAGGTAGAAGCATGGGTGTACTGAAGCAAACAAAGTGACTTGAAAAATACGTATATGATTCTTATGAAGCATAGATATCGGAGGAATTTTTAGCTGGCGCAACATAGTGATTTGAAATAGGCAAAATAGCAATGCTTGCCACCAATATTCGGATGCACAATTATGTGATCTACAAACGAAAAATTACATTATAATTCATCTAGTGTTGAGTGTTGATACGCTAAACCAAGACAGGGCTGCTAGCATGAAGAAAAATGTATATTAGAATAAACTAATTAACCAGTAGCACAAATAATTGTGTTACATTGTAGCGACCCGACCTCAGATGGTCAAGTCTCTGTGTTTCAGTGTCATCCCTGGAACGGTAATGCTTACACACACAGTACTCGAAGGATTTATAACAGAGTAGCAATCACACACTTATTACAAAGAATGTCTACAATAATATGGCTTAAGGCCATCTAATGCGATAACAGCGGAAGGCTTGGAAGATAAAGTGAGTCCATCAACTCCAACGGCATAGCTGAGCTGCACGGTAACGACCTAATGATCCTTACTCCTCGTCTTAAAAGTCTGCAACATAATACGTTGCAGCCCGAGAACGGGTCAGCACATGGAATATGCTGGCAATATAACACAGTAGAACAGGAACAGAATAATGCTATCACTACATGCATATATGGCTGGTGGAAAGCTCTATGGTTATAGTTTTGCGAAAAGCCAAATTTTCCCTACAACAAAGGAATATATTTTAATTAACTATCATGGTGGTTGAAACATCATTGAGAAGGTATAACCCCAACTCAATCCCAATTAAAGTAATTAACATCCCAGCAATATTAATATAGAGTGATGAGATACATGTGAATACTCAAGTACTAGATACTCAGAATTGTCCATAACCGGGGACACGGCTAACCATGATTAGATTGTACACTCTGCAGAGGTTTGCGCACTTTTCCCCACAAGACTCAACCGCCTCCGTTGATTTCTACTTCATGGTGTTTGAGAAGCGGATGACCGAGACACAGTCTTTCAGAAACATTAACTCTCTACTCCGGGTAGACCATACCAAACCTACAAAACCCACTACCTACTGATCTACCTCTTCAAGAGCTTCACGTAACTTACTCAACTATGCTAGAGCCCATAATAGCTTGTGGCTGCACACGGAAGTTTCTAGCATGAATAAACTCAGTTCCCCTTTAGCCTGGGTGGCGGTCCATAGGAAGATCACACGGGTACCCCGGGATTTCCAAAAATAAAACAGACAACACTGGGTTTCCCAGGTGCCTCAATCCACCCAGATGTGTATTAAAGTTGCCACCTTAAGTTGAACCATTAATTAATTAGCTCACATCTGTCATGGAATACACTCAAACCCAAACCACGTCTACGAGCATAGCATAGCAATAACAAGCAAGCGTAGAAGTAACTCCCAAGGGTTTGATAGTAACAGGGCAATACGTTCTATCTCAATATCTACTTCCCAACCCACAACTTAATGATATCCTAATTATGCAATGTTTGAGGATTGAAACTAATGCATAAAAACTGGGTATGAAAAGAGTATGATCAAAGTGTTACTTGCCTTGTCGACGATCCATGAATCCTAGAGACTCAGAGTAACACGCTTCAGACCGGAATTCTATCGCAAGCAAACAATAACATACATAAGCAACAAGCAAAGATGCTCAAGAAAAACTCTACTAAAATAGGTTATCCGGAGAGTTCAATTTAAGAACTCCGGTTCGCAAAAAGAATCAAACCAAACCGAGCAACGAAACTCAAACGGCGAAAGAAATAAGATCCGTTTACTAATCTGAACTAGGGTCAAATTTTACAGAGGCAAAAGCTGGTTTGAGTTGGTTATTCGGAAATAGGGTTTCGAGATGAAACTCCAGGCGCTTGAATCGCCTGATTCCGATAAACGAGCAAAAAGTTATACTAGATCCAACATCGGATCAGAAATCGCGATCAGGAAAATCGCGGAATAAATCCGATAAAAGAAAACGGCGAACAGTTTAACGAACGAACATTTGTTAACGGAAAAAAAATAAACGAAGAACGCGTTCGTTAAAACGGACGACCGAGCGAACGCTCGCTAAATAAATAAACCGAAGAAATAAACCGATCTAAAAAAACGCAACTAGGGTTTTTTTTTAAAACGAAACGGTTTTCTTCGGAAAACCGGGCGGCGGGGCGGCTACCACGTGGTGGCTCCGGCGGGCTCCGGCTCGACGGCGGGGTGGCGGCGGGAGGCGGCGGCGGCGGCTAGAGGCAGCGGCGGCGGCGGCTCTGGGCGGCGGCGGCGACTGGTGGCGGCGGGTTTCAAGGGGTGGCGGCGGCGGCTCGGGGCTCGGCTCGGGCCTCGGGCTCCGGAGGCGGCGGCGGTGGTGGTGGCGGCTAGAGGCGGTATTTATAGGATGGGGTGGCGGTCCGGCATGGAGGAGGAGGCAAGGCGGCGGAGGCGGTGGTGTCCGCATCGGACACGGCGGCGGCGACACGGGGAAGGCGGCGGGCTCGGGCACTGCCGGGCCTCGGCCCGGTCAGGTCTTGGCCCAGCAGCGAAGTTTTTTTTAATAAATTCCGCCGAGAATTAGAAAAAATCCTAGAAAAATAAAAATAAATAAAAATCTAAAAATGCCAAAACAAATTTTCACCGTCTAAATGAAATATTTAGAACGAAATAAACATTTTCTTGACCCCTAAAATGCAATTTTTAAAACGTGCAAATTTTTCTAGGGCAAATAAAATTTCAAATAAAATCAAATAAAATCCAAATAATGATTTTAACATTTTTCCTCCAATATTTCAATTGTTTTGGAGAAGTCATATTATCTCCCCTCATTTATTTTAATAAGAAATATTTTCCGGAGAGAAAAATAATTAAAATAAAAAATCCTCGTTTTCCAATATTTGATAAAATGAAATACGAAAAATCGGAAAATTCCCAACTCTCTCCGAGGGTCCTTGAGTTGCTTACGATTTCGAGGATTGCGGAACGAAGATGCAATAAAATATGATATGCGTGGATGACCTATGTATAACATTTCAAATTGAAAATTTGGGATGTTACATACATGGATTTGAATTTCATAATAGACCAGAATATAGATGCATGGCTGCCTAGACCAATTGAGGATGCGATGTGCGGATCTGTGCATTCATCAGCATGAGCTGCCCTGTTGAAGAGATTAAATTGCCGGTGCAAGAGACGATGGAAGCAGCCTTGTGCCATTGTTGATTGTGACAATACAGGCGAGCCTTTCCATTTCCGCCCGCCATTGGAAAAGCGAGGGGACTATGGGCGAGGGAGGGCGCTACTGGTGTAGGGAAGATAGAGGGGGAGCATGCACGCGTAGCGATGAGAGAGAAAGCTTTTGTTTGAGGGAGTCGACGGGCAAGATTTTCTTTCGATCATTCCCTATTCGGGGCTATATCTTCGTTCTTTGTACACAACGCTCACGCGCATCCCCTATGAAGATCAAAGAAGACTAGGGATTTCGACGGGCCTAGGCTATGCCATCAAAGAAGAGTTGACGACATTGGTGTGACGGATCGACTGCATCAGATGATAGTAAGGCTTCGTAAAATTAGGAATCTTGTATTACCCTAGATAACTGCACGTGCATTGCAACGGGGACATACTATTCTTAATCGAACATCAATTGTGTCAAGCAACATCTATATTCTCATGCATATCAAGCAACACTGTTGACTTTTTCTTACGGTTAATCATGCTTCTACCTCTTCATCCATCAACTATCTCTGCCTCCCCAATCCTAATTTATTTGCAAATGTACCATCAAATAAATCTAGGATATGTTATATATGACCATCTTAAAATCGGCAAATCCGCACATCTTGAGTGTCGATTGGTGTTGTCGGGTGGCCATGGGTTGTTCTAGGCCAGTCTGTTGGAAGACTTTGTTTTTGGGTGCGATTCCCATTGCAATCTAAAACAGAATTACGGACTTTGAGATTTCAGTTTGAAAGGAAAATGAAATTCAAAGCTTCACGTGGGTAAAGTCGGCCTAAAATCTAATACAGTGTTTGGTCCAGGAAGCTGAAAGATGCCGAACCTTATATATGACTTTGACTCAGGAATTAAAATCGAGCTATTTTCGTGAACTGAATTTAGTCAGCTCAAATCATGAACACAGTTGATGCTGGTTGTTGGTTCCTAGCAAAGTGATTCCCTAGGCTAGAATTCTCCATGCCGGTTTAGGTAGTAGCAATAAAATTGAGTAGTGGCACAATTTTTCTCTCAACTCTACCATCTAAAGTTGTCAAATGCCTCCCATAAAAAAATTCTGGGACCATGATTTTGTATCTCCTAATTTAATTCATGACTGTGAACCGACCTGTTGTTGAGATGGTTAGGTGGACAGTGATATCTCCAGTCCACTAGTGTTCAAGTTCTGGTGTTTGGATTTATTTCAGGATTTTTGGTGATACGCTTTCAGTGGGAGGAGATGTTTGTGCCTTTGTAGGAGTGAGTGTATGCGCATTTATATGAGCGCTTGTGACTATACTATGTTAAAAAAGTTTAATTCAGGACACAGGTAGTCTAGCCCATGTGCACGCATCTAGATCATCAGGCTATTAATTAAAGACAATTTATCGAGCGCCTGGTGCATACCAAAAACAAAAATTGCAGCTTATTTTTTTGAGACAAACAAAAATTACTGCCGCAAAAATAAAACAATACTTTTTTTAGGGGTAAAAACCAGCTTTATTCATGGAATTCCACATGAAGTGGGATACATCTGACATCATGAGGAACACCAAACTAGACGTGGCGTCCTGGACCTCTAGACAAAGAAAACCTTGCTAAACGATGTGCTTCAACATTGACAGCACGACTCTCAAAAACAAAAGTACAGTGCAATGAAGGTGCTCTGAGATTAATCTCGCTGATAATCGCTCCATACATTCCCCTAGCATTTTTGTTGATGTCAGATACCACCTGTTGGCAATCCGATGCCACCACCAGGTTTTGGATTCCAAGATCCTCTGCGAGGGCCAAGGCCTCCCGGCATGCCATCACTTCAAGGGAGGCTGGGTCCGTGACCCCTGCGACAACAAGGGCTGAGCTCCCCATGTAATTTCCTTCTTCATCTCTACAAATTGCCGCAGCTGATCCTCCTCTTCTACCTGCTACTCCGGCATCCACATGTATTTTGAAGTGTCCTGTTGGTGGCTTCGCTGGACGTGTATGCACATGACCGCGTGTGACGACTGTCGCCGCCCGACAATGCCAAGGTCGGATATAAACGTTGTGATGAATCCATGAGTCGCGTGGGGACTTTGGAATATAGCTTCATGGAGCGCCTTACGCCTTGAGTGCCAAATGGCCCAAAGAGTCACCGCAACCAACACGAAATCCTCATGAGATAGCAGCTCCATTAGTGAGAATAACCATTACTTTGCCTTGGGCTCCGATGTTTCTATGATTTTATGTGTAGTCTCCTCATCCATGAGAGCCCAAACGCTTCTAGACGACGTGCATTCCAAGAGCGGATGACGCCAGGAGTCGCGGACTCCGCACAGGCCGCAATGTGGAGAGTCAGCCATATGACGATGAACACGAACATCATTAGTCGGAAGCGAGTGTTTCAACAATCTCCATAAAAACATACGTACTTTGCCTGGAACTACAGTTTTCCACAAGGTTTTCCAAGCCCCCTCCTCGCCCCTGGAGCTGGATGATCCTAGGACTTCCTCAAGCCATGCCTCTCTTCGGTTCCTTGTAGCGACGAGCATGTTATATGTTGATTTCACAGAAAAAGACCCATGCTTTTCATAGTGCCAAGACCAAAAGTCGTCGACATTCCGTGTGCACAAGGGGATTCCAAGTATAACCTATGCATCCATCGGCATAAAGGTTGTTTGGATAAGTTCTTCGTTCCAGGACGCGGTTAAACCATCGTGGGAGGGTTAGGTGTGATGGATCCATATGGCCGCATCATCTCCTCTCTAGGTAACCAGTTTTGCGTCCATATATTTGTATCTGCACCATTGCCAATCCGCTTGATCAAACCTTGTTTCAATGTATCTCTTCCCTCTATGATGGCGCGCCAAACCTGGCTCGGGTGGCTTCCCAGCACCGCTTGCAAAATGTCAGAGTTTGGGACATAAACGCTTTTCAACACACGCGCACTTAGAGATTCCGGATGCTACAGCAGTCGCCATGCTTGCCTAAGCCAACATGGCTAGATTAAACAGCTTGAAATCTTTGAAACCCAGACCTCCCATGCCTTTTGGTTGTGTCATTGTTTTCCAAGAGACCCAGTGCGGTTTTCGTTTCCCCTCCTTTGTCCCCCACCAGAATTTTTGAATCAACATATTCAGATGTTCACACAAACCTCTTGGGAGTTTTAAACAAGACATGGAGAAGACCGGGATTGCCTGAGCAACAGATTTGACAAGAACTTCCTTACCAGCAGTAGACATGGTGCGCTCGATCCAACCCTGTACCTTGCTCCAAAGTCGGTCTTGAGGTATTTAAATGCCCCATTCTTCGAACTCCCTGTATCTGAAGGCATTCCCATGTACTTTTCATTTAGTGTTTCGTTGGGAACGTTAAGCGTCTCTTTGATCTCTTGCCTGACCGAATCCAGAACTCCCTTGCTGTAACAACCCAAAAATTTAACCATGTTTTATTTATTAAAAAAAATTGCCGGGAAATTAAATTTTCATTTTTCTGGATTTATTTTTGATCTGAGAACCTCTCTTTCCTTCTGAGTTGTGGAGTTTTCACCCCAAGTAAAAACTTTCCAATTATTATTGGACTTATTTACTCTCTCAAATAAAACAATTATTTTATCAGTGGGATTATTTATATAATTATTTTTCCCTGAGCTTTATTTCTCTAAAATGGTTTTTCATAAGTTTTAGGGTCCCATTTTCACTACAACCCTTTGATAAATTCATTTAAAAATCCCACCAAAATTTGGGGATGACCTATGATGTCCCTAAAACACTTTTATGCAAAAATATCCTTTAGTCATTTGGAGATTTTGAGCTTCACCCCTAGTTTTCAAATCTGGTCCAATAGCACTTTTGCACTACAACCTATTTAAATATTTCTTTAAAACTTCCACAAAAATTAGGGGATGTTAGTAGGAGTATATTATTCATCCTTGTGCAAAAACCCACTAATGTTCTTTGAAAATTTTGAGCAAATCATCCTATTTTGCTCTCTGGTCCAGTTTGGCATTTTCTACTGCAACCATATTTTAACTTGCCTTTTTTCCCTTGATTCTTTTTCCCTCTTATAGTCCTCCCTACAAAACCCTTAAGTTCAGGAGAGTGTACCCATTGGGGTATATTTTGTGCATGCAATGATAGCCTTTACTTTCTGTCCAGAAATGGTTTTCTCAAAAACTTCCACTAGCAAGTTTCTGTTTCTGCCAAACTAACCTTGCCATCCTCTCTATCATCTAAAGAGACTATGATCTGGAGAGTTTAGCCACTCCAAGAGTTGCCTAGATGCCCCTGGCATTCTGTCAAACACCTTGAGTGCATGAACAGATTTGGCAAGATCTTTAGTTTACATTGTGCACTTGATCCCCTGACCAAACCAGCATGTCCACTAATCTCCTAGATGACCCTAGCCTAGACCTGCTAAACCTCATGTGATTTGGAGCTCTCTGGCATGCCATGGCATTTTGCCGAACACGCAGCGTGCGTGCTCTAGGCGCGCCCAGAGCGCACATTTTGCACGTGCGCGCACCGAGTCGCCGCGTCCCACTGCCGCCCCCTTATGCTCGTTCTGGCCCTTCCCCACTCACAGCCAGCACGTCCACCCCCTCCCTCGCCGCAGAGCCGCCCCTGGAGCTCCACAGCGCCGCTGTCAGGATGTCGGCCGTGGCCACTAGCGGTCGGCCACAGCAGCCTTTGCCCTGGACGGCGCCGCCCGAGCCACTCCCACTCGCCAGCTCGCCCCTGGAGCAGTGTCCGCTCGTCCGCTAGCCCTTGCCGCCATCCCCAGCCTCGACACATCGTTCTGCGAGCTACAGAACGGCGGTTCGCCGATCTTATCCGCGGCCGCCATCGGAACCGACCTCAACCGCCTATATAAGGAGCCCCTTAGTCCGTCCAGTCCCTCTGGCGACCTCAAGCCACCCACCTAGCACTCCCATAGCCGGCCAACGACCAGGGAAGGTCCTCTTCCTCGTCTCCGGCCAGTCCAGCCGCCGCCGCCCTCCGGTCCATTCAGTCGCAACCAGAGCCACTCCCGTCCATCTAGCACCACCATCCTCCTCCCCTCTATCATGCGGAGCCGCCCGAACCCTCAGCTGCATCGAGGAACCACCGTAGCCCAAAGCCCCAAACCTCTCGAAGCCACCGACCGCCGTGAAGCTCACCGCTGGCGACTCCCTTCGCCCCCACCACCCTAGCGACCACCGGGAGGACCGCCCCGGGCTGGCGGATCCATCCCTGCCCTCCGGAGCCCGCGAGGAGCCGCCAATGGCCGGTGACGATCGCCGGAGCCTCGCCTCTGTTCGGCCAGAGGAGGAAGGAGGCTGGAGGGAGGGGGGCGACTGGTCAAACCTGACCAGTGGGCCCCTTGGACCCACTGTCAGTGACCCAGCGCCGGTCCATGCAGGTGTAAGTGGAGGCGTAATCCCGGAGTACGTTTTCTACGTGTCCTTTTATTCGAAACGTTTTTTTTTCTTTTTCTGTTTTATTTTAAAAATAGAGTTGACCAAAGCTTTGACTGGCTATAACTTTTTAAATATAACTCCAAATGAGTTGATTATTTTTCCTACCTCTCTCAAATATTGTCTAGTTTATTTTCAGATTTATTTGAAAAATTTCAGACAACTTTGTTGTACTGTTTTGAAACTATGTGCTAAATTGAATATTTTCAAAAATAGGATTTGTTGGAGAGAGAAGAAAACTTTCAAAAGTTTTGGAATGCACCCTGCCTCCCCACAACTTGAAGGCAAGCATTCTGAACTCTGGCATAATATTTTTGTGTGACGTTTGATACGGTTACAACACTCCTTGTCTCGGAATTTTCGATATTTTGTGTGATGATGTGAACCTACTCATAAGTGCATATTGGTGATTCCGTGCTACTGATATTTGATACGTTGTGATAGTAATCACCCTCGCATGCTTCTCATGCATACCAGAAGGAAACCGGGAAAGTCTCTGTCTTGGGTAGACACGAGCTTGTCCCTAGTTCCTCGTCGAGACGGTTGTGTCCGGTATGGCATGACGGGGCATGATGAGTGGTGATTCTGTCTGTTGGTTGAAAATACATCTGTTATGCTAATCATGCAGGGAATACCTAAACCTCTTGAGTCGACCATAGATCGAGTCTTGTTCTGGTAACCCCCAAACTTCTTTCGTACTACCACGTGTCCCTGCCATAGGTAGGGTACGGTTCAGTAAGTTGTCAACCCCTTCCTAGCACACACCGTACAGAGAGGCCATGGTGGAAGATATCGGCTGCATCCGGTAGGCATGCCACCTAGTCCGGGGGCATGGGTGTTTCCGGTTGGGACCGAGAGGGGGGAACCCCTTAGAGCGCGCGATATAAATTTGATCCCATGCTACGCGAGGTTGTAGCCTCCCCACTTAGAGTTTCGCTTAACATGTGTCGTGGGTGATTCGGACACGGTAAGTTAAATTTGGTGTGTGCGGTCAGGTGTGTTTTCAATTAAAAGACCGTAAATGTAATTAGTCTCGATGGACTAAAGGAATCCGTTACTCGTGGGTAAAGAGTACACCCTCTGCAGAGGTTAAATCTATTCGAATAGCCATGTCCATGGGTAAGGACTACAGTCTAGGATGGGTCAAGTGTCGGTCTTAGTGTCGGTCTTCGGAGGAGAAACTACTAAACCAGAACATGGATCATGACCTATGACTTATGGTGACTGGGATTATTATTGTTATGGGCTAACCCTTTATATTATTGGAATTATTGAGTATCCCTGGGACGGTTCTACCTCCTGGATATTCATTATTATTTGTTTACCTTACAAGCCCTTTATGTGGTGTCGCTCAGACGCCCGACTGTGGCATGCTTGTTATTTTTTTACCTTATAAGCCCTTTATGCGGTGTCGCTCAGACGCCCGACTGTGGCATGCTTGTTATTTGTTTACCTTATAAGTCCTTTATGTGGTGTCGCTCAGACGCCCGACTGTGGCATGATTATTTCTTACTTATTTCACTTATAAGCCCTTTAAGTGGTGTCGGTCAGACGCCCGACTGAGGCACGCTTTCTGTCATTGTCCCTTCGAGGCGTCGCTTCAGACACCCGATCGGTGCATTTTATTTCTATTCTCTGATTGTATATTCATGTTTTATATGAACAACCTGCTTGCGTGCATCATGGATTTTTATTTCATGACTGACGTTGTGATCATAGAATATTTCAGAGCATGAATATCATTTGTTATATTATACCCGTGTTCGTAATGTTTGCGAGTACATTCAAAAGTACTCACTGGCTTGTCCCTGGCTGTTGTCTTGGCCAGATTTTCTTGCATGGAGAGGAGCGTTGCACTGACAGCCCCGGAACCTACGCTCTGGTGATAGCAGTCTCGCGAAGATAGGAGTTATCCAGGTCAGCTGTTCCTGTGGGAAATGGAGTCCCATAGACGCTGATGATCCACAAACCGCTTCCGCCTTCAACCACTAGAAACCATTTGTTGTACTCATAGGCCAGGATGGTCTTGTACTGCATATTATGTATTTTGCTTGAAATTTCTGTATCAAGTTGGTGCCTCATCAGCTAACAGCAATCCTGGGGCTGATGAGCACAAGGGACATTTTCTGGAAAATTATATCCCGAAAATCTGGTCCTGACAAACTTGGTATCAAAGCCAGGCTGACCATTGGCTAATCCTATCTTAGCCAGGTCGAAAAACCTAGGTTAACCAACCCACCAGACCATAACCGAACCCCAGCCAAGCTTCTCGTGTAAGATAGCCACACAGTGACCCCGACACTTTTGGCAGTCGGTGCCCAACCTATCAGCCTAGCCAGCCGATCACGCGTTAGTGACCGACACCTAAATTGTCCCATTCGCAAGCGTGCGAATGAAGACTCCGTCCCCTTTTTCTATAAAAAAAAGGCACGCTAGCCTCAACACAGCACAGCCCAGCCTCTTTCTCAAACCGAGCTATAATGCCTGGCCCCGTCGTGCACAATGAGACCACTGCAACTAACCTTGGAGGTTTTGTGACCGTGCTCGCAAACCTCACCCGCCGTGCCTTTGCATTAGAAGAGCCCCCAGAATATGTTGTGTACCAAGGACCCATGAGCGGTGAGAGCCGTCAATTTTGGGCCACTGTGCACATCTATGGTAGGGGTCTCACGCTGAACACCCCTACTGTGTTCACCGGAAGGACAACTTCCTTTGAGCCACAAGCCATCCAACTAGCCGCGCGAGAGGCTATAGTTCAACTCCGGCACTTGTCGCCCAGAGTTAACTGTCGCTCGTTCTACTACTACCCAGCCGTGACGGGTATGGTAGACCACCCCAAGCTGCCAACGGAGATCACGATACGGACCCTGCATTGTTGCATCTGGTGCGCTATGTAAGTGCACTAGAGGATATGTTCGATCAAATCACCCTTGATCTGATCGCAGCTCTTGGAGAACTGATTCGCCGAGCCCCAGCAAGAGGAGAAGATGAGCCCGACACCGACAATCCAGTCGTGCTGTTCGGACAACCTATCGAGTCCTTGAGGTCTGCCCCAGTCATCGACCAAAATACCTTGATGCCCCCAGAAGTGCTTCGCCGCCTTTTGGGATCACCCTCCAACGGGATTGTGGCCAACAATCCCCGGGATGGTCATCATCGCTACCCCGACCCTGCAGCCCCTCAACCCCCTCCAGCTAATCCCGACGGTGAAACCCGTGGAGAAGCCTCGACGTCCACAAGGCACGCCCACCTAGATATAAACGAAGTAGACTAAGTCACTCGAGTAGTACCGAGTCTTACTATGTCCACGCCCTGTAATTGTGTGATCCTGTATCGCCATAATTAAATGATGTTTGCTTGTACGCCCCTATTTTAAGTAGTAGCCATGCATAAGTATGTTGGTGTATGGTTGCATTTTTAATCCCAGGCGTAGCTACCAAAAACCAACCCCGACAACACAAAGTTTGTGTTATGAATAAACCTTTTGGTTTCAGTTAATAGGAATAATATTTTCAAAACAACTCTTAACAAATCTCGAGGACGAGATTTTTCTTAAGGGGGGTAGTGTTGTAACACCCCAAAAATTTAACCATGTTTTGTTTATTAAAAAAATTGCCGGGAAATTAAATTTTCATTTTTCTGGATTTATTTTTGATCTGAGAACCTCTCTTTCCTTCTGAGTTGTGGAGTTTTCACCCCAAGTAAAAACTTTCCAATTATTATTGGACTTGTTTACCCTCTCAAATAAAACAATTATTTTATCAGTGGGATTATTTATATAATTATTTTTCCCTGAGCTTTATTTCTCTAAAATGGTTTTTCATAAGTTTTAGGGTCCCATTTGCACTGCAACCCTTTGATAAATTCATTTAAAAATCCCACCAAAATTTGGGGATGACCTATGATGTCCCTAAAACAATTTTATGCAAAAATATCCTTTAGTAATTTGGAGATTTTGAGCTTCACCCCTAGTTTTCAAATCTGGTCCAATAGCACTTTTGCACTACAACCTATTTAAATATTTCTTTAAAACTTCCACAAAAATTAGGGGATGTTAGTAGGAGTATATTATTCATCCTTGTGCAAAAACCCACTAATGTTCTTTGAAAATTTTGAGCAAATCATCCTATTTTGCTCTCTGGTCCAGTTTGGCATTTTCTACTGCAACCATATTTTAACTTGCCTTTTTTTCCCTTGATTCTTTTTCCCTCTTATAGTCCTCCCTACAAAACCCTTAAGTCCAGGAGAGTGGACCCATTGGGGTATATTTGGTGCATGCAATGATAGCCTTTACTTTCTGTCCTGAAATGGTTTTCTCAAAAACTTCCACTAGCAAGTTTCTGTTTCTGCCAAACTAACCTTGCCACCCTCTCCATCATCTAAAGAGACTATGATCTGGAGAGTTTGGCCACTCCAAGAGTTGCCTAGATGCCCCTGGCATTCTGTCAAACACCTTGAGTGCATGAACAGATTTGGCAAGATCTTTAGTTTGCATTGTGGACTTGATCCCCTGACCAAACCAGCATGTCCACTAATCTCCTAGATGACCCTAGCCTAGACCTGCTAAACCTCATGTGATTTGGAGCCCTCTGGCATGCCGTGGCATTTTGGCGAACATGCAGCGTGCTCGTGCCTGGCGCGCCAGAGCGCCGCGTTTTGCACGCCACAAGTCGTGCGTCGCTGCCGCCCCCTCGCGCTCGTTCTGTCCCTTCCCCACTCACAGCTAGCACGCCCGCCCCCTCCCTCACCGCAGAGCCGCCCCTGGAGCTCCACAGTGTCGCCGTCAGGTCGGCCGTGGCCACTAGCGGCCGGCCACAACAGCCTCTGCCCTGGACGGCGCCGCCCGAGCCACTCTCGCTCGCCATCTCGCCCCTGGAGCAGTGTCCACTCGTCCGCTAGCCCTTGCCGCCATCCCCAGCCTCGACACGTCGTTCTGCGAGCTACGGAACGGCGGTTCGCCGATCTTATCCACGGCCGCCGTCGGAACCGGCGTCAACCGCCTATATAAGGAGCCCTTGAGTCCGTCCAGTCCCTCAGGCGACCTCAAGCCACCCACCTAGCACTCCCATAGCCGGCCAACGACCATGGAAGGTCCTCTTCCTCGTCTCCGGTCAGTCCAGCCGCCGCCCTCCAGTCCATTCAGTCGCAACTAGAGCCCCTCCCGTCCATCTAGCACCACCATCCTCCTCCCCTCGACCATGCGGAGCCACCCGAACCCTCACCTGCGTCGAGGAACAACCGTAGCCCAAAGCCCCAAACCTCCCGAAGCCACCGGCCGCCGCGAAGCTCACCGCCGGCGACTCCCTTCGCCCCCACCACCCTAGCGACCACCGGGAGGACCGCCCCGGGCTGGCGGATCCATCCCTGCCATCCGGAGCCCGCGAGGAGCCGCCAATCACCGGCAACGATCGCCGGAGCCTCGCCTCTGTTCGGCCAGAGGAGGAACGAGGCGGGGGCGATCGTCAACCCTGACCAAGGCCCCTGGACCCACTGTCGATGACTCCAGCCACCCACGCAGGCGTAAGTGGAGGCGTAATCCCAGAGTAAGTTTTCTACGTGTAATTTTATTCGAAACGTTTTTTTTCTGTTTTATTTTAAAAACAGAGTTGACCAAAGCTTTGACTGGCTATAACTTTTTAAATATAACTCCAAATGAGTTGATTCTTTTTCCTACCTCTCTCAAATATTGTCTAGTTTATTTTCAGATTTATTTGAAAAAAATTCAGACAACTTTTTTGTACTGTTTTGAAACTATGTGCTAAGTTGAATATTTTCAAAAATAGGATTTGTTGGAGAGAGAAGAAAACTTTCAAAAGTTTTGGAATGCACCCTGCCTCCCCACAACTTGAAGGCAAGAATTCTGAACTCTGGCATAATATTTTTGTGTGACGTTTGATACGGTTACAACACTCCTTGTCTCGGAGTTTTTGATATTTTGTGTGATGATGTGAACCTACTCATAAGTGCATATTGGTGATTCCGTACATCGATATTTGATACGTTGTGATAGTAATCACCCTCGCATGCTTCTCATGCATACCAGAAGGAAACCGGGAAAGTCTCTGTCTTGGGTAGACACGAGCTTGTCCCTAGTTCCTCGTCGAGACGGTTGTGTCCGGTATGGCATGACGGGGCATGATGAGTGGTGATTCTGTCTGTTGGTTGAAAATACATCTGTTATGCTAATCATGCAGGGAATACCTAAACCTCCCGAGTCGACCATAGATCGAGTCTTGTTCCGGTAACCCCCTGATGTCTACTACACAACCTTCTTCTTGTAGACGTTGTTGGGCCTGCAAGTGCACAGGTTTGTAGGACAGTAGAAAATTTCCCTCAAGTGGATGACCTAAGGTTTATCTATCTGTGAGAGGCGTAGGATGAAGATGGTCTCTCTCAAGCAACCCTGCAACCAAATAACAAAGAGTCTCTTATGTCCCCAACACACCCAATACAATGGCAAATTGTATAGGTGCACTAGTTCGGCGAAGAGATGGTAATACAAGTGCAATATGGATGGTAGATATGGGTTTTTGTAATCTGAAATAATAAAAATAGCAAGGTAACGAACGGTAAAAGTGAGCGTAAAAGGTATTGCAATGATAGGAAACAAGGCCTAGGGTTCATACTTTCGCTAGTGCAAGTTCTCTCAACAATAATAACATAGATAGAACATATGACAAGCCCTCAACATGCAACAAAGAGTCACTCCAAAGACACTAATAGCGGAGAACAAACGTAGAGATTATGGTCGGCACGAAACCACCACAAAGCTATTCTTCGGATCAATGTATAAAAGAGTTCGTACTAGAATAACACCTTAAGACACAAATCAATCAAAACCCTAATGTCAACTAGATACTCCATTGTCACCTCAAGTATCCGTGGGCATGATTATACGATATGCATCACACAATCTCAGATTCATCCAACCAACATAAAAGTACTTCAAAGAGTGCCCCAAAGTTTCTACCGGAGAGTCAAGAACGTGTGCCAACCCCTATGCATAGGTTCCCAATGTCACGAAACACGCAAGTTGATCACCAAGACATACATCAAGTGTTCTCATAAAAGACTCAATCCAATAAGATAACTTCAAAGGGGAAACTCAACTCATCACAAGAGAGTAGAGGGGGAGAAACATCATAAGATCCAACTACAATAGCAAAGCTCGGGATACATCAAGATCGTATCACCTCAAGAACACGAGAGAGAGAGAGAGATCAAACACATAGCTACTGGTACATACCCTCAGCCCCGAGGGTGAACTACTCCCTCCTCGTCATGGAGAGCGCCGGGATGATGAAGATGGCCACCGATGAGGGATTCCCCTCTGGCGTGGTAGGAAAGGGGTCCCAATTGGTTTTTGGTGGCTACAGAGGCTTGCGGAGGCGGAACTCCCGATCTATCTTCTGTTCTGGAAGTTTTAGGGTACGTAGGTATATATGGGTGAAAGGAGTGCGTCGGTGGAGCTACGGGGGCCCCACGAGGCGTGGGGCGCGCCAGAGGGAGGGCGCGCCCCACCCTCGTGAGCTCCTCCCGTATCTTGACGTGGGGTCCAAGTCCATCGGTGGGTTTCGTTCGAAATAACTTCTCCAGTTGATTTCGTTCCGCTTTTGACTCCGTCGATATTCCTTTTCCTCGAAACACCGAAATAGGCATAAAACAAAGAAATCTGGGTTGGGCCTCCGGTTAATAGGTTAGTCCCCAAAGTAATATAAAAGTGGATAATAAAGCCCAATATTGCCTAAAACAGTAGATAAAGTAGCATGGAGCAATCAAAAATTATAGATACGTCGGAGACGTATCAAGCATCCCCAAGCTTAATTCCCGTCATTCCCTCGAGTAGGTAAATGATAAAAAAGAATTTTTGATGTCGAGTGATACTTTGGCATAATTTCAATGTAATTCTTCTTACTTGTGATATGAATATTCAGATCCGAAAGATTCAAGACAAAAGTTCATATTGACATAAAAATAATAATACTTCAAGCATACTAATCAAAGCAATTATGTCATCTCAAAATAACTTAGCCAAAGAAAGTTCATCCCTACAAAATCATATAGTTAGGCTATGCTTCATTTTCGTCACACAAAGATGTTCCCAACTTCTATACCCCTGATGACAAGCCAAGCAATTGTTTCATACTCAAATAATCTCAAACTCTTTCAACCTTTACGCAATACATGAGCGTGAGCCATGGATATAGCACTATGGGTGGAATAGAATATGATGATGGGGATTGTGTGGAGAAGACAAAAAAGGAGAAAGTCTCACATTGACGAGGATAATCAACGGGCTATGGAGATGCCCATCAATTGATGTCAACATGAGGAGTAGGGATTGCCATGCAACGGATGCACTAGAGCTATGAATGCTCAACAAAAGAAAACTAGTGGGTGTGCATCCAACTTGCTTGCTCATGAAGACCTAGGGCATTTTTAGGAAGCCCATCGTAGGAATATACAAGCCAAGTTCTATAATGAAAAAATCCCACTAGTATGAACAAGACAACTTATGAGACTCCCTATATGAAAAACATGGTGCTACTTTGAAGCACAATATATGAGACTCACTACATGAAGAACAAGGTGCTACTTTGAAGCACAAGTGTGGAAAAAGAGATAGTAGCATTGCCCTTTTTTTGGTCCTTTTTTTTTGCCTTTTTTTTGGGCAATGCTCTAATAATGATGATCATCACACTTCTATTCATTACAACATAAGGATTACAACTCGAATCTAGAACAAGATATGACTCTATATGAATGCCTCCGGCGGTGTACCGGGATGGTGCAATGAATCAAGAGTGACATGTATGAAAAATAATGCATGGTGGCTTTGCCACAAATACGATGTCAACTACATGATCATGCAATGGCAATATGACAAAAGTAAAGTATGTCATGATGATGATGAACGGAACGGTGGAAAGTTGCATGGCAATATATCTCGGAATGGCTATGGAAATGCCATAATAGGTAGGTATGGTGGCTGTTTTGAGGAAGATGTAAGGAGGTTTATGTGTGAAAGAGCTTGTCATATCACGGGGTTTGGATGCCCCAGCGAAGTTTGCACCAACTCTCAAGGTGAGAAAGGGCAATGCACGGTACCGAAGAGGCTAGCAAAGGCGGAAAGGTGAAAGTGCGTATAATCCATGGACTCAACATTAGTCAAAAGAACTCATATACTTATTGCAAAAATTTAGAAGTCATCAAAATCAAGTACTACTCGCATGCTCCTAGGGGATAGATTGGTAGGAAAAGACCGTCGCTCGTCCCCGACCGCCACTCATAAGGATGCACAAGCCAGGTACACTTCATGTTTCAAATTTGTTACACAACTTTAACCATACGTGCATGCTACGGGACTTGCAAACTTCAACACAAGTATTTCTCAAATTCACAACTACTCAACTAGCACGACTTTGATATTATCACCTCCATATCTCAAAACAATTATCAAGCATCAAACTTATCTTAGTATTCAACGCACTCATAAGAATTCTTACAAATCTTGTATGCTTAGCATATTATGATTATTTAAGCAAATTACCATGCTATTTAAGACTCTCAAAATAATATAAGTGAAGCATGAGAGTTCAACTATTTCTTCAAAATAAAACTACCACCACGCTCTAAAAGATATAAGTGAAGCACTAGAGCAAACAACAAACTACTCCAAAAGATATAAGTGAAGATCAATGAGTAGTCGAATAATTATATAACTACGTGAAGACTCTACCATTTAATAATTTCAGATCTTGATACTTTATTCAAACAGCAAGCAAAGCTAAATAAAACTACATTGCAAGGATAGCACAACTCATGTGAAGAAGCAAAAACTTAGGCTCAACCGATACTAACCGATAGTTGTTGAAGAAGAAAGGTGGGATGCCTACCGGGGCATCCCCAAGCTTAGATGCTTGAGACTTCTTGAAATATTATCTTGGGATGCCTTGGGCATCCCAAGCTTGAACTTTTATGTCTCCTTAATTCCTCTCATATCATGGTTTCTCTTTTTATCAAAAGCTTCATTCACAACAAACTCAACAAGAACTCGTGAGATAGGTTAGTATAAACCAATGCAAAACCTTATCATTTCCTACTGTAACAAATCACTAACATTATTATTCAACATTTCATACTAAATGCCTCTGTATATTTAATACTCCTATCCTCAAATAGAACCATTAAACAAGCAAACATATGCAAACAATGCAAACATAACAGCAATCTGCCAAAACAGTAAAGTCGTAAAGAATGCAAGAGTATCAATAATTCCCTGACTCCAAAAATTATGAACTAAAATTCCCACTGTAATAAATTTATCAGAGCTCAATATGAAAAAATATTCAACATTATACCACTCTCTGACTTTTCTAGAGATTTTTTGCAACATCGGTAAACTTTCTGTTTTCAAACAGCAACATGTATACTAGCAAAATAAGCATGGCAAAGGCTATCCTTGACTTTTTTATTGAAACTAAAGATTTAAAACATTATTCTAACTAACAGCAATAAAAAACTAACAAAAGAAAATGACGCTCCAAGCAAAACACATATCATGTGGTGAATAAAAATATAGCTCCAAGTAAAGTTACCGATTTAACGAAGATTTAAAGAGGGATGCCTTCCGGGCATCCCCAAGCTTAGGCTCTTGGTTGTCCTTGAATATTACCTTGGGGTGCCTTGGGCATCCCCAAGCTTAGGCTCTTGCCACTCCTTATTCCATAGTCCATCGAATCTTTACCCAAAACTTGAAAACTTCCCAACAGAAAACTCGTGAGCTCCGTTAGCGAAAGAAAACAAAAGACCACTTCAAGGTACTGTAATGAACTCATTATTTATTTATATTGGTGTTAAACTTACTGTATTCCAACTTCTCTATGGTTTATAACCTATTTTACTAGCCATAGATTCATCAAAATAAGCAAACAACACACGAAAAACAGAATCTGTCAAAAACAGAACAATTTGTAGTAATCTGTAACTAACGCAAACTTCTGGAACTCCAAAAAATTTAAACTAAATTGGTGGAACTGAGGAATGTGTAGTAATTATCTGCAAAAAGAATAAACTAAATATCACTCTCCAGTAAAAAGTTGAAGCAATTCTCGTGAGCGCTAAAGTTTCTGTTTTTTACAGCATGATCATAAAGACTTCACCCAAGTCTTCCCAAAGGTTCTACTTGGCACAAACACTAATTAAAACACAAAACCACATCTAAACAGAATCTAGATGGATTGTTTATTCCTAAACAGAACCAAAAAGCAAGAAACTAAAATAAAATTGGGTTGCCTCCCAACAAGCGCTGTCGTTTAATGCCCCTAGCTAGGCATGATGATTTCAATGATGCTCATAAAAAGATAAGAATTGAAACATAAAGAGAGCATCATGAAGAATATGACTAGCACATTTAAGTCTAACCCATTTCCTATGCATAGGGATTTTGTGAGCAAACAACTTATGGGAACAAGAATCATCTTGCATAGGAAGGTAAAACAAGCATAACTTCAAGATTTTAAGCACATAGAGAAGAAACTTGATATTATTGCAATATGTAGAAGCATATGATCCTCTCTCATAATAATTTTCAGTAGCATCATGAATGAATTCAACAATATAACCAGAACCTGAAGCATTCTTTTCATGATCTACTAGCATAGAAGATTTACTACTCTCCACATAAGCAAAATTCTTCTCATTCGGAATAGTGGGAGTATCATAAGAGACTTGAACACTAAAAATTGTTTCCACATTAAAAGGGTAATGTTCAGAAAAAGGGTAATCATAATCATGACAAGATTTGTAAATATAATCATCACTACTTTTTATAGCATAAGATTCATCACAATAATCATCATAAGTAGCAACTTTATTCTCATCATAATCGATTGAAACCTCTCCCAAGATAGTGGAATCACTAAATAAAGTTGACACTCTTCCAAATCCACTTTCATATTGATCACAATAAAATTCAACATCCTCCAAAATAGTGGGATCACTACTTCCTAAAGTTGACACTCTTAGAACCCACTTTCATCAATATAATCATCATAGGTAGGAGGCATGCTATCATCATAACAACTTTGCATATCAAAACTTGAGAGGCTAAAAGTATCATCATTATTAAACATAGCATCCCCAAGCTTGGAACAAACATTAATTGCAGCAAATATATTCTCAAATATGTCATCCTCATCAAACATAGCTTCCCCAAGCTTGGGCCTTTTCATATCATAAGCATAATCACTATCATCATTAAAAATATTGATCGCACCAACATTATAGCAATTATCATCATCACAATGAGTAGTAGGAGAAACATCATTTGGAAGGGATACCTTTTTACCTTTGTTTCCCCTTCTTTTCCTTTTTTTTTCTTCTTCTTCACCACATCATGTGTGGGTTCAATCTTCTTTTTGGAGCTCCTTATCAATGAGATTGGTTGAATAGAAGGCTCCTCCTCATTACCTGATTCATCATAAGAAATAATAAGAGGATATTGGGAAGTCTCTTCCCTTTCATTAGTATTCTCTTCATCTTCTATCTGTTTTCTTTTCTTTATGTAATTGGCAATATAAGGATTTTCAATGCATTTCACCGTACAATACATATAAATCTTTTCTAGATCAAAATCAAGAAACCTATCAAGATTAAATTTTGGAATACCCTCAGTTATACGTTTCATTTCTTCATACCCCAAAAGAAGGCTAAGCTCTTTATCATGCTCAAGGGTAATCAAATTATCACAATATTTTGAAACGACTTGATCATGAAACAAATAGCATTGGAGCTTTAAATGACCATGTTCATTGCAAAGTTCACAAGGGGTATTATAAATATTGAATCTTTCAGCACATTCATCTAGATCTTCTTGCAACCATTTGGTTTCTAAGTACTTATGCCTCGTGCAATAAATATCTTCTCTATTTGGTGTGTTCATGCAAACATGCACTCCACAAAAGTTCACATGCTCATAAGAGATATTTTCATCATAACTAGTGCAATCATCATTAGCATCAGGGATATTCAAAGAATTCGTACTAACAACATTGCAATCATGCTCATCATTCAAAGATTTAGTGCCAAACAATTTAATGCATTCTTCTTCTAACACTTTGGCACAATTTTCTTTTCCATCATACTCACGAAAGATATTAAAAAGGTGAAGCGTATGAGACAAACTCAATTCCATTTTTTTGTAATTTTCTTTTATAAACTAGACTAGTGCTAAAACCAGAAACAAAAAGATTCGATTGCAAGATCTAAAGATATACCTTCACTCACCTAGCCTCCCCGGCAACGGCACCAGAAAAGAGCTTGATGTCTACTACACAGCCTTCTTCTTGTAGACGTTGTGGTGCACAGGTTTGTAGGACAGTAGCAAATTTCCCTCAAGTGGATGACCTAAGGTTTATCAATCCGTGAGAGGCGTAGGATGAAGATGGTCGCTCTCAAGCAACCCTGCAACCAAATAACAAAGAGTCTCTTGTGTCCCCAACACACCCAATACAATGGTAAATTGTATAGGTGCACTAGTTCGGCAAAGAGATGGTAATATAAGTGCAATATGGATGGTAGATATGGGTTTTTGTAATCTGAAATAATAAAAACAGCAAGGTAACGAACGGTAAAAGTGAGCGTAAACGGTATTGCAATGATAGGAAACAAGGCCTAGGGTTCATACTTTCGCTAGTGCAAGTTCTCTCAACAATAATAACATAGATAGAACATATGACAAGCCCTCAACATGCAACAAAGATTCACTCCAAAGACACTAATAGAGGAGAACAAACGTAGAGATTATGGTCGGGTACGAAACCACCACAAAGCTATTCTTTCGGATCAATCTATAAAAGAGTTCGTACTAGAATAACACCTTAAGACACAAATCAATCAAAACCCTAATGTCACCTAGATACTCCATTGTCACCTCAAGTATCCGTGGGCATGATTATACGATATGCATCACACAATCTCAGATTCATCCAACCAACATAAAAGTACTTCAAAGAGTGCCCCAAAGTTTCTACCGGAGAGTCAAGAACGTGTGCCAACCCCTATGCATAGGTTCCCAATGTCACGAAACCCGCAAGTTGATCACCGAGACATACATCAAGTGTTCTCATAAAAGACTCAATCAATAAGATAACTTCAAAGGGGAAACTCAATTCATCACAAGAGAGTAGAGGGGGAGAAACATCATAAGATCCAACTACAATAGCAAAGCTCGGGATACATCAAGATCGTATCACCTCAAGAACACGAGAGAGAGAGAGATCAAACACATAGCTACTGGTACATACCCTCAGCCCCGAGGGTGAACTACTCCTCCTCGTCATGGAGAGCGTCGGGATGATGAAGATGACCACCGGTGATGGATCCCCCTCCGTGAGAATGCGGAAAGGGGTCCCGATTGGTTTTTTGTGTCTACATAGGCTTGCGGCGGCGGAACTCCCGATCTATCTTCTGTTCTGGAAGTTTTAGGGTACGTAGGTATATATGGGTGAAAGGAGAACGTCAGTGGAGCTACGGGGGCCCCACGAGGCAGGGGGCGCGCCCCCCACCCTCGTGAGCACCTCCCGTATCTTCGACATGGGGTCCAAGTCCATCGGTGGGTTTCCTTCCAAAAATAACTTCTCCGATTGATTTCGTTCCGTTTTGACTTAAATGCGATATTCCTTTTCCTCGAAACCTTTGAAATAGGCATAAAACAGCAAATCTGGGCTGGGCCTCCGGTTAATAGGTTAGTCCCCAAAGTAATATAAAAGTGGATAATAAAGCCCAATATTGCCTAAAACAGTAGATAAAGTAGCATGGAGCAATCAAAAATTATAGATACGTTGGAAACGTATCACCCCCATACTTGTTTCGTACTACCACGTGTCCCTGCCATAGGTAGGGTACGGTTCAGTAAGTTGTCAACCCCTTCCTAGCACACACCGTACAGAGAGGCCATGGTGGAAGATACCGACTGCATTCGGTAGGCATGCCACCTGGTTCGGGGGCATGGGTGTTTCAGGTTGGGACCGAGAGGGGGGCACCCCTTAGAGCGCGTGATATAAATTTGATCCCATGCTACGCGAGGTTGTAGCCTCCCCACTTAGAGTTTTGCTTAACAGGTGGCGTGGGTGATTCCGGACACCGTAAGTTAAGTCGGTGTGTCTTGATCGGTGTGTTTTCAATTAAAAGACCGTAAATGGAATTAGTCTCGATGGACTAAAGGAATCCGTTACTCGTGGGTAGAGTACACCCTCTGCAGAGGTTAAATCTATTCGAATAGCCGTGTCCATGGGTAAGGACTACAGTCTGGGATGGGTCAAGTGTCGGTCTTAGTGTCGGTCTTCGGAGGAGAAACTACTAAACCAGAAGATGAATCATGACCTGTGACTTATGGTGATTGGGATTATTATTGTTATGGACTAACCCTTTATATTATTGGAATTATTGAGTATCCCTGGGACGGTTCTACCTCCTGGATATTCATTATTATTTGTTTACCTTACAAGCCCTTTATGTGGTGTCGCTCAGGCACCCGACTGTGGCATGCTTATTTGTTACTTATTTCACTTATAAGCCCTTTATGTGGTGTCGCTCAGACACCCGACTGAGGCACGCTTTCTGTCATTGTCCTTTCGAGGCGTCGCTTCAGACACCCGATCGGTGCATTTTATTTCTATTCTTTGATTGTATATTCATGTTTTATATGAACAACCTGCTTGCGTGCATATGGATTTTTATTTCATGACTGACGTTGTGATCATAGAATATTTCAGAGCATGAATATCATTTGTTATATTATACACGTGTTCATAATGTTTGCGAGTACATTCAAAAGTACTCACTGGCTTGTCCCTGGCTGTTGTCTTGGCCAGATTTTCTTGCATGGAGAGGAGCGTTGCACTGACAGCCCCGGAACCTACGCTCTGGTGATAGCAGTCTCGCGAAGATAGGAGTTATCCAGGTCAGCTGTTCCTGTGGGAAATGGAGTCCCTTAGACGCTGATGATCCACAAACCGCTTCAGCCTTCAACCACTAGAACCCATTTGTTCTACTCATAGGCCAGGATGGTCTTGTACTGCATATTATGTATTTTGCTTGAAATTTCTGTATCAAGTTGGTGCCTCGTCAGCTAACAGTAATCCTGGGGCTGATGAGCACAAGGGCCATTTTCTGGAAAATTATATCCCGAAAATCCGGTCCTGACACTTGCTAAAATAGATAGAAGACTTGGCATAGTTAATGCGCTGCCCGGTTGCCTGACAGTATGTGTCCAGGACATGGTACACCTCCGTTGCTCCCATACCATTAGCCTTGAAGAACAACTGGCTGTCATTAGCAAAAAGAAGATGGCTTACCGGTGGCGCCGTAGGAGCTACCTGTAGTCCATGCATATTGAATGGCTCACTTTTTGATTTTATCAGGCATGAAAGGCCCTCTGCTGCCAGCAAGAACTAGTATGGGGAAATAGGGTCCCCTTGTCTGATACCTCGTGACGGAGAAAACTGTTGGAGCTTCTTACCATTGAAAAGAACTGAAAATTTGACTGTTGTGACCAAGCTCATAACAATATCAACCCATTGATAAGTGAAACCAAGCTTAATCATTATTGCTTTTAAATAAGGACACTCCACCCGATCATAGGCCTTTCATCATATCAAGCTTGAGTGCACATGATTGATGTTTCTTTGATTTGTTTCTCTTCATGAAGTGCAAGCACTCGTATGCTGTAATGATGTTGTCTGTGATCAATCTACCTGGGACAAAAGTTGATTACTCCTCTGAGATTATATCAGGTAATACTAACTTTAACCTGTTAGATATCACTTTCGAAGCAATCTTGTACAACACGTTACATAAGCTAATTGGCCTGAACTGAGTTAATAGAGTTGGATTTTTTACCTTGGGTATAAGTACCAATATAGTGTCGTTTATGCTTTCCCCCGACTCTGTTCCCTCCACTATCCTCAGAACTGCCTTGGTCACATCATCCCTGCATGTATCCTAGTGGTGCTGGGGTATCTATCTGGGCCTGGTGCTTTGATTGGAAACATCTGGAAGAGAGCAGACTTTACCTCCTGATGTGTGTACGGTGCATTTAACATATCGTTCATGGCCGGGGTAACTTTGGTTGGGACTGTATCAAGCACCTCTTCCATGTTGTGAACCCCTTCTGATGTGTAGATATTTTTATAAAAGGTGGTGGTCATATTCTCCATCTCTGACACATTTTCTGTTATCTGACCATCCGGTCTCTGGAGCGACTTTATTTGGTTCTTTCTTCTCCTTCTGCTTGCTCTTAGATGGAAAAATACGTGTTCTTATCCCCATGCATAAGCCACTCCAACCGAGCGCGTTGTCTCTAGAGGATCTCTTCCCTGTGGTAAAGTTCGGTTAGTCTTTCCACTAATTTAATTTCTGTGTAACTTTGACCGGATCTGCTTAGGTTTCCGCTTAACTCCTGTAGCTCTGCCTTCAGGCGCTGGATCTCGCGCCGGACATTCCCGAAATGATTGTGATCCCATTGGCTCAAGTCATTAGACAATGACTGTAGTTTGTCGCTTATGCTTTGGACAGAATCTCCGTCGCTCTGAGCCCACGCGTGCTGGACCACTGGCTGCAGCCCCGGGTCCCTCTCCCATGCCAACTCATATTTAAACGAGCGTGGGGCCCGCCTGCATGTATCCTCATGCACGTACCTTATGTAGAGGGGCGCATGATCACTTGAGGCCGCCGTGCCGTGCTCCAATCTAGCCGATGGAAAAGCTATAGTCCATGCTGGGTTGGCTACTCCCCTATCCAACCTCACTCTTGTGTATGTACCACCAGCCACTTTCTTCTCAAACGTCCAATCAGTGCCAATGTAACCTATATCAGTCGAACCGCAAGTGTCCAGGGCATCCCTAAAAGCATCCATCTGTGCCTGGCTTCTATTTCCAACTCCATCGTGTTCATGGGGATGTAACACCTCATTGAAGTCACCCAGGACTAGCCACGGTAAATCATTGGCCCCTACGATTCCTCTGAGCATGTCCCACGTTATGTATCTTTCATTGACCTGAGCTTCCCCATAGACAAAAGTTACCCTTGTTTTCACATCTACAAGGTTATCAATGAGTGCATCAATATGATACTGCGAATAACCAGCAATCTCAAGCTTTATTTCTTCATTCCAAAAAAACTCCTAGACCACCACTTCTCCCCGAGCTACTAACAGTGAAGCTCTTATTATAACATAAAGAACCAACCATATTCTCTACCCTAGTTCCCTCTATTTGAGTCTCAAGTATGCAAAGTATAGAGGGGGCATATTGCTTCGTTAGATCACGAAGCTCTCGAACCGCCGCAGGTTTGCCAGCCCCATGGCAGTTCTAGCAGAGAAGACTCATTGCGCATGGCGCGACCCCCCTTAGAGGCCCGCCAAACGCGCATCATTGTTTTTGGATAGAGTTGTGTTCTTTCCAGTGGGTTTCTCGCCTGTCACTGTGTTGGTTTTGTTCCTCTTCGGTTCCTGCTTTGAAGAGGGGCTCTGTGGGATTTCGGTGACTGTTGTTGACGTAGTAGTGGAATCGAGAGGTATTTGGAAGCAGCAGTAACGCCTTTTGGTCTGTCACGTCAGGCCCCCTCTTCATGTTCCTATCACCATCGTCCATCGTCACATCCGTATCAGATTTTGCATCTTTCTCCTTAGTAGCGGGGGTGTCAAGATCAGAACCACGGCCGCGTCCTCTTCCTGTCCTCCCACCGCGGCCTCCTCCGCAGCCACCTCTTGCTCCGTTACCATCAGCTGGGCCTCGTCCTTCACCTAGGCCACTCCCCGATCCCTTGAACCATGAAGCTTTCAGGTCTTTAAAAACCAACGCCTTTGGGTTATGCACACCCTCGCCGCACTCGTTGAAGAGATGGCCAATGTATCCACACACTTCACACCAATCAGGGAGCCGTTCATACTTGACTCTGAAGATCTCCCTGTGCATAGTGTCCTTCTTCTTCACCACCAGAGAGACGGCGTCTTTGAGGGGCTTGGTGGCATCAATCTTCACACGAACACGTGCAAAGTTGCCTTCAAAATCTTGAGATCTTGGTTCGGCATAGATGAACTCCCCCACCGTTGCAGACAAAGCTTTGATCTTAGGGAAGAAACCATCAGGGAAGTCACGGATCTGTATCCACATATCTACTTTGTTGAGTTTGATCGTAGACGGTTTCGTGTAGCCGTCATACTCAGCAACCACCGCTTTCCCCTTGAAGCTCCAGGGTCCATCCTCCATCACCCGTTCCCAATCGGCAAACTGCAGCGTGTATAGGTTATGTTCAAGCGGCCTGGTCTTAGGCGACCCTCATGTTTCTGTAATAAAACCAATACTGACTATAAGGCTTCTCCGTGTGAACTCTGGCAATGGCCATCCACCTGGTCGCCTCCTTTGGCAGCTCATCATCCTCGATCACCACGTCCTGGAGATCATCTTCCTTCAAACCTAGTTCGTCCATCATTGCTTCTAGATCGGTCATGCCGCTCCCAGATCCCGAAGCAGTGTCTTCCATATCCTCTTGCCCGAGGTCTTGTTCCGCGGGCGGTGTGATCCCTAGTGATCCCTTCCCCCTACCGATCGCCGCCGGCGAGGGGGATAGGAGAGGGGAGCCGAGGTCTCTACGGTGGTGCGATCGGCCGCCGCCGCCGAGAGGAGAGAAACCCTAACAGGAGGGGATGCGGCTGTGTGCGTTGACGAGATGAGCTATCTAAAAAAAACAATACTTGCAGTTTGCAGACACTATCCCATCGTGCACGAGCCTGCCACGCGACGCGACTTTGGGCCGCGGCCTGCTACGCGCTGGCGGCAACGCCTGCCTGGGCCGCGCGAACAAAGAAAGTCCGACGGCATCGGTGCGACTGCGACCGATCGGGTGCATCATGGGTAATCATCACGCCCCGTAAAACTAGGGATCTTACTGTTACATATTTGGTTGGGATTCCCCCGGTATCCCGGGCGAGTTCATCACATGCGTCAGCCCTTCTTCTCTCTCGACGACCAACGTATCGACGAGTGCGATGGGGACGGGCTGCCCTGCCCCGACGACGCCGTCGACGAGGCCCTCATCTCCTCCCTGCCCGCCCTGGACGACGCCTTCCTAGAGGCCCTCGGAGTCGACTGCTCGCCGCCGGCGCCCATGGACGTGGACGTGCACGTGCTGGTCACCCACAGCCCGGCCGCCGGCCCCAAGACCAACTCCGGCGGTGCGTTCCCGCGCTGGGACGTGCCCACGAAACCGCGCCGCCAGCCGGCCGCCGCGCGCAAGCGGCCCTGGTCCCACCCGTCCATGTCTTTCGGAGTCCCGGCCGTCCACGAGGCGCCGGCCGCCCATGGCGGACACGGTGTCGGCGCCGACAACGCCGGGGTGTTCAGTTATGACAACGACATCAAACCCAGCAAGTTGTCTTACGGCGGCGACATCAAACCCAGCAAGTTGAGTTACGGCAGCGACGGCGGCAGCAACGTCGACGACTTGGGTGGCGGCCGCCGGCGGTCGGCGGGGCGGAAGCGGGAGCAGGCGCCGGAGGGCCAGGAATGCGGGCACTGCCACACGACGAAGACGCCGCAGTGGCGGAACGGGCCGGACGGGCCGGCCACGCTGTGCAACGCGTGCGGCATCCGGTTCAGGATGGGCAGGGACAAGCTGGTGCCGGAGTACCGGCCGTCGACGAGCCCCTTCTTCCGCAGCGGCGAGCACTCCAACCGCAACAGCAAGGTGCAGAAGCTCAGGGAGAAGAAGGTGAAGGCCCTCAAGCTCTACGGCGATGGCAGCGGCTCCGGTGCGCCTGGTGGCGCCATAACGCCGGCGAAGGTCGCCGGCAATGTAGATACTAGTTCAGTTCTTTAGGGTGCCCATCCGGTCTCTTTGCGGATTTTTTAGCATGTTTAATTCATTTGTTAAAATCAATATGCCGAAGAGGATGGGTCACCTTGTTCTTGTAAATACTTGTAGGTGATGTTAGACCATGACTGAATTACTCGTCAGGTTTTAGCAGCTTTCTTTTGGTTTATTATACTGAAATTAAGTTGCAAGTTTATTAGCTCGATTGGGCATGAAATTGTTTATATTACACCAGATGAAATCGAGTTGCAATGGGAAAATCTCTCTCAAGTTGGATGTCGAAAGGCATCATTTACCTAAAATTATCACCTTCAATATGCTAACAAGTCGCAAAAGCAATATATGTTCAACTGACTACGTCCTAAACTGAACATGAACTCGTCTTAAGTCCCTGCAATATACTCCCTCCGTTCCTAAATAATTGTCTTTCTAAAGATTTCAACAAGTGACTACATACGGAGCAAAACGAGTGAATCTACACTCTAAAACATATCTACATACATCCGTATATTGTAGTCCATTTGAGATGGCTAGAAAGACAAATATTTGAGAACAGAGGGAGTATATAGCAAACACTACACAGAAGAAGGCAGCCGGAAGCATCAGGCAACAACTGTGGCTACCACCAAACCAAGCAAGCATCAAACCACAGAGCAACCAGCAGCAAAAACCCAAGCATAAACACCGAGATATAAGATAGTTCTATATTATGTACCAAAGATGGCAGACCGGAAGTTTCCAAGCCACCACGACTCTGCAGCAGAACTACGGCCAAGATCCAAGTCAACGGCACCGACACGACATGTTTTTTCTTCATTCATGGACGTCTAATGTTTCGACAGCAAAAGAAAATCTAATTACGCGAGATAGCGGTAGAGCTTCCTATCTACCTTGTCCCTCTCCAGGAACTCGCGCTCGATCAGGGACTCGATCCTCTTCTTGATCACCACCGGGTTCGGCAGGAAGCGCGCCTGCAGCTGCTTCGTCACCTCCGTCACTATGCTGTTGTGGTCCAGGACCCTCCTGGACTTCATGATCCTCACGATGGCCGCCTCAATCTGGGGCTTCCGGTCCTCCTCGACCCTGTGGCGGGTCTCCTGCTTCTCTGGCTCTGACTCCTTCTGCGCGACAACCGTGCCAATCTTCACCTTCACCAACTTGCTGCTGAACTTGTCGTTGAAGTGGAAAGCGTCGCTGTCGGATATGTCCTTGCTCATGGGCTCCTTCCGCAGCACGTTCTTGCCCTTCACACAGGCGAGAGACTGGAGGCAGCGCTTCAGATCAACAGGTGGTATGGCTGTGGCCTGCTCAATTTCCTTGTAGGTCAAAGTATCTGTCGAGTTAAATAGCATCAAGACACACATCTGGTAAGTCGAGACATTCAGCTCATGCTTGCGCTCTCCAAATGTTGCCTTGATATCTGCATTCCCCATATTTGTCTGCCATGTCAGTCTCCTGCCATTATGCGTGCCCAGGTAGTGTGCCCGGAACTGCTCAGAAACACCAAGGATCTCAGGTGGGAGATTGCAGGTAGCGCATGGTTGTGTTGGCCAGGATCCAGTAGTGAGTATCTGGACAGATATTGTTGGGCCATCAGCATCACCAGCGAGATTGGCATAGAAACTATGCATCGTATCCTGAGACGTCTTCAAATCAGTAAACATGCTTTCCAACTTTGACGTAAACTGGTAGCCACATTCCGTCTTCAGCTTCACAAGCATGTTCCTCTCAGCTTCATCAGAACTAGTTTTCCCAGATAGAAGGCGTTTTGCCAAGTGCTGCTTGTAATACTTCTCAAAAACATCTTTCTCCTGCAAGTACCTGAACAGCATCATAACCTTGTCCAGAACTGTCTCAATATCCTCTTCATTGGCAGCACCTTTCACACCTTTCCGAAGCTTGTCATCAACATACAATGATATGAACTCAGGAGAGCGGTTGTTTAAGTTGATGAAATGCTCAAATGAGGCATTCAAAGCATTCTGGAAAGTCTTGTCATTGCTGAATGAAACACTGACAATCTCATCATACTTGTCCTTCTCATTTAGAAGACGCTGGACGAAATCAACAGGATCCCTTAATCTCTCTGGGTCAGTCACCAAAATCTTTCCAGTCTCCTTAACATGAGAAGCCATGAGAGATCTGATGGTTGAATGCCCATCAGGGACACGTTTAAACAAGTCATACATCCTGGTCAGGTCTTCATGCTTGTCATTAATGAGCATATTCACAAGACCAGAATTCTCCATAAGAAACAACCTCTGCATGTGAATCGAGAGCATCTCTTTGTCCACAACATTAGCTATCTTGTCTGCAGTTTTGGCGTCCATATACAGCGAAACACGTTCCGATTCCTCAGCAAGCCGCTTCTCAGCATTCTTCAGGTACTCACCACAGTCGCAACGCTCAATGCACTGCTGCGACTCACCACTATAGAAACTTGCAGACACCTCCAGGAATGGCCTCTCAAAGTCATCCTGGTAGACAGACGACCCCAGTTCCATCAGCATCTTGGTTGTGTTCCTCATCAAACCTCTGTTTATCATCTCACCCATCCTCTCTCTATGAATGAGTTCCAGAAGTGTGTCGACCAATCTCCCATGAATTTTGGGGGAGCGGACAACAATATCTCTCCACAGTTCTAGACCATGTTCAAAGACAGGTGTCTTTTTGCTAGATGGAATAAATGTTCTATCCATATACATCAGTATATCTCTGATCATTTGTAATGCCTTGATATGATCAGCCCACCTTCTCTGTAGCTCCTCCAAGAACAAACCACCTTGGGCAGCCTCTACTAATTTGCCCATTTCTCTAAGGTGTCCTTTCAAGTTCTCTGCCAATTTATCGTAGAGCCTCCCACCATGCTTGTGAAGAACCATGTTATATGCGGTCCTGGCCAACACAAACAGGAGTATTACATCATGAATTTAAATAACAATATCTGCAAAAAACCAATAGCAACTTGACGGAACAGTAATATATGGCCTAAAAATATTATTTCAGATAATAAAGCAAGTCATTCCTCAGAATACCTCAAAACAGCACAGCCACCACACATAAGCTCTAAAACACAAACAAAAACTAGTCTGCACTATTATGGCATCTTTAGTCAATAAGCACACTAAGAAACCCCAAACCAACTCCCAAAAAAAAAGGCAGGACAACACACATGCCAGCCACAATTTCTAAAACATTATATAAAGACAATTTTACAGAAAAAACTATCCATACAGTTTGTTACGTAGAAAAGTGCGATCAGTATTTCTTTGAAATAATCTTCAGTGAACTAAATAAAAGCAGACAAGTCATCTATATGATTTACATTCCAAGCTATCCAGTCTTACAAAAAAATGCATCAAACAGGTCGTTTATACTCCGCAATTTCATACCTCATATCTCTATCTATTCCATCTTAGTTAAGCGGACCTTGCAAATGTACAAAGGAAAAATAATGATTCTTTCATAACATAAGCAAAGCCATATGTACAAGGATGACAAAGCTGATGTCAAAAACTTGGGGTCTACTACCACTATCCAAAAAAACTGGGCTTTCCTGAGAATAACTAAACAAGCAGGATTTCCTGAATTCAGAAGGAGCACATACGCATTACTACTATTATGTGCTAAATTCTTTCCTGTATTTCATGATTCAGAAAAACAGTAGGTCCCAGAAGGGGAATGTGTTTCAGTGTTTGTATCATGATAACTTTATCTATTTGGCATAAAGAGAAGCCTAGATTGTATTATCTGGTAAAAGGCAACTTTGAGAAGCCTAGATTGTATTATCTGGTAAAAGGCAACTTTCGCAGTTACACTACTCCAAAAAGACCTCAACTAAAAAGGAGTGTTAAATTTTATATGCAGCCTTACATTAATTCCCCAAAAGGAACTTCCAAATTATATAGCAAAAAAATTTCATCAAGATGCAGGTTAAATTACTACTTCATTTGTAAACAGATGATGTGTCAGACCTCTTTTCTTGTTCAAGAACAGATAAGTTTTTAGGAGAAAATATCATGGACTTTCCTATTATACACCTACCTAATTTAGTGGGTTGGACTAACCATCCCCCAAAGAACCAGCGTGGATGTCGTTACTCATTCTACAAAGTTAAATTCATTTCTACACAATCGCCTAAGTCCCAGGATGAGTAAATGAATTGGGCTATTGTGTAAGCATGCATGGTTTTGCTGAGAAAGTTCGCTACTCCGTTAAACAATAATAAATTAGCTAACTACAACATTATTACGCAGGCTGCGTGGTCACTTCAGCACCTTCCTTAATTAATTCTATTGTCGAATACAGCGGTTCAAGTGCATCCAACATACCTTTTCCCAGCAGATACAGCCATTACTACTTGCAAATGAATTACACCATATGTCATTATGGCAATAGTGTTTGTTAACACCAGACAAGATCTTGGTTTCAAGATGAGAAGTAAGTACTAAAACAATGTGAAGAGCATTGGTACAGGTGTCTACTAGTACCCTTTTGTAATTATCTAAAAAAGAAATCTCAGAGGACTAAGATGGTCTATTATAAACAAGTGAAGTCCAATTACTTTCATCATACATAACATTTGGATAGATTATGACACAGACACACTATCGTAATGATTTCAGCACCAAAATTTTTTTTGGTAACAAAACTAGATGCACCCTGCCATCCATGCAACAACACCAGCATGTAAAACATGTTCAACCAGCCTTTCAACCACACCACGCATTAACAGGACAACTTAAAAGTATCATCCCTTGTAATTATGTATTGGAAAATTAATTATAGCATAACAGCAAAAATATTATGGTTCACACAACTGGCAGGTCAAAACACGCACAAACAAATTTTCACCAAAACTATGTGCTATATCCAATGTTCCAAAACTACACCAGGGCAGGACATACCGACAACAAATGCAAACTTAAGTAATTGACAGCCACATGAGCGTGCTAAAACCCATGCAACTAATTTCTACCAAAAGTAAGCAACTACGTCCAGACTCCAAAACTAGAATCAGAACAACACATCGTAATATCCAAACAACAAATATAAACCTGCGCAAGTCACAGCCTAGCAGGATTGAGCGCTACATCCACGCCCCTTCAAGCCTCGGCGCATCCCGATTTCTTGACCGCAAACCAAAAACTCGCATACATAGGATTAACCTAATAGCACCCCCGGCCTACCAAAATCTTGGGAATTTACTGCGTATCCCCACATCCAATCTACGGCCACACAGCAAAACTTAAGAAAAAACAAAAGACGCGATCCACACACTATCTAGCGACCAATCCCGACCCGAACCTAGCGACGAATCAATCTAGCGAGGAATCCCGATCGGCGGCGACCAACACATCTACCATCGGTCGCCGCGCCTCCACGACCACACGTGCACCACCAAAATCAACAGCGGAAAAACAGGAGGGGGGCAGAGCAGATCGGGGCTGTCAACCTGTAGAGCTCCTCGAAGGAGAGGCCGCTGGCGTTGTGGTTGTAAATCTCGCGGATGGCGTCATCGAGCTTCTTCCACGACTTGTCGAAGAACTTGGGGTCGACCTCGACCCGGTGTTTGAAGGGCTCGATCTTGGGGATGCGCTTCCGCTGGGGATTCATCGCCGCCGCTTCCCGTGCCCCCGCCGCGGCGATCGGCCCTCCCTACCTAGGGTTCCGGCGAGGGGAGGAGGGGATGGGAGGAGAGGACGAGACGATGGGCCTCGGCTCGGCGGTATAAGGTATTTTGTTTCGCACGCGTGCGTGTGCGCTTATATTTTTCCTTATAAGCTCGGGTTCTTTTGGGTTTTCGCCTCGGTGGATATCCCACATCCGGGCCGGGGCCGCCCCTATTTCTGGCTCTTCGGGTCACGCCGTCTCGGGTTCGTTTTCCTTTGGACTCACGTTCCTATTGCGATTGCTCACGTTTTATATTCAAACTTCACAAAACATCAACACGCCACATTGTTTTTCTTTTCAACGAGAACGGACCTAATAAGAGCTAACTCCAACCAGCCGATCCAAGCGGACAGCAATTTTATCCGTTTTTTATCTGTTTGGATCGGCCCACCGAACACTCATGTCCGTTTTCACGTTTGGGTCGGCGCTTGCGCCCAAAGTTGGCCCGGCCCATCTTTTAGGTCGCGTGAAATACAAAATACCGCAAGCATTTTAAAAATAAAAAATATTAATTAAACATTAATGCCGGCCACAAAATCCTGCGAGAGTCACGAGTCCACTTTTACGTTAAGTTATTAAAACATTAATAAATCTAAAAATTAGGAGGAGGCGCGTTGCCCTAAGCGTCCACGTCGTTGTCGTTGGGGTCGGTGAGGTCGATGAACGTCCGCGCCGGGCCAACCTAGAGGAACGTCGTCGCCTAGGCGGTGGCGACGTCCTCCGCCGCTGGCTGTATCGCCGACGGCTGGGCTGACCAATCAGGGCAAGACGCTCCTCCTCCTCCGTGCCATGCTCCAACTGCTCAAGCCGCTCGCCCTCGCGGCGCCCCTCCGCCAGCCTGCGCTACCGCCATTGCTTCGGATACATATATGATACATTCATTTTGCATCATATTTTTCTACTGTTATTTATAGTGTTTTTAATCAATACAACACTTTGTGGAGAAATTCTAATGTCTTTTCTCACTTAATATGCAAGATTTACATGAAGAGGAGATTACCGGCAGCTGGAATTTTAGACCTGAAAAGGCTATGTGAGAGATACCTATTCTGCACATCTTCAAATAAGCTGAAATTTCACGGAGATTTATTTTGAAATAAATAAAAAATATTGAAGAAAATAAATACCAATATATGTTCTATATTGGATCTGAACATATATTGGATCTGAACATATAATCAACTGATATATTGGAGAAAATAAATACCAGAGGGGGCCACCCAGGTGCCCATCTTCTGGTACATAAGCCTATTTGCCTTATAAAAAAAATAAGGAGAGGACTTTCGGGACGGAGCGCCGTCGTCTTGAGGCGGAACTTGTGCATGAGCAGTTTTGCTCTCCGGCGGAGCAATTTCGTAGGGGATACTTCCCTCCGGGCGGGGGAAATCGAAGCCATAGGCATCACCAACAACCATCTTATCGTGGGAGGACCAATCTTCATCAACATATTCACCGGCATCATCTCATCTCAAACCCTAATTCATCTCTTGTATCCAATCTTTGTATTAAAATATCATATTGATATCTGTGGGTTGCTACTACTGTTGATTATATCTTGTAGTTGATGCGAGTTAGTTTATTTAATAGAAGATTATATGTTCAGATCCAATATGCTAGTTGGTTTATTTTGTAGAAGATTATATGTTCAAATTCATTATGTTATTTAATACCCCTCTGATCTTGAACATGAATATGATTTGTGAGTAGTTATTTTTATTCATGAGGACATATAAGAAGTCTTATCATACATAATCATGTTTAGTACTTCACGCAAGTGAAGTTATCAAACTTTTATTTCACATGAAAAGGTTATCAAGGTTTTAATCAAGGCCACAACTAGAAATTCCAGAAGAAGAAAAACAGAAAAAAAAGTACAACTCACAATCTTGAGCAAGAGCAAGCAAACGAGATAGACGGGGATGAGCTTGCCGGTTTGCAAGGGAGCTATTATTCTTATTCTAATTTTGTTGTGTGGTTTGTGAAGGAGATAGACGGGGATGAGCTTGTCAGTTTGCTTGCAAGCAAACGAGGCACAATCCTCATATATTGGCTGTGATGACATCTTATATTAGGATATGGGACAAAGGAGTAGTATTTACTCAATGAAGATATATATTAAGAACTCGAACTACTCACCCTAAGTAGTAGTAGTAGGAGTTTGCCTCTGGTTATTTCTTGTGTGTGGGAAATAAAATCTGATCGTTTAATGCTAAATAAAGGTAGGCCTTTGAATCATATGATCAGAGAACAATGTTAGCAACTGGCGGAAGTATTTATTGCTCATTCATTTGGAAGAGAAGAGATATGCGCTAAACCAATTGGCTAACTAGGACCAGAAGTAAGTATAAGACGAAAGCAAGGAACTTGATTACTTGCCCACCGTACAATTAATCAAACACAACCCCATTAATTAAGAACTCTGCTAGACCATCCGTTCTGATGTTGCTCCTTCAGATAGACTATGGGTTCACCAAACGCTGCAACACCAACTTTCGACTGAACTGTCGCTTCACAGGTTTGCAATCTCAAACTCCTTTTTTGTAAAGGATATTTTTATTAACTAACAATGTAGCATCAAATAGATACAAATCATGATGAGCAACATCCGACCTTTCCATAGTTAAGATGCACACAACTAAACACTAAAAATCTGACAAAAAAACTGAAAAACCGACATATCATCAACAAAAGAGTCATATAAGACCGACATTATGCCTATGTCAAGGAGATAATAGACCGATCCGAAGATTATGTTGCCATCCATGTTGGGTAAAATCTCCTATGATCACCCGCTCCAACCATGTACACACATTTTTGAATAGTAGTTGGCACTCCGTTTGATGTAGCGTAGATCATATATGAAGCGAGTGTGTACAACGACAAAGAATTTGCAAAGAAGAATAGTTTTTGCCACTAAAAGCCAAATCATTTCTACGGGAGAATATCATGTGCTACGGGTGCTTCTGCGCGACCTCGGTCGTTGATCTAAGATCTAGCGGTGAACATCAATGTTTGTGGATATGCGCATAATTATGGTATTTCTCCGGGGTGTTTCTGCATACACTGATGTTCACCGCTGGATCTTGAAATCGACGGTCGAGGTCGTGCGGGAGCACCTAACTCCCATAGCACCTGATATTTCCCCTCATTTCTACATAGCCAAAGCGCCCATAATAAGGCATACACACCCATCCTTATAGTGTTTTGATCAACCCTATTTGAAATGTCGTCTAACCAATGACAAAAATATTGACACACTTAGGGCATCTTCAAGGTGGATCCGCAAACCTCCCGCAAACCTCCAGACCGTGAAAGCCATCCGATGCCGACCTGTATCGGTCTGTGGAGCGGTCCGAACGCGATTTCTCCCGCAAACCAGAGACCAAAGTGAGGGAGGTTTGCGGGAGTCCGCAACGCTCCCAAGCCCGCTTCTGACTGCCCTGACCCACCAAAAAACCCTCCCCCCTCCCGCGCGCTCCCGCCCGGCGTCAGCTGCCCGCATTCATGCCGCTGTAGAGCGCGCCGCTCCGCATTGAAGTCGGCTCAGGACGGACGCGACCTCTCACTGCCTCTGCCATTGAAGTGGCGCGCCGACCGAGGGCGTCGCCCGCTGCATGCCCGGATGAACACGCCTCCTCGCCGCATTCATACGCCCCCATTAACCCTGTTTGGAAGTCGATAAACCTACTCCAGCCACACGTCCTTTCATGAGCGGGCCGACATTAAATCCAACGCCGGTCGAGCTCCTCCCGTCTGCCCTCTGTTTAAACGATGGCAGGCCCTGGGCAAGAAGCACACCCCTCCGCCGCTATCCCAATCGCCTCCTTCACCATTTTGATGGCATACGACAGGCAGGAAGAGCAGTTCTCTGGCATAAAAGTCGGCATGATATGAGCGAGGCAGCTCGTTGCTCCACCTCCCTCCCCTAGGCCGACGGAGCAAGTTGCTGCCCCAATCCCGTGAAGGAAATATGCCCTAGAGGCAATAATAAAGTTATTATTTATTTCCTTATTTCATGATAAATATTTATTATTCATGCTAGAATTGTATTAACCGGAAACTTAGTACATGTGTGAATACATAGACAAAACATAAGTATCCTTAGTATGCCTCTACTTGACTAGCTCGTTTATCAAAGATGGTTATGTTTCCTAACCATAGACATGTGTTGTCATTTGATGAACGGGATCACATCATTAGGAGAATGATGTGACGGACAAGACCCATTCGTTAGCTTAGTATATTGATCGTTCAGTTTTATTGATACTGCTTTCTTCATGACTTATACATGTTCCTCTGACTATGAGATTATGCAACTCCCGAATACCGGAGGAACACCTTGTGTGCTATCAAAAGTCACAACGTAACTGGGTGATTATAAAGATGCTCTACAGGTGCCTCCGAAGGTGTTTGTTGGGTTGGCATAGATCGAGATTAGGATTTGTCACTGCGAGTTTCGGAGAGGTATCTCCGGGCCCTCTCGGTAATACAAATCACTGTAAGCCTTGCAAGCAATGTGACTAATGAGTTAGTTGCGGGATGATGCATTACGGAACGAGTAAAGAGACTTGCCGATAACGAGATTGAACTAGGTATGATGATACCGATGTGTTGGGGAACGCAGTATTTCAAAAAATTTACCTACGATCACGCAAGATCTATCTAGGAGATGCATAGCAACGAGCGGGGAGAGTGTGTCTACGTACCCTCGTAGACCGAAAGCGGAAGCGTTAAATACTTATGATTGATGTAGTCGAACGTCTTCGTGATCCAACCGGTCAAGTACCGAACGCACAACACCTCCGCGATCTGCATCGTTCAGCTCGGTGGCGTCCCTCGAACTCTAGATCCGGTGAGGCCGAGGGAGAGTTTAAATCGACCTGACGGCATGGTGACGGTGATGATGAAGTTACCGGCGCAGAGCTTCGCCTAAGCACTATGACAATATGACCGAGGTGGAAAACTATGGAGGGGGGCACCGCACACGGCTAAAGATCAACTTGTGTGTCTATGGGGTGCCCCTCCCGTATATAAAGGAGGGAGGGGGCGGCCCGGCCTCATGGGCGTGCCCCAAGGCGGGGGAATCCTACTCCTACTAGGAGTAGGTTCCCCCCTTTCCTAGTCCAACTAGGAGGGGAAGGAAAGAGGAAGAGAGAGAGAAGGAATGCCCCCCCCAATTCAGATTGGGCTTGGGGGGGGGGGTGCCTCCACCTGGCCGCCTCCTCCTCTCTTCCACTAAACCTATGAAGGCCCATTAACCCCCCGGGGTGTTCCGGTAACCCCCCGGTACTCCGGAAAATGCCCGAGCCTATCCGAAACCTTTCTGGTGTCTAAACATAACCTTCTAATATATCAATCTTTATGTCTCGACCATTTTGAGACTCTTCGTCATGTCCGTGATCACAACCGGGACTCCGAACAACCTTCGGTACATCAAAACGCATAAACTCATAATACCGATCGTCATCAAATGTTAAGCGTGCGGACCCTACGGGTTCGAGAACTATGTAGACATGACCGAGACTCATCTCCGATCAATAACCAATAGCGAAACCTAGATGCTCATATTGGTTCCTACATATTCTACGAAGATCTTTATCGGTCAAACCGTATAACAACATACGTTGTTCCCTTTGTCATCGGTATGTTACTTGCCCGAGATTCGGTCGTCGGTATCATCATACCTAGTTCAATCTCGTTATCGGCAAGTCTCTTTACTCGTTCCGTAATGCATCTCCCGTGACTAACTCATTGGTTACATTGCTTGCAAGGCTTATAGTGATGAGCATTACCGAGAGGGCCCAGAGATACCTCTTCGAAACACGGAGTGACAAATCCTAATCTCGATCTTTGCCAACCCAACAAACACCATCGGAGACACCTGTAGAGCATCTTTATAATCACCCGATTCGTTGTGAAGTTTGATAGCACACTAAGTGTTCCTCCGGTATTCGGGAGTTGCATAATCTCATAGTCATAGGAACATGTATAAGTCATGAAGAAAGCAATAGCAATAAACTAAACGATCATAGTGCTAAGCTAACAGATGGGTCTTGTCCATCACATCATTCTCTAATGATGTGATCCCGTTCATCAAATGACAACACATGTCTATGGCTAGGAAACTTAACCATCTTTGATTAACGAGCTAGTCAAGTAGAGGCATACTAGGGACACTCTGTTTGTCTATGTATTCACACATGTACTAAGTTTCCGGTTAATACAATTCTAGCATGAATAATAAACATTTATCATGATATAAGGAAATATAAATAACAATTTTATTATTGCCTCTAGGGCATATTTCCTTGATCTCCCACTTGCACCAGAGTCAATAATCTAGATTACATTGTAATGATTCTAACACCCATGGAGTCTTGGTGCCGATCATGTTTTGCTCGTGAGAGAGGCTTAGTCAACGGTGCGCAACATTCAGATCCGTATGTATCTTGCAAATCTCTATGTCCCCTTCCGACACTTGATGACGGATGGAATTGAAGCGTCTCTTGATGTGCTTGGTTCTCTTGTGAAATCTGGATTCCTTCGCGAAGGCAATTGCTCCAGTATTGTCACAAAAGATTTTCATTGGATCCGATGCATTAGGTATGACACCTAGATCAGATATGAACTCCTTCATCCAGACTCCTTCATTTGCTGCTTCCGAAGCAGCTACGTATTCCGCTTCACACGTAGATCCCGCCACGACGCTCTGCTTAGAACTGCACCAACTGACAGCTCCACCGTTCAAAATAAACATGTATCCTGTTTGTGACTTAGAGTCATCCGGATCAGTGTCAAAGCTTGCATCAACGTAACCATTTACGACGAGCTCTTTGTCACCTCCATAAACGAGAAACATATCCTTAGTGCTTTTCAGGTATTTCAGGATGTTCTTGACCGCTGCCAGTGATCCACTCCTGGATTAATTTGGTACCTCCCTACTATACTTATAGCAAGGCACACATCAGGTCTTGTACACAACATTGCATACATGATAGAACCTATGGCTGAAGCATAGGCAATGACTTTCATTTTATCTCTATCTTCTGCAGTGGTCGGGCATTAAGTCTCACTCAACTTCACACCTTGTAAAACAGGTAAGAACCCTTTCTTTGACTGGTCCATTTTGAACTTCTTCAAAATCTTATCAAGGTATGTGCTTTGTGAAAGTCCAATTAAGCATCTAGATCTATCTCTATAGATCTTGATGCCCAATATATAAGCAGCTTCATAGAGGTCTTTCATTGAAAAATTGTTATTCAAGTATCCTTTTATGCTATCCAGAAATACTATATCATTTCCAATCAACAATATGTCATCCACATATAATATTAGAAATGCTACAGAGCTCCCACCCACTTTCTTGTAAATACAGGCTTCTCCAAAAGTCTGTATAAAACCATATGCTTTGATCACACTATCAAAATGTTTATTCCAACTCCGAGAGGCTTGCACCAGTCCATAAATGGATCGCTGGAGCTTGCACACTTTGTTAGCATCCTTTGGATTGATAAATCCTTCTGGTTGCATCATATACAACACTTCTTCTAGAAATCCATTCAAGAAGGCAGTTTTGACATCCATTTGCCAAACTTCATAATCATAAAATGCAGCAATTGCTAACATGATTCGAACAAACTTAAGCATCGCTACGGGTGAGAAAGTCTCATTGTAGTCAACTCCTTGAACTTGTCGAAAACCTTTCGCAACAAGTCGAGCTTTGTAGACAGTAACATTACCGTCAGCGTCAGTCTTCTTATTGAAGATCCATTTATTCTCAATGGCTTGCCGATCATCGGGCAAGTCAACCAAAGTCCACACTTTGTTCTCATACATGGATCCCATCTCAGATTTCCTGCCCTCAAGCCATTTTGCGGAATCTGGGCTCATCATCACTTCCTCATAGTTCGTAGGTCCGTTATGGTCTAGTAACATGACGTCCAGAACAGGATTACCGTACCACTCTGGTGCGGATCTTACTCTGGTTGACCTACGAGGTTCGGTAGTAACTTGATCTGAAGTTTCATGATCACTATCATTAGCTTCCTCACTAATTGGTGTAGGAATCACTGGAACTGATTTCTGTGATGAACTACTCTACAATAAGGGAGCGGGTACAATTACCTCATCAAGTTCTACTTTCCTCCCACTCACTTCTTTCGAGAGAAACTCCTTCTCTAGAAAGGATTCATTCTTAGCAACAAATATTTTGCCTTCGGATCTGTGATAGAAGGTGTATCCAACAGTCTCCTTTGGGTATCCTATGAAGATACATTTCTCCGATTTGGGTTCGAGCTTATCAGGTTGAAGCTTTTTCACATAAGCATCACAGCCCCAAACTTTAAGAAACAACAACTTAGGTTTCTTGCCAAACCACAGTTCATAAGGTGTCGTCTCAACGGATTTAGATGGTGCCCTATTGAACGTGAATGCAGCCGTCTCTAAAGCATAACCCCAAAACGATAGCGGTAAATCAGTAAGAGACATCATAGATCACACCATATCTAATAAAGTGCGGTTACGACGTTCGGACACACCATTACGCTGTGGTGTTCCAGGTGGCGTGAGTTGTGAAACTATTCTGCATTGTTTCAAATGAAGACCAAACTCGTAACTCAAATATTCTCCTCCACGATCGGATCGTAGAAACTTTATTTTCTTGTTATGATGATTTTCCACTTCACTCTGAAATTCTTTGAACTTTTCAAATGTTTCAGACTTATGTTTCATCAAGTAGATATACACATATCTGCTCAAATCATCTATGAAGGTCAAAAAAATAACGATACCCGCCGCGAGCATCAACACTCATCGGACCGCATACATCAGTATGTATTATTTCCAAGAAGTCTGTTGCTCGCTCCATAGTTCCGGAGAACGGAGTCTTAGTCATCTTGCCCATGAGGCATGGTTCACAAGTATCAAGTGATTCCAAAAGCCCATCAACATGGAGTTTCTTCATGCGCTTTACACCAATATGACCCAAACGGCAGTGCCACAAATAAGTTGCACTATCATTATTGAACTTATATCTTTTGGCTTCAATACTATGAATATGTCTATTACTACTATCGAGATTCAACAAAAATAGACCACTCATCAAGGGTGCATGACCATAAAAGATATTACTCATATAAATAGAACAACCATTATTCTCTGATTTAAATGAATAACCGCCTCGCATCAAACAAGATCCAGATATAATGTTCATGCTTAACGCTGGCACCAAATAACAATTATTCAGGTCTAAAACTAATCCCGAAGGTAGATGTAGAGGTAGCGCGCCAACCGCGATCACATCGACTTTGGAACCATTTCCCACGCGCATCGTCACCTCGTCCTTAGCCAATCTTCTCTTAATCCATAGCCCCTGTTTTGAGTTGCAAATATGAGCAACAGAACCAGTATCAAATACCCAGGCGCTACTGATGTCTACTATGCAACCTTCTTCTTGTAGACGTTGTTGGGCCTCCAAGTGCAGAGGTTTGTAGGACAGTAGCAAATTTCCCTCAAGTGAATGACCTAAGGTTTATCAATCCGTGGGAGGCGTAGGATGAAGATGGTCTCTCTCAAGCAACCAAATAGCAAAAAGTCTCTTGTGTCCCCAACACACCTAATACAATGGTAAATTGTATAGGTGCACTAGTTCGGCGAAGAGATGGTGATACAAGTGCAATATGGATGGTAGATATAGGTTTTTGTAATCTGAAAATATAAAAACAGCAAGGTAACTAATGATAAAAGTGAGTTTAAACGGTATTGCAATGATAGGAAACAAGGCCTAAGGTTCATACTTTCACTAGTGCGAGTTCTCTCAACAATAATAACATAATTGAATCACATAACTATCCCTCAACATGCAACAAAGAGTCACTCCAAAGTCACTAATAGCGGAGAACAAACGAAGAGATTATGGTAGGGTACTGAAACCACCTCAAAGTTATTCTTTCCAATCAATCCGTTGGGCTATTCCTATAAGTGTCACAAACAACCCTAGAGTTCGTACTAGAATAACACCTTAAGACACAAATCAACCAAAACCCTAATGTCACCTAGATACTCCAATGTCACCTCAAGTATCCATGGGTATGATTATATGATATGCATCACACAATCTCAGATTCATCTATTCAACCAACACATAGAACCTCAAAGAGTGCCCCAAAGTTTCTCTTTGGAGAATCAAGACAAAAACGTGTGCCAACCCCTATGCATAGGTTCATGGGCAGAACCCGCAAGTTGATCACCAAAACATACATCAAGTGAATCACGTGATATCCCATTGTCACCACAGATACGCACGGCAAGACATACATCAAGTGTTCTCAAGTCATTAAAGACTCAATCCGATAAGATTACTTCAAAGAGAAAACTCAATCCATTACAAGAGAGTAGAGGGGGAGAAGCAACATAAGATCCAACTATAATGGCAAAGCTCGCGATACATCAAGATCGTGCCAAATCGAGAACACGAGAGAGATCAAACACATAGATACTGGTACATATCCTCAGCCCCGAGGTGAACTACTCCCTCCTCGTCATGGAGAGCGTCGGGATGATGAAGATGGCCACCGGTGAGGGATCCCCCCTCCGGCAGGGTGCCGGAACAGGGTCCCGATTGGTTTTTGGTGCCTACAGAGGCTTGCGGTGGCGGATCTCCCTGGGGGGGAGAGCGCGCCCTCCTGATACGTCTCCAACGTATCTATAATTTTTGATTGCTCCATGCTAAATTATCTACTGTTTTGGACAATATTGGGCTTTATTTTTCACTTTTATATTATTTTTGGGACTAACCTATTAACCAGAGGCCCAAATTTAGAATTGCTGTTTTTTTGCCTATTTGAGTTTCAAAGAAATGGAATATCAAACGGAGTCCAAACGGAATGAAACCTTCGGGAACGTGATTTTCTCACCGAACGTGATCCAGGAGACTTGGACCCTAAGTCAAGGAAGCTTCGAGGAGGGCACGAGGTAGGGGGGCGTGCCCTCCCCCCCAGGCGCGCCCTCCACCCTCGCGGGCCACACGTTGCTCCATCGACGTAATTCTTCCTCCTATATATACCTATGTACCCCCAAACGATCAGATACGAAGCCAAAAACCTAATTCCACCGCCGCAACCTTCTGTACCCATGAGATCCCATCTTGGGGCCTGTTAGGAGCTCACGGGAGGGCACCCGTCACGGAGGGCTTCTACATCATCACCATAGCCTTTCCGATGAAGTGTGAGTAGTTTACCTCAGACCTTCGGGTCCATTGTTAGTAGCTAGATGGCTTCTTCTCTCTTTTTGGATCTCAACACAATGTTCTCCCCCTCTCTCGTGGAGATCTATTCGATGTAATCTTCTTTTTGTGGTGTGTTCGTTGAGACCGATGAATTGTAGGTTTATGATCAAGATTATCTATGAACAATATTTGAATCCTCTGAATTCTTTTATGTATGATTGGTTATCTTTGCAAGTCTCTTCGAATTATCAGTTTGGTTTGGCCTACTAGATTGGTTTTTCTTGCAATGGGAGAAGTGCTTAGCTTTGGGTTCAATCTTGCGGTGTCCTTTCCCAAAGGATGAGGGGAAGCAAGGCACGTATTGTATTGTTGCCATCTAGGATAACAAGATGGGGTTTTTATCATATTGCATGAATTTATCCCTCTACATCATGTCATCTTGCTTAAGGCGTTACTCTGTTTTCTTGAACTTAATACTCTAGATGCATGCTGGATATCGGCCGATGAGTGGAGTAATAGTAGTAGATGCAGGCAGGAGTCGGTCTAGTTGTCTCGGACGTGATGCCTATATACATGATCATACCTAGATACTCTCATAACTATGCTCAATTCTGTCAATTGCTCAACAGTAATTCGTTCACCCACCGTAAAATACTTATGCTCTTGAGAGAAGCCACTAGTGAAACCTATGGCCCCCGGGTCTATCTCCATCATATTAATCTTCCATCACTTTATTTATTGCCTTTGCCTTTTACTTTTCTTTTATTTTACTTTGCATCTTTATCATAAAAATACCAAAAATATTATTTATCATCTCTATCAGATCTCACTCTCGTAAGTGATCGTGAAGGGATTGACAACCCCTAGTCGTGTTGGTTGCGAGGAGTTATTTGTTTTGTGTAGGTACGAGGGACTCGCGCATAGCCTCTTACTGGATTGATACCTTGGTTCTCAAAAACTGAGGGAAATACTTACGCCATCTTGTCTTGCATCACCTTTCCTCTTCAAGGAAATCCAACGCAGTGCTCAATATGTAGCAAGAAGAATTTACGGCGCCCGTTCTTGGGAGTCTACGCAAAAGTCAACATACCAAGTACCCATCACAATCCCTTATCTCCCGCATTACATTATTTGCCATTTGCCTCTCGTTTTCCCTTCACCCTTGCCGTTTTATTCGCCCTCTCTTTTCTGTTTGCCTCTTTTCGCTCGCTTTTCCCTCGCCATGTCGGAACCAAAAAGATTTGGGGGTTCTCTCCCGAGTTCTAGTGCTTTAGACAATCCTGCTATCTTATCTAAACTCATAAATAAAAACACTATGGAAATACCTACCAGAATTATCAATGAAAACCTTAGCAATTTTGATGAAGAAGATTCTGGAATATTTCGTTATTTACTTGATGAATCTTTGAAAGATGCTTGGGATAGGCTATTAAGGATCCGTGCTAGCTATGTACCTCAATACCAAATTGAGGTTTACTTAAAAAGCATTTATGTTGGGTTGCCCGCCTCGTTCAAACAAGTCTTGGATTCTATTTTTGAAGAGGGTTTTCTTGAAGGGGATCCCATAGATACCTATGAAAAGATGAAAACGATATTTGGGCATCCCATTAACGAGAAAGTTGAAATTACATCTCTTGTGCTTTCTTACCAGAACAAATCTATCAAAGAGATAAAAGCTAGCCTAGATGCCAATTTCTGCAGCATACTTAATCTTTCTTCTACCATTAATGGCCATGTACTTTGTCAAAATAGAAAGATTAATTCCATAGATAGCAAGTTTGCTCTCTTCTTCCCTAAAACCAAAGATGACAATACCTAGATCTATCCTTGCTTTTATGCCTAGCTAGGGGCGTTAAACGATAGCGCTTGTTCGGAGGCAACCCAATTTTGTTTTTAGTTTTTTTTGCTTTTTCTTATGTTTAGGAATAAATTTTAGATCTAGCCTCTGGTTAGATGTGTTTTTATGTTTTAATTAGTGTTTGTGCCAAGTTAAACCTATAGGATCTACTTGGATGAAAGTTATTTGATCTTGCTGTAATTTCCAGAAACTTTCTGTTCACGAAAACAGTTGCTAAAAATCACGAAAACGTGATAAAATACTAATTCCAATTGCTGATGATCAATAAACAAATTTCCTAGGTCTTCCTATTTTGGCTGAATTTTTGGAGTTCCAGAAGTTTTCATAAGTTACAGATTACTACAGACTGTTTTGTTTTTTACAGATTCTGTTTTTCGCGTGTTGTTTGCTTATTTTGATGATTCTATGGCTAGTAAAATAGTTTATAAACAATAGAGAAGTTGGAATACAGTAGGTTTAACACCAATATAATTAAAGTATGAGTTCATTACAGTACCTTGAAGTGGTCTTTTGTTTTCTTTCGCTAACGGAGCTCACAAGATTTCTATTGAGTTTTGTGTTGTGAAGTTTTCAAGTTTTGGGTGAAATCTTTTGATGGATTATGGAACAAGGAGTGGAAAGAGCCAAAGCTTGGGGATGCCCATGGCACCCCCAAGATAATCTAAGGACACAAAAAATTCCAAGCTTGGGGATGCCCCGAAAGGCATCCTCTCTTTCGTCTACTTCCATCGGTAACTTTACTTGGAGCTGTATTTTTATTCACCACATGATATGTGTTTTGCTTGGAGCGTATTATATGATTTGAGTATTTGTTTTTTAGTTTACCACAATCATCCTTTCTGTACACACCTTTTGAGAGAGCCATACATGATTTGGAAATTATTAGAATACTCTGTGTGCTTCACTTGTATCCTTTGAGTTATATTGTTTTGCTCTAGTACTTCACTTATATCTTTTAGAGCACGGTGGTGGATTTGTTTTAAAGAAACTATTGTTCTCTCATGCTTCACTTAGATTATTTTGAGAGTCTTAAATAGCATGGTAATTTGCTTAAATAATCCTAATGTGCTAGGTATACAAAAATAGTAAAAACTTTCTTATGAGTGTGTTGAATACTAAGAGAAGTTTGATGCTTGATGATTGTTTTGAGATATGGAAGTAGTAATACTAAAGTCGTGCTAGTTGAGTAGTTGTGAATTCGAGAAATGCTTGTGTTGAAGTTTGCAAGTCCCGTAGCATGCACGTATTGTAAACATTATGTAACAAATTTGAAACATGAGGTGTTCTTTGATTGTCCTCCTTATGAGTGGCGGTCGGGGACGAGCGGTGGTCTTTTCCTACCAATCTATCCCCCTAGGAGCATGCGCATAGTGCTTTGGTTTTTGATGGCTTGTAGATTTTTTCAATAATTATGTGAGTTCTTTATGACTAATGTTGAGTCCATGGATTATACGCACTCTCACCCTTCCATCATTGCTAGCCTCTTGATGCGGTGCATTGCCCTTTCTCACATTGAGAGTTGGTGCAAACTTTGCCAGTGCATCCAAACCCTGTGATATGATACACTCTTTCACACATAAACCTCCTTATATCTTCCTCAAAACAGCCACCATACCTACCTATTATGGCATTTCCATAGCCATTCCGAGATATATTGCCATGCAACTTTCCACCATTCCGTTTATCATGACACATTCATCATTGTCATATTGCTTAGCATGATCATGTAGTTGACATAGTATTTGTGGCAAAGCCGCCGTTCATAATTCTTTCATACATGTAACTCTTGGTTCATTGCATATCCATGTACACCGCCGGAGGCATTCATATAGAGTCATACTTTGTTCTAGTATCGAGTTGTAATCCTTGAGTTGTAAATAAATAGAAGTGTGATGATCATCATTTTCTAGAGCATTGTCCCAAGTGAGGAATAAAAAAAAGAGAAAGGCCATAAAAAAAAGAAGGCCAAAAAAGAGAGAAAAAGAGAGAAGGGACAATGTTATTATCCTTTGCGACACTTGTGCTTCAAAGTAGCACCATAATCTTCATGATAGAGAGTCTCTTGTTTTGTCACTTTCATATACTAGTGGGATTTTTTCATTATAGAACTTGGCTTGTATATTCCAACAATGGGCCTCCTCAAGTGCCCTGGGTCTTCGTGAGCAAGCAAGTTGGATGCACACCCACTTAGTTTTCTTTTGTTGAGCTTTCATACATTTATAGCTCTAGTGCATCCGTGCATGGCAATCCCTACTCCTTGCATTAACATCAATCGATGGGCATCTCCATAGCCCGTTGATTAGCCTCGTTGATGTGAGACCTTCTCCTTTTTGTCTTCTCCACATAACCCCCATCATCATATTCTATTCCACCCATAGTGCTATGTCCATGGCTCGCGCTCATATATTGCGTGAAAGTTTATAGGTTTGAGATTACTAAAGTATGAAACAATTGCTTGGCTTGTCATCGGGGTTGTGCATGATGAGAGCATTCTTGTGTGTGAAAATGGAGCATGACTAAACTATATGATTTTGTAGGGATGAACTTTCTTTGGCCATGTTATTTTGAGAAGACATAATTGCTTGGTTAGTATGCTTGAAGTATTATTATTTTTATGTCAATATGAACTTTTGTCTTGAATCTTTCGGATATGAATATTAATACCACAATTAAGAAGATTTACATTGAAATTATGCCAAGTAGCACTCCGCATCAAAAATTCTGTTTTTATCATTTACCTACTCGAGGACGAGCAGGAATTAAGACTGGGGATGCCTGATACGTCTCCAACGTATCTATAATTTTTGATTGCTCCATGCTATATTATCTACTGTTTTGGACAATATTGGGCTTTATTTTTCACTTTTATATTATTTTTGGGACTAACCTATTAACTGGAGGCCCAGCCCAGAATTGTTTTTTTTTGTCTATTTCAGAGTTTCAAAGAAATGGAACATCAAACGGAGTCCAAACGGAATGAAACCTTCGGGAACGTGATTTTCTCACCGAACGTGATCCAGGAGACTTGGACCTGAAGTCAAGGAAGCTTCGAGGAGGGCACGACGTAGGGGGGCGCACCCTCCCCCCAGGCACTCCCTCCACCCTCGTGGGCCCCACGTTTCTCCACCAACGTACTTCTTCCTCCTATATATACCTATGTACCCCCAAACGATCAGATACGGAGCCAAAAACCTAATTCCACCGCCACAACCTTCTGTACCCACGATATCCCATCTTGGGGCCTGTTAGGAGCTCACGAGGGGGCATCCATCACGGAGGGCTTCTACATCAACACCATAGCCTCTCCGATGAAGTGTGAGTAGTTTAACTCAGACCTTCGGGTCCATAGTTAGTAGCTAGATGGCTTCTTCTCTCTTTTTGGATCTCAATACAATGTTCTCCCCCTCTCTTGTGGAGATCTATTCAATGTAATCTTCTTTTTGCAGTGTGTTTGTTGAGATCGATGAATTGTGGGTTTATGATCAAAATTATCTATGAACAATATTTGAATCTTCTCTGAATTCTTTTATGTATGATTGGTTATCTTTGCAAGTCTCTTCGAATTATCAGTTTGGTTTGGCCTACTAGATTGGTTTTTCTTGCAATGGGAGAAGTGCTCAGCTTTGGGTTCAATCTTGCGGTGTCCTTTCCCAAAGGAAAAGGGCAGCAAGGCACGTATTATATTGTTGCCATCGAGGATAACAAGATGGGGTTTTTATCATATTGCATGAATTTATCCCTCTACATCATGTCATCTTGCTTAAGGCGTTACTCACGAAAGTGCGTTATATCGACTAGAGGGGGTGAATAGGCGATTTTATGAATTCTTCACTGAGGAATTTGCCGGTGAGGAAATTCCTTAGCGAAGAACTACTTGCAGTGGAATAAGTACTCAGAAGTAAGCATAAGAGAATGCGGGCATGGTTATCATGATGAAATGAAGACAAACGAAGAGTACAGAAAGCGTGAACACAGGATAGCACAAGATGAATACAAACAGACTGAAGAAATTGAACTGAGGAAAGTGAGAAAGTCTTCAGTCAAAGTCTTCAAACACAGATATGAACAAACACTCAACACAATAATGAGGAAATGAAAGGGTTGAGGAAATAGAACGATAAGGTTGGTGAAGACAATGATTTGGTAGACCAGTTCAAGCTGCTGTCTCGGTTGTACGTCTGGTTGGAGCGGCTGAGTATTTAAACTCGAGGACACAGTCCGGACACCCGATCGGCTGAGCACGCAGCTCAGGACACCAAGTCCTCACCGTATTCTCCTTGAACTAAGGTCACACAGACCTCGTCCAATCACTCGTGGTAAGTCTTCACGCGACTTCCAAACCTTCACAGACTTGGTCACTTGGCGATCCACAAATTCCTCTTGGATGCTCTAGACCATGACGCCTAACCGTCTGGAAGAAGCACAGTCTTCAAAGGTAACAAGCGTCAGATCCACGCATGATCAATCTCTTCAGTGATGCTCAATCACTTTGGGTTTGTAGGGGTTTGGTTTTGAGTTTTTCCTCACTCGATGATTTTCGCTCAAAGTCGTGGAGGATGGGTTGCTCTCAAATGACAAGTGTCAAGTTCTCTCGGAGCAGCCAACCAGCTAGTGGTTGTAGGGGCGGCTATTTATAGCCTAGGGAGCAGCCCGACATGATAAGACATAAATGCCCTTCAATGATATGACCGTTAGGTGGATAAGATATTTTGGGACAGGTGGCCAAGAAGACAAAGAACGGTCGGAAATTTGAATCTCAAATTCCTCGGGGCTATCATGTTCCTCACGTGTAGGAAATCCGCCTTTGGCGAATTCCTAACTCCTCGGTCGAACAAATTCCTCGGTGACCCGAGAAGAGCTTCGTCTACATCCTTTGAAGAAATGTTGAAGCTGTATGAGTTTTCCAAAGGCTTCACTTGAAGGGATTGGTAGGTGTAGGATTTTGAGTTGAGCATTACATGAAAATTTTTCCTTAGTATTTCCTCGACCCCCTTTAACAATACGGTGTTTCCTATGACTCAAGAAAGAGAAAATGAAACTATGAAAACAAAAGTCTTCACGCTTCATGTTCCTCAAATGAATACCAAGTCTTCAAGGTCACACCAATTTCTTCACTTTCAAAGTCTTGAAAGTCTTCAAAATATCAAAGTCTTGATCGAAGAACTTCATTTTAGGGGTCGACTTTCTCTGTAAATACCAAACTCCTCATAGACTTATAGACCTGTGTACACTCACAAGCGCATTAGTTCCTTAACCTATAAGTCTTCAATACACCAAAATCACTAAGGGCACTAGATGCACTTACAATCTCCCCCTTTTTGGTGATTGATGACAATATAGGTTAAGTTTACAACGGGGATAAACATATGAAGTGTAAATACTGATATTGAGGAATTTGATTGCAAGATATAGAAGAACTCCCCCTGAAGATGTGCATAGTAGGAATTTGCTTTTGAGGCAGTGCACATTTGAAGAGTTGAATCATGGAGATCTCCCCCTATCTCTTGTAATTCATACACGCATTTGACATATAGTATGAAGAATTTGAAATGCATGATGAAATATGGTGCTTGATGTAATTCAGCATGCGTGCGATAACATTAATGAGGAACAAGCATGCAGAATAACGCATCAGAGCTCAAGAGAATTTGAGCTAGTATCAGAGCATAGTGCAAGAGCACGATGCATCAAAAGTATCAAAGCACCATCGGGTTTAAGATTACAACTCGATCCAATAAAAGTTTCAGAAGAACGAGAGTTGTAACTTAACAAAAAAATTGTCCATATAATAGACCCGCTTGAAGACTAACTCAAATTTCTCCCCTTTGTCATTGAATGACCAAAAGGATCGAATCGAGGACTAACGCCTGAAGAATTTCAAGTTGAAGAAGGAGCGCCCGGCGTTGTTGGGGTCGGTTGTTGTAGTAGGGCCTACCGCGGTGTCGTCCAAGTCTTCATTTTCATCAGTGTCGCGCGATGAAGAATATGAGCTGGCCACCAAGGAAGGAACTTTGACCTTCTTGTATTTCTTCGGAGGAGGTGCAGACCAGTCAAATTCTTCCTTGAGTCCCATTGTCGCCGATTCTTCCGACCGTAGACATTTGAAAGAACAGCCCAGTGCGTTTGAAGGTTTCATGGAGGTAGTAGTGGTTTTTCTTCACTGCATTGTGTGTAGAGGTCATGTTGTGAAGAATTGAACCAAAGCGACGCTTGACCCATTTATGATTGCGATCAACCTTCCGATGAAGGCGAGGAGTAGCTCACGATCAGTCATCACCCCGGGTGCGATAGCTTGAGGACTTTGCTTGACCGAGGTATTTGGCGCAGTAGTCATGTGTGGCGAGTCATCATTGGTGGAGTAGGATGCCGCTTTGTGAAACTGTCCATCCAATGGACGAATGCCTTCATCGATCACAGCAGTAGCCTTGCCCTTGTCATCACCGGTGAGGTAAATGTCCGTTTGAGGACTTCAATCGGGGCAAGTAGCTGCGGTGGTTCAGGTGTCGACCTTGTAATTGAGTGAAGACCGTGTCTGATGAATCTCATTATCCAAGGCGCATAAGGCTTCAGCTCAAATGGTGACATAGCAATGTTTGCGAGTCCTCATGAAGAAATCATGGAAGTTGACGGAACGCCATGGATGATATTGAAAAGCATATTCTTCATGATGCCAACGACTTCTTCATCATTTGAGTCGTGGCCTTTGATAGGACTCATTGTCTTTGTCAGAATCCGATAGACAGTCCGAGGCACATACAATAATTCCTTGACGAGGAATTTGGTTCTTGGGGCCTGCCTTGGTTTCAAAGGCTTCATCAGCACTTGCATATAGTGATTTGAAAGTTACGGTTCGTTGTAGATACAACGAGCACCGTCAAGTGGAGGACCGAGTGGTAGAGCACGAAGCAATTCGATTCTTTGGTACCTTGTAGTGAGTATTTTCAGACATCGATCTAATACCCATGAGTTCACGTCTTGGCGTCTCCGGTGATGTGCAGCGTTGCATAGAATTGAAGAATGAGTTCTTCATTCGATCCTGAGATATCAATGCAGAAATTCAGAAGTCTGCGTCGTGAAGAACACCGAGGACCTGGCTCAAGCCCGGCAGAGACTCCATGTCCACATGAGGAATATGAGCATGATCGAAGACTTTGTCTTTGTTGAAGAGCACGAGGAATAGAAATTGGCTTGGCGGCAGTCGAAACGCCTCTTCCTTATGCGCAGCGTAATCATATGGATTGTAATCGGTGAAGAATACGTGCTCATTGAAGAAGTCTTCAGCCTTGAACTTTTGCTTTGTTGAGAAGGGATCCTTTGGCTTTGGCGGTGGAGTGTCGATGAGTTGCATCACGACTTGAGAATCGCAATCTCGTGTTCTTCAGTGAGGAATTTCTTGTTCCTCAACAGTGCGATCGAGGATCAGCAGACGGAGTTCATCGGCGCTAGTGGCTGGAATTTCTTCATGGACGGATGAAGTGGGATGAGTTTCTTGAGCCCATTTGAACAGTTGGAGCAGGGACCGAGGTATCTGTTGGATTAGGGTGAAGAGTGGAGAATTTGGATGCTGACCTTCCCAAAAGTCATCGTTCATCACTGGCGTTGTGCTTCCAATATCCACATCTTCTTCAAGTTCCTCAACACCGGCCTCTTCAGCTGTGAACTAAGGCATAGGCGAGGAAATGATTGGGGTTGAAGGGATTGCTTCCACTTCAATTTCTTCATCAATCTGCTCTGACGAAGCAGCAGAATGATTTTCTTCATCAGATCCGCTTGGGATCACATAATCTTCATCAAAAGGAACAAGGTCCTTTGATGGAATTGAGGAGATTGGAACAGCATCAATAGGATTTTCAAAGGAGCTGGTCATTGGCTTCATTTTCTTCGTAGAAGAATTTGACGCCTTGATGCTTTCCGTTTCTTCACAACAGCTCGTTCTGCAGCCTTGGTCTTCTTCACATCGAGGCGGATGGAAGAATTGGAGTTGGTGTTGGCGCAGGAGGAGCCGAGGAATCTGGTTGAATTTCCTGCAATGGCGATGCAATTGCCTGTCTTGTTCGATTTCTTCAAGCGCACCACTAGTGGATGCCCCGGCAATTTCTTCGGTGGCTGGAATGGGATCATCAGCCTCGAACTGCATTTTCTTCAGCAGCCTGAACTTCATCGCCGGTCTTGGCATGTTCTTCGATCGGCTGAGCTGAGGCTCCAGCCTGAGGAATTTTATGTTGCGATGGGGCAGCAACATTTGTGAATTTCTTCGTCAGGTTGACGAATCTGACCTTGGCCCCTTGCCAATCAGCATAATAAGCATTGAAGTTTTTGCTGAGGTCTTGAATTTCAGTCTGGACCTTGAGAAGTTCCTCAAGTGTCATTCTGACAACGTTTTTCTTCAGGAACTTCTCCTTTCTGTATTGAGCTTTCTTGATCTCTCTTGCCTTTTCAAACTTCCGTTTCTCTTCAGTGATGAAATGGGTCAGCATATGACTTTGTCCAGAGTCGATGAAAGTCACGCATAGGGGTGTTTGGATCCTTGTGCCGAGATCAATATAATCGAGGATTTTCCTCGGATCCAACAGCGATGTACAGATGTGCCTTTGGCTCTAGCGGCCCTTTCTTGGCGGTCTCTCGATGATTTCCGCAAGTTCATCATCATCAGCCTCATCATCTTGGTGGCTCTTGGAAAGCGACCTGTTTCTTCTTGGGACTTGGCCGAGGACCTCGTCAATTTGTGGCCTTAGTCTTCAGCAGAGTCGGGCCAGATGAAGACTTTGGTGCGGTGAGGAACTTGCCGAGACACCAGAGGCAATGGAGAAGCCAAGTCCTTTGGCACGTGGCGGATGCACAGGTGCTGAGGACTTTGTCGGAACTGCTGAGGACTTGGGAGGAGCTGAGGATTTTGGAGGAGCTGAGGATTTTGGAGGAGCAGGAGCAGCATGAGGAATTGGCCGTGAGGGCACTGCTGGTGAAGCACTTGGCTTGTGTGCGGGCTTCTTTGCCATAGATTTTCTTGGCTTGACAGAGGCCTCAGTGGCAGCAGCAGTAGCAGAGTCCTCATTGAATTTCCTCACTGCCTCGTTGGCTTGTCTTGCCAATTTGGCTTGGCGCTTGGCCCATTCTTCAGGAAAGTCCTCACCACGCTTGATGCTGGTGGGGTCAGCTTGACCGGTGCCAATGGAGCTCTTGGGCATGGAGGATTGAGTGCGAATTTCTTCATGTACTTTGGAGTTACATATCGGTACTCCCTCCATTCCCGTGCCCATCTCCGTTCAATCCTTTGGATGCGCACCTTGCGCTGATTTTTGTTCTCTTTGCGAACTCGGCTTCATCAGGTGTGCAATAATCAGCATATATTTCCTCAGGGATTTCAAACGCGGTCATGACCTCAGGTCTCTTTCCTCCTTTCCGTGGCTTCTTTCCTTCTGCCATATTCTTCAGCTGAGGAATTTGAATAAACGAATTCTCTGAAGAAGTATGCAACTTTTCTTCGAGGAATGCTGCAAATGAGTTAAGTTGATGAGAACCTAGTGATTCAGCAGCGGACATGAGTACCTGTGAACGGAGTATAGTTGCGAGGAATTTGGAGAGGTCATATGCGTTCTCAGTAGGTTTTTCAAAAAGAACAAGTTTTGAGGATTTTGACCAGATGAGCCTTGAAGAATTTCACTAAGCATTCTTTGTCTTAGGTTCCAGAGTTGTACAGATCGAGGATCCACACAATTGAGGAATCTTAAAAAAATGATTGCTTAGAGAAACGAATCAAGAGCATATAACTTGTGAGGTGTTTGTGTGTGAGGATTTGAAGAATAAAACACCTTTGAAGATTTTGTAGTGTAAAATTTGGATCAACGAGGGCAGTAAAAGTAACTTTTAATTACCCTAAATGAAGAACACGCATTTAACTGGGTGTTGTAGATGTGAAGCTCGTCTGTTCAGATCTTCCACGCCCTAACTTGGCGGAGGAAGACAGCTACGACGGCGGCGGAGTGAGGATTTCCGCAGTTGGCGCGAGTACGTCGGCGGCGAGGTCGAGGCAGCGAAGCTCTTCCTCACCGGCGACGATGGAGTAGCGGCGGCGATAGGGTTTGAGGAGCTCGAGCGAGAGAGAGAGAGGTCGAGCAGAGTAAAAGAAGTGAGGATGGAGAGAGGGGTATTTATAGAGGTAGTGAAAAACTGTTCGCCCGAAGATTTAGGACGAACGTGCCCCTGACCATTCTTCTTCTCACGACATGTGTCACCCATGTACTGTGTAGTGGAGATCGTGTACGATCGTGGGTGAGTAAAATAATGCATCGTGGGATGTGGAATGGTTGAGCGGCAAAACCGAAAGTTTGGATAAGATCAGTTTTAAAGTTTCGTTCGCAATTTCTTCAGCTGACAAGGACACTGTGAAGATTTTGAACGAGTTTCAAATAGAACGCACATGAAGAATCTGTGAATAGATTGGGTTGAGTATAGCATAGAGGGGGAAGGGTCCGATCACATTCACTTAGCAGAAAAAGCGACTTGAAAAAAATAGCCATAAGTGAATGCTGTAGAGGACATAAACCCATATATATATGTATTGCCAATGAAGAAAAATGACGGAGACAATGAAGATTTTGCAAAGTTGAAGAATTTGAAAAACTGAAGAATTTCAAACACTGAGGAAAAACTCAAATTGAAGATTTTCAACTTTGGTGGTGGCGTGACCCACCATATAAGAATGATGATTTTAGACACCGCGTACAATTGTCGTAGGGTTCTGAGAATCAAATTCTTCATTAATTTCTTCAAACTTAGAGTGTTATTCTTCATGGATTGAAGAAAAACGTTTCCTCGTGTGTTGCACATCTAAGTCATCAATTTTGCATAAGTGTCAGGATGTGTGTCCTTTTCAAAGAACATTCGAGGATTCTAAGATATTTAGCTCACACCGCAACTTGCTAAATCTCTTCTCATCCAAGGGCTTAGTTAAGATATCGGCTAGCTGTTCTTCAGTCTTCACATGCTCGATGGAGATGTCGCCCTTCAACACATGATCATGAAGAAAATGATGACGAATTTGAATGTGCTTTGTCTTCGAGTGCTGAACTGAGTTGTGAGCAATCTTGATGGCACTCTCATTGTCACAGTAGAGAGGCAGATTCTTCACGTTGATGCCGTAGTCCTTGAGAGTTTGCTTCATCCACAGCAATTGAGCACAACACGAGCCAGCAGCAATGTATTCAGCTTCCGCAGAGAGCGGTGATCGTAGTTCGCTTTCTTCGAGGACCAACAGACCAAAGATCGTCCGAGGAAATGACAAGTACCAGATGTTGACTTGCGGTCCACACGATCACCAAAGCATAGTCGAGTCGGAATATCCAATGAGATCAAAAGTAGAGCCCTTGGGGTACCATAATCCTAGTGTTGGTGTGTGAGCTAGATATCGAAGAATATGCTTCACAGCCTTATGGTGTGATTCCTTCGGTGTAGCTTGAAATCGGGCACACATGCAAACACTAAGCATTATATCTGGCCTAGATGCACATAAGTACAATAGAGAACCAATCATGGAGCGGTATACCTTGTGATCAAAGTCAATACCATTTTCATCAGTGCATAGATGGCCATTTGTGGGCATAGGAATTTTGACGCCTTTGCAATCTTGCATGCCGAATTTCTTCGTGACATCTTTGAGGTATTTCTCCCGAGATATGAATATGCCATTGTGTTGTTGATTTAATTTGAAGACCTAAGAAGAATTTCAACTCTCCCATCATAGACATTTGATATTCTTCACTCATCATATAGGCAAATTCATCACTATAACGTTGGTCAAGACATCCAAAGATAATATCATCAACATATATTTGGCACACAAACAGTTCACCATCATATGATTTAGTAAAGAGAGTAGGGTCGAGTGAACCGGGTGTGAAGCCATTCTTCACGAAGAATTCCTTCAATGTATCATACCATGCCCGTGGGGCTTGTTTGAGACCATAGAGAGCCTTGTTGAGTCTGAAGACTTTGTCGGGATGCTTTGGATCTTCAAAACCTGGGGGTTGAGCAACATATACTTCTTCCTCAAGCTTACCATTGAGGAATGCACTTTTCACATCCATTTGATATAAAGTGATATTATGATGGTTAGCATAGGCGAGTAATATGTGAATAGACTCAAGTCTAGCAACAGGTGCAAAAGTTTCATCGAAATCAATTCCTTCAACCTGTGTGTAGCCTTGAGCTACAAGTCGTGCCTTATTCCTCACCACAAGGCCATTTTCATCTTGCTTGTTGCGGTAGATCCACTTTGTGCCAATGATATTATGTTTGCGAGGATCTCGGACGTTTGACCAGTTCCCAAACATTGTTGAGCTCGAATCGATGTAATTCTTCTTGCATGGCCTGAATCCACTCGGGCTCGAAATGCTTCATCTACCTTAGTGGGCTCTGTGATAGAGACAAAAGCATAGTGCCCACAAAAGTTAGATAAATATGAAGCTTTTGAGTGTGTGAGAGGACCTGGCGCTTCAATGTCATCGATGATCTTGTCAACTTGTACTTCTTTTGCAACGCGAGGATGAGCTGGTTGTCGTCGAGGAATTTGATCATTTTCCTCAGCACCATTGTCTTCAGCATTATCTTCAGGTGCATCAGCTCGACGTTCTTCACGTACTGGAATGAATTCTTCAGCAGATTCTTCAGTAGGAATGACATCCTCAGTTGCCTTGAACTTGATAGATTCCTCGGTCTTTGGTTCATCTAACCACGGAAGGTAGGTGCTCTCTTTGCGAGCCATTAGTTTCATCGAACCGCACATCTGATGTCAACAATCTTGTGAAGAGCGATGTTGAAGACTACGTAGGTGTGCGAGTCCTTTCCGTAACCAAGCATAAAACCTTCATGTGCTTTGGTGCAAATTTAGAATTGTGATGAGGATCTCTAATCCAGCATTTAGCAATCAAGACTTTGAAATAACTTACATTGGGTTTCTTGTCGTTGAGGAGTTCATAGGCAGTCTTCTTGAAGAATTTGTGAAGACATACTACTGTTGATGATGTGGCACGCAAGTATCAATTGCATCAATCCAAAACGACTAGGCATTTTGTATTCATCAAGCATAGTGCGAGCCATCTCAACAAGAGTTCTGTTCTTGCGCTCCACGACGCCATTCTCTTTGAGGAGTATAGGGAGCAGATAACTCATGAGTAATACCAAGTTCATCAAGATAGGCATCAAGACCGAATTCTTGAACTCGGTTCCATTGTCACTCCCGATGTGTCCGATCTTCACACCAAAGTTAGTTGAAGCCCTCGAGGAAAATCGTTTGAAGACTTCCTGCACTTCATTTTTGTAAGTAACAATGTGTACCCATGTGTAACGAGAGTAATCATCAACAATAACAAGGCCATATAGAGATGCGTCATTAGTGAAGCAATTCGAAGGGACGAGTAGTGGTCATGATAGTCTTCGCTGGATGCTTGGCCTTGGTCATTTTTCCAGCTTCACAAGCTCCACACAAGTGATCCTTGAGGAATTTGACATTCTCAATGCCAATGACATGCTTCTTCTTTGCAAGCGTGTTCAAATTCCTCATGCCTGCGTGACCAAGTCGCCGATGCCATAGTCAGCCTATACGAAGCTTTTGCAAGTAGACACACGGCTGGTTGTGGTCTCAGAGAGAAATCAACAATATACAAGTCTCCTCTCCTAAAGCCTTGAAGACTTTGGAATTGTCAGCTTCCATAATCACAACACAACGATACTTGCCAAAGATAACAACCATATCAAGATCACAAAGCATTGAGATCGACATGAGGTTGTATCCTAAGGACTCAACAAGCACGACTTTGTCCATGTGTATGTCCTTAGAGATCGCAACCTTACCAAGACCCAATACGACTTTTGCCTTTGTCGGCAAAGATGATATGCTTCAGATGTGACGGTGATAAGGGAGCATCCATCAATAGATTCTTGTCACCGGTCATGTGATTTGTACATCCACTATCGAGAACCCACTCGGTGGCTTTGGGTTGATCATCCTGCAGATGAATTAGTACAACTTACGATCTCATATACTTCATCGGTGAAGAATATGATATCAAGTTCATCAGATGAATTTCATCGGTCAAGATAATGAGATAAGAAGTATGAGGACGTGTGAAATGAAAGTTCATTTCATCATGATTAGCCCGTGTCCTATCGTGCAATTTTGTCGAGCCCCCAAAGAAATTCTTCAGACGCTTTAAAGCACGCCTGGAGACCTGACCCTGCAGAAGAGGTTAGTTCTTTTCTTCACCACCCACATCTGAAGGGGTGGCAAAGAGTTCATCACTCTGCGAGCACCATATGAAAATGGTGGCATAGAGGCCAAACCATTTCGTTTCACATAAGAGGGGTTATGGTAAGCATATGAATAAGCAGAGAAATTCTTCGAGGACTTATGAACATATTGGTTTGAAGAATAATGCACATATTCATAGCCCTTAGCTCTACCCTGCGAAACAGAGTTGTTAGCACGATGACAATCATATGAGGACTTTGATCCTTTTGAGGAATTTGATCCACGTGAGGAATTTGGTCCGTATGAGGACTTGGATCCATATGAAGAATTTGGTCCATATGAAGAATTTGATCTGGGGTTCCTATTCTTCACAGGTTGTGTCATGAGGACATTCACCATAAGACTTTCAAGGCAATTCTTGGGAACACAGATATTCTTCATAGGGGAACCGTTCCTGCGATTAGTGCTAACATATCTAGCAAATACTTCACCATTGATTTTTGAACAATTTATAGTTGGAGTCAAATGACTCATCAGAAGAATGAGGAGATTCGCATGTAAAGCCAGATAAGTTAGATGGATCAACTGGAGGTCCCTTTGCAGCAACCCATGAGGTTTTGGGATACTGCTCAGGCTTCCAATATGTTCCATCAGCATTGAGTTTCCTCTCAAAGGCAATACCCTCTTTCCTAGGGTTCCTGTTGGGGATCTGATTTTTAAGCACATCACAAAGAGTCTGATGCCCTTTGAGGCTTTTGTACATGCCTGTCATGTGCAATTCCTTCAGCCCTGCATCGTCAGTGATACTAGCAATGTCCTCAGATGAGGAATTAGTGATAGCAGAGGCAGGTGAAGAATTTGTAATAGTTGAAGCATTTGAACATTCAGGTGAAGAATTAAGCGATTCACGTTCAATGCGCTTTAAGCATGGAGGAACAAATTCTTCACGAGAAGCGCTGATTTGTTGAGCAAGTAATGAATCGCGCTCCTTCGAAGATCTTCATAACTCAATCTTAGCTTCTCAAGATCTTGCTTTCTTTGAAGAAATTCATAAGAAAGTTTCTCATGATCGAGACAAGAGAGAGTTATGATGACCTTGAAGGCTGTCAAACCTAGACTGAAGTCTCTGAAGATTTTCAGTCAGGGCTTTAGTGCGATCCATTTCTTCACCTAACATATCATCACTCTTACCTAACATGTTTTGAACCTTTTCCAAGGCATGTTGTTGTTTGGTGGCAATGCAAACAAGTTTGGTATAGCTAGGTTCAATATCATCATCGATCCATCATCAGATTCACAGTCACTAAATTCAGATGAGGAACATTCGGTTACCTCGATACCCTTTGCCATGAGACATGATGCTGAAGATGATGATTCTGGTTCGAAAGTCATCGTTTTGAGAGATTCCTTGAAGTCCTCAAGCCAAGGATCATGACGGGTTCCATGACCTTCATAGACGTCGGAGATTCGGTCCCAGATAAGCTTCGCATTGCAAAGATGCATAATGCGCTTGAATTCATCTCTAGATAGGCAGGAACAGATGACATCCTTTGCCATGATGTGAAGTCGAGTGTACTTGCGAATATCATCTGCGTACGCCATCTTGCACAGATCAGTAAGACCAATTTCAGTGACGGTCCACAACCCGCTGTCCATTGCCATGAGGCGCTTCCTCATCATGGCCTTCCACTTGGGATAATCGTGACCGTCAAAGATAGGGCATGTCACTTTCTTCATACTGCGGTCGACATAACTAAAACTCCAGGTGGTTAAACCAAAATCACACAGAACAAGGGAGTACCTTGCTCTGATACCAATTGAAAGTGCGTTATATCGACTAGAGGGGGGTGAATAGGCGATTTTTATGAATTCTTCAATGAGGAATTTGCCGGTGAGGAAATTCCTTAGCGAAGAACTACTTGCAGCGGAATAAGTACTCAGAAGTAAGCATAAGAGAATGCGGGCATGGTTATCATGATGAAATGAAGACAAACGAAGAGTACAAAAAACGTGAACACATGATAGCACAAGATGAAGACAAAGCGGTGAAGAAATTGAACTGAGGAAATTGAGAAAGTCTTGATCAAAGTCTTCAAACACAGATATGAACAAACACTCAACACAATAATGAGGAAATGAAAGGGTTGAGGAAATAGAACCAGTAAGGTTGGTGAAGACAATGATTTGGTAGACCAGTTCCAACTGCTGTCTCAGTTGTACGTCTGGTTGAAGCGGCTGGGTATTTAAACTCGAGGACACACAGTCCCGGACACCCAGTCGCTGAGCATGCAGCTCAGGACACCAAGTCCTCACCGCATTCTCCTTTAACTAAGGTCAGACCTCGTCCAATCACTCGTGGTAAGTTTTCAGGCGACTTCCAAACCTTCACAGACTTGGTCACTTGGCGATCCACAATTCCTCTTGGATGTTCTAGACCATGACGCCTAACCGTCTGGAAGAAGCACAGTCTTCAAAGGTAACAAGCATCGGATCCACGCAGGATCAATCTCTTCAGTGATGCTCAATCACTTTGGGTTTGTAGGGGTTTGGTTTTTGGGTTTTTCCTCACTCGATGATTTTCGCTCAAAGTCTTCGGAGGATGGGCTGCTCTCAAATGACAAGTGTCAAGTTCTCTCGGAGCAGCCAACCAGCTAGTGGCTGTAGGGGGTGGCTATTTATAGCCTAGGGAGCAGCCCGACATGATAAGACATAAATGCCCTTCAATGATATGACCGTTAGGTGGATAAGATATTTTGGGACAGGCGGCCAAGAAGACAAAGAACGGTCGGAAATTTGAATCTCAAATTCCTCGGGGCTATCATGTTGCTCACCGTGTAGGCAATCCGCCTTTGGCGAATTCCTAACTCCTCGGTCGAACAAATTCCTCGGCTGACCGGAAGAGCTTCGTCTACATCGAAGAAATTGACTGAACTGTATGAGTTTTCCAAGGGCTTCACTCGAAGGGATTGGTAGGTGTAGGATTTTGAGTTGAGCATTACATGGAAATTTTTCCTTAGTATTTCCTCGACCCGCTTTAACAGTACGGTGTTTCCTATGACTCAAGAAAGAGAAAATGAAACTATGAAAACAAAAGTCTTCACGCTTCATGTTCCTCAAATGAATACCAAGTCTTCAAGGTCACACCAACTTCTTCACTTTCAAAGTCTTAAGGAATTCTTCAAAATATCAAAGTCTTGATCAAGAACTTCATTTTAGGGGTCGACTTTCTCTGTAAATATCAAACTCCTCATAGACTTATAGACATGTGTACACTCACAAACGCATTAGTTCCTTAACCTATAAGTCTTCAATACACCAAAATCACTAAGGGGCACTAGATGCACTTACATACTCTGTTTTCTTGAACTTAATACTCTAGATGCATGCTGGATAGCGGTCGATGAGTGGAGTAATAGTAGTAGATGCAGGCAGGAGCCGGTCTACTTGTCTCGGACGTGATGCCTATATACATGATCATACCTAGATATTCTCATAACTATGCTCAATTACATCGATTGCTCAACAGTAATTTGTTCACCCACCGTAAAAAACTTATGCTCTTGAGAGAAGCCACTAGTGAAACCTATGGCCCCCGGGTCTATCTCATCATATTAATCTTCCATCACTTTATTTATTGCCTTTGCCTTTTAATTTTCTTTTATTTTACTTTGCATCTTTATCATAAAAATACCAAAAATATTATCTATCATCGCTATCAGATCTCACTCTCATAAGTGACCGTGAAGGGATTGACAACCCCTAATCGCGTTGGTTGCGAGGAGTTATTTGTTTTGTGTAGGTACGAGGGACTCATGGCGTAGCCTCCTCTTTGGATTGATACCTTGGTTCTCAAAAACTGAGGGAAATACTTACGCTACTATGCTGCATCACCTTTCCTCTTCAAGGAAATCCAACGCAGTGCTCAAGAGGTAGCACCCCCTACCTCGTGGCTTCCTCGTTCCTTCTTTGACGTGGACTCCAAGTCTCCCCGGTTGCTTTCCTTCCAAAAATAACTTCTCCAGAAGATTTCATTCCGTTTCGACTCCGTTTGATATTCATTTTCTTCGAAACACTGAAACAAGGGAAAAAACAGAAACTGGCACTGGGATCTGGGTCAATGCTACGTCTTGAGCTTGCGTTGGTTTTCCCCGAAGAGGATAGGATGATGCAGGAGAGTAGCGTAAGTATTTCGCTCAGTTTTTTAGAACCAAGGTATCAATCCAGTAGGAGGCTACGCACGAGTCCCTAGTACCTGCACAAAGCAAATAACTCCTCGCAACCAACGCGATAAGGGGTTGTCAATCCCTTCACGTTCACTTACGAGAGTGAGATCTGATAGAGATGATAGATAATATTTTTGGTATTTTTGGTATAAAGATGCAAAGTGAAATAAAAGGCAAAGTAAAAAAAAACAAAGCAATAATAAAGCGTAGGAAGATTAATATGATGAGAATAGACCCGGGGGCCATAGATTTCACTAGTGGCTTCTCTCAAGAGCATAAGTATTTTACGGTGAGTGAACGAATTACTCTTAATCAATTGACGGAATTGAGCATAGTTATGAGAATTTTTGATGCGGAGTGCTACTTGGCATAATTTCAATGTAAATCTTCTTAATTGTGGTATTAATATTTAGATCCGAAAGATTCAAGACAAAAGTTCATATTGCCATAAAAATAATAATACTTCAAGCATACTAACCAAGCAATTATGTCTTCTCAAAATAACATGGCCAAAGAAAGTTATCCCTACAAAATCATATAGTCTGGCTATGCTCTATCTTCACCACACAAAGTATTTAAATCATGCACAACCCCGATGACAAGCCAAGCAATTATTTCATACTTTTGACATTCTCAAAACTTTTTCAATCTTCACGCAATACATGAGCGTGAGCCATGGATATAGCATTATATGTGGAATAGAATGGTGGTTGTGGAGAAGACAAAAAGAGTGAAGATAGTCTCACATCAACTAGGCATATCAACCGGCTATGGAGATGACCATCAATATATATCAATGTGAGTGAGTAGGGATTGCCATGCAATGGATGCACTAGAGTTATAAGTATATGAAAGCTCAACAAAAGAAACTAAGTGGGTGTGCATCCAACTCGCTTGCTCACGAAGACCTATGGCAATATGAGGAAGCCCATCATTGGAATACACAAGCCAAGTTCTATAATGAAAATTCCCACTAGTATATGACAGTGACAAAATGAGAGACTCTCTATTATGAAGATCATGGTGCTACTTTGAAGCACAAGTGTGGTAAAAGGATAGTAACATTGTCCCTTCTCTCTTTTTCTCTCATTTTTTTATTTGGGCCTTTTCTCTTTTTTATGGCCTCTTTTCTTTTTTCTTTTTCTATTTTTCGTCCGGAGTCTCATCCCGACTTATGGGGGAATCATAGTCTCCATCATCCTTTCCTCACTTGGGACAATGCTCTAAAAATGATGATCATCACACTTCTATTTATCTTACAGCTCAATAATTACAACTCGATACTTAAAACAAAATATGACTCTATGTGAATGCCTCCGGCGGTGTACCGGGATATGCAATGATTCATAAGTGACATGTATGAAAGAATTATGAACGGTGGCTTTGCCACAAATACGATGTCAACTACATGATCATGCTAAGCAATATGACAATGATGGAGCGTGTCATAATAAACGGAGCGATGGAAAGTTGCAAGGCAATATATATCGGAATGGAAATGGAAATGCCAATATAGGTAGGTATGGTGGATGTATTTAGGAAGGTATATGGTGGGTGTATGATACCGGCGAAAAGTGCGCGGTATTAGAGAGGCTAGCAATGGTGGAAGGGTGAGAAAAGTGCGTATAATCCATGGACTCAACATTAGTCATAAAGAACTCATATACTTATTGCAAAAATCTATAAGTTCTCAACACAAAGTATTACACGCATGCTCCTAGGGGGATAGATTGGTAGGAAAAGACCATTGCTCGTCCCCGACCGCCACTCATAAGGAAGACAATCAATAAATAAATCATGCTCCGACTTCATCACATAATGGTTCACCATACGTGCATGCTACGGGAATCACAAACTTTAACACAAGTATTTCTCAAATTCACAACTACTCAACTAGCATGACTCTAATATTACTACCTTCATATCTCAAAGCAATTATCAAGGATCAAACTTTTCTTAGTATTCAACGCACTCAAAAGAAAGTTTTACAAATCTTGAATACCAAGCATATTATTATTTTTAAGAAAATTACCATGCTATTTAAGTCTCTCAAAATAATCTAAGTGAAGCATGAGAGATCAAAGGTTTCTATAAAACAAATCCACCACCGTGCTCTAAAAGATATAAGTGAAGCACTAGAGCAAAACTATAAAGCTCAAAAGATATAAGTGAAGCACATAGAGTATTCTATCAAATTCCAATTCATGTATGGCTCTCTCAAAAGGTGTGTACAGCAAGGATGATTGTGGTAAACTAATGTAACGCCCCAGATTCGATGCGCCAGGTGTCTGCCAGTTATTCGCCGTCGTTGCCATGTCATGTGCTTGCGTGTCTCTCTTTGCCATGTCATCATCTGCATTTCATATCATGTCATCATGTGCATTTCATTTTGCATACGTGCTCGTCTCATGCATCCGAGAATTTTCCCCCGTTGTCTGTTTTGCAATCCGGCACTCCTATGTCTCCCGGCGCCCCCTTTTACCTCTTTTCATGTGCGGGTGTTAAACTTTCTCAGAATGGACCGAGTCTTGCCAAGCGGCCTTGGTATAGCACCGGTAGACCGTCTGCCAAGTTTCGTGCCATTTGGAGGTCGTTTGATACTCCAACGGTTAACCGGGTAACCGCAAAAGCCTCCTTCTCTTTGCAGCCCAACACCCCTTCCAAAATGGCCCAAAACCCACCAAACTCCCCTCCATGCTCTCGGTCGTTCGATCACGATCGCGTGGCTGAAAACCGCACCTCATTTGGACTCTCCTAGCTCCCTCTACCTATATAAACACCTCCCCCTCCAAAAATCGCAGTCCAATCCCCCCCCCCCCCGAAACCCTAAAAATCGCCCTCCGCCGCCACCGGACACGTTCGGCGGCGCGGACATGTCCGCCGCCCGACCAATCCCGCCTCGCCACGTGGCGCCGGCTCCACATCGCCGCAGCCCGCTTTGAGCCAGGCAAGCTCCTTGAGCCCATCGGGGCCGGTCCCCGCCGCCGCTTCGGCCCGGCCTTGCGCCGCCAGCCCGCCCGCCTCCGTGGCGAGCTCGCCGAACCCCTGGCGCCGTCGCTTGCAAAACTCCTCGGCGCCTCACTCCGCCCGCCTTGTGCGCGCCACCCAGCTGTCGCCTCCCAGCTGGCGCCGCCGCCCTCGGCCCCGCCGTCCCGGCAACCAGCGCCTCGCCAAACCCCGTCGGCTCATGGCCGAGCGGCCAGCGCCGCCTCGCCTCGCCTCATGGCGTCCCTCGCCCGCCATGGTCACCCGCCGCCGCCCGTCGCGGATCCGACGACTCCGGGCCCCCGGCCGCCTTCCCCCTCAATTCCGGCGAGATCTCCGGCGGATCCGCGGCCGCGTTGACTCCCCCCGAGGTCTATTTTTCTCTAAGTCCCGAGTTAGTTGCATATTTGTAGCCAGTTTCATCACATCATAACTCTACATCCGTAGCTCCGTTTCGTGCGTATAATATGCCAAAATGTTCGTCTCGACGAGTACATCATTTCTTCTCATTGCATCATTTCCATTTGACCTGATCTTGGTGCCCGAAATGCTGTTAGAAGAGGGCTATGTGATGTTGGTTTCAGATTCTTATCATAACATGCACTTTTGTCATTTTTTCCATGATTGATGTGTGCACCCTATGAACTTGAGTCCTACATGTGTTTTGTACTATGCCATGCCATCTTTACAGGGGTGTATGCCATGTATTTTTGTGATCTCTGTGGTGACTAGCACAAGCATGCAAACTAGGCTTCATGATGTTGCTGATTTCAGCCCCTGTTCTGCTGATATTTGTATGCCATCTAAACTTGATGCTACCGAGAGATCCATGCTTATTTTGAGATACTTCAGTAAGGATATTTTGAACATATGGTTATTCTCTATCCATCCATGCCCTTGTTTGCAATTATGGAGTGTCATAGCTTGAGTCAATCGAGCTCTACTTTTGCTATAAAATGTTTCCTGGCAGATTGTTTACATGTTATTCAATTTTGCCAAGGTTGTTGTAGTTGATCCTTGCATGCTATGTTGTTGTTCTTGCCATGTATAGCTTCTATGCCATGTCTTCTTACTGTGAGTTGCCCTGCCATGCCATGTTTTGCTCTGTGGTGAGTGGTTCAAGCTCACCAACATGCCTACTTATTGTTGTTCCTGCCATGTTCAAATCTGTAATATAACTTGCTATGTTTACATGTGTGCCATCATATTTTCTGATCCTTTTTCGCTCATGTCCAGTAAGGGACTCTTGTTCTATATATTTAGTAGATTCATGCCATGTCTTTATTTGCCATGTTAAGTTCCTGTAACATGTTGTTTGATAGCTCTAAACATTGCAACCTGATGTTATTTCTGCTTAAGTCTGAAACTGTTATTATTTGCAATCTTGCCATGTGTGTTTAAGCATGTTCTAGTGATTTCTGGAGATAGCTCGGTGTTCATGTTTTGTAATTATTTACCTGTAATTCATGCCCATGCCTTTTTTTATCATGTTGAGATGCTGTAGCTTATTGTTTTGATGCTTGCAATATGCCTAGTTGCTGTTTTGGACAGATTGTTTCTATAACTTGTATAGGGTGTATGTGTTGAACCGTTGCTCCGTTTTGAGTGTGCTCTATATGAAACTTGCTTGATTTTGCATGTAGTTTAATATTATCATGTTGCATCCATGTTTTGAGGTGTTTGTGTGATGTTTGTATGCATTTTGCATCAATGCCATGTTTATCTTGTTTTGCTCATATCTTCTAGGCCGTAGCTCCGAATCTAATGAACTTTATATGTAACTTGACTAGAATTTCGTGTAGATCACCGTGGTGCATCTTAACTTGCTGTTTAACAACTTGAACATAAGGTTTATTCAGATCTGGACCAATTTCGAAATTTGCATATGAGGACTTACCGGAGTTGTTATATGTTGTTTCCGGCCTCATTTAATCTTGCTTTGATGTGTTGCTCTTGTATGCATCATCTCTTGACATGAGTAGCTTCATGTAGCTTTGTCATGCATCATGCTTGGTTGTGCATCATGCCTTGTTCTTGTGTGGTGTGTTTACCTATGTTGTGTGCTTCTTCTTGTTAGTTCCTGTTTCGTTGCGATCGTGAGGATTCGTTCGTCTTCGCTTGGTTCGGCTTCATCCATTCGTCTTCTTCATGGACTTGTTCTTCTTCCTTGCGGGATTTCAGGCAAGATGACCGCTACCCTGGATCTCACTACTATCATTGCTATGCTAGTTGCTTCGTTCTATCGCTATGCTGCGCTACCTATTACATGTTTATCAAGCCTCCCAAATTGCCATGTCAGCCTCTAACCTTTGTCACCCTTCCCAGCAAACCGTTGTTTGGCTATGTTACCGCTTTGCTCAGCCCCTCTTATAGCGTTGTTAGTTGCAGGTGAAGATGAAGTTTGTTCCTTGTTGGAACATGGAGCTGTTGTTCCTTGTTGGAACATGTTTACTTGTTGGGATATCACAATATATCTTATTTAATTAATGCATCTATATACTTGGTAAAGGGTGGAAGGCTCGGCCTTATGCCTGGTGTTTTGTTCCACTCTTGCCGCCCTAGTTTCCGTCATATCGGTATTATGTTCCTGGATTTTGTCCTTAACGCGGTCGGGTGATTTATGGGACCCCCTTGACAGTTCGCTTTGAATAAGACTCCTCCAAAGAAGGCCCAACATTGGTTTTACCATTTGCCTCACCTAGCCCTTTTTCCCTTGGGTTCCGGAGCCCAAGGGTCATCTTATTTTACCCCGGGCCAGTGCTCGTCGTGAGTGCTTGGTCCAAACCGTCGACCGCGGTGTACCGAGGGCAACTCTGGGTTCGCCTATCGGAAGTTTGGACAATCCGGTGTGCCACGAACGAGATATGTGCAGCACCTATCAGGATTTGTCGGCACATTCGGGCGGCTTTGCTGGTCTTGTTTTATTCTTTGTCGAAATGTCTTGTAGCCGGATTCCGAGACTGATCGGGTCTTCCTGGGAGAAGGAATATCCTTCGTTGATCGCGAGATCTTATCATGGGCTAAGTTGGGACACCCCTGCAGGGTATAAACTTTCGAGAGCCGTGCCCGCGGTTATGTGGCAGATGGGAATTTGTTAATATCTGGTTGTAGTAAACTTGAAGCAAACTCTTCTAAAATACACCAACCGTGTGCGTAACCGTGAGTGTCTCTTTTCGGGGTTGATCGAGAGGAGAACACGGTTTTCTGAGTTATGTCTGACGTAAGTAGGAGTTCAGGATCACTTCTTGATCATTACTAGTTGACGACCGTTCCTTTGATTCTCTTCTCGCTCTCATTTGCGTATGTTCGCCACCATATCATGCTTAGTCGCTGCTGCAACCTCACCACTTTACCCCCCTTCCTTTACCATTTAGCTTTGCTAGTCTTGATACCCATGGTAATGGGATTGCTGAGTCCTCGTGGCTCACAGATTACTACACCAACAGTTGCAGGTACAGGTTTGCGATGATCATGACGCGAGAGCGATGTTTGCTTGTGTTGGAGTTCTTCTTCTGCTTCTTCTTCGATCAGGGGATAGGTTCCAGGTCGGCAGCCTGGGCTAGCAGGGTGGATGTCGTTTGAGCTTCTGTTTATGTTTCATCCGTAGTCGGATGTTGATCTTGTATGATGTTGATGTATTCTTGTGGCATTCGTGCCTTATGTATGTATCCCTATGTATTATGTAATGTTGATGTAATGATATCCACCTTGCAAAAGTGTTTCAATATGCGGGTCTATCCTTGGTGGGACCTTCAAGTTCCTTTTGGATAGGGTCGCATATTGGGCGTGACAACTAACAAGCAAAGACGCAAATAATACAAGAGCTCCAAAAAAAACACATATCATGTAGTGAATAAAAATATAGCTCCAAGTAAAGTTACCGATGGAAGTGGACGAAAGAGGGGATGCCTTCCGGGGCATCCCCAAGCTTTGAATTTTTGGTGTGCTTGGATTATCTTGGGGGTGCCATGGGCATCCCCAAGCTTAGGCTCTTGCCACTCCTTGTTCCATAATCTATCAAAAGATTTCACCCAAAACTTGAAAACTTCACAACACAAAACTCAACAGAAATCTCGTGAGCTCCGTTAGCGAAAGAAAACAAAAGACCACTTCAAGGTACTGTAATGAACTCATTCTTTATTTATATTGGTGTTAAACCTACTGTATTCCAACTTCTCTATGGATTATAAACTATTTTACTAGCCATAGATTCATCAAAATAAGCAAACAACACACGAAAAACAGAATCTGTCAAAAACAGAACAGTCTGTAGTAATCTGTAACTAACGCAAACTTCTGGAACTCCAAAACTGCAGCCAAAATAGGACGACCTAGGAAATTTGTTTATTGATCAGCAGCAATTGGAATAACTATTTTATCACGTTCTGGTGATTTTTAACAATTGTTTTTGTGAACAGAAAGTTTCTGGACATTACAGCAAGATCAAATAACTATCATCCAAGAAGATCCTATAGGTTTAACTTGGCACAAACACTAATTAAAATATAAAACCACATCTAAACAGAAGGTAGATGGATTATTTATTCCTAAACAGAAACAAAAACAAAAACAAAAAATAAAATTGGGTTGCCTCCCAACAAGCGCTATCGTTTAACGCCCCGAGCTAGGCATAAAAGCAAGGATAGATCTAGGTATTGCCATCTTTGGTAGGCAATCCATAAGTGGCTCTCATAATAGATTCATATGGTAATTTTATCTTATTCCTAGGGAAGTGTTCCATGCCTTTCGTTAATGGAAATTGGAATCTAATATTCCCTTCCTTCATATCAATAATTGCACCAATCGTTCTAAGGAAAGGTCTACCAAGAATAATAGGACATGAAGGATTGCAATCTATATCAAGAACGATAAAATCTATGGGCACATAATTCCTATTTGCAACAATAATAACATCATTAATTCTTCCCATAGGTTTCTTAATAGTGGAATCCGCAAGGTGCAAGTTTAGAGAGCAATCATAAAAATCACGGAAATCTAGCAAATCACACAAAGTTTTGGGAATAGTGGAAACACTAGCACCCAAATCACATAAAGCATAAAATTCATGATTCTTAATCTTAATTTTAATAGTTGGTTCCCACTCATCATAAAGTTTTCTAGGGATAGAGACTTCCAACTCAAGTTTTTCCTCATAAGATTGCATCAAGGCATCAAAGATATGTTTGGTAAACGCCTTATTTTGACTATAAGCATGTAGAGAATTTAGCACGGATTGCAACAAGGAAATACAATCAATGAAAGAGCAACTTTCATAATTAAATTCCTTGAAATCCAAAATAGTGGGCTTAGCAACATCTAGGGTTTTACTTTCTTCAATCCCACTTTTATCAATTTTAGTATCAAGATCTAAAAACTCCGAATTTTTGGAACGCCTTCTAGGTAAAGGTGACTCATATTCAATCTCATCATTATCAAGATTCATATTGCAAAACAAGGATTTGATAGGGGACACATCAATAACTTTTAGATCTTCATCTTTATTTTCATGGAAATTGGAAGAACACGCTTTAATAAAGGCATCTTTCATAGCACGCATCCTAGCGGTTCTTTCCTTGCACTCATCAATGGAAATTCTCATGGCTTTGAGAGACTAATTGATATCATGCTTAGGAGGAATAGATCTAAGCTTTAAAGAATCACCATCAAGAGAAATTCTATCAACGTTCCTAGCCAATTCATCAACTTTAAGCAATTTCTCTTCAAGCAAAGCATTAAAATTCTTTTGAGAATTCTTAAACTCTTTAACACTAGTCTCAAATTCAGAGGCCATCTTATTAAAATTTCCATAAGAATTGTTGTAGGAATTTCCATAATTATTAGAGGAATTACTAGGATAAGGCCTAGGATTAAAGTTTCCTCTATACGCGTTGTTACCAAAATTATTCCTACCAACAAAATTCACATCCATAGATTCATTATTATTCTCAATCAAAGTAGACAAAGGCATATCATTAGGATCAGAAGAAACACTCTTATTAGCAAATAATTTCATAAGTTCATCCATCTTTCCACTCAAAACATTAATTTCTTCTATCGCATGCACTTTTTTATTAGTAGATCTTTCAGTATGCCATTGAGAATAATTAACCATAATATTATCTAGGAGTTTAGTAGCATCTCCTAAAGTGATTTCCATAAAAGTGCCTCCCGCGGCCGAATCTAAAAGGTTTCTAGAAGAAAAATTCAATCCGGCATAAAACTTTTGTATAATCATCCACAAATTTAGACCATGAGTAGGTCACTTACGTATCATTAATTTCATACTCTCCCAAGCTTGTGCAACATGTTCATGGTCAAGTTGCTTAAAATTCATAATATCATTTCTAAGAGAGATGATCTTAGCGGGAGGAAAATACTTAGAGATAAAAGCATCTTTGCACTTGTTCCAAGAATCAATACTATTTTTAGGCAAAGACGAAAACCAAGCTTTAGCACAATCTCTAAGCGAAAAAGGAAATAGCTTCAATTAAACAACATCATTGTCAACATCTTTCTTCTTTTGCATATCACACAAATCCACAAAGCTATTTAGATGAGTAGCGACATCTTCACTAGGAAGGCCGTAATTGATCTTTCATAACAAGATTCAATAAAGCAGCATTGATTTCACAAGATTCAGTATTGTCAAGAGGAGCAATCGGAGTGCTAAGGAAATCATTATTGTTGGTATTGGTAAAGTCACACAATTTGATATTATCTTGGGCCATAGTGACAAGCAAGCAATCCAACACACGAGCAAACAAGCGAACGAGAAAAAGGCAAACGGAAAGAGAGGGCGAATAAAACGACAAGGGTGAAGTGGGGGAGAGGAAAACAAGAGGCAAATGGCAAATAATGTAATGCGAGAGATAAGGGATTGTGATGGGTACTTGGTATGTTGACTTTTGCGTAGACTCCCCGGCAACGGCGCCAGAAATCCTTCTTGCTACGTCTTGAGCTTGCGTTGGTTTTCCACGAAGAGGAGAGGATGATGCAGCAGAGTAGCATAAGTATTTCCCTCAGTTTTTGAGAACCAAGGTATCAATCCAGTAGGAGGCTACGCGCGAGTCCCTCGTACCTGCACAAAGCAAATAACTCCTCGCAACCAATGCGATAAGGGGTTGTCAATCCCTTCACGGTCACTTACGAGAGTGAGATCTGATAGAGATGATAGATAATATTTTTGGTATTTTTGGTATAAAGATGCAAAGTGAAATAAAAGGCAAAGTAAAAAAACAAAGCAATAATAAAGCGTAGGAAGATTAAAATGATGAGAATAGACCCAGGGGCCATAGATTTCACTAGTGGCTTCTCTCAAGAGCATAAGTATTTTACGGTGGGTGAACGAATTACTGTTAAGCAATTGATGAATTGAGCATAGTTATGAGAGTATCTAGGTATGATCATGTATATAGGCATCATGTCCGAGACAAGTAGACCAACTCACACTTTTGCATCTACTACTATTACTCCACTCATCGACCGCTATCCAGCATGCATCTAGAGTATTAAGTTAATGAAAACAGAGTAACGCCCTAAGAAAGATCACATGATGTAGAGGGATAAATTCATGCAGTATGATAAAAACCCCATCTTGTTATCCTCGATGGCAACAATACAATACGTGCCTTGCTGCCCCTCATCACTTTGGGAAAGGACACCGCAAGATTGAACCCAAAGCTAAGCACTTCTCCCATTGCAAGAACTATCAATCTAGTTGGCCAAACCAAACGGATATTTCGAAGAGACTTGCAAAGATAACCAATCATACATAAAAGAATTCAGAGAAGATTAAAATATTGCTCATAGATAATCTTGATCATAAACCCACAATTCATCGGTCTCAACAAACACACCGCAAAAAGAAGATTACATCGAATAGATCTCCACGAGAGAGGGGAGAACATTGTATTGAGATCCAAAAGAGAGAAGAAGCCATCTAGCTACTAACTATGGACCCGAAGGTCTGAAGTAAACTACTCACACTTCATCGAGAGGCTATGATGATGTAGAAGCCCTCCGTGGCGGATTCCCCTTCGGTGGAGCTCCTAACAGGCCCCAAGATGGGATCTCGTGGATACGTAAAGTTGCGGCGGTGGAATTAGGTTTTTGGCTCAGATCTGATCTGTTGGGGTAATGAGGTATATATAGGAGGAAGGAGTACGTCGGTGGAGCTTTGGGGGGCCCACGAGGCAGTGGGGCACGCCCTAGGGGGGGCGCCCTCCGCGCTCGTGGCCGCCTCCCTCCTTTCTTGACCGAGGGTCCAAGTCTCCTGGATCTTATCTGATGAGAAAATCACGTTCCCGAAGATTTCATTCCGTTTGGACTCCGTTTGATATTCCATTTCTTTGAAACACTAAAATAGGCAAAAAACTGCAATTCTGGGCTGGGCCTCCGGTTAATAGGTTTTTTTGACAGAAAGACTGTAAGGGAACCCAAATTGGTGCAACAAACCCAAATTGCAAGTACCATGCCTTGAACCTGGGTGGGTGGAAAGGCATCAGCCCCTTCCCACCACTAGGCTATGCCTTAGTCTGCCTCCGGTTAATAGGTTAGTCCCAAAAGTAATATAAAAGTGGAAAATAAAGCCCAATGTGGTCCAAAACAATAGATAATATAGCATGGAGCAATCAAAAATTATAGATACGTTGGAGACGTATCAGTCAATAGGTTAGTCCCAAAAGTAATATAAAAGTGTAAAATAAAGCCCATAAACATCCAAGATGGATAATATAATAGCATGGAACAATCAAAAATTATAGATACGTTGGAGATGTATCAGCATCCCCAAGCTTAATTCCTGCTCGTCCTCGAGTAGGTAAATGATAAAAACAGAATTTTTGATGTGGAATGCTACTTGGCATAATTTCAATGTAATTCCTCTTAATTGTGGTATGAATATTCAGATCTGAAAGATTCAAGACAAAAGTTTAATATTGACATAAAAATAATAATACTTCAAGTATACTAACAAAGCAATTATGTCTTCTCAAAATAACATGGCCAAAGAAAGTTATCCCTACAAAATCATATAGTCTGGCTATGCTCTATCTTCACCACACAAAGTATTTAAATCATGCACAACCCCGATGACAAGCCAAGCAATTGTTTCATACTTTTGACATTCTCAAACTTTTTAATTCTTCACGCAATACATGAGCGTGAGCCATGGACATAACACTATAGGTGGAATAGAATGGTGGTTGTCGAGAAGATAAAAAGGAGAAGATAGTCTCACATCAACTAGGCGTATCAACAGGCTATGGAGATGCCCATCAATAGATATCAATGTGAGTGAGTAGGGATTGCCATGCAACGGATGCACTAGAGCTATAAGTATATGAAAGCTCGACAAAGGAAACTAAGTGGGTGTGCATCCAACTTGCTTGCTCATGAAGACCTAGGGCACTTGAGGAGGCCCATTGTTGGAATATACAAGCCAAGTTCAATAATGAAAAATTCCCACTAGTATATGTAAGTGACAAAACAAGAGACTCTCTATCATGAAGATTATGGTGCTACTTTGAAGCACAAGTGTGGTAAAAGGATAGTAACATTGTCCCTTCTCTCTTTTTCTCTCATATTTTATTATTTTTTGGCCTTCTCTTTTTTATGGCCTTTCTTTTTTTATTCCTCACTTGGGACAATGCTCTAGAAAATGATGATCATCACACTTCTATTTGTTTACAACTCAATGATTACAACTCGATACTAGAACAAAGTATGACTCTATATGAATGCGTCCGGCGGTGTACCAGGATATGCAATGAACCAAGAGTGACATGTATGAAAGAATTATGAACGGTGGCTTTGCCACAAATACAATGTCAACTACATGATCATGCTAAGCAATATGACAATGATGAATGTGTCATGACAAACGGAATGGTGGAAAGTTGCATGGCAATATATCTCGGAATGGCTATGGAAATGCCATAATAGGTAGGTATGGTGGCTGTTTTGAGGAAGATATAAGGAGGTTTATGTGTGAAAGAGCGTATCATATCACGGGGTTTGGATGCACCGGTGAAGTTTGCACCAACTCTCAATGTGAGAAAGGGCAATGCACGGTACCGAAGAGGCTAGCAATGATGGAAGGGTGAGAGTGCGTATAATCCATGGACTGAACATTAGGCATAAAGAACTCATGTACTTATTGCAAAAATCTACAAGTTATCAAAGCAAAGTATTACGCACATGCTCCTAGGGGGATAGATTGGTAGGAAAAGACCATCGCTCGTCCCCGACCGCCACTCATAAGGAAGACAATCAATAAATAAATCATGCTCCGGCTTCATCACATAACGGTTCACCATACGTGCATGCTACGGGAATCACAAACTTTAACACAAGTATCTCTCAAATGCACAACTAATCAACTAGCATGACTCTAATATCACCATCTTCATATCTCAAAAGAATTATTAAGCATCAAACTTCTCATAGTATTCAATACACTCATAAGAATTCTTACAAATCTTGTATGCCTAGCATATTAGGATTATGCACATTACCATGCTGTTTAAGACTCTCAAAATAATCTAAGTGAAGCACGAGAGATCAATAGTTTCCACCATCGTGCTCTAAAAGATATAAGTGAAGTACTAGAGCAAAAACTGACTACTCCGAAAGATATAAGTGAAGATCAATGAGTAGTCAAATAATTATGCAACTATGTGAAGACTCTCCCATTTAATAATTTCAGATCTTGGTATTTTATTCAAACAGCAAGCAAAGCTAAAGAAAATAAATTACGCTCCAAACAAAACACATATCACATGATGAATAAAAATATAGCTCCAAGTAAAGTTACCGATGAACGAAGACGAAAGAGGGGATGCCTTCCGGGGCATCCCCAAGCTTAGGCTCTTGGTTGTACTTGAATATTACCTTGGGGTGCCTTGGGCATCCCCAAGCTTAGGCTCTTGCCACTCCTTATTCCATAGTCCATCGAACCCAAAACTTGAAAACTTCACAACACAAAACTTAACAGAAAATCTCGTGAGCTCCGTTAGCGAAAGAAAACAAAACACCACTTCAAGGTACTGTAATTAACTCATTCTTTATTTATATTGGTGTTAAAACTACTGTATTCCAACTTCTCTATGGTTTATAAACTATTTTACTAGACATAGATTCATCAAAAGAAGCAAACAACACACGAAAAACAGAATCTGTCAAAAACAGAACAGTCTGTAGTAATCTGTAACTAACGCAAACTTCTGGAACTCAAAAAATTCTAAAATAAATTTGTGGACCTGAGGAATTTGTCTAGTAATCATCTGCAAAAATAATAAACTAAATAGCACTCTCCAGTAAAAAGTTTTAACTAACCTCGTGAGCGCTAAAGTTTCTGTTTTTTACAGCATGATCATAAAGACTTCACCAAGTCTTCCAAAAGGTTCTACTTGGCACAAACACTAATTAAAACATAAAACCACATCTAAAAATAAGCTAGATGGATTATTTCTTACTAAACAGAACCAAAAAGCAATAAACTAAAATAAAATTGGGTTGCCTCCCAACAAGCGCTAACGTTTGACGCCCCTAGCTAGGCATGATGATTTCAATGATGCTCACAAAAAGATAAGAATTGAAACATAAAGGGAGCATCATGAAGAATATGACTAGCATATTTAATTCTAACCCGCTTCCTATGCATAGGGATTTTTTGAGCAAACAACTTATGGGAACAAGAATCAACTTGCATAGGAAGGTAAAACAAGCGCAACTTCAAGATTTTAAGCACATAGAGAGGAAACTTGATATTATTGCAATTCCTACAAGCATATATTCCTCCCTCATAATAATTTTCAGTAGCATCATGAATGAATTCAACAATATAACCAGCACCTAAAGCATTCTTTTCATGATCTACTTGCATAGAAAATTTACTACTCTCCACATAAGCAAAATTCTTCTCATTCGGGATAGTGGGAGTATCATAAGAGACTTGAATACTATAAATTGTTTCCACATTAAAAGAGTAATGTTCAGAAAAAGGGGAATCATAATCATGACAAGTTTTATAAATACAATCATCACTACTTTTATAGCATAAGTTTCATCACAATAATCATCATAAGTAGCAACTTTGTTCTCATCATAATCGATTGAAACATCTTCCGAGATAGTGGACTCATCACTAAATAAAGTCATGACCTCTCGAAATCCACTTTCATAAATATTATAAGATTCAACATCCTCCAAAATAGTGGGATCATTACTTCCTAAAGTTGACACTCTTCCAAACCCACTTTCATCAATATAATCATCATAGGTAGAAGGCATGCTATCATCATAACAACTTTGCATATCAAAACTTGGGAGACTAAAAATATTATCTGCATTAAACATAGCATCCCCAAGCTTGGGAAAAACATTAATTTCAGCAAATATATTCTCAAATATGTCATCCTCATAAAACATAGCTTCCCCAAGCTTGGGCCTTTTCATATCATAAGCATAATCACTCTCATCATTAATAGTATGGATAGCACCAATAGTATAGCAATTATCATCATCATGATGAGTAATAGGAGCAACATCATTTGGGAGGGATACCTTTTTACCTTTGCTTCTCCGTATTTTCTTTTTCTTCTTCACATCGTGTGTGGGTTTAACCCTCTTTTTTGAGCTCCTTATTAATGAGATTGGTTGGATAGAAGGCTCCTCCTCGTTACCTGATTCATCATAAGAAATAATAGGAGGATATTGGGAAGCCTCTTCCCTTTCATTAATATTCTCTTAATACTCTATTTATTTTCTTTTCTTTATGTAATTGGGAATATAAGGATTTTCGATGCAATTCACCGCACAATACATATAAATTTCTTCTAGATCAATATCAAGGAATTTCTCAAGGTTATATTCTGGAATATGCTTAGTTTGACGTTTCATTTCTTCATAACCCAAAAGCAAACTAAGTTCATTATGATGTGCGAGGGAAATCAAATCATCACAATTCTTGGACACAATTCGATCATGAAATAATTTGCAATTGATATTTAAATGACCATGTTCATTGCAAAGTTCACAAGTACGGTAAAGATATATTAAATTTTCAGCACTCACATTTAGCCTTTCTTGCAACCATTTAGTTTCTAAATACTTATGCCTCTTGCAATATCTATCTTCCCTATTTGGTGTGTACTTGCAAACCCAATGCACTCCACAAAAATTGACATGTTTATAGGAGACATTTTCATCATAACTAGTGCAATAATCATTAGTACTATGGATATTCAAGGAGTTCATACTAACAACATTGCAATAATGCTCATCATTCAAAGATTTAGTGCCAAACATTTTAATGCATTCTTCTTCTAACACTTTGGCACAATTTTCCTTCCCATCATACTCACGAAAGATATTAAAAAGATGAAGCGTATGAGGTAAACTCAATTCCATTTTTTTGTAGTTTTCTTTTATAAACTAAACTAGTGCTAAAACAAGAAACAAAAAGATTTGATTGAAAGATCTAAAGATATACCTTCAAGCACTCACCTCCCCGGCAACAGCGCCAGAAAAGAGCTTGATGTCTACTACGCAACCTTCTTCTTGTAGACGTTGTTGGGCCTCCAAGTGTAGAGGTTTGTAGGACAGTAGCAAATTTCCCTCAAGTGGATGACCTAAGGTTTATCAATCCGTGGGAGGCGAGGGATGAAGATGGTCTCTCTCAAGCAACCCTGCAACCAAATAGAAAAGAGTCTCTTGTGTCCCCAACACACCTAATACAATGGTAAATTGTATAGGTGCACTAGTTCGGCGAAGAGATGGTGATACAAGTGCAATATGGATGGTAGATATAGGTTTTTGTAATCTGAAAATATAAAAACAGCAAGGTAACTAATGATAAAAGTGAGTGTAAACGGTATTGCAATGATAGGAAACAAGGCCTAGGGTTCATACTTTCACTAGTGCAAGTTCTCTCAACAATAATAACATAATTGGATCACATAACTATCCCTCAACATGCAACAGAGAGTCACTCCAAAGTCACTAATAGCAGAGAACAAACGAAGAGATTATGGTAGGGTACGAAACCACCTCAAAGTTATTCTTTCTAATCAATCCGTTGGGCTATTCCTATAAGTGTCACAAACAGCCCTAGAGTTTGTACTAGAATAACACCTTAAGACACAAATCAACCAAAACCCTAATGTCACCTAGATACTCCAATGTCACCTGAAGTATCCGTGGGTATGATTATACGATATACATCACACAATCTCAGATTCATCTATTCAACCAACACATAGAACCTCAAAGAGTGCCCCAAAGTTTCTACTGGAGAATCAAGACAAAAACGTGTGCCAACCCCTATGCATAGGTTCATGGGCAGAACCCGCAAGTTGATCACCAAAACATACATCAAGTGAATCACGTGATATCCCATTGTCACCATAGATACGCACGGCAAGACATACATCAAGTGTTCTCAAGTCATTAAAGACTCAATCCGATAAGATTACTTCAAAGAGAAAACTCAATCCATTACAAGAGAGTAGAGGGGGAGAAGCAACATAAGATCCAACTATAATGGCAAAGCTCGCGATACATCAAGATCGTGCCAAATCGAGAACACGAGAGAGAGATCAAACACATAGCTACTGGTACATACCCTCAGCCCCGAGGGTGAACTACTCCCTCCTCGTCATGGAGAGCGTCGGGATGATGAAGATGGCCACCGGTGAGGGATCCCTCCGTGGTCTTGGAACAGGGGTCCCGATTGGTTTTTGGTGCCTACAGAGGCTTGCGGTGGCGGATCTCCCGATCTATTTTGTTCCCCGAAGTTTTTAGGTTATATGGATATATATAGGAGGAAGAAGTACATTAGGGGAGCCACGAGGGGCCCACGAGGGTGGAGGGCGCGCCTGGGGTGGGGGGGGGGGGAGGGCGTGCCCCCCTACCTCGTGGCTTCCTTGTTGCTTCTTTGACGTGGACTCCAAGTCTCCCCGGTTGCTTTCCTTCCAAAAATAACTTCTCCAGAAGATTTCATTCCGTTTCAATTCGTTTGATATTCCTTTTCTTGAAACATTTGAAACAAGGGAAAAATGTAAACCGACATCGGGCTCTGGGTTAATAGGTTAGTCCCAAAAGTAATATAAAAGTGTAAAATAAATCCCATAAACATCCAAGATGGATAATATAATAGCATGGAACAATAAAAAATTATAGATACGTTGGAGACGTATCAGCTACTGCGAGCATTAGTTAAGTACACATCAATAACATGTATATCAAATATACCTTTCACTTTGCCATCCTTCTTATCCGCCAAATACTTGGGGCAGTTCCGCTCAAAGGACCAGTCCCTTTGCAAGAGAAGCACCCAGCCTCGTGCTTAGGTCCAGACTTGGGCTTCTTCACTTGAGCAACAACTTGCTTGCCATTCTTCTTGAAGTTCCCCTTCTTCCCTTTACCCTTTTTCTTGAAACTAGTGGTCTTGTTAACCATCAACACTTGATGCTCCTTCTTGATGTCTACCTCCGCAGCTTTTAGCACCGCAAAGAGCTCGGGAATTGTCTTATCCATCCCTTGCATATTATAGTTCATCACGAAGCTCTTGTAGCTTGGTGGCAGTGATTGAAGAACTCTATCAATGACACTATCATCAGGAAGATTAACTCCCAGTTGAGTCAAGTGGTTGTGGTACCCACACATTCTGAGTATATGTTCCTTGTGAACTATTCTCCTCCATCTTGCAACTATAGAACTTATTGGAGACTTCATATCTCTCAATCCGGGCATTTGCTTGAAATATTAACTTCAACTCCTGGAACATCTCATATGCTCCATCACGTTCAAAATGTCGTTGAAGTCCTGGTTCTAAGCCGTAAAGCATGGCACATTGAACTATCGAGTAGTCATCAGCTTTGCTCTTCCAGACGTTCTTAACATCATCAGTAGCATCTGCAGTAGGCCTATCACCCAGCGGTGCTTCCAGGACGTAATTCTTCTATGCAGCAATGAGGATAATCCTCAAGTTACGGACCCAGTCTGTGTAGTTGCTACCATCGTCTTTCAACTTAGCTTTCTCTAGGAACGCATTAAAATTCAACGGAACAGTAGCACGGGCCATATATCTACAACAACATAGACATGCAAAATATTATCAGGTACTAAGTTCATGATAAATTAAAGTTCAATTAATCATATTACTTAAGAACTCCCACTTAGATAGACATCCCTCTAATCATCTAAGTGATCACGTGATCCATATCAACTAAACCATGTCCGATCATCACGTGAGATGGAGTAGTTTTCAATGGTGAACATCACTATGTTGATAATATCTACTATATGATTCACGCTCGACCTTTCGGTCTCAGTGTCCCGAGGCCATATCTGCATATGCTAGGCTCGTCAAGTTTAACCCGAGTATTCTGCGTGTGCAAAACTGGCTTGCACCTGTTGTATGTGAACGTAGAGCTTATCACACCCGATCATCACGTGGTGTCTTGGCACGACGAACTATAGCAACGGTGCATACTTAGGGAGAACGCTTATACCTTGAAATTTAGTGAGAGATCATCTTATAATGCTACCGCCGAACTAAGCAAAATAAGATGCATAAATGATAAACATCACATGCAATCAAAATATGTGACATGATATGGCCATCATCATCTTGTGCTCATGATCTCCATCACCGAAGCATCATCATGATCTCCATCGTCACCGGTGCGACACCTTGATCTCCATCATAGCATCGTTGTCGTCACGCCAACTTTGTTTCTATGACTATTGCTACCGCTTAGTGATAAAGTAAAAACAATTACATGGCGATTGCATTGCATAGAATAAAGCGACAACCATATGGCTCCTGCCAGTTGCCAATAACTCTGTTACAAAACATGATCATCTCAAACAACAATTTATATATCATCACATCTTGACCATATCACATCACAACATGCCCTGCAAAAACAAGTTAAACGTCCTCTACTTTGTTGTTGCAATTTTTACGTGGCTGCTACGAGCTTTGCAAGAACCGTTCTTACCTACGCATCAAAACCACAACGATTTTTCGTCAAGTGTACTGTTTTAACCTTCAACAAGGACCGGGCGTAGCCATACTCGATTCAACTAAAGTTGGAGAAACAGACACCCACTAGCCACTTGTGTCCGAAGCACATCGGTAGAACCAGTCTCATGAACGCGGTCATGTAATGTCGGTAAGTATGACATGCTGGTAAGCAGTATGACTATTATCGCCCACAACTCTTTGTGTTCTACTCGTGCATATAACATCTACGCATAGACCTGGCTCGGATGCCACTGTTGGGGAACGCAGTATTTCAAAAAAATTACCTACGATCACGCAAGATCTATCTAGGAGATGCATAGCAACAAGCAGGGAGAGTGTGTCTACGTACCCTCATAGACCGAAAGCAGAAGAGTTAAGTAACGCGGTTGATGTTGTCGAACGTCTTCGCGATCCAACCGATCAAGTACCAAACGCACGACACCTCCACAATCTGCACACGTTCAGCTCGGTGACGTCCCTCGAACTCTAGATCCAGCTAAGGCCGAGGGAGAATTTCGTCAGCACGACGGCGTGGTGACGGTAATGATGAAGTTACCGACACAGGATTTCGCCTAAGCACTACGACGATATGACCGAGGTGCAAAACTATGGAGGGGGGCACCGCACACGGGTAAAGATCAACTTGTGTGTCTATGCGGTGCCCCCTCCCCCGTATATAAAGGAGGGGAGGAGGGGGCCGGCTGGCCTCATGGGGCGTGCCCCAAGGGGGGAATCCTACTCCTACTAGGAGGAGAGAAGGAATGCCCCCCCCCAATTCAGATTGGGCTTTGGGAGGGGGGCGCACCTCCACCTGGACGCCTCCTCCTCTCTTCCACGAAAGCCCATGAAGGCCCATTAACCCCCCGGGGGGTTCTGGTAACCCCCCGGTACTCCGGAAAATGCACGAACCTATCCGAAACCTTTCCGGTGTCCAAACATAACCTTCCAATATATCAATCTTTATGTCTCGACCATTTCGAGACTCCTCGTCATGTTCGTGATCACATCCGGGACTCCGAACAACCTTCGGTACATCAAAACACATAAATTCATAATACCAATCATCATCGAACATTAAGCGTGCGGACCCTACGGGTTCGAGAACTATGTAGACATGACCGAGACTCATCTTCGGTTAATAACCAATAGCGGAACCAGGATGCTCATGTTGGTTCTTACATATTCTACGAAGATCTTTATCGGTCAAACCGCATAACAACATACGTTGTTCCATTTGTCATCGGTATGTTACTTGCCCGAGATTCGATCGTCGGTATCATCATACCTGGTTCAATCTCGATATTTATTGCACTATGGGCTGTTATTACACATTATGCTTTTGCATCATGCTTTCATATCGATATTTATTGCATTATGTGTTGTTATTACACATTGTGTCACAATACTTATGCCCATTCTCTCTTATTTTACAAGGTTTACATGAAGAGGGAGAATGCCGGCAGCTAGAATTCCGGGCTGGAAAAGGAGCAAATATTAGAGACCTATTCTACACAACTCCAAAAGTCCTGAAACTTCACGGAAGCAGTTTTTGGAATTAATAAAAAATACCGAGCGAAGAAAGTACCAGAGGGGGGCCACCCACCATCCACGAGGGTGGGGGGCGCACCCTACCCCCCTGGGCACGCCCCTACCTCGTGGGCCCCCTAGCAGGCCTCCGGTGCCCATCTTCTGCTATATGAAGTCTTTCGTCCGAGAAAAAAATCATAAGCAAGCTTACGGGACGAAACTCCGCCGCCACGAGGCGGAACCTTGGCGGAACCAATCTAGGGCTCCGGCGGAGCTGATCTGCCGGGGAAACTTCCCTCCGGGAGGGGTAAATCATCACCATCATCATCGCCATCGATCCTCTCCGTGGGAGGGGGTCAATCTCCATCAACATCTTCACTAGCACCATCTCCTCTAAAACCCTAGTTCATCTCTTGTATCCAATCTTTGTCTCAAAGCCTCAGATTGGTACCTGTAGGTTGCTAGTAGTGTTGATTACTCCTTGTAGTTGATGCTAGTTGGTTTATTCGGTGGAAGATCATATGTTCAGATCCTTTATGCATATTAATACCCCTCTGATTATGAACATGAATATGATTTGTGAGTAGTTACGTTTGTTCCTGAGGACATGGGAGAAGTCTTGCTATAAGTAGTCATGTGAATTTGGAATTCGTTTGATATTTTGATGAGATGTATGTTGTCTTTCCTCTAGTGGTGTTATGTGAACGTCGACTACATGACACTTCACCATTGTTTGGGCCTAGAGGAAGGCATTGGGAAGTAATAAGTAGATGATGGGTTGCTAGAGTGTGTAAGCTTAAATCCTAGTTTATGCGTTGCTTCGTAAGGGGTTGATTTGGATCCATATGTTTCATGCTATGGTTAGGTTTACCTTAATACTTATTTTGTAGTGCCGGATGCTTGCAATAGGGGTTAATCATAAGTGGGATGCTTGTCCAAGAAAGGGCAGCACCCAAGCACCGGTCCACCCACATACCAAATTATCAAAGTAACGAACGCGAATCATATGAGCGTGATGAAAACTAGCTTGATGATAGTTCCCATGTGTCCTCGGGAGCGTTTTCCTTCATATAAGAATTTGTCCAGGCTTGTCCTTTGCTACAAAAAGGATTGGTCCATCTTGCTGCACCTTATTTACTTTTATTACTTGTTGCTCGTTACAAATTACCTTATCAGAAAACTATCTGTTGCCGATAATTTCAGTGCTTGCAGAGAATACCTTACTGAAAACCGCTTGTCATTTCCTTCTGCTCCTCGTTGGGTTCGACACTCTTACTTATCGAAAGGACTACGATAGATCCCCTACACTTGTGGGTCATCAGGGGCACCCTAGAACACACAAGTTGATCTTTTAGTCGTGTGCGGTGCCCCCCTCCACAACTACACACCTCGATCATATTGTCGTTGTGCTTAGGTGAAGCCCTGTGCCGGTAACTTCATCATCACCGTCACCACACTGTCGTGCTGACGAAACTCTCCCTCGGCCTCAACTGGATCAAGAGTACGAGGGACGTCATCGAGCTGAACGTGTGCTGAACACGGAGGTGCCGTACGTTCGGTGCTAGGATCGGTCGGATCGTGAAGACGTACGACTACATCAACCGCGTTGATAAAACGCTTCCGCTTTTGGTCTACGAGGGTACATGGACACACTCTCCCCACTCGTTGCTATGCTTCTCCTAGATAGATCTTGTGTGATCGTAGGATTTTTTAAAAAAAATTACCGCGTTCCCCAACAGTGGCATCCGAGCCAGGTCTATGCGTAGATGTTATATGCACGAGTAGAAAACAAAGAGTTGTGGGCGATAATAGCCATACTGCTTACCAGCATGTCATACTTTGGTTCGGCGGTATTGTTGGATGAAACGGCCCAAACCGACATTACATGACCGCGTTCATGAGACTGGTTCTACCGACGTGCATCCAGTGTGACTACGCCCGGTCCTTGTTGAAGGTTAAAACAACACACTTGACGAAAAATGGTTGTGGTTTTGATGCGTAGGTCAGAACGGTTCTTGCTAAGCCTGTAGCAGCCACGTAAAACTTGCAATAACAAAGTAGAGGACGTCTAACTTGTTTTTGCAGGGCTTGCTGTGATGTGATATGGTCAAGACGTGATGATATATAAATTGTTGTATGAGATGATCATGTTTTGTAACAGTTATCGGCAACTGGCAAGAGCCATATGGTTGTCGCTTTATTGTATGAAATGCAATCGCCATGTAATTGCTTTACTTTATGACTAAGCGGTAACGATAGTCGTAGAAGCAATAGTTGGCGAGACGACAACGATGCTACAATGGAGATCAAGGTGTCAAGCCGGTGACGATGGTGATCATAACGGTGCTTTGGAGATGGAGATGAAAGGCACAAGATGATGATGGCCATATCATGTCACTTATATTGATTGCATGTGATGTTTATCCTTTATGCATCTTATTTTGCTTAGTACGGGGGTAGCATTATAAGATGATCTCTCACTAAATTTCAAGGTACAAGTGTTCTCCCTGAGTATGCACCATTGCTACAGTTCGTCGTGCCGAGACACCACATGATGATCGGGTGTGATAAGCTCTACGTTCACATACAACGGGTGCAAGCCAGTTTTGCACACGCAGAATACTCGTGTTAAACTTGACGAGCCTAGCATATGCAGATATGGCCTCGGAACACTGAGACCAAAAGGTCGAGCATGAATCATATAGTAGATATGATCAACATAGTGATGTTCACCATTGAAAACTACTCCATTTCACGTGATGATCGGACATGGTTTAGTTGATATGGATCACGTGATCACTTAGATGATTAGAGGGATGTCTATCTAAGTGGGAGTTCTTAAGTAATATGATTAATTGAACTTTAATTTATCATGAACTTAGTCCTGATAGTATTTGCATATCTATGTTGTAGATCAATAGCTCGCGTTTAGCTCCCCTGTTTGAATTTTGATATGTTCCTAGAGAAAACTAAGTTGAAAGATGATAGTAGCAATGATGCGGACTAGGTCCGTAATCTGAGGATTATCCTCATTGTTGCACAAAAGAATTATGTCCTTGATGCACCGCTAGGTGACAGACCTATTGCAGGAGCAGATGCAGACGTTATGAACGTTTGAATAATGCTCGGTATGATGAATACTTGATAGTTTAGTGCACCATGCTTTGCGACTTAGAACCGGGACTTCAAAAAAACGTTTTGAACGCCACATAGCATATCAGATGTTCCAAGAGTTGAAATTGGTATTTCAGACTCATGCCCGTGTTAAGAGGTATGAGACCTCTGATAAAGTACTTTGCCTAGAAGATGGAGGAGAATAGCTCAACTAGTGAGTATGTGCTCAGAATATCTAAGTACTGCAATCGCTTGAATCAAATGGGAGTTAATCTTCCAGATAAGATAGTGATTGACGGAGTACTCTAGTCACTATCATCAAGTTACTAGAACTTCGTGATGAACTATAATATGCGAGGGATGACGAAAACGATTCCCGAACTCTTCGCGATGCTAAAATCGGCAAAGGTAGAAATCAAGTAAAAGCATCAATTGTTGATGGTTAACAAAATCACTAGTTTCAAGAAAAAGGGCAAAGGAAAAGAAAGGAAACTTCAAGAAGAATGGAAAGCAAGTTGTCACTCCCATGAAGAAGCCCAAAGCTAGACCTAAGCCTGAAACTGAGTACTTCTACAGCAAAGGGAATGGTCACTAGAAGCGGAACTACCCCAAATATTTGGCGGATAAGAAGGATGGCAAAGTGAACAAAGATATATTTGATATACAGATTATTGATGTGTACTTTACTAGTGTTCATAGAAACCCCTGGGTATTTGATACCGGTTCAGTTGCTAAAATTTGTAACACGAAACGGGAGTTGCAGAATGAACAGTGACTAGTTAAGGGTGAAGTGACGATGTGTGTTGGAAGTGGTTCCAAGATTGCTATGATCATCATCGCACACTGCCTATACTTTCGGGATTAGTGTTGAACCTAAATAAATATTATTTGGCGTTTGTGTTGAGCATAAATATGATTTGATCATGTTTATTGCAATACAGTTATTCATTTAAGTCAAAGAATAATTGTTGTTTCGTTTACATGAATAAAACCTTCTGTGGTCATACACCCAAGGTGAATGGTTTATTGAATCTCGATCATACTGATACATATATCCATAATATTGATGCCAAAAGATGCAAAGTTGATAATGATAGTGCAACATATTTGTGGAACTACCATTTAGGTCATATTGGTGTAAAGCGCATGAAGAAACTCCATGCTGATGGGCTTTTGGAATCACTTGATGCTTGCAAACCATGCCTCATGGGCAAGATGACTAAGGCTCCGTTCTCTGGAACAATGGAGCGAGCCACTGACTTACTGGAAATAATACATACCGATGTATGCGGTCCGATGAGTGTTGAGGCTCGCGGAGGGTATCGTTATTTTCTGACCTTCACAAGATGATTTGAGCAGATATGGGTATATCTACTTGATGAAACATAAATCTCAAACATTTGAAAATTTCAAAGAATTTCAGAGTGAAGTGGAAAATCATCGTAACAAGAAAATAAAGTTTCTACGATCTGGTCGTGGAGGTGAATATTTGAGTTATGAGTTTGGTCTTCATTTAAAACAATGTGGAATAGTTTTGCAACTCACGCCACCTGGAACACCACAGTGTAATGGTGTGTCCGAACGTCGTAACCGTACTTTATTAGATATAGTGCGATCTATGATGTCTCTTACCGATTTACCACTATCGTTTTGGGGTTATGCATTAGAGACAATTGCATTCACGTTAAATAGGTCACCGTCTAAATCCGTTGAGACGACACCGTATGAACTGTGGTTTAGCAAGAAACCTAAGCTGTCGTTTCTTAAAGTTTGGGGCTGCGATGCTTATGTGCAAAAGCTTCAATCTGATAAGCTCGAACCCAAATCGGAGAAATGCGTCTTCATAGGATACCCAAAGGAGACTGTTGGGTACACCTTCTATTACAGATCCGAAGGCAAGATATTCGTTGCTAAGAATGGATCCTTTCTAGAGAAGGAGTTTCTCTCGAAAGAAGTGAGTGGGAGGAAAGTAGAACTTGATGAGGTAATTGTACCTTCTCCCCAATTGGAAAGTAGTTCATCACAGAAATCAGTTCCAGTGATGCCTACACCAATTAGTGAGGAAGTTAATGATGATGATCATGAAACTTCAGATCAAGTTACTACCGAACCTCGTAGGTCAACCAGAGTACGATCCGCACCAGAGTGGTATGGTAATCCTATTCTGGAAGTCATGTTAACAGATCATGATGAACCTACGAACTATGAGGAAGCGATGATGAGCCCAGTTTCCACGAAACGGCTTGAGGCCATGAAATCTGAGATATGATCCATGTATGAGAACAAAGTATGAACTTTGACTGACTTGCCCGATGATCGGCAAGCCATTGAGAATAAATGGATCTTCAAGAGGAAGACGGACGTTGATAGTAGTGTTACTATCTACAAAGCTCGAATTGTCACAAAAGGTTTTCGACAAGTACAAGGTGTTGACTATGATGAGATTTTCTCACTCGTATCGATGCTTAAAGTCTGTCCGAATCATGTTAGCAATTGCCACATTTCATCCTCTTTATGTAATGAGGTAAATACACCGTTGGTGCTTGAACTTGTCACAGACGTTCACTTTAGTGCCTAAACTTGAAAAATACATTGAACTAGTTTCATAACTTGACATGAGCGTGCAAATACAGTTCAAATCTCTTCTGCATACGCACACGATGCTGACAAGGCATTTCGGCATGGCATGGGGCCCGCTGTCAGCTACTGAATGGTAGAGCGTGCGGCCTATTTTTTGGAAAACCCCTTAAAACTATTTTCTTAGAAATAGGACCTCACAGATAAACGGCTGACATAAAACTGAAAGCTAGACTGGTAGGGAATCGAACCAATGAACTAATGTTAGCTCGCGGCTAGCCAGTCGACCGTAGCACAGTTGTATAGCAAAACTGGATTCATGACCATTATGTACACTAGGCGAAACAACATAAATTAAATGAATTCAATAATCCAGCAAAAAATAGTGTCGGGTCTGTGATCCAAACATCCGACAAAATGTTATATATCAGCCTTGGATACCACTTCTACCAAAAAGGTCTCATGTTTCTAAAGTATAATTAATAATTATGACTATATAACAAACATGATTTCAAAAAGAATTTAAATTTTAAATGTCATTTTAAAAATAATTCATGTGTTATTTTAAAACATATACATACAATTTAAATATTTACGAATTATAAAAATGTCTATTTTATTCAAATATTATTCATGTGAGAATCTGCAATCTGAGGGCGCACTAGGTTCGCTTTTTTTTAAAACACACAAGAATTTATATATTATATAAATTTTTTGAAACAACACTTTTTTTCTTAAAGTATGAACACTTTTATGTACTACATAAATATTTTATTTATAACATGGAAATGTTTAGAATTATATGGGAATCTATTTAAATATTCAAAACTTTCTTATATTACTTTAATATTTCATTAAAAATGTGAGCACTTTTAAAAATTGTAAAATTAATTTCATTTAATATTTAATATTTTTATTTTTAAAATTATTTGTGGAGATATTTTATTAAATCATATGAATTTTTAATTTACTTTAATTTAATTATATATATATATATCATTTATAACACACAATTATAATTTATATAGTTTTACGAAAACTGGAAAAAACTGAAATGTTGAAAATGGTCCATTTTTACCCACACGAGCGCATTATGTTATATAAAGAGAAATTTATCCTTCGTAAAATTACATGTTCTTGGTTGGAGTGGTATTTGTGGCCGCTATATAGTATTAGGGTGCAGGTTCAAATAATTGACCCGGCACTATTTTTGATCGAATAAATTAATTTGTTTATGTTGTTCAACCTGCTGTATAAAAAGCGTGTGAATATATATATATATGACAACAAATTTCACCTTGTCTGCTGGTTAGCCACTCCCACATGAGAGGTACAGGTAACAGGTTTGAGCCCTCACCCAATTAGTAATTTTAGTTTTGTTGTTTCTCACCGAGGTCTTTTATGTAAGGAGAAAACAATTCCAGGGGTTTTTCCACATAAACCAGGACACTTGGGGTGCCTCGTCAGGGCCGTGGACGTATACATATAAGATGTGAACCGTATTTGCACGTCCATGCCAAGTTATGGAACCAGTTCAATGTATTTTTCAAGTTCAGGCACTAAAGTGCATATTCGTGGCAAGTTCAAGCACCAGTGGTGTAATTACCTCTTATGAAATCTGGCAGATGGATGTTGAAACTGTATTCCTTAATGAATTATTAAAAGAAGAGTTGTATATGATGCAACCAGAAGGTTTTCTCAATCATAAAGGTGCTAACAAAGTGTGCAAGCTCCAGCGATCCATGTATGGACTGGTGCAAGCATCTCAGAGTTGGAATATACGCTTTGATGAGTTGATCAAAACATATAGTTTTATACAGACTTGCGGTGAAGCCTGTATTTACAAGAAAGTGAGTGGGAGCACTACAGTTTTTCTGATAAGTATATATGAAAGACATATTGTTGATCGGAAATGATGTAGAATTTTCTGGAAAGCATAAAGGAGTATTTGAAAGGAGTTTTTCAAAAAAAGACCTCGATGAAGCTGCTTACATATTGAGCATCAAGACCTATAGAGATAGATCAAAACGCTTGATAAGTTTTTTCAATGAGTACAAACCTTGACAAGATTTTGAAATAGTTCAAAATGGAACAGTCAAAGAAGGAGTTCTTGCCTGTATTGCAAGGTGTGAAATTGAGTAAAGACTCAAAACCCGACCACGACAGAAAATAGAAAGAGAATGAAAAGTCATTCACTATGCCTCAGTCATAGGTTCTATAAAGTATGCTATGCTGTGTACCAGACCTATTGTGTACCTCATCATGAGTTTGGCAAGAGGGTACAATAGTGATCCAGGAGTGGATCACTGGACAACGGTCAGAATTATCCTTAGTGGAATAAGGATATGTTTCTCGGTTATGGAAGTGAAAAAAAGGTTCGTCGTAAAGGGTTACGTCGATGCAAGCTTTGACACTGATTCAGATGACTCTAAGTCTCAATCTGGATACATATTGAAAGTGGGAGCAATTAGCTAGAGTAGCTCCGCGCAGAGTATTATAGACATAGAAATTTACAAAATACATACGGATCTGAATGTGGTAGACCCGTTGACTAAACTTCTCTCACAAGCAAAACATGATCACACCCAAGTACTCTTTGGGTGTTAATCACATAGCAATGTGAACTAGATTATTGACTCTAGTAAACCCTTTGGGTGTTGGTCACATGACGATGTGAACTATTGGTGTTAAATCACATGGCGATGTGAACTAGATTATTGACTCTAGTGCAAGTGGGAGACTGAAGGAAATATGCCCTAGAGGCAATAATAAAGTTATTATTTATTTCCTTATTTCATGATAAATGTTTATTATTCATGCTAGAATTGTATTAACCAGAAACTTAGTACATGTGTGAATACATAGACAAAACATAAGTGTCCCTAGTATGCCTCTACTTGACTAGCTCGTTTATCACAGATGGTTATGTTTCCTAACCATAGACATGTGTGGTCATTTGATGAACGGGATCACATCATTAGGAGAATGATGTGATGGACAAGACCCATTCGTTAGCTTACCATATTGATCGTTTCAGTTTTATTGATACTGCTTTCTTCATGACTTATACATGTTCCTCTGACTATGAGATTATGCAACTCCCGAATACCGGAGGAACACCTTGTGTGCTATCAAACGTCACAACGTAACTGGGTGATTATAAAGATGCTCTACAGGTGTCTCCGAAGGTGTTTGTTGGGTTGGCATAGATCGAGATTAGGATTTGTCACTCCGAGTTTCGAAGAGGTATCTCTGGGCCCTCTCGGTACTATAAGCCTTGCAAGCAATGTGACTAATGAGTTAGTTGCGAGATGATGCATTACGGAACGAGTAAAGAGACTTGCCGATAACGAGATTAAACTGGGTATGATGATACCGAGAATCAAATCTCGGGCAAGTAACATACCGATGACAAAGGGAACAACGTATGTTGTTATGCGGTTTGACCGATAAAGATCTTTGTAGAATATGTAGGAGCCAATATGAGCATCCAGGTTCCGCTATTGGTTATTGCCCGGAGATCTGTCTCGGTCATGTCTACATAGTCCTCGAACCCGTAGGGTCCGCACGCTTAACGTTCGATGACGATTTGTATTATGAGTTATGTGATTTGATGTACCGCAGGTTGTTCGGATTCCCGGATGAGATCACAGACATGACGAGGAGTCTAGAAATGGTCGATACATAAAGATTGATATATTGGAAGGTTATATTCGGACACCGGAATGGTTCCGAAGTGTATCGGGTATTTTCAGGAGTACCAAGAGGTTACCGGAAGCCCCCGGAGGGTTGATGGGCCTTCATGGGCCTTAGTGGAAGAGAGGAGGCAACAGCTAGGTGGAGGCGCCCCCCCAAGCCCAAACCGAATTGGACTAGGGTTGGGGGGGGCCTTTCCTTTCCCTCCTCCTCCTCTTTCCCCCTTCTCCTTGTAGGAATAGGAAAGGGGGGCCGAATCCTACTTGGAGTAGGACTCCCCCCCCCCCTTCAGCGCACCACACCTATGGCCGGCCTCCTCTCCTTCCCTCCTTTATATACGGGGGCAGGGGGCACCCTATAACACACAAGTTGATCTTTTAGCCGTGTGTGGTGCCCCCCTCCACAATTACACACCTCGATCATATCGTCATAGTGCTTAGGTGAAGCCCTGCGCCGTAACTTCATCATCACTGTCAACACCCCGCCGTGCTGACGAAACTCTCCCTCGGCCTCAACTAGATCAAGAGTACGAGGGACGTCATCGAGTCGAACGTGTGCTGAACACGGAGGTGCCGTACGTTCGGAGCTAGGATCGGTCGGATCGTGAAGACGTACGATTACATCAACCGCGTTGATAAAACGCTTTCGCTTTTGGTCTACGAGGGTACGTGGACACACTCTCCCCGCTCGTTGCTATGCTTCTCCTAGATAGATCTTCCGTGATCGTATGATTTTTTTTTGAAATTATTGCGTTCCCCAACATCCTGCGTGTGGTTCAGCCACTCGCCGCTCCAAGCCAGCTCGCGGAGGAGTGGCGAGTTTCTCCAGCACGGAGGGGACCACGGCGGCACGAGCATGGACGCCGCCGCATTGTACCACCCCTCTAGTGCCTACGACCGCGCCATCCGCCGTCGTCGCACACATAGCCATGCCATGTAGACAGAGAAATAAGGCGGGTGCACGGAGGAGATCGACGAGTCGGTGGCCAGGGCATCCGCGTCCATGTCCGCTGGCAACTTCAAGGGAAAGTAGAACACGGGAGGCCACCGCTGCTTGGGTCCCAGGAAGGCCACCGCCGGCGCGTCGCCGACTTGTACAGCCGGTGACGTGCCGGTTTCTTCTTTATCTTAGACCACCCTGGCCTTGGCGTCCACGGAAGCACCCTTCCCCTCCGGCTGAAGCACCCTCTTCGCGACACTCCGATGAGCGGCGCAGCTGGACATAGGGAAGATACGGGGGAAGAATATGCCTCCGGAACTCACGGCAGTCCAGCGGCGAAGTGATCCGCTGCGGCCGGCCCATTGACTAGTGTAGTGTATCCGTGTTGTGGGAGAGAAGTTCCGCGCGACCGTACGTGCACATAGTTTTAAATTTTTAGTTAAAATATTTCCAAAATGTAACCGTTTGCATCCGGTTTGTATAAAATCCGGTTGAATTTGCATGAAATCCGGCCTTGTTTGCACGAATTTCGTCTGGTTGGTTTAAGTTGTGATGAACATGTATGCGGCTAGCGTTGGATGGCTGCCTCCCGCAGTCGTGTCCATGGACTGGTTTTCTTCTGTACACGGACGAATGCGGCAGATTTTTTACGGGTTGCCGTTGGAGATGCCCTTATGAACAAATACAAATTAGACAATATTTAGATGAGTTGCACTTTCACGTAGACGGCACAAACTTGCAATCTCAAACTCTGACAGCAGCAAAACGTGTTGCTTCACTCTATGTCCTACTCGGACGTTGATTGTTTCAATGGAGTGTGTTTTTTTCTAAATGGAGTGTTCATTTTTTAAATGGAGTGTTTTTTTAGGTACTGGTTTGATTACATGTAAATTGGTTTCCGTGTTTTGCACTCTATGACGCATCCGGGCAAGATCCATACAGTGCATTACAGTAACAAAACAGTTTCAGCTCCAAAAGTATTGTACCTTGGTCTAAAATTACTTATCTTATAGATATGAATGTATCCAACGCTAAAATGTGTCTAGATATATCTGCAAATCTAAGACAAGTGGTAATTCGGAATCAAGAACAAGTTCAGGGACATAGTTCGAGAACAGGTACAACTGTACAAGTAGAGTTCGGCGTGTCAGGAAGAGATGGGGGGCGCGTCCATCAACTCGTGGCACACCTCGGCGCCAAGCTCTGTAAGAATCTCGGTCACGCCGGCCACCAGGTCCCCGGCGCCAGCTTCATCCGCCTCTGCGCGCCCCCTTTCAAGCCTCACCGCCTGGACCAGCATCGGCCGGACCTTCTTGGAGCGGACCGTGCCGTTGCGCCACAGGCCGAGCCCCAGCGCGCGGACGGGCATCCTGCCGGTGGCCGGGACAAATCTTATTTCATTTTCAGGAAGTCGCCGTCACCTCGCCTTCTTGAGTAGGACAAATCATGAACAGATTAAAAAAACACTTAAAAATGAAGTGTGAGCCCTCCCCTGGTAAGGGCCGATATCCGCCCTTGAAGCGTCTGTGTTTCTCCCTTCAATCTTGCAAAACTCTATGTAAAGACCGTGCTGAATTTATTTCAGATTGGAATATAGCAAGCGGTAAGGAACTCAATCCATCTTGAAGTCCTGTATGAACCCCTCAAAATGAAAATGCAATGACACACGTATTTTCAACAAGGTACTCCATCTTGAAGTCCTGTATGAACCCCGATGCCGTGGAGACAGCCTCGATTATGACCCCGCAGGTCACAACGTCACTGTGCTCAACGGTGACATACGAGCTGGCCACCGACATTGTGATCTTGCCACAAGTCGTCGATAGGTTCATGTTCGTGATACAGATGCCATACACGATGTAGTAGGTGAATATTGGCGTGATATAGGGGTGCGTGGTGATGGCCGGATATTTCTGTTTTCTACGATAATTTCTAGGATATATCCTTTTTATTCTAGTGCACCTTGTAGAGATTTTCTTTGAAAATACGTTTACACTTTCATATGATGTTAGTTAACGATTTTTTGGAAGTATGTTAGTTTATTTTTTAGGTATGTTAGTTAATGTTATAGTCATGAACTATATATGTAGCGTAGCATAGCATTTTGAGAAGAAGGGAATACTCTTTTGGGAACACAAACATTGAGTGTTCTGTATGCAATTTTGTCATTTTTGACCACGTAAGACGGCGCTTGGCATTGGTATAATTTAACTCGGAGGTATTAAATTTACAAGTGTATCTGATCGGACATGAGTGATTTTCGGCAGGAAACAAAACAGACGGGAACTGACATGTATTTTTTTATGTATTTAAATGAAAAAGGGACAATCCAAACTGGGCCTAAGGATAGTGAGTGATGGATGGATGTAATCACTTTGTGATCCGAACAGTAACATGTGGTGTACAGCATACCATATCGCAACTGACTCCTCCAATATTTCAACATCCACACAAAAGGAGACTTAAACAGAATTCCTCGCATCACATCATCTTCTTGGACTCTAGCAGCGCGAGAGAGCAATGGAAGGGGGGAGCCTCTGGCACGAGTTCGAGACGGACCTCCCGGCCGCCGACGTGTGGGAGGTCTATGGCAGCCTCGCTCTCGGGCAACTAGTCCCCCAGCTGCTCCCACACGTCCTCTCAAAGGTGGAGCTTGTAGAGGGAGACGGCGGCGTCGGCACAGTCCTGCTCGTCACTTTCCCTCCTGCAGGTCCGTATCTCAAAACCTCAGCTTCAGGATGGTGCAGATGTAATCGCAGCTTCAATCAATTTTTACTTGCTTGTGCGGATTCATTTTGTTAGGAGCTTCCGAACCAAGAAGCTACAAGGAGAAGTTCAACGTAGTCGACGATGAGAAGTACATCAAGGAGGCAGAGACGGTGGAGGGAGGCTTTCTGGATCTTGGCTTCCGGAAATATGTGGTGCGATTTGAGGTCGTAGGAAAAGAAGATGGCAAATCCGTTATAAGATCGACGGTCGAGTATGAGGTTGATGCCGAGCATGCCAAGAATGTCTCCCTTGTCAGCACAGAAGCAATGGCTTCTATTGCTGAGGCCATCACCAAGTACCTCAAGGAGCACAAGAAGAGCCCCGAGCAAGCCACCGAGTAAAATTCAGAAGAACATGCATGTAGCTGCATAAGAGTATGAAAGACGACGTGTCCAACTGAAGTGGCTGTGGCAGCCAAGTTGGAGAAAATTCCCCTGTACCATTTTGTTCTACATATGCAGTGCTCATGCCTTTGGAATTAATGTTTGTATGTTTTAGATTGTACTCCCTCCGTCTCATAATGTAAGACAAAAAACGTCTTACATTATGGGACGGAGGGAGTAGTTTCTACCTGTCAACATGTACAATATCTGTACGAATATTGTAGTTTAACACATGTGCAGTGGTCAAGCCATTGGCCATGAATGTTAGAAGGGTGAAAAATTCCCTCTAATGAACCCTGTTACATGTCAATACTCTGAAATATGAGCCTATAAGGGGACATGGAGTTTCTAACCCTCAGCTCACATGCACCCGGGTAAACAGTACAATACGAAAAATAGGAAAAAGATTCAAACAAATTCTTTTGTTGTGACAAACATTGATGAATGCTTCACCTCTGTGCAAAAATTCGTGATGTAATGTCATTCGTCGAAGCCTGAAACATGTGGTGCGATTCGAGGTCAGAGGATGGCACATCCGTTATAAGATCGACGGTTGAGTATGAAGTTGATGCCAAGCATGCGAAGAATGTCTCCCTTGTCAGTACAGAAGCATTGGCTTCTGTAGCTGAGGCCATCACCAAGTACATCAAGGAGCAGAAGAAGAGCCCCGAGCAAGCCACAGAGTAAAATTCAGAAGAACATGCATGTCCCTGAATAAGAGTCTGAAAGACGAAGGGTCCAACTGAAGTGACTGGCAGCCAAGTTTGAGCAAATTTTCCTGTAGTACTATTTTGTTCTATGTTGTGCTCCTTTGGAATTAAAAGTTTGTACTCCCTCCGTCCGGAAATACTTGTCAAAAAAATGGCTAAAAATGAATGTATCTAGAACTAAGATATGTCTAGATACATCTATTCCCCCGACAAGTATTTTTGGACGGAGGGAGTATGTTTTAGACTGTACTCCCTCCGTCCCAAAATTCTTGTCTTAAAATTTTGTCTAAATACATATATATCTAATACTAAAACGTGACTTGGTACACTTGTATTTAGATAAATTTAAAACAAATTTTAGAACGGAGGGAGTAGTAGTTTCTACCTGTCAACATGAAAATACCTTACGAATATTGTAGTGAAACACATGTGCAGAGGTCATGCCATTGGCCATGAATGTTAGAAGGGTGATTTTTTTTTCTGAAAGTCTCCTTCTACTTCCGAGCTCATTTGAGCTCGGGATGAGCAGTAAATTCCGAAAAAATGAAAAAAAAATTGAAAAGTTTTGAATTTTTTTGGGTGCAAACTTTGACAAATGTTCTCGGAGATGCAAATTTTTATCTTGAAATCACATTTGTCAAAGTCATGGCAAAAAAATCACACTTTTTTTTCTGTTCATGAAAAAGATTCTCCCCACTAATTTGTATCGGCTTATTCTCAAAGTTGCAAGCACAAAGAAATGTGATCTCTAAAAGACAAACTAAGGAATTAAGGATACCAAACACCTTCTATGCTGTGATGGATCCTAAGGTCACACGTGGCTACTGGCTAAACTCTCTGAAAAATCATGTGAAGCAGGAGTCCAGAGCGGCACGGAAGGACTCCTCGCCGTGGAACACGCCGTTGATCATCTCCCCGTACTTGTACTTCTCGCCGGACAGCAACCGCTCGTCGTCACCCTCCGCGTTCCTGACCAGCCGGAAGTGAGCCTCCATCACGTCCCTCATCGCCGGTACGCCGCCCTGGACGCGGCCGAGCAGCCGGTGCATCCTAGTCAGGTCCCAGTACCTGCCGTACACTAGCATGGACGCGAGCCCGGAGCCCTCCATGCCGACCAGCCGCGCCACGTCCTTCTCCACCATCTCCCGCAGCACCACCGCCGTCACCTTCTCCTCTGTCGTCGCCTCGTCGGAGCGCCCAGGCAGCGGGAGGCTCGCGCCTTCTCGGCGTCGACCATGGAGTCGACTTTGCTCAGGTAGCAGGGCGTGGGGAGCAGCCGGACGAACTCCCGGCCGTAGAATCGGCCGGTCTCGTCGAGGAACGGCGTCTCGAGGACTTCTTGGTACACGTTGTCGCCCAGCTCCACCAGCATCTTGGTCGCACTGGCCATCAGCTCGTAGAGCGCTGTATCGACGGTCTCGCCGGCCCGCTCCCGCCGTGCCATCCTGAGCAGGGCGGCTCGCAGCCTCGGCCGCACCTCGCCGGCGGAGCGGCGGACCACGCCGTCGCGCCACGCCCGGAGCCCCAGCTCGCGCACGGACGCCTTGCCCCTCTTCAGGACGAATGCCCGTTCCATGTACATGACGATGTCGAGGATCATGAGGACGGCACGGCCGTGCTTCTTCCACTCGCCGAGCAGCTCCCGCAGAAACTCGGCGTCCGGCGCGGAGGCGGAGC